>CM062267.1:26557586-27757586 GCA_031216635.1 Dissostichus eleginoides
CTCCTCATGCCAAGATGACACAGATACCACAGGCTGTACGAGTAACAACACAACTACCCGTAACACAAAACGCAACAAAAGCAGTGCCAAGAGGGATACACACAAAGTAGACAGACTTAAACAGACACTGATGCAACATACAAGACACTCAATAACACATAACAGTTTACATACAAACACAGAAGTGTGATATGCTGTCAAACGTGACACACTGTATGTAGTCACAAATGTTCTTGTAAGCAGTGACTTAATGGACGTCAACCCCGTCATTACTGAGGTGTCCTTGAGCAATACGCAAAGCTGTTCAATGAATCAGTCAGCTTTATTGGACAAAGAAGTACTATTATGTTCATATGTATGTGAAAAATTAGGTGAATTTTTAAATATCATAATAATGTTAGGGTGAAATTAAAGGTGGGGTATGTAATTTATTTCAGAAACACTTTTTGTTATATTCCACGGAATGCTCTTAACATCCCGAGAGCAATGAATATATTAAATGCTTTGACAATAAATACATAGAAAAATGTTCATCTGTGGAAGCCGTGGCGCTGTAAAAAGCACGACCAATCATTTTAGCCGGCCCGGCGGTTGTGTATTTTCAAATTCTAGCGCACTCGAGCTGGTTTCTCCAAAATTACCTACCCCACCTTTAAGTATTAAAAAGTTTATAATACACATTAATATGTTATATTGTATACTTTTGTAATGTTATAGTTACACACTCGCCACCTTCACTCGTACTCGTATTTTTGGTTTACCTCATTTGATTTGCAGAGACTGAGATTAATTGAACTGATTGCATTACTATAAGTACCTTAATACAAAAAAAAAGTATAGATATTGCAATAATATCAATGACGTTGATTATTTTGGCTACATTAAATCGTGTAGCGCTAGATGTGTGAATATGTAACAGGAATTGTACTCATCTTTCCTGCTATTTTAAAAAATCTGATAAAAGTGCAATGTAAACCCAACAGATGCACAACATGAGCAAAGAGATAAATGCAATATATCTTTAGTGCAATGCAACAGCTACAAAAGCACTGCTGCACATGGAGGGACACATTGTACAGTACATGACGACTGGAGGACTTGAAATAAAATGTGAGCACACAGGCGCAACACAAGCGCTGACATTAAGACACGCAGGATCCATGTAAAGCCTGCTGCTCGGCATGTCGTGAATGCTTTTATCCAGAACTCCCCGTGGTGCAATGCATGTATTTTTAGTTCAGGAAACCTCAGTGGGAATAAAATAAAAGGTTGGAAAATGTAAGATCCATGAGCATTAGTTGGATGCAGATGCTGTGAGGAACGCTCTGAACTCCACAAACATACACACATAAAAAAGCCGACACGCTCAGGGAATAATATGAAGCTTGCTAATATAAAAAGAAATGGTAAAAGCGACTTTCAAAGTGTAATAAATCATTGCCATATTAATGTTGATACGCTGATATAAAAGAATGAGTCCATGACAAAGAGGATTGCCAGCCTTTATATTGCATTTTAAATTATACTAACTACATTTTAATTAATCTGCTGCAGAAAAGAATGGTCTTACTTTTAACAAACTACAAAATAAAAGGCTACAAAAAGCACCAAGGGAATCTTTTAACAAGGAAGAATACATTCTAAGGAATAGACCAGCAGCGATGCAGAATAAAGGGGAATTTATAGAAAAAGCACGAGAGCACAGGTGCAATTCTTTGACCAGGTTATTAGCTTTTGTGTGCAGTGACAGCTCTAATGGAAAAAATGACAAGCGACTTAAAAGAGAGAGATGGAATGTGAAAGGTATGGAGCCTAAATACAGGACTGGGGTGGAAATATAGGAAGGAAAATAAAAAAAAGACAAAAACAATGAAGAAAAAGATGATGCAGTGAGGAATAGAATATAGGAAGAAATGATGCTGGTAGAGAGAATATAAATGTGAGATTTGTTGCACAAAAGCCAGACATGGTGGAGCTAGACTTTTCTATATTGTCTGCACGTACACCAGTCTGCATATAGCCCATATAAATATGTAAGCGCTGCCCAGTCATCCATTAAACCTGCAACATTGTTTAGCCTGAGTGATAGTGAGCTAGATGCATGACGGAAGTATTAAAATAACAGAATATAATAACATAAGCTAGTATGGCAAGCTTATAATGGCAATGTAATACTTATCATAATGAAGAAAATCTAGATAGCACAATAGAAGAATGAGCATTTAGATTGGTAAGCAGATTGCACATGAAAAAAGCTCACAGCAGCACCAAGAGAAACAATACATTGGGAAACTCTATACCGACATATTATGCTAATTGTAAGGTTCATATTAGTATTTTGTTCCTCCACAATCTGACATGTTTGCACGTTCAAAAAGGTCTTTATTTTCTCATACTACCTCTTTTCACCCTCTGTCTGAAACCAGAACCCAGTCTGCTCTGATTGGTTAGCTGATCGGCTCTGTTGTGATTGGTCAACAGCTGAGAGATGTACATGCACAAAAATATAAATAATACTAGAGGAAAGGGAAAACTTAAAAAAGCATAATAGGGTCTCTTTTAAGGGGAGACAAGACAATTCCGTGAAAAATTCAAAAATATCTTCCTGCTAATCTAGATTTGTAAAATATACCTTCTCAAAATTGATATGCCAAATATTACATTACATTTAATTTGTTAGATGCTTTTGTCCAAAGCGACTTTCAATAATTCAGTACTGTGGGCAATCCCCACAGGAGGGGTGAAGTGTCTCGCCCAGGTACACAACGACATGCTGACTGCAGCGAGACTCCAACTTGCTCTTCCCCGATCTGAAGATCAGCGCACTCTCCCACTGAGCCACAGCCTCCTCAAATTAGGGACTAGTTTTATAGCAAAATCCCTTTTTTATGTTTTCCTGTTTTATCTTTAACTGAGCTTTTTTATATTTTATTAATTAAATGTTATTTTAGCAGGATTTGCTCACATTTCATAATCCTGCACTTGGGTGTTGACCATGGCAGGTTCACTACCTCCCGCCAACAATCCTACAATGCAATGCTTCACATTTTAGAGGTACGAAAATAAACTTTGTGGAACTCTATATCTGTCTGACATTGATTTATAGGGTCTGAAAAACCAAAACTCTCTGGGGTAAACTACTGTGTGTATTTCAGAGGGAGTAGGAATGACTCAGCACACATTCTCCCATCAGTCAGCCACACCTGCTCCAAGCAATCCAATCAAATCTTAATATTAGATTTCAAATCCCATTTGGTTAGTCAACCCCTCACATATTCTATGTAAGTCAATACATCAAAGTACAGATGCTACATGCCGTTTCTACTCCTAAAACACTGACTAACTATAACAGAATGTATCAAAAATACTATAACTACATTATGGGTAGTTCAATTGGTCAAATGAAGAATGTAAAAAAAAAATGCAAACAATCTGAACATTTAGGATTTCCTACAATCAACTGTTAACCGACAATAGCAGTGGCGGTTCTAGACCAATTTGACTGGGGGGGCCAGGCTGGGGCCAGTTATTTTCTGAGGGGGGCACAATAAATGCAGGACGAAAAAACAAAGACAGTATGAAGTAATTGCGCATAAGAAAACAATGCAATACAGTTATTGGTATTTGTTTCAGTACACATATTTATTTCAGATACTTATAGTTACAGTTTCTACGCTCTAATGCAGGGGTCTCCAACCTTTTTTAGGATGAGCTACTTTCAAAAAATAAAACAAGTCGTGAGCTACTTTTACTCCTCTTTTTTTGTTTTTTTGCAGTGTATATGTGACCCGCTCTATCGAAATCAGTCGGAAGTCGCAACGGCTCATTTCAAAATAAACGTGGATTTGCGTAAAAAAATAGTTTTTCGGGGTTCGAGTGTTTTGTTTGAATTTAAATAAACAAAGTCTTGGCTTTCAGAATATGAAACTTTTATTTCCAAAATCACACGATAAATACATTTTTGAAGCTTGTAAAGGGAAGATGACAGCTCTCACTCGCCACTCTGCTGTTCCGCAGCGCTGCTTCCCCTCCTTCCGGCTGAAATTATGAATGTAAGGCGTATAGTAATCATAGATAACACGGCAGGGTCCGTTACAGTTTGTTTTCATCTGATTTCAATTAAACAAAGTCTTGGCTTTCAGAATATTAAACTTGTTTGGGCAAATTCAGATGATAAATACAACTTTGAAGCTTGTAACGGCATAATTACAAGCGGAGAACGGAGTAACTTAACGTCACAGCAGGCATAACAACAGCCGGTGTTTCTCGTGAGTGTTTTCCCCGGGAAACAAACAATACACAGAAACGCAAAATTACACAAACACACACACACGTATACACACACACACACTCGCGAGCTTCCCCCAGACCAGTAATCCAAACGAAAATATCTTCCCTCCATAGTATTTTGATAATTTGCTCCGCTAATAATCAATCAGATCGATGGATTCCAGAGAAGAGGAAACTTTGAAGGCCTTTTTCTCAAAATGATGACTCGGTGACAGTCATTATATAATGTGACATATTTTGCTTTTAGAGTACAAAAACAATCCTGATATCATTAGAAAGCTAGGAATCTCCTCTTTCCAACGGTGTATACAACTCAAAATGTGTTTTTTTGCTTGGCGAGCTACCGGTAGCTCGCGATCGACGTGTTGGAGACCCCTGCTCTAATGGGTCCGACTAGAATGACAAATAGCGTAAGTTACGCCTATTCCGTCAGCCAAGAAATCGTTTAATCATAAACTTTTTTCTTTTTTTTTCATTTTCAGGGGGGCCACAGGGGGGTCCAAAGTCAGTGTTAGGGGGGCACTGGCCCCCCCTGGCCCCCCACTAGAACCGCCCCTGGACAATAGCCACACTCCTAAAGTAAATTCTCACTTGGGGGGAGCACCCATCGCCAAGTGAGGTATTTCCGAGAATTCATCTGGACCTTTTAATCACCAACAGGTCAAAGTAACCGCTCGTTGAAATCCTCACGGGGGTGCTGGTGTGCTTCCAGCCTCCATAGTGTTGTGTAAACACTCGTGCTTTCAGGAGGCACATACATCATGTGTTAAGCAACAGAGTAAAAGACAATCAAATAGGTGGGCAGGAAATCAGGGAGGAACAAGAAGGAGAAGGTAAAAAGAAAGATAGGAAAGCATAAGATGTATAGTGGTGTCACAACAACCCAGACGGTGCTTGGGTTTTTTAGTGGCTGCTGAGTCCTTGACAGAAAAGGTCAATATAGAACAACACAGAGTCAAGTGTGGAGGAAAAGAGATTAGGGAGAGAGGGATTTGGGGAAGGAGCAGAGGAGCCAGAGGGGGAGGAGAACAAAACAAAGCAATGGGGGAATTAATAAAGAATAGAAAAATACAGGTAATTTAAATTTAACAGGATGAGGGAGGTAAGAGAAGAAAGACACTGAGAGGTAGAGGAAGGAGAAAAGAGACTAATGAAGAAGTAGAGGAGGGATAGAAGGAAGTGAGTGGGCGGAGGACAGGTGTGATCCTCCACAGCTCGGGTGTTTGTTTAGCCAAGAGCAGTAGCGGTGAAGCAGAGGATTATGGGATTATGGTCGGTGTCGATGGTCATGTGAGTTGTCATGGCCGACACTGACCCTGCTTAGCACCTCCCAGTAAGGAAGCTTAGCCTGGCTGTGAAGGCGAAGTCAGATACACACACACACACACACACACACACACACACACACACACACACACACACACACACACACACACACACACACACACACACACACACACACACACACACACACACACACACACACACACACACACACACACACACCTGCCCACTCATCAGTTCACACTCTCAGCGCCTCTTCTACTTCGCTTTTCTTTTATACCTTTTGTTGTCTTCTCCTTCTTTTGGTCTTTCCCCACTGACACTTTTATCTGACTTTTTAATGCTCTTGTCTATTTCTGTCTCTATATCTCCCTCCATCTCGTTCTTTATCTCTGTCCTCCAGATGTCAGGCTTCTTTTTGCTGCATGTTATACATGCACAGCTTATCCATGCCCGCACAAATCCAGCAGGATTCCTTGGTTTCTCTCTTTGGAAGAGTAACGAGTAAAACAGAAGAAAGAGGAATAAGAGATTGCCTTGTCAGGAGCATTTACTCAAATAATGTCCAGACGGTGAGGAGTAAATACAGGAACAAGCCCGGCCACGGTAAGTTTCTCTTGACTTGATATGGCGGTGGAACTTTCGTTATTTGATCAAATGTAATATAAGTAAAGTGATTAAGCCAGCGGTTTACGAAAAAAACATTAGAACAAGCAATATATAAATGACAAATATTGTATAATGAACAAAGTAGAGAAGATAAAATGCCAAATGAAAACATTGAATAGATTCACATCTGAATTTGATACATGATAACACAACAGCACAGATCTCCATATTTGAATCAAATGCAATCACAATGTTTTATTCATGCCATCTGGTCAGGGACGAGCCTGATAATTCATCTGAATTACAATTCTGTTTCAGGTCATTATTCTGTCTGAATCACTGAATACATATTCAGCCATTCAAAGTTCTGGCACCAGGCAGGAATTAACATATACACATACGTTTTAGGGAAACGTTTTAATTTTAAAACAGTGGCCTTAAGATATTGTTGGGTTTAGCAAAAAGTAAAGTGTAAGTGCAAGTTCTTAAAAGAAGCATTATAGCCTGAACAGAAGGGAATGAACAGCATCAAATAATATAATTGTTATTTGGATGGAGCTGTTCTGTGTTAAGTTAAAGGTTAGGTAAACCTATTTCTCAATTTGTTATGCTTTATCATAACCTTCCTATTTATGCATTATGCTATAATAAATTGCATTGACCTCCATTGAATTTGAGTGGGCACAACTGCAGTTGTTATAAAATCTCTGCATTTGTGTTACTTATTCAACAGTGACATTTAGCACCATCAATGTTAATGTGCCAGGGTTAGCTCAACAGCTAATTTGCACCAATAGGGAAAAAAGAATTAAGACGTCTTTTTCACTTTCTAAACGATAACCCTCAAATGCAAGGCAAGGAGTTTGATCTTACTTAAATAAATACTGCAAAACATTGACATGCAACACTGACTTCATGTCTGTGTTACTTTGAGTCACTGTTTGGAAAAGGCAACACAAATAGAAATCACAAAAATAATTAACTATGGCCCTAAAAGCAAAGTCAAATGAATGTCTTAGAAATTAAGAACTAAAAAACTGCTGTCATTAAAAATGCAATTAAAATAGAATTGTTTCTAATAATGGGAAAAGTTTTCATACAAGGGTAACTGATATTGTGGATTTAAAACAAAATATATAAGATATATTTGAGTTAATCTTAAGTCAAGAATGTAACTGCATAAGTTTAACGTGTTTTATTCCTCACTCTCACCTCAGTGGTGTCAGTGGATGAACTGATGAACCTTTCTAGATAAAAGCATGTGTCATCATTAACCCAGAATTGATCACAACTACATCCACACAGGTTATCAAACACATCTAAGCTAAGCACTTCTGAACCTGCCATCACAGTTGTGAAGGCCTGCTTGACCTATTCTGTATGTTTTATAGCATAATAATATATTGTGAAAAAAAGGACCACGGCAGGGAGTTGACAATTGTAAGAAATTGAAATTATGTAGAAAGAATTTAAGATATCTGATATACCCTGTCCATCCATTCATACATTAACAATACCCTGCTATCGTTTTGGGCAGGAGCTAACCCTAGCTGACATTGGGCGAGATTTCATTTCCTGGAGGCCATGATGATTCACAGCAAATGTCAGATGCTTTCTGTGGTTGTACCTGTACCATGCACTGGTCCAATTTGCTGGACAAAGAGAAATTATGACCTGACAGTGATGTGACGAGTGCTCGACTGACATCTCTATCTTTAGTCTCCTTGGTGTAAAAATGTAGTCAGTGAGCGGACATGGCAACAACCGGTGGCTCCTACAATTTACAATTCTTCCAGATGTTTTGATATCCATTTTTGAGCAAACAGAAGCAACTATCGTCAGTGAGCATCAACAAACAGTACACACTGCAAACTTTTCACACACTCCTCAGGAAGACTGCTATATAATATATATTATTAACAATATAAAAGATAAGAGAAGTCTTGAGGATGTGAGGACTACTTGTCCGTCATTAAACGTACTATAACCCCTAAACACTTAAACCAATGTACTATGTTTTGACTCGCGGTAGCATGGTTCTTTTCTGGGCATCAGACTGGAGTGACGCATTCATGGCTCTAATCTCAACCGACTCCACATCCTGATTGGACCCTTCCGTTGTTTTCTCTACAGAACTACAGCAACAGAACAAACTACAACGCAAACATTCAAAAGTAGAATATCAGTTATTTAGCCCCATTAAGGAGAAACTACTTCTTTCCTTCAGGCTTGTTTTTTAAACAAAACATGACCAAGTGCCCCTTTTTTTCTTAAAACGGTTTGAAACTAAAACACAGTTAGGTCTTTTGATAAAACAAAAGTTTCACTTGACAAATAACAGAAAAGGAGAACCCGTTTGTCTACAATGTAGCTAACCTGCGGTAGTCAATGTCAGAAATAGAAAGCAGCAGCCAAATGCGACCTTAAGCTCGCAGCTTCCGGATTTCAAACAAGATCCTGAGGTCTAAATTTAACCTAATCAGCATGTGTTGCATTGATGTAATGGAACTGTTTCACCTCAAAAACAGATTTTCTGAACACTGTTTGATGACAACGAGATCAAATCAGATTGCCAGCAGGTTGAAATAATAGATTCATTTTGCCTGCTATATTGGCACAGCGTGGCGGCTTTCATGGGAGATGAGCAGATAAATGAGCTGTGAGATCAAAATGAACACAATAGAAAATGAAATAACTACAAATAGAAAATGCTATATACTTATTTTGAATCTTGGCTGAAGGACAGAGTCAAAATAAACGTTACTTATTGATATGTTTAAAGTGTGTTATTAAGAATCTACAGAATGTTTGTGTTTCATAATGTATTATTCAGTGAATTGATTTTTAAAAGTGAACCTCTTAGCTAGTGTGTAATATATAAACTGACCGGCTCCATAGTGTATAATGATTAAGGTTGAGGGTGTTTGCTGTGAGCTCCGGAGGCGGTGGGCTCAGGATCAGCTCGCTCCAGACAGACGAGTAAACACAGACCAGAGGCTTTGTCTGAACAGATTAGTCAGCTATTACGTTTACCACTCACCAGTGAGTGAGGGATTACATACAGTATGATGCCATGGAAGTTAATGGAGTAAAATAAATAGCAGTTTCGGAACAGATTATAACTGGCAGGTAATGTTTGTAATATCTTTAAATTAAACTCTTTATAAGGTAGGAAAAAAAATGGTCAAATTCAATAAAAAATCTCTTTATATTTCACAGGTTTGGAATATTCAAACAATTTAAAGAAAAACATTCTGCCCTATTTTCCTTAATGTTTTTTGGCACATTTTTTACGTGATGGAATTAGAAACACTGGGATATAAGCAGTGCATCTGTGAACTCTGACCTTCTAGGTATTAGTGGATTATAATGTTGGTGTTCTCAAAGCTTATTCAACCGTTCTGCGGAAGCCTGTGAGGATAAGAACGTACAAACGTTAAATACTTAAACTGGACCGAGGAGGAACAGGTGTCAATCAACTGGATTACTGTAACCTATAAATGACAACATTGCACATTTCCAAAAAAGGGTTACTTTAAAATAAAATGCTAATGTATGCATTGAAAGGGTCATTATTTCTTTAAATATGTTAAATATTCCTGTTTAGGTTTTTGAATCGAATATTAAACATAACTTGTGATTATGTTTCAAATAAAACGTCCCTGCACAACCTCACAGCCCAGTGGTTCTCAAACTTTTTCTGTCAGGCCCCCCCCTTTGGAAAAAAAGGGCCCCCCCCAACACAAATAGTCACGTAATGGGCCATTTATTAAAATACCTCAATATGAACGTGAGCATTCCTTTGCTAGAACAGTGATAATAAAACAATGCTCCATAAGTCTGTGTGGTCAAAAAAAAAAATACATAATACAATCCCTTTGCTAGAACAATAAGTGATAATACTTTGCTACTTTGCAGTCTGTGCAAAAAAATGAAAAGAAAGAAAATGCTGATATTTGGCAAAAAAGTGTGTCTTATCACAGCATTAGTGGCTGCAATGAGCCTGTTTTGCTCTGTACATTTCTTCAAAACGGGGTTGCAGGCACAGTGGCGGCGCCAGAGATTTCTTGTGGGGGTGCTGTGGGGTAGCTTGACGTTTCATAGAGGGTGCTCAAACATTTAGGGTTTCCCATTAATGTACCGGTCGCTACAGTGGAATTTTCTACTGCAACACTCCCCACGCAAATACACAGTGTGACTGTTACAATGAAGGCTCGATAATCAGCTCACGGCATATAGGTGTAAGCAGGGGTAAAGTGCTATTTTTATAGGTGGGGAGTGGACCTAACATAGGGGGGTCCGGGGGCATGCTCACCCGGGAAGATTTAAAAAAAAAAAAAGTTAAAAGCATCAATCTGGTGCACTTAGAGAGCAAAATGAAGAGATCTATGGATACATCTCTCAACACCCATATGAAACAGAACTGTAAACAGATTTACTTTTTCTTTATGGATATTTTACAAATCACTCCCCTTTTAAACTTGATTTTTTTTGTACTGTCATATATTATTTCATACCTGTTTTTCATTTATTCTCTTCAAAACCATTTTTCCTCCTGGTCTCTCGTGCCCCGCCCCCCCTGTCATGCCTCTGCGCCCCCCACTTTGAGAAACACTGCTTTAGCCTGATAAGACCTTCAGGAGCGTGTGGGCGTGTGCAGACAGCACTTTATTGACAAATCTCTTGGTGACATCACAATTTCCAACATAGCACCATATGGTTATAATCAGCTGTGAGGGTGAGCAGAGCCTCTTATGGGGAAAGGTAAAGCTTTATGTGTATTCATTTAAATGTAGTATATTTAATGTTACGAAAATCCCTTGGCATTTTGAGATACACTTTGTCTGCACCACCAGTCTTAAATCAGTGTTTATTCTCTCTTGTAATTGCTTGTTAGAAGGCATGCCGGTGTTGAGAAAGGCTCCCTTGCTAACAAGCAATAGTCTGGCATTTTCTCCAAAATGGGACCGGGTGTAGCTAAAACAAGATAAAGAAGGAAAAATGCTACAGACCATTAAAAGGAGAAATAAAAGACTCAATTTCAGGTTCATACTTGTTTTTTGGTTTTCTAAAGTTTAAATTCCTTCATTTTTCTCATACTGTTTTTTACCCTCTGTCTGCTCTGATTGGCTTCAGAACTGCAAAAGTTGTTCTCCAGCCGTTGATGGAGATACTCAGATGAGGGCAGTATATTCTATTGCATTTGACATATGAAGGGGAGGAACAATATTTTCTGACTTGAGGCAGCAGAAAACTAACTGGATTGACTTGTTTTACAGTTGGTGGGTTGGTAGCCACTCTATTTACCCAAATATAAGTGAAGTAAAAGTGGAGGTTTTTTTCTAACATGTCCCCTTTAACCTGAGAGTTATGGGACTTTTCTGTGGGAAATGCATGGGGAAAAAAAATTCAGAAAAAATGTGTGGAGATAAATAACAAGACACTACCAAACAGGGCACTTAGGATAGCTAAATAGTTGGATTATAATGATAATTTCTTCGGCTTTTACACCCATCTAGTCTCAACTCAATTTATCGATCCACCATCATCATCAGACTGACAAATGTTTAAAAATGATCAAAAAGAAGACTTCCAAGTCTTGGAGAATCTAAAGCAGAGATTATCATACTGTGTGACGCACCTTCACAAGCGGGCTTGGGGGAGTTGGAATGAAGGTGTGGAGGAAGAAATTGCGTGAACAAAGATATTGAAAGGTTAAAGGGACAGGTGTGGTATTTTAAAACTACAGGAAGTAGCTTATTGCAGTTTGGCCATCTTACCAATGGTGTCAACAGTTGCAGTGGCTGTGACAAATGTTAATAAAGACACAAAACACATATTGTTTACATCCTTTCGCTTGCCAGCAATATCATTATCTCCTTTTTCATTGGAAATATAATTGCGGAATTCCACCGTTTACATCCAATCTAAAACATTTTGAAACGTAGTTGTCTCCATTTGGTAACTTTGGTACCGCTGGATTACTCACACACATTACAAGACACTAAAAATGTGTGACATTGGTCTTTCAGTTAATTAGCAACTCCGCAGTTTTCTTTTCCAGTTTGTCCTGCTTATACCGCCTACGCAAAGCTGCCACTCAGCCACCCACATCATTTACAAAGAAAAACATTTAGTGGTGATTGCCGTTCTCATTATCTCATATCATGCGCTGGCTGTTGAACTCGTGCAGAGTCGATGTAACCGTGGAACAACACTGTTTATTTCTCTCAGTTGGCTGAAGGCTTCGCTAACCAGGCCCATTATTGACAGCTACCTGTCTTTCATATAGAAGGGCTTTCCCTGTTTCTGTCTGTCACATGAGCAGAATCTCATTTGAAATACTTCCTGTCAAATTACAAGACAGGAAACAAAACCTCCATCCTGGAAAAACACTGATTATTGTTTCCAGTGATACATGATGTTTCCACCTTCTTTTCTCCTAAAATGTTGCCAAAAAGCCATCTGGATGTTCAGGATTTTATTCATCATTCCAAACTGCACTGTTTTGGTGTTCTGTCACTATATTTCTGTGTCTTCCATTATCTCTAAGCGTAAAGTTGTATGATGCTAAGTGGAATAAATGAATATATAAGCACACAAGCACACACTGGGGGGAAGAAACTGCAGAGCTTATCTTCAAAGTCTCAGTTCTCCTGCCTCTTCTGTGTGTGTTTGTGTTTAATTATTGATGCATTTACCTGTAGGCAGTACTTTAAAATAGCAGGTGGTCTATCAAATGTTCGTTTAAACTTCAAAAAATTAATATAGAAACAATCAATTTTAAACATCAAAAATTCAAATTCAACAAAAATTAAGTACTGCATTAAATTACATTTCCCCCTTTATCCTGAAATGTATCTCTGACCGGATACTTTGTTGCTAACCATTATAAGCACTTTATTCATCATTATCTTCATTAGCCGACTGAGTCTCACATGGCTGTCAATCCCTTGACACTGAAGGCAAATTATAATGTGATTCACAAATAATTAGTGTAATAATTGCTTCAGTTAAACTATGCTAACAAACTGTGAGGTTTCTGAGAAACTCAAGCCAGCGTCCGGACGCAAAACACAAGAGAAGTTGTTGTTGGACAACTAATGTTACTGCAGAGAGGAATTACAATATATAACAACTTCAATCTATTCCTTGGTTCCTTTTTGCAATTCTTTATGATGGAAATGATTATGTTAGAGAAATCATGCAGTGTAACACATGCTGGGGTAAAAATCTTAATTATTTGACAGAGAAAATTATATTATTGATAAAAGTACTAAATATAGGACAGTAGTACTGCAGTAGTAGCGTGTAGTGTGGCTTATAGTTGATTATTCCACAGGCCTGGCTATGTGTGAATCAGTGCGAAAAGTCCTATAAGAAATATTTTATGCATGCACAAATATATATGGAGGCAAGCAATGGGAAGTTTTGCCAGAACATATTTGCTCCTGAGTTATGGAGTTGGCTACTTAAGGGAACCGGCTGACTGGAAGAATACTCAATTGGGATTTAAAATAAAATCTACTTTGGTCGAGAAATAAGGTGTGATAAATGTGTGGAATTTATAATTACGAAAGGAGTATTTATTTGTTAAGAGAAGCCATGTTTGATGAGATTAACATTGGGTTAGCAACTTGGTTATGTAAAAATGGTTCATTGTTTCTAATTTATTTAAGAAACAAAGTTTTTAATGTGCCTTTTTTATTCAACTATCATTTCTTCAACCAATCTCTATGTTTTTGGGCATGGAGAACTGCCAAGCAGTCACTGGTGTTACAGCAGGTCAGTGTAAAAAAAAAAGCAAGATGAAGATGAGTCGTTATAGGAAGTTTTCTTACTTTGGCCCCCTAAGATACACTTTGTCACAGCGTTGAACCCGATCCAACCAGTTTAAAACCTGGACTACAACTGAGCGTCACTAAGTGAATCAAATATTAACTACACTAAATGATTTCTCTGTGTGACTGGGGGCACCAATGAGAAATCTATAATCTGTCACAGATGTAACTACACCCACTTACAATGGGGTAAATACAGTATGGTAGAGAAGATAAGAGCAGTTTAAGGGACAATTTAAAATCCCTAAAAATAAGACATAGATGAGAGATAAAAATAGGGTGTAGCTCAATATAGAGTAGATGGAAGCAAATATCAGGAGATTCATGTAGGACGTTCGTGGAGGACAAAACCCTGAGACTTTTTCTTCTGTGTTTGAAGATACAGTTTCCCAGGATAAGATACTGTATGTTTTTGTGATTTGTACGTGCTGTTCAGCAGCAAATGATACAGGGGAATTATACTACGGACCTTCATTGCTTGCTGCTCAATATTTGCCCATATCGTTCTATGGATAAAGGTTTGACTTCCTCTCTGTATTTTTACAGGAACATGATTGGCTGTGAGGGCTTGAAGGGGTGAAATCCTGAGAGGTGGCCGCTCCAATGGCGTGGACCGAGCCACGGACGCGCCCAGACCCAAAGCAAGAACCAAAATTGACGCCTTACAATGGCAGGACTTTTTTGGAAGTGCAGCCTCCATTTTTACTGCCCATCCTTCTCCTGCTTGCTGCCTTTGCTGACCTGGGAACTGCCGGTCCACCCCAGCCAGCCCGCCCCCCTCTCCTGTCTGGACAGCCTTTTATCATCTTCTGGGGCATTTCTGACTCTGCCTGCTCCGGTCGGCCAGATCCAAGTTCTTATGGGATGGAACGGGAGGGCCGTGTGGCCGTTTTCTATGAGGACACACTGGGAAACTACCCTTATTTTATAGATAAAGACACACCGGTCAATGGCGGGTTACCACAGCACACACGGCTGGACAACCACCTTCAAAAGACACAGCAGGACATAGAGGCAGCTTTACCTGCCCCAAGGTACCTTGGGCTGGGGGTGCTGCGCTGGGCAGAGTGGGTTCCCCAGTGGTCAAGAAACAGAGAGAAGCAGGCGATGTGTCTAGAGGCATCTAGAAACCTGATGAAGAATTTCTTTCCGAGCTGGACCCCAGAGGAGGTCGAGAGGTGGTCACAGGTAAGACAAGTTAAGCATAATGACCTATAAAATGGGTAAATGGCAGAAGAAGAAACAGCTATGGAGGTAAGGAACAAGGTAGGAAACACACTTGCAAAAATAATAAGAGGAAAGATAAGAGAACATAAAAAGTCAGGTTGTCAGGTTATGGCTGTTATTGGAGAGCAAGCTTTCAAAGTTGTTGGTGGTTGACGGGGAAGAGTGTAAGATGCGGATGGAGAAAAACACTTCCAAAAGTGTTTTCTTTATTCAAAAAAACATCTTTGCTACAAATACCTACTTTGACTAATAACATCACTATGTTACCATTTGCTTTTGGTTATTAAACTAAAGAAATTATGTTGTATGTATTATGTTGGCAATTATATTTCTTTCTGATGTGAGCACCTTTTAGGAGGAGGGATATGAGTAAGGAACAGAATTAAGAAGAGTGACAGAATATAATTACTTAATGTGATGACTCACATGACAAAGTGCACAATTTTCTGAGAAGAAACAAGGATTCATAATTTACATCAGAGTAAAAACAGATTTACTTTGATTTTGTTAATTTTAAATGGTTTTATAAACAAGGAGCCTTTTTAACATAGTAGGTGACTATTATCTCCTGTTTAAATGTATGCAAATAGATTTTTAAATGTGGTTGGACTGCAATATGTCCAACCACAATTTAACATTACACTTTGGAAAACAGGCTCCTTCATATTCTTGCATTTAGAAGAAGGCTGATACCATTATCATGTTTTTAACACATGTTTTTAGATCAGCATAAAGATGGAAACAGGATGAGACAGGTAGCTGGGTTCTGTCCAAAGGTAGCAAAAATGAATAAATACCATGTTATATTTTTGGTTAATTCATACAAAAACCAAAGTGTAGAAACACAGGCGGTCATGTACTGGACATTCCGGAGTTCTGTATTTCCAATTAAGTTTCCCAGCAACTGGCAGAGACGCCATAAAGGGACTGTGCCTGGTCCAGAAATAGTCTGCAACTTAATCACAGAGTCACTGTTACAACGCAGTTTTTCTATGGATTAAACAAACGAGATGTAGAGTATTAATTAGTGAACTTCTGCGATGCCAGTCCAAGATAACTATCCCGTCTATCGCCAATCAGTTTTGCGTCTGGGCGCGGTCAATAGTTTTAGGGTTTAAATGTAGGTTGCGGATATTCAGTCAAACACCTGTATTTCCTGTGTGCAGTTGATTGTATTTAGTCTGATTAGCGATTGGAGACACGTGAATGGAGTTAGAGTTGAGAGACAATGCTTCGGCCAATGCCCTCTGCCTGTTATGCTATTAATAAGGACTGGTTACCTGCATGTTTCCAGATGTGATTAGGTCATAGTGTTCGTGCTACAACCGGACTTCTCTCCTATAGATTACGCATTTAATAATAATAATAAATTATATTTATATAGCGTTTTCTGGAACTCAAAGGCGCTTTGTATGCAAATATCTGATAATGAGATTATCTAATTTTAAACGAGTAAGCAGAATAGTGTTTTGTGTCAAACTATTTATTTAAACATATAAAAAAAATCCTGTCAATCCAACAGCTGTCCTGCTCACTGATTTGCAACATTTTCCAGAGCTTTCATTTAAATAAAGAAATAAAAACCAGAAGATTGAAGAACTGCACGTTTTCAGATCACAAAAGAGGAAGGGTCCTGAGGGCACTGAAAAAGGTTCTATTGATCTTGTCACAGGTGGACTTCGAGGCAGCAGCGCAGGCAGTAATGACGGAAACTCTACGGGATGTCAAAAGGTTGAGGCCCAAAGCATTATGGGGAGTCTCCCCTTACCCCAGCTGCTACAGCGGGGATCCCGCCCAGACCATATTAGCCAATTACACCAGCCAGTGCCCTGCTACGGAGATGGCCCTTAACGATGAGCTTCTGTGGCTATGGAAACGATGCTCCGCCCTCTACCCTCTCTTCACCCTGGAGAAGATGCAGGTGAGTAACGCTAATGTGTTGTTCTTTTGTCTATCATTTGAGATTTCTGTTTTCGGTAAAGAATCAACTGGTAGCCCAATTTTCTAGAATAAAATAGGTTGACCCTTGAGAGCATTGCAGTACCTTTTGGAGACTGGATAATAAAGTGAACATTATGTCTTGCATGGACTGCGATACGATGTAATTGATATTTTTCACCACTTCCGCAAACCATGCTGATGTCATCTCTAAAACACGCAAGTACATTTTCCTGCAAATTGTATGATGTGTGTTTCTTTGCATCATGTAAACAAACAACCAAAATAAATCTATTTGGATAAAAAAAAAATGTGTTTAAAATAAAAGATCGAGGTCATACCAAATAGGTCAGGCCAAAGGCAAAGTCCCCAAAACGTTTTTTAGTTGTACACGCAAATACTACACGATTGCTGCATGACAGTTGCGCACGTGGCACTTCAGCTAGTCCGCCGAACATGAACAACGTTACTCAACTGCAAAAAGACTACTTGTAGTGTAACACCAAAAAAGCAGGGTGAGTTGCCCTAATGTGGGACACTCCCTAATGTGGGACACTTAAGCTCCAATGGGTGTAGGTCTTCCGCAAACAAATGAGAGTGAAATGAAACTATGGGTTAACACAAGCTGTGATGTCATGCGATCAAAATCACATGACTTCTCAAATGTCCAATCACAGATGAGGGTGGAGCAACCTTCAAACAAGTGTCCCACATTAGGCTTAAAGCGAAAAGAGTGTCCCACATTAGGGCAACTCACCCCACATGAAAAACCCCATGACTGGATTATCAACGAGGACTTTGAATTTGTCCTTGTCAAAACCATCATAAACCAACACCTTTGTAAAGCCAGATATTCAATACAATATATAAATCTGCCACTTTTTCTGATAGGGTGGTACCTCTGGAGCAAGGCTTTATTTGTCCAGTCAAATCAAAGAAGCACTACGAGTTTCATCTCTGAGTGGGACGGCATTTGATCTTCCTGTATTCCCACTGATCAAGAGTGTCTACGCCTCTACTAACACTTTCCTGTCACAGGTGAGGTATTATTGTCCGGTATTTGATCAGAATCATGTTGTATTATAGCAATAATTATTCTAAGAGGTTCTCAAATCTCTTGGAATATTGGAAAAGAAACAATAAGAAAGGATTTTTGGATTTGCACTCTGATCTTCAGTGAATGAATTAAGGGTGAAATAAACAGATTCCTCTGGTAACAAGTATAATGGTGTTCATACTAATACAGAGGATAGCTGAAAAATAGCATGCTGTGTTTTGACTTTTACAGCTTCTTTGAATACTTTCTTGTTAACAGGCAGACCTGGTCAGCACCATAGGAGAGAGTGCTGCCATGGGAACAGCCGGAGTTGTCATCTGGGAGAGAAGTGAGACTAAGACGGAGGTATAAACCTATACATTTGCATAAAGTGCATACAGTACACCCACAAATATCTCTGCACGTTTTTTCCAGCCACTGAGTATTATAAAGGATATCATGGACTTCAGCTTCTTAATCCATAGCTTTACCATTTTACTTACAAAAATGGCTTTTGGGCAAACAGTTCTTCATCCAAAAGAAGTACAAACGTTATTTACGATCTACCCATCTACTTCTCAGAGAGAATGTCAGGACCTAGCAGAGTTCGTCCGTAAGGTACTGGGACCCTACTCCATGAATGTAACCACGGCAACTCGGCTTTGCTCAGCCTCTCTGTGCCAGGGAAAGGGACGATGTGTTCGTCAAAATCCAGAAAGCTCGGCATACCTCCACCTCCCGCCGCCCTCCGCACTCACACCTCCATCTCCATCTCCATCCGAAGTGGTGGAGAAGGTGACAGAAAAGGTGAGAGAATGTGATTTTAAGGAAGATGTAAAGATGTATCCGTTCTGGATTTATAAAGCCCTGTATACTCTTATACTCTTAAATTGCAGTGATCATTAATCCTGTCCACCAGCTTGATGCCCACTCGGGTTATGGCTCGTTCTCTTCTTGCTGGGGTGACTCCAAGAGCCTTACGGAATAACTTTTTCAGTTTTCAGTTAATTGGCTACGTGTAGCTTAAGACTTTAGCAACTGCTCAATAATAAACCCCAAGTACTTAAAGAATATTATGATAACTGTATTTAGAGAGGACTTCATTCTGGCTCCAGAGCTTTGAATTCACCCACTAAATTGAGTGATTTATCTGGCGTCCTGACACGAAACACTGATTCCTCGGTTGAAAAGCCATTGATCCAATAACTGCGAAGGAGGTACTGACAGCGTTGTCAAGCATTTGGGATGTTGAATATTAGTAAATTGGCTATGACAACTTTGATTCCAAAATGTATTTTTATTTCCTAAATTATTTGTAGTTTTTCCTTTGCTCCTCTCCACTTTTAAAACTATGGCAAATATAGTATGTTAGCATGTTACAGTGTTGAAATAAAATGTGGTTATGTTCAGGCAAATACTTTGGTCTCCACTCAAATATGGTAGACACAATGTCCGACGAAGTATTCGAAACTGAGTGTTATTCTCTCTGATATCAGGCCAGGTTGATTCAACATTATAATTATTTGTAGGCTGTCTTTTGTCTTGCTTTTAAATTGAGCAAACCACAGTTTTAGCTACATGTTGGCTTCTGGATTGTACAGTATGTCCTTAAAGGTAGGGTAGGTAAGAATGGAGAAACCAGCGCTAGAATTTGAAAGTACACAACCGAAAGAAATCTGCCCCTTCCTTCAGATTTCCTTACAGAGCCCCTCCTCCAACACACACGAACACGCACGTGACCAATGAGGGCACGAGATAAGCTTGTGCACGAGATGGAAGGCTGACAGCCAGGTAGGCCATCCAATTATCTGCCGCGGGCCGAGGCAGATAATTGGACTTGCTTTTTACAGCGCCACGGCTTCCACAGATGAAATATTTGTATACATTTATTGTCAAAGCATTTAATGTATTCATTGCTATCGGGATGTTAAGAGCATTCCATGGAATATAACAAAAAGTGTTTCTGAAGTGAAATACCTACCCTACCTTTAGGTTACAGCATTTATTGAGCAAATCATGCCTGTAGAAAAGTTAAAAACCCATACAATGGTGAGATACAAGAGCCTAATACTATGTGCTGAAAAGACGCAAGCTCCTTCATAAAATCTCTCAGTCTCGTTGACATCCCTCCCCTTTGCTACCAAAGAGTTGAAAGGTGTAGGAAGAGAAACACGTTCTCAACTTGTGTTTCGGTATAAAGGGTAGGAAACGGAACAACTAATTTTAACTCACGAAAGATAAAGATAACCAAGACAATAGCAGTTGCCTGAGGATCTTCTGTGTTTGGACAGTAAGAAAGCAGCGAGGGGAACAGTAGAGGAGGTACAATGGATAAAGTTTAGCTGGAGCCCTGAACACAGGAACAAAGTGTTCCCTGGGAACACTTATCACTGCTTGGAAATGTCTGGATGTACTTTGAGGATATTTAGTTGTCATAAAAAGTACAACACAATGTGGAGTCTGAATAATGTTATAACCGCAGAGCACCATGACATTTTTTTTTCCTTTGAACTTGAGGCAGACTTTTTTTATCCAATTTCATTTCCACAATGATATTATAAATGGTTCCTCTAAGAAAATAATATAATAATCTAAGAAACATTTTCTAATGTTGAACATTATTTTCTCTTTCAGGGAGAGGCAGAAAAAGCCACAGATCAGCCAGACCCAAACACTAAAGGAGCCGAACCAGACCCAGCGGAGATCTGGAAGAAGGACTTCCAGTGCCAGTGGTACAAGACCGCAGACGGGGAGGTCTCAGACCAGCAGTCCCCCAAAGACGGAGCGTCCGTTGGGGTTAAAGTAAAAGAAAAGGCTGAAGATGTAATGGGGACAACAAGAGCTCCTTCTACAAGGGCTTCTACAACAAAAGGGGCCTCTGTGATTGAGTCAAGAGGAAGCAGTTCAGCTAGTACTGAAAGTCTATCGCCTTCCCTGGAAGTAACTACCAGTAGTTGTACGACTCCATCGAGTGCCCCAAACCTTACTGGTCTGCTGTTGCTGGTGGCTGGAAGTCTTACCTGGAACTTTCAAATGTGAAGAAACCAGCCTTTATCAGGAAGCTCTGGGTTAGGAATGCAATATGAGCCCTTCTGAAGTGCCCTTGAGCAAGACACTGATCACTGCTAGCTGCAGGAGTGCTGCTCTGTTCAGTACAACACCCTATGTTTAAAGCTGGAACTTCAAACATATCAACAAATGTGCCAAGAGACATTAGTGGTACAAACACTTGTCACTTTTTCTTTCAGTTTCTCCAGGCTGTATGTAATCCTTTTCAGAGAAAGGAGATGTGACATATTAGATATTTATTGTCATATCGAATCAGCCATGTTTTACCGTGACCACAGATACAGGAAAGCAGTCTGTTTGGGGTTTTTTTTGTGCACATTTTGTTTGTACATTTGTCTGTCTGTGCTTTGCAAGTTTCTCTTTTCATTTAGTAGTTAAGTGGGATTTAAAGGGTTGAGGTGAGGTATATTTGAAATACAAGTGAACCAGCCCTTTAAATCTGTCTTAACGAGTTATCGTTTTTGTTCATTCCTTTTCCAGTAGTAAGTTTGACATCCATATCTAGGACAAGGGACTATGTGTTAACATTGGCCTTCAAATGTTGCATATTGTCAAAAACATCCAGACTTTGTGGCATCAAATATTAGTATTTTTTAAAAAGGTCCATTCACTGAACTGCAGCTCACTAGCTTCTTCTGCCTGAGTTGTAGCTAAATTCAACATGGTCATTGTAATTGAAATGTCAAAGCAGCAAAAGCAGAGGTGTAAACAATACCATTATTGATGGCTGGATTTCATTTAACTGATTCAGCTTCAGGGTCCTGTTGTGCATGCTGGCTCACTGTCACAGCTTACAGGGAATACAACAGAGCCATGTTATTTCTGACATTGTGCTTTTCCTGCTGTGACATCAAAATATCTTCTGTGAAAAAGCTTCTTGGTCTCACCAGCATGTAGTTATTGAAATTAAAATGTCTGTTTCAAATGCAGTATCTGTTGATTAAAGGACATACATTCAGTTCATAATAGGCATCTGTTCATATATGTACATATTTTTGTAAGCGAGTGTTGTTTATATTTGTTACTTCCTCCATCACATCCTTCATTGCTTCTTGAGGCAGTACACTGTACAAAAAAAAAAAATGTTTGTTTTTGCAGCTGATGTAAATGTATTTGTTATTTTTCAATAAAACATACACTCAAGACGAAGGGTATCTAAATCATTTTTAGTTACAGAAAGAAATATGTACACAGGTGCATCTGATTGTACAACAGAACATTTGTGTATCAAACATTTATGAGATATGAACAGTGGCGAGCCGTCAGGGCCCTCTAGGCCCTCTCTGAGGGCCTAAGATATTCTACAAAATAATATTTAAAAACATTCAAAAATATATTTTTTTAGTTATATTTTTCCTTAATTTTACCAAAAATAACTTGATTTAATTGTATTTAAAATAACATTTCCATATAAATAAATCCTTCAAATCTACCTATTCAGTTTCTGTTTGAATGTGAAGGGTTAAATGAAAGAAGCTCGTCTCTGCGAGTTACTGTGAAGATAGGAGCTGATTGGTGGTCCTGCTGTAAACTCACAGAGGGCCCGCTATAGTAACTGAACGAGAGAGTAATGGCAAATGACAGTACAATTGACCAATTATATCTTCCCTCTAAATGGGTGGGTTTTATTATCGCGGACTTTATGACAAGTTCCGCCCGCTGTGAAGCTTTTCTTGTTTCCATAGCAACAACAACTGCCTGTCAACAGCGTAAACTCGCCTTCAAAATAAAAGCATGCCAAATTACACTTGACATACAACTGCAACGAAAGTAACGAACACAATGCAATATCCTTTTCAATTTCAAAGAACACAAATTGGGTTATATACAGGTGTTGTTTTGTGTGGTAGAGGGTCGCTGTCATTGATGCGTTTTGCACCCCGGGCCGTTGTTTTGATATTCCGCTGAAGTATACGCTGTGACGTAATAACTTCTTTTTTTTTTCGAGGGAAGGGTTGGGGGTCAGAGGGCCTAGGTATAAAAGTCACGGCTCGCCACTGGATATGAACAAGGACATTTCCTGCCAGAGCTCAAGGATCCTTTCTCACGTGGAAAATGTACCATAGGTCCACTCTCTGGACATTTACCTTCATCTGCAAGAGAGCATTTACATTTTCACAACGTGGAGGAAATTACAGTTAAATCAAGGGAATCAGGATCAATATATTTTTTATTGTAGGCTTTTAAGAGATGCTCATCTTCGTTTTTAATAATATCCCCGACAATTTTCACAAACTTTTGCTAAAAAGGTCAACTGAAGTGACAAGCAGACAAAGAGCAGATTTCACACAGAATTTAATTTGTGAAGCCAATCACATTATCTTTCCCCACAGAGATGAAAACACATTAACAGGTACAGAGCCAAGGTTAAAAAGTGTAACTACTCTGCTTTGCAGTATTGCTCTGATAAACGTTTTGTAGATGTAAAATCCCCAAATCCATCAGTAATACGTACAACGCGTACAATTATCTACCACCAGTGCAATGACAGACTTACTGCAGTATTTTCATTAAATTAAGTATAATGCTCCCAATGGTTTTTGGTCGGTTAAGTAAATTAATAAATACTCACTTCATAAAACGTGATAAGAGTTCACGTTAGTTCCCATGCGGAGGCTCTATCCCGACTCCAGCGCCGTTTCCCAGATCCTCTTTTGTTCAAACAATCTCCTCAGTGTTGAAGAAAACAAATGCTAGGACATGCTGCACAGACATGTAATGCTCGCTTCTTTGTGACTGTTCAGTACAGTCAGAAGCATCACTGATTACATTTCATTTACAGGATTTTTTCCCCTAGGTTCGAACACAAACCTAGGGGATGCGATATAAATAAACAATGTTCCAAATGAAGGAATCCACCATTTAACAGGAGTACAGTTACAGCCACAACCTAAAACGGAATATTATTTGGTTGAATATTGGCTACATTTAATAGATTCAAAATGTGTTTGACACAGAGTTCTTCTAATACAAAATATAATTTCTTTCCATTGACTAATTCAAAGCTAAAACAACACAACCCAATTAATGACACTGAGCGGTTAGTTAGCTACCTCCATGTCTGGAAATTCAATTAGATTTTCAATGGTTTCAGTTGGCTGAATTTATCAGCCTTGCACAAATTGTTTTTACTTTTGATGACATTTAAAAGTCAAATGAGTAGCAAGAGCTTTTCAAACATTTAAAGCCACTGTTGTCGGCTACATGAGATATTTTTCCAGTTATGTGCTCGAAAACAGCTTGCATTGGCGCAGAGGAGGAAAGTTTCAAGGCCAAATGACACATGGCTGGTGATAGCTTTAAATTAGGAAGGCAGATATTTGAATTAAAGGTTACCGGTTTTTAATTGATAAATAGTCTGAGAGAATTTAAGTAGAAAACACTTTCATGACCTTCGACTACTAACTACCTTCAAGCAGCATTTGAGTTTGAACTCCAAATGCTACAGGTGGGCTGTTCAGTGGCAACCTGTGAACACATCTGGCTGTACTGGTCTGTTCATAGTGACACAGAGTAGCAGTGTAGTTGAAAAAGCATGCACACTGAGAGAAGCGAATAAATAAACATTTAAAAAGACAGACAGACACGATGCTTTCCTCCTCATTTAGCCCGCAGTGAAAGAATCTGATCTTTGTTGCATAAGATTAAAAAATAGACTTTCTGTTCCTGTGCAAAAGTCAAGTATCTTCTGAGCAGTTCATACTGGCCTCTCCATACGAGAAGAGAGCGACAGAGAGAGAAACATCGCCCCCATGTGGGGAGGAACGACTAGTGCAATCTGAACGAGGCGGGCTGGACGGATAATGACACAAAATACTCCTCAGGCTGTAAAGTGGAGAAAGGCAGCACTCAGCCACACATACTCAACGGATCTGTTTGTATTTGTGTTTTTTCCCACAGGTATGTGTTAAGGAAGTTGACCAAGTGTCCCAAAAGCGAGTAAAATTGTCAGATTTAGTTTTGCGAAAACTTCATTAGAGGGAGTGTGGGTGCTCTTTAAAAAAAAGAAGAGGATTAAGCTCAGCCCCGAGAATAAATCAAGCGCTATTTAGTCAATCTCACGAGACAAACAACTTCAAATGATGAACAAGCGGAGGGGCTATGATGGCCAATCATCCAGAATTCCTGGTGGCAATGGTTCCACGAATCCAGAGGTGCACTTAATCCCCGCTGCAGTGTGTGTGTGCTACCTGCAGGAAGGTGTTTACTTGCAGATGGCCTCGCTCAGGATGTTCTTGGCGTCAGATCTTTGCAGGTGGAGTGTGTATTCGTACCGGACGGGCGGGGTTACTTGCAGATCGCCTCCAGGGCGTCCAGGGTGCGTTTGATGTCCCGGATCTGTGCAGCCAGGTGTGTATGGGCTGCATGGAGCGGTCCAACTCCTCGCAGCGAGCCATCAGTGTGTACATGCCCTGTTGGAAGGAACACACAAAGCAAGCGATAAAAAAGATGATGCCTTATAGACAGCACCATATGAGGATATTATTCAATGAATGAAAATGTGATGAATACGTGTGCTCAGTTCTGCCTTTCTTTTGCTTTGAGTATACGGCTAAAATGCAACACATTGCTTCTAGAATTAAAGTAAATTATTTAACATTACTCTAATAAAGAAGTAAGATAATGTTTTAACCCCTTTTGTAGAGAAAGTGTATTATTTCGTTCTGTTAGACCCTTTTTTGTCAATGGAGAAAACACACACATACACACACAGTGTACCTTTATGCTCATATCCACAGACTCCCCCAGGCTGTCCACAGAGTCCCTGTAGGTCTGGATGTAGCCCACACTCAGAGCCGTCATCTGGATGAACACACAGATGTACAGAGTTACATTTGTTACACAAATCCAATAGTGAGCGATGACACTGAAAAGAAGCCTAATGCATTTTATACCAACTCACATTCTGGATGGTGCCATTGAGGCTCCGCATCATCATCTCCACGCTGTGCGACACTTCCTGGGTGTGTCTCTCAAGATCCAATAGGACAGCAGGATCAATGGGGGGGATGTCTGCTGGTCTCCGTGACGACCCCCGGCTTCGGTAAATGGGACCGGAACAGTCCGCTGGTAAGAAGAAATTACAAAATGAGGGGGCCTATTATGCTCAATTTAAGGTTTCATATTTAAATGTTGTGCCTCTACTGTGAATTACAAAGCCCAGTCTGCTCTGATTGGTTAGCTGGCTGGCTCTGTTGTGATTGGTCAACCACTAATAGATGTCCGTCCTTAGCCTATCACATACAATGTATTGGAGAACTAGCCAATAGAAATGCGAGGGTTACATTGTGATGTCACTATGTCACGGAAGTTAATAAAGGACTACAATGGAAGCGTTTCAGGAGTGGAGGGAATTGTGGGTCTTTGCAGACCATTCACATGCACAAAAACCTTTAGAACACACTACAGGAAAGAACAACCCAAAAGAGCATGATAGGAACTCTTTAAAAATGACAAGAAAACTAGGAAACTAGATCAAATCAAAACACACACACATAAAGTCAAAAGAAACTGATTCATTATTCCTATTTACTGAAACAGCTGCTCTTACAAAAAAAACTGCCAAAACAGAATAAAACAAATCATGGCACTGAATTAAAAGAACAGATGTGCCTTCTTGCATTTTGGAATACACAAAATAGAAGTGTGCCAAAGGAGGAAGAAGCAGGTTTCAGTCTCTGAAAGCGATCCCTGTCAGGCTGCAGCAGCACCTCCATTATAAATGTCTCCAGTCCAAAAACAGTCTGAGTCATGCCTCCTAATTGAATCAGCAGGTAGAGGGAATGAGCTGCCACAGAGGGCGTATTGACTGTGTGCTCTGTTTAAATTGAGTGGCCAGTTAATCTGACTTCAATTTTTCCTCTGAGTGAAGGGCAGCGGTTCAGCGACTTTCTCCTGGAAAATGTGACAGGACAGATGGCTGCTAATGGACCTGCTGGACTCACAGACAACCTGCTGATTTTATAGACGTGATTTAATCTCTGACGTTGCTGTGAATGTGTGACCTTTTCCAAAACCATCTCTGTTTCAGTTCCTCCGGGCCTCTGCTGCTCGTTAAAAAACAGACTGAGGCTAATGTAATCCACCAGGAACAAGTAGGAAGAAGGAGAGAGCAAGGGCAAAGAGAGTTCATCACAATTTAATTATTCATCTAAAAATGTCACAGAGAGAGGACTCTAAGAAATGATAACACTTATTGGGATTTCATTCAAACACCTGAGATTTCCTTGTTCAAGCAAAGGTTTCTCCTTCAAAAAAATCCCTTTTGATGTCCTTCAAATTGTATGACACTAGAGGTCAAAGAGCCACTTTAAAATAATATAATGATGTAGTCTACTTAAACAGTGTCTCTCAATGTCGCCTTTGCTGAATGGGTCGCAAAACTAAAACCTGTAGAACAAAAGAGAGACACTAAGACTTTTTCAGTATAAATATGGCACCAGATAATCTATCCGATTGATATTAAACAAGTCGCAAACATTTTGATGCTTTTTTTGCAACTTCCATCAATTGTGTTTGCACTGTTACCACAAAACCACATTTCATGTAATCACTAAAGTTTACGGTCCAACCAACAAGCTTTTGACTGTTATAAAGATGCTAGTTGCTGCACTGATCTTCAAACAAAGCTATGGTGAGTTCACAGTGGACTTCTTCATGGACTCCATTGTTCTCAGTCATACATCAGTATCACACTTGCCTCCTTAAAGTCATTCAGATGACGAATGTCAGCATCACTTCGACAGACACAGCAATTCATTCGGTAAGATAGCGCATCGATTCTCTGTTACTGTTTTTGGGTAAGACATGACCAAAGTTATAAATAAATGATGAAGAGTGGCTGACTCGGTGTGTAATCCTCTGCAGGGAAAAACTGTCTGTGTATCTGACTGCTGTTTCAGCCCCACTGCCTCTCCAAATGCTATTAACCTGCTGAAAAACATTTCTGAAACCTCAATTTGAACAGTTCATCTGTTAGACCCTCCTGAAAAACACAGTAATGAAAGCAACGTACATAGAGGCAACACGCATATCATCTACGTAAATCAGTATATATACTGCACGAACACGCTTTCTAGCACAAATGCAAAACAAGCAATACATTATTACACTCGTATGCATACCTACTTCTCTTCACACACACTTACAGGAGTTCTAAATCCTTTCCATATAAGGATTATTAATTTAAATAAAATGTATAGATTATTGAGTGAGATGTATTTTAAATTGGTTATGAATTACAATAATTAAAAGAAGAAAATGCACTTTATTTGTTGAAATAAAACCGTTTAAGGTTCTGCCTCAGCTCCATACTCACAGTCGCTGCAGTCCAGACTGGGCTTGGAGCTCATCTTGATTTTCTGCTCCAGGTTCTTGCAGATGAAGTGAGTCAGATCCCCCTCCTGGTGGACCGTCCCCTCTAGCTCCAGAGCCGAGGAGATGGTGGCCCGTCGGCCCTCTGACTGGCCCCCTCGGCCCCCCAAACCACCTAAGGAGAAAACGCAAACAACGGATGGATAAAATTGTAAAAATGTTCCAGAAATGACTGATTTCCAAATGTTTATGTCTATTTACATACACTAAAGCAGGGGTCTCCAACCTTTTTTAGGATGAGAGCTACTTTCAAAAAATAAAACAAGTCGTGAGCTACTTTTACTCCTCTTCAGTTTAATTATTTTAACCTGCTTTATTTGGGGGTGGACCTCACATCCTGCAGGGGGGTCTGGGGGCATGCACCCATGGGAAGATGTTTTTTTAAATGTTGAAGTGAAATGCATCAATCTGGTGCACTTTGAGCACAAAATGAATGTATGGATACAGCTCTCAACACTCAGATGAAAGGGAGCTGTATACTTTTCAATAATCCAAACATCTTTAGAATATGATCACAACCAATAACAAATCATTTAAACTTGTTTATTCTTATCTTATGTTACCTAGTTAGCATTCTTTCTTTCTATTTAAGCATTTTTTACTAATCACATAATTTTAAACTGTTTTTGGTTTTACTGTCCTATAGTACACATTGGAATGATTTCTTACAACTATATTAAATATATTAAATAGATATTCTCTCTCTCTCTCTCTCTCTCTCTCTCTCTCTCTCTCTCTCTCTCTCTCTCTCTCTCTCTCTCTCTCTCTCTCTCTCTCTCTCTCTCTCTCTCTCTCTCTCTCTCTCTCTCTCTCTCTCTCTCTCTCTCTCTCTCTCTCTCTCTCTCTCTCTCTCTCTCTCTCTCTCTCTCTCTCTCTCTCTCTCTCTCTCTGAGACTGTGTGCTCCTCCGTGGCGATGACGGCTTGCGGTAAAAAATAATAATAAACATATTTGTAAAGTGGGGGGACACAAAAAACGGGATTTCGAAAAGTGGGGGGGGACATGTCCCCCATGTCCCCAGTGGAAATTACGCCATGCGTGTGTGTGAGTAAGTGCAATAAATAAATATGCAAGTTGCAACACACACAGAGTAAAACTCTGCGTTACATTTCCTTTTTTTTTGTGTGTATTTTTTACATTTTGGATTTGCTTGGCGAGCTACTTATTGAGGGCTTGCGAGCTACCGGTAGCTCGCGATCGACGTGTTGGAGACCCCTGTCTAAAGGGATGAGGAATGAGCCACACTGCAATACACACAACATCAAATCTACCTCCACACGATTGGCTGATTTCATCCAGGCTCTTGCTGTCCTGCATCCCCCGGACGTTGCGTACCCAGACCTGGGCCATGACGTGGGGGGGGCAGGGGAGGTCGTCTGAGGGAAGAAGAGGAGGCGGGGTGGAGGAGGAGGACGAGGTGCTGGGACCAGGGGCGGAGGAGGAGTAGTGTCGTGAAGACTGAAAAGCAGGAGAGGAAGTAAAGAGGAACGGTTACATTTCTGCTTATTCAATGATGCCGACAGATCATTATGAAAGCAGCTTTAAAGCTTCACATCTCTTCTCTATGATCAAAAGTGTATTGTCTCATCCTCAAGCGTTAGAGTTATGATCCACTCTTCTTTAAAGCCAACAGTTAATTCCTAAAGGCTCTAAAGCATTTACTTACATTGACCTTTGTTCAGGATGAGTTCACTACATCTCATGACCGGTATTATCTCTTAAACTGCATGAGTCCATCTGCTCCTGCTGGTACATATAATCTGCTAAAGGACAATATAATCCTACAGCGCACTCACCTCTACCCTTGTTCTCCCTCCTGCACGCTGATGAATCCACTTTTTTTCATTCTTCTCATCTTCCTCTTCATCCTGTTTCTCCTTCTCTCCATCTTCCTCCTCGTCTCGGCTGTCGGTGTCCGTCTCCCTCGGCTGTCTGTCCGACGTGGCAGGGCCTTCTCGGGGAGGTAACTCTTTGAAGTGTGCTCGCTCTGCTCGCTGTGCTCGCTGTGCAGGTTCCCACAGCAGAGCTGCACCAGGAGGCCCTTCAGTGTTAGAGGCCTCATGAATATCTGTGTCTTTGGAGCCAGATTCTGAGTCCTCTGAGTCTCCTGTGCACGTGGCAGCAGGGAGGGAGGCGTCCGGCTCGTCAGAAGAGCGTAACGATAAACTAGATGTTCTACCATTATTCAATGTCTCTGAGTCCAAGCACCTTTGCCATCGTAAACTTTGTTCTCCACTTCTACATGGTTGTCAGTGTCCTCTGATCCCTCTCCAGGACAGGGCACTCTGCTGCCCCCGCATTTCACTGAGGTCGGATCGTGAGGGCCGTTTTCTGAAGAGATGGGGGCCACATCCCCATTAGCTGTTTCTAGCATGTCTGTGCCAATCACAGGGGAGAGACTCATCCCTCCGCCTGCTGGAGGAGGGATGGAGACTGTTAGACATTATTACATCTACATTGAATCCATTATTCAATTAGGGTGGAGTTACCATACTTCTATGAACCACTGCTTAATAGGGCCGCTGGGTATTATAGTTATAAAGGACCACTGCTAATATGGTATCTGAGATTTACTACTCATACTCATTTTAACCCTTTCTCTGTTACTGGATCAGGGATAGAATAAAGGAAACATTATAGTCTGCTGCAAGAGAAGTTTATTAACACAACTTTTATATTCTTAAAAAGGAAGTGTTGAGAAACGGATGTAACAATAACCTAACAATGCTGCGGTTAATGAATTGGCATGCCTCTGGTTTATCATTAAGAAAATACATGAAATCAAATTGGCTTTAAGTCGACTATACTCCATTTTAGAGCAGAGAGAAAATGTGACCCTTGCACAATGTAATTGCTCCTGAATTTCCCCCTGACACCGTTTTAGAAAGCTGAACCCGTTTAAGGGTTGGTGTTGAATATCTACTGGACATTGTGGTCCGCATTGCTGGGGTGTGGCAGTTGTTTGTATTGTTTATGTTTATTGTTCCATCAGTGTTTATGATGCCCTGTTGGCTAGGTTACATTTGAAAAAGAGATTCTACTTTTATTTAGCTAAAGTAAAGGATATCTGCATAAACCTTATCATTGTGTTCCATTGTATCCTATTAATGTCATTGTGGCATACACTATTGAACCACAACAGTAGCTGTTGTATGGAGAGGTTTATGGATTACAGTTACTTACGGTTAGGTCTGAAATGACGTAATAAGGTCGCTTAGCTTAGCATTAGCTTGGACTCCAACTTACTTGTTGTTTACAGTAGCTTTCATTGCATTTTCAAGCCTTTAGTAAACAACGCCCCTGGAGGTTGAGCAAAAGCAAGTGGGCCAAGACTACAGTGCGAAACAAACAAACAGGAACAGAAGAAGAGAAGAAGACACAAAGAGCTGCCTGCCAGCGTTGAGGAAGTTGATGTGCTGCTGTCATTAGCCGCCTAGCTAGCTCCCTGTTAACGTTAATGTTGTTGGATGATGTTAGCGCAGCACGGCTAACGTTAGCTGTCCAGGCCTTTAAACCACAATGCTTTGACAGCACGTCTTCTATTTTCGCACACTCTTACACGACAACACGAACCTTTTTGTAAACAACGCTACGTATCTATTAATAAGGTCATACAGTAGTTTCAGAGAACATCATTTAATAAAGAAAACACTCACCAGTGTAGTTCCTGTTCCGAAAAATGTAAGCAACAACCGAGTCCGACCAGCAAATCCCTCCCCACGAATCTGAAGGGAACAGTTCCGCCTTGCAAAAATAAAAGCGTTTGATGCAAAATAATAGCAATCTTCTTGTTTGCATGTTCATTTCTATTGACATAGCAGTATTTAAATCAGATCTACATTTTTCCAGCGCAGGTCTGGTTTGTGCTAAGCAACACTAACTCTCTCTTGCTTTGGCTATGTGAGTTCATCTCTATCCACACCATGAAGATTCATCCTGCATGTAACTCTGTTCTCCCACAGATGGAGACAAACACCACTGTACCTCAGAAAACATCCTTCCAAAGGATACAAGTTGAATTTTGGTTATTTCATATGATAAATGTAAAGAAGCAGTTTCTGCTAATGGTCTGACTCTGACCACTTGGTGAGGCAGTAAGAAGGAAAACTATTGTTTTTTGAAGATACTTATAGGATATATAAAACTTTTTTAATTCATTTGAGTGAAAGCTGTATCTCTTGTTATACCTTTTACAGATCCTGTTTTGATTGTGTCTTAATGTAACTTTGCAATTAAATATTTGATCCTCTCTTCAAAAAAAGCTGGAGGGCAAAGTGTTGATTGCATGCTGTTTATAGTAACCGTCTTTCAGACAAAGTCTGCTCAATTTGTAAGCTCTAAGAAGGTATGATGACCATTCAAGACTTACATTCTACAATGACAACGTTTAAATGTAAAGAAAAGCTGGGAATTAATAGAATCCCGAATAGACTTAAATATATAAATATAAATTATAAATGTATAAATATAAATTAATAGAGTTAACAACATGATACTTCTTTGAAGATTTTCCCAGAATTTTCCATTTTGGAATATGATTGTTATGTATTTAAACATAAAATCACTTTTTGCGACATTATGCTCAAAGTAAGGTCTTAATAGTCTTCCTATCAATACCAGTCCTTATTAAAGTCCGTTTCCTGTCTACAAAAGACAATCAGGATAAATGTGCGTAATTGAATTAGAGGCCAAACCGCTGTTCTTCCTATGTCTCATAAACCATTGATGACTTAAAGAAACGTGCTTGAAATGATTTGAATTGATGGTTAACAGACTGGATAGGGGGTTTAAATAATGAGAAGGTCCTGGCTCTGCTTGGCTTTTCCTCCAAACTGGAAGCTGGGCAGCCTCTGTGGTTTTTAAACCTTTAAATTGGACAGAAATGACAAACACTGCTGCTGCAGAGGAGAGAGGATTCAAAAACCACACTGTTACCACATCTAAAGATCTCGTAACATTTCTAATCTAGCCCATCCATGCAGGCCAGCTGCTCCCTCTCTCTGTGGTGATTTGGCTTTTTTATCTCATTTGTTCCTTCTGCTTTTGTGCCAGACATCAAAGTGAGAGATATTTACCTAAAGGCAATTAGACCTTTGAAATAAGCCAATGATTTCCAGAGAATAGCACATTTAAAAATCACTACGACCTTCACCACATTTTAGTTTTCATTGTGATGAGAATACTGGCAGAGGGAAGCTTTTTTAACAATAAAGTAACTGCCCAGAAAGGCACCATTTAGGAAAATGAGGCATGCAAAGCAAAGTGAAAGCATGTGCCTTCAAACAGATGTGGGGTTTCCATAATACAAGCTGTAGACTGCATGCTGCACTTTATTAACCGAAATAACAGTGAGGGTCCATAAATCATATCCCTATTAATCACAAATATGAATTGCATACCCGTTCAAAACCAGGAAGTATTCATGTTATATCAGCCAATTAGGTATATATTATTAATAAAAGGCCCCACACTTTAAACATCATTATTTTTGTTTAAATACCATAGATCAGTTTGACCTAAAGTGGCGTGTATCCGTGGTAAACACATTTAACTTGTAATGGAACACAGGCATGAAAATGTTCTTTGTGTAAGCAACAGAAGGTTACCACAGGTATTTCCAAACTCAACCCCATCTTCAGTATTTTATTTTGTTGGGTATTGATGTCCAGTAAGGCTTGTGGTATGGAAAAAAGTTTAGCTTTGAATTGGAACTTCAAGGACATTTAGAAAGGTTGTTTTTGCTATTGTATAAGAAAATGCAATCATCTAGAATGCTCAACCGGAAGATCCAGTGGTTACAAGTCAGGGGGAAGGACATCATCAAATACAGAAGTCTGTGGAAGTGTGTGCATACTCAGAAACCGTGAAGTCCTTAAAAAACGTTGAGGCATTTGGCTGTAAAATTCAATCTCAAGCTTGAGCAGACAGTTTTATCCAGCGTGAGAGCATCACTGAAAGGGATACGGTGGTGAAGTGCACAAACCCCATCGAATGAGTCACTTTGTGGCAAACTCCAAAAGCAGCTCTTCCTGACTGATTGTTTCCTATACGCCGATTTTATTTGATGCACATTCCAACCATGCTGTATGTTTTTTATTGAATCCTTTGGAGAGAACAGAACATTCCAATAAATATGAATCCATTCTGAGTCCCCACTTCAGTACATTACATCACACTTCATTTAACAGATTTTATACAAAGTGACTTGCAATAAGTGCAATCAACTTTAATGATACAAACTCAGCAAGAAACAGCTAGTAACCTGAACGCTCATTTACTTCAAATAAGCCAAATAATTGTAGAGTAAGTGCTGGTGCATTACTTTAAATGAGCTGAACCTTTTTGGTAATAATGTGTGGAGAAGATGGAGATACGTTTTTGGAGGTTGGAGAAGGAATATTGGATTTTCAGATTGAAAGAAAGTGCTTTAAGCTGTAAGAAGAAGAGAAAGAGCAGAAAACAGATCAATAGGTGAGAAGGTCATCAGGGTATTTTGATTACTGCCATTTCCTTTCAGCTGCCGGTTGGGTCTGGCAAAAAGAGTCCAAAGAGTGCCTCAAAACCAGTAACAAGCTGTCTTTAGGTCAACTCATTGAGTGCACTGGGACCTGTCTTACCTGCTTTACACCACTGCTGGTTCTCCATGATAACTGAGCTTGTGTCAGGTGTTACAGCCATGCTAGCAACTTTGTGAGACTGTGCTATGCAAAGAAGTGCTTTCATCTAAAGGCTAATGCTAACACTGACAATGCAAAAATTCTGTTGAGAAGTGACGTTTGCCATCTCAGTTTAGTGTGTTGGCATGCTAACATGTGTTAACTAGCGCTTAACACAAACAAAGTAGAGACAAAGTACAGATGATAATGATAGGTCAGAGGCCTGAATAAAAAGTCAGATGTTCACCAATGTCATCAGGATTTATCCTCTGGTGACCTTAAATATCTGTACCAAATGTTATGGAAATTCCATCCAGTATGTGTTAAAATATTTTTGATCTAAACCAAAGTGGTCGACCGACCGACCATCACCGCCATTCCTCGAGTCAAGAAACATGTAGAGGCTTTTAAGGCAACCATTACAGTGCTGATACTGTGGTCAGGTTGGTAAAGAGAAACCAAAATGACCTCTCAGTACACATAAAAGCTTCATTGTTTCCGTCCGAATGTAAACATGTGAAAAGATTAACTGTGATTGGGCAGTGATTAGAACAAGTTTCCACTGCTCACATGCCAAAACAAAAATAGAATTTTCAAAAAGTACAGTTATGAGTGTTCTTCATGGTCTCAAAGGGTAAATTGATACAAATTAGTTAAAAAGTCAATGTATTTATTGAAATGGTGTCTAGTTTGCAAGGCTAAGGGTATTCTTTTGCTACAGCACAGTTCTTAAGGTATCCTTCCTCTTTGTCATACATGTAGGATGCAGTAGAGAACAAATGTCTCATTCCAAACAAAATACCACAGTGCAATACACTCATTTATTTTAATAAAAGGTTTTCTGTGTTGCTGTGATATCCTGTTTCTCAGACTTAAACACTATCATACCAATAGTTTCCTTCCTCGCAAGGTTTTAATCAGAAAGTGAAGCTCGACGTAAAATAAATGTAAAGCCACAGTCACAAATAGTTGAGCCTGTCAAGTAAGAAAGTATAATTGATGAGATCTTAAACAACCAGCAGCAAACAATGGAGTATACTGCGGCTGACCCACAAGGGTTAGGAAACAGCAGAGCAACTAAAGTGAAGGTTTGCTGGGGATCTGGCTTGATTGGAACGCAGAAGATTACTCAACATGAGCATTAAATATTGTATGTGGTCACTTTGGCAGGGTTGGACGGTGGTTTGGTGTATGGTATGTTACTGTGTTGGAGTGAAGGTCAGCATGCCTTAGAAATAACATAGCTGGAATTAAATATTAAATGATATCCCGCAAATAACTGTACGCTGATTTATGTCAAAACCCGTTTGTGCATTTTAACGTTATATGAGCTGGTCTACTATGCTGAAAGAAATGTAAAAATGTACATTTTTCTGTGCAGGCCGCTGTGTCTGTAAATGCTAAACTTGGTGTATGACTGTGTTGTGATTGTGTGTTTTAAAATTGTCTGTAACTGTGCTGTAACCATTCTTGGGCCAGGACTCTCTTGAAAAATAGATTTTTAATCTCAATACCTATCCTGCTTAAATAAAGGTAAAATAAAAATAACATTTTTGAAAAAAATGGAATTTACTCTGAGGCCCCCCTTTGTGCAGGCTTGGAGAAGGTTTACATTATCTGGGATAAATGGTTTAATCTTCACTGAACTTTGGCATCAATTAAGAAAAAAAAGCGTTGCCTGTAAGGCCACAACATGACTGCAACAACAGATGTTAAGTTTGTTAAACAAAAAAAAAACTGAAAAATCACAAAACGAATGACTAATTAAAAAGAAATATTGTTGGTATTTTTAGGAAGAACTTAACCCTTGTGTTGTGTTCGAAAGCTGTTACCGTTCATGGTGTTCACGGGTCAATTTTGACCCATGATTTATCTCAGTCCAAAACACAAAAAAATAATGACTATCATCCAATATTGTTTTAACTACATCATAACTAACTTATTATGCATTCATAACCGTACAATCCTGTTGTAATTTTATTTTATGGCCCCAACAAACATTACACCACATATTTAAGTAAAACATGTGATTCAATTCCCTCATTATATTTCCTATAGTGAAGACAGTGGATCATTACGTTATCTGATTATAATAGACGAATATTAGAATACAATCTACCCAAAAAAAGTTTTAAATGATTGTTATAGTGGATGGAGGGGGTGGGGCTGGGGTGTCTAAAGTCAAAGATTAATCTTGATTGGGCCAAATTTGACCCCGAGTCACCCAAAACAATTCTGCTGGGTCTTCCCAGACCTGAACACTTGGCTAAAATTGTCCAAATCAGTTTTGTAGTGTTTATATAGCTGTTGTGGAGGATATCATGAAGCATTGTTCCGTAAAAGAAAAAATAGAGCGTAGTTATTATATAATTTTAACTTGAAACGGGTCACGGGAGACCCGAACACAGCATAAGGGTTAAAAGCAGAATCAACAATAAATGAATACGTGCTTCACTTGTCCATCCACTGCATGCGCATCTTTCTGTTTAGTTCAGTATCTGTATATTATTGGCACAATAAACCACAACCCACAAACATACTCACTTGAAAGCAGACCTTTATACATATTTACAAAAAGAAAAAGACTCGCATGATGAGAGGATATCAGTTTAAGACAGTTTCATTCCTGCAAAGCAGTCGTTATGGAAAATCACACAAGAGAAATATTGACACTGAGATGTAATTACAGGAAAACAGAGTGAAACACAAGAGGCCGTTGTAATGAGAGGAGCAGCTCTGCACTTACGTCTTAAATGTTTACAATGGTGTGCAATAAAAATGTTTCTTAGGACTTCTGCCTCCTACTCGTGTGCTGTTTGGATCTGACACAAATAAAGACTTACACACACATGACACACTCATACTCACACTATATCCTCAGGCTGAACACCATACACACTTTTTCCTTTCCTTTTTTTAGGTGGTTGGATTTGATGCTTGCTTGACAACATTTTTGACCAGCCTGTATTTTGTATTTGCCTAGCCTAGCTTACCTATACCATTAGCTTTTGTAATGTAATGACCAAAATAATTTGTTTAACTCTCTTCATGAAAAGTTAAACAGTCCTGCAGGTTTATGACGATTGTTTAAAGTTTTTTTCCGACAAGGTAGCTGCACTTCCTGTTTTTAATCTTTTTGCTAAGCTAAACAACTTCCGCGGTAGCTTTACGATGAAATAAGAATTGTATTAATGTACTCAGCTAAGACTTAACTAGAAAAAAAAACATGTTACAATTTTAACTATTCTTTGTAGATAGATTGGTATTTTTTAACTGAATTGGATGATAGCCCCAAACATTTTGGCAAAGATATTTCAGATTAATTTGGTTAGCATTAGCGACAGCTTCCATGAGGGAATATGCTAATAGCTAAAGGCTTGGAGTCATTGGATATGTTGAATTGAATGCTAACAATGTAACTGCCATTTTTATGTTGGTTACAAAGTGTTTACATTTTATTACAATTATGGATAGTTATTTTTCTTGTACAGAAAACAGCAATATCATGTTTTACAGAAAGGCCTCAATGAAGAAGCTCATTGAGATCTAGGATGCTAATGGAGGGCAGAAGCTAACAAAGAAAAGCTAAACTTTCTCTTTACCTGCTTGACATTTATTTTGTTGTTAACATTTATCAGCCCAGTTAGTAGCCTATGTCAATGGCTACGACTCATGACAATGTTTACTTTTCATAACCTACATTTCAGATTTGCCAGCTGTCTGAGAACACACTCAATCCTGATTTTACTTGGATCATACTGCCAGCTTCACACTCACACCCTTTCATTTTGAGGCGTGTCTGCATCTGACACTTTTAACATATACACTCTCTTTCTTTACTCAAACACACATTCAGAAGTAGCTCAGCGCTGGTTAGCTCTTTCATGTGGCCAAAGCCAAGAAAGCCAAGGAGCCCAGCCCATGTTCATTTTCTGCTCTAAGTCGGTCTGGTTTATTTTTCTTACATCATCAAAAGTGTCTCCGATCCATTGCTGAGATCCCTGTTTGGCATATTTACTGGGCTGGCCCCTGGCCCTGCATTTCAGCTCCACTCACTCTGATCCTACTCTGACAAACACACACAGATCTATACTTTACAAGAACACACACACATATTCAGAAATACATACAACCAGCAGTGCAAAGGGTTCAGGATCCTGCAGGACCCAGCATGGGTAATATTTAATCTAATATGTGCAGAATTGCGTGCATGACTTCATCGTTGTTGGGTGAAATTAAATATATGGAGATATGGGAGGCTGTAATTGTTGGACTAAACCAGGCATGGATAGTCTTCCAGTGAAGTAAGTTTTAATTAAATTAGTTGTCTTGCTTTCTCCATGTCCCTCTATTCTTACTGTTAATGAAAAATCTGAGTTCTGAAGTTTCAGCATTTGGTTTCCATTCGTTGTTCTGAGGAACTGTCAGAGAAACAGGAAGACAACCCATCAAATTTGGAAAGAGAATTGTAGTTCCTGCTGCTTTTGAAATGCTTGCCTTATGGGACGGTTAAAAAACATAAAATAACCGTGGTTGCAGGCAGGCACGATCTGAATTTCCACAGGTGGGAGTGGGAAGGTGCGTCAAGAGAAACAGATGGTAACATTTGGAGATTTTACAAAACAAAAAAATACTGTGCAGACTTCAATGTGTGGGCATACAAACATACAGTACATACATACAAAGACAAACCAACACAAATGTTAAATTAGCAGCCTGTTTGTGAGACATCATGGCTAAATTGGCTAAAAATGACCATAAAATATCTGACCTCACAACTTCTGAAACAAGCTGTTTCATTCCAGACTAAACAAATAAATACCAATAAGAAGAAAGTTAAATAGAGGTGGAACGCTTTGTGTTGGTTTAACATTTAAACATTTAGAGAAAATCACAATTTACTGCCTTGGAAAGTCACTGTAGTCGTCTAAATCCCTCACGTCAGAGTCCACTTGACGCCAGTCCTGTTCAGCACTTTCTCAGGTTCCACTTTGTATAATAAAGGCGTCTTTATTAAACATCGGGCCTGCTTCATAATTTACAACCAAATGTCATTACCAGCTGCAGCTACGGGACCAGCGGTATATTACTCCACTTTTTTAATTTGGCTGGAACCCACACAAAGTCACCAACGGCCCATTTTAGGTCCAAAGCCATGGGTTGTAAAACATGCATTTTCTGTACAAAGTCTATTGGCATTTCAGTTCACACCTCAATCCTCAATGGAAACATCTTTTTAAAAGCATCTCGATATTTTACTCAGACATGTTCAAAGTTCAGCAAAAACAGATTCTTTTTAAATAGATACAGAGCCTCTAGAGGTTTTCAAGTGCTACAAATATCATTTTAAATACTACCAATTAAAATATCCGTGCCTTTTGCCAAATAACCCTTGTTATGTTAATCTAAAAGCCAGATTTCAAGAAACTTAAATAGCAAATATTAAAATGTGTACATTGGTATGCAGATGTTACTTTTGTCCTACAATAAACATTTTTTTCTAAATCTGTACACTGTACTCATGTGGGAGAGGGAAACTAAACCAACCCCAGAATAGGATTTTCTCTGACGTTATAAAACACACCAGATCTACTAGGTCCTTATTTTCTGTTCACTTTTTCCCAGACCTTTATTCAGCTGTGTGGCCGTGCCATAAATGAACACTACCAGCCAACATTTGTGAAGCTTTCAGGAGAACGGAATGGAAACATCTCCTGTCGCGAGTGTCTAAAAGAAGATGTGTAACCTCATCAAAGCTGTCGCCCTGCTTCTCTCTGCCCTCATCTTTGTGGTCACACTCCGTCATCTTGTGTCAGACCCCGCCTATCTGAAGAAAGAACTCTCTCTGTACTGTAGGTGAATTGTTGGTATACAGTATACTGTATCATTTTGGGTAAAAATATGCATAATCAGTGCTATTTACCTTCTTAAAGGCCTTTAAACAAAATATCACTGCTGATTATTTTCCCAAAAATACCTTCAAACTTATTTTGACAGTGAACAATAGTCTACTTTTTGACCCCATGTTTTCACTTTCCAACAACAAAGCTAGACAATCAAAATGTTTTGAGAACACCAAGCATGGAGTGTCCTTTAAACGTGAACGCCACACATAGCAACGTTTGTAAAATGCTGATTGCAACTTTCTAAAGAATTTTGCATGTTCCTGTGCGATGGTTTTCAAAGTCGCCCAAATGTAATGGAAACCAGTGTCTGCCTGGAAGGTACGAAATCAATCTTAAAGACATCTGTTCTGCTATGGAGGATAATTGGCAGAGTCTATATGACTTATAATCAAACATGCAGTGCCACCGGTATGGTGCTTTAAGGCAGCAATCATTTCAGAAGGGTTGGATGATTTTTCAAATGTGGAATATCTACGTTTGGATTTTTTTTTCTCTGTAGAGGCTCCAAATCCAAAATCCCATGTCCTTGTCACGACAGGTAAACTGAGACGTGTCGCTCATCCTTCATTCTACACGCTACGCAGCCTAAGGGTTTCTACTTTTTCCTTTTTATTCACAAGTCCTTTGTCCATGTGTCTCTGTTGTTCTCCCCCTCCTGTACATACTTCAGTCAGACAGTTTGTCACTATAATGAAAGGATGCCTTTTTTGTTTGTAGATAAGTGCATGCGCATGTCATAGTCTCTGTATGTACAGTGTGTGTGTCTCAGTGTATAAGTTAAGTGTGTGTACGTGTGTGGACGTTTATGTGTGTATTTTTTTAAGTCACTTAAATCCGCCCTCCTGTTCCGCTACACATTCAAGCGCTCCTTGGTGCCCTCTGCTGCGGCTTGCTCCTGCTCTTCCTCCCCGCTGCTCTTCCTCCCCCTCCACCTCCTCTTCCTCCCCCGTTCTTGTGCCTCTCCCCCTTCTCTTTCTCCTTCTTCTGCTCCACCTTGATTGCAGTGTAGTGACGGTGGTTGCGTGGGGGGCGGTATCCTAGCGCCTTGCAGTGCTGGCCGATGTTTCCGGGGTGAACCAGCGCCATCACGTCTTCGTACCAGGGCTGGCTCCCCGTGCTCTGATAGGACGAGGCGGACCAGGAAGCGAGGACGCGATTAGCCGAGGGGCTCCAGACGGCAAGACGCACGGTGACGGCGGTCCAGTGGTAGCCGTGCTCCTCCACCTGGCAGTGGTAGACGCCGCCGTGAGTCAGCTCAGCTCGACGAATCAGGACGCCCCGTTCAATTACCACCAGCTGGTCTCCTGTTACCACCTGGGGGGAGAGACAGAGAGCATTTGAAAAAAAAAAAAGGCTGCAAACTGCGTTCTTTATTAAAATACAGTACATGGGTGGTATAGGTATTTGAGAGTATCTTTAAGTGTTGAACAAACTGTGTATATTGTCATATTCTCATTGTATTTTCTTTTTTGTATATTTATATTTTTTAACATATTCATTTTACTTTTATAATAGTTTTTAAACTAGTTCCATAACATTACATCATTACATGTCATAGCCTGACACTATTATCCTAATGGACACTATACACTTCAATACCGTAGACATGCCTACATGTGCCAGTATACACCAAAGTAAATTCTAGTATATGTAAACTTAATTGACATTAAATCTGATTCAGATTTTCATATTGATATTTAATATTGTCCAGTACAAAAAAACAAGGGTAAGGCATGTGTGTGTGTGTACCTGGTTAAGTTCGGGGCTGTTCTCCCCTGCCTGTTTGTACCAGGTAACAGCAGCGTGTCTGGATCGGGGGAGACACTCCAGATAAGTGCTGTTGCCCTCAGCAACCATCATTATCCTCTGCTCCGCCTCCACCTGCAGCCCGGCTGAGTGACAGCAAAGGAGAGATGTGACAGGTTAGAGATCTGCTTTATCTTCCCTGTTAATTCAGTTTGCTTTCCTTCTTGTTGCAGAAAAACATTATTTTGTCAATGAATCACTGATCTTTTTGTGGCTTATTCACAAAATGCATGTTCTTTGCAGGTTTTGCTCATTGTGAAGCTTATTTTAATTCTAAGGAAGGAGGGTCTCGTATGTTATGTAGAATGTAAAGCTCATCAGGTTTTCAATCACATAATTGTTACTTTTGGTTATATAAATAAATTGACTAGAATCATCTAAATGTATCTGTAGCTGAGGCATTATTAGAGATCAAGTATCACAGTCAATGCTTGCCAAAGGTTACACAACAGTGATTGTATTTGTTAGCATTTGTAACTGAACAAACACTTTAGAGTGAGTTAGCTCCTCACCTCCCTGTCTGACACACTGCGTGAGGGGATCCTCTTCCTCCCCTAAGTGACGAGCATTCCTTCTGCGAGAGAAACACATCAAATTACAGTAAACAAAGAGTTACAGCCTGATAGTTGATCTTGACGCTTCAATGTTAATACACCCTGTAAGGACAAAGTGTTGGACTTGGACTTACACTGACATTAGTAAGAAGGTTTAATTCACTTGGGAGCATCAATTTTATCAGCTTGGAAGTGTAAATGTTAGCTAATAAATAATAATGGTGGCACTAGAGGAAAGGGCGTCATCATCAAAATATTATCATTGGGAACTTTCATGGAAATATATCCAACTGTCATACTTGGAAATGGAAAAGTGTTGGTCAAGTGGAAAAAAGGCCTAACATTTAATCAGAAAGTAGTTTGGATGTGAATTTGAGTCATATTCTAAACTATCAACAAATGTGGTTTGAATTTGATTGGAAGAGATTGACTCCATGTGTTTGTCCTTTGCTTTTTCAGACATCAGTGGGATAAAAACACATCTTACATATTCCAATTAGTGCTGTTTGGAAGGACAGATCTAACCTGCGCACGGTGGGCATGTAGGGGCTGCAGGCGTGTCCGTCCCAGGTGCAGTATGGGTCTCTGGCGAGGCAGCACTCAGCACAGGCCTGACCGTACAGCTCACACTGGTACAGGGCCAGCTGGGAAACACCCTCCCTGGAGCCCACAAACAACCACTGCTGGAGGAGGAGGAAGCGAGAGGGGGGGATGATATATAGGAATACAGATGTACGAAAAAAACAGTGCACATGGATGGTGGAAGAGAAGACGGAGAGAGGAAAGGGAAAAAAGAAGTAGGAAAGAAGAAGAAAGTTATAAATGAAGAAGAGCCCAGAGAGAAAGAGGGCATTCAGTTTGCTCCCGTGAAACAGAGAGAAGCATTGACTATCAAGCTCAACCAGATACATCTGCACTGCGAGTCACACATCAGTCTCATGCTGTAACAATGTCAGTGTGTGGCCACGGAGTGTGTGTGTGTGCGTGTGTGTCTGTGTGTGTTGAAGACACATCATGATGCTTGCTTCTATAATCTTGACACGTGTATGCGAGTGCGAGCAAGCGTTAGATTCTTATTTCATGAAACCCAGACTATTTTAAAAATGCAAAGGGTGTGTCTATGTATGTGTGTGTGTGTGTGTGTGGCATATCGTCATTACTGCACCGACTGAGGTAGGGTAACCATAGCAACTGGTGATGAAGCTGTCCTTGGAGATACAAGGTGGAGAGATGAGTGATAAGTATGATGTTGTGCGTGTTTGTCTGTGTGTATATGTGTGTGTGTGTGTGTGTGTGTGTGTGTGTGTGTGTGTGTGTGATGTAGTTTGGAAGTTTTAAAGTTTCTGTCTCTCTTACCTTTTTCTTTGAGAGCGTCATGGCTGTCACGGGTGATTTGTGCTGCGAGGAAAAGACAAAGAAAACTGAGTTTAAATTGAGACAAAGACAGAAATACACTGGCTCGAAGAAACAGACAAACAGAAAGACAGACACACAGAGATAAATGTCAACTAAAATATTAAATTTGTTTCAATGGAAAAATAAGGAATTTGTGTGTTTGGGTGCGCCTGCAAACCACAATGATGTTAAACAGTCTTAAATTATTTACAGAACTGATCTCATCGTCTGGTTATCATCCATTTCCCTTTATAAGGGCTTAACAAAGCACAAGCTTCACAGTGAAGAGCATTAAAAAGAACCTCAGACCTCACTTAGACAAATACATCTCGGCCACATCAGTCGAGAGGGAAAACAGAACATGTATTTGAGCCTCAGGTGGACATAATATTGAGCAGAACTGTGAATATTGTGAACTGTGGTTACAGGAATGATAATCTACAATAGTCTGACAAGATACCTATGTGCAAAACACGGTTGTTTTATGTAAAATGTGTTACAGTCTTGGTGCAGTCACTTTTTAAATAAAAGCTTTTACTTAATTTCCTGTTTAATGGTATATATGGGAGAAGATTTAGGTCTGATAAACATAACAAAAAAGATTCTTTCTTCATAAATCATGCATGCTTCACTATATTTCAGATCATGTGCAACACAAGCATTGATGTCAAAGTGCTTCAGACTGTTTAAGCTATTGGTTTCCATTCATATGCATATCATATGAAAAGCAGATCTGTGGTTTTTAGTGTAGAACACAATGTTTGCATTTATTTCGGTCGCATGGCAATGCAGTCTTACGTGCAGACTTATTTAAAAAGTCTGTGCTGCATTACCTCTTGACAATAACGTAACTGTTTAAGCTTGAAGAGTCTGATACTTGAGTTTTAAACCACAAGGAAATGGTTCGAAAATTGCTGCATGAAAGCCAGGAAAAAAACATTTAGAAAGCAGTTTAAAATAAATGGGTTGGAACATACACAATGGTATGGAGATAGCACTGTGTTTTGTTCAGAGGGCTGTACCTGGAAGACCTGCATCTGCTCCAGAGTGACCTCCTGACCCTGGCCGTGTTCTCTGGGGAGATGGATGGCCTTCAGCACGAGGCCCGAGTCTGCAGAAGTATACAAAAATATCTTATCCATTGTGAAAAAAACAAAGTAAAAACGCAGGGTAAAGGTCCAGCAAAGACAATTTACCCGTGCCGATGAACAGGACGTCGTAGGTGCCGTCCACGGCCTCCACTCTGTCCACCAGCAGTTTGCTGAATTTGTAGTGAACACCCACTCTGACCAGGAGGGGGCGCTCTCCCAGAGGCAGCACATTTTCCTGAAACAGTCACAGTTTAGGGTTTTGAATTTTAAAATGCAAAAAATGTGGACGAACAATGGGGTTTGTTTTATAAAGTTTTTGTCATATTTAACAACGCTAATTGCATTTCTAAATTCCACATATGGAACTGGGACAAGTAAAAGAGGTTTGAGGCTATGCAAACTAGAGTGCAATGTAATTGAATAACATTGTTGTAATTCAAAACAGTGAACTATCATTTGTACCTGCAGCAGGGGGTGAGTCCTGCTGAAGAAGATGACGTCGTCAGGATATTCTCTGGTGGAGCTGTAACTTCCATAAGTGCTGCTGGGACACTACGAGAAGAAAGAAGAAAGTAAAAGAGAGAAAAACACAAGGTTAAACATGTGTGGAAGACATGGAGTTTTTGCATTCATGCCTGAAGGAGTAACTTACAGTTCCTGGTCGCGGGTAAGGCACCTTGCCTGTAAACTCTGCCCACTTATACTGAGGCCCCTCCTTATGAAGGAAGTTTCCTTTGAAAGCCCGAACAACATCCTCCATCCGGTAGACGCACACTGCTGAACCATTCAGGATATCACTGCGCAGACATGAGAGAAGGGGAACTGTTAGTCCCTGCGGCGCACATTAATAAAAACATAAACTGAGCAGGTCTTTTATGAATTCACTTGAGCAGTTACCGTGGTCGTAAAGCAGTGCATTAAATAGGAGAGTGATGTAGTGTGTGCACTGCATGGAGGCTGTGAGTCATTGTGGCTTTCTCAGCCTGAACGCATCAATTCACTGAGCACGGTCCAACCCAAAGTCCAGCCTGGATGAATGCGCTGCTTTCAGCACATCATGGTTAGAATTTTTGCCTAAGTGTATCTGAGCTACAGAAGGCAGTTGATGAGCAGAGCTGCTAGAAACAGAGCAGGGAGAAAGGCAGGGCTGTGATCATGTGACTGACACATACGGTTTGTTTAGTCTCATGTTGCTCTGGAGAGAGTGTGTAAAGTACTTGGCAATAAACTGGATTCTGATTCTGAAACAAACCACATACTGCATGTGATAGACGGTCAATCAAATGAAGAAATACAAAAACTAAATGATACAAGTAACAGTGAGGGATCTGCAGCCTGTGCTCTTAACTTCCTCACAGGGACACAAACGCCTGTGTGTGCATTCATGGTTGAGCAGAGGGAGAGGTTTCCATTCAGAGGGGATGACCTCTCTGCATCCTGCAGCTCTGTGGTGGGGACCCCACCCTGGGTGATGCTTTGGATTTCGGTCCGTTCCCCGCTGAGATTTCAGACACTTTCCAAAAGCCAGAAGTGGACCAACTCCCTGCTCCGCCGGCCAAGTGGCGTCATACCTCTGTTGCTACTGTGCGTGAGGAGCCTCAGTATGTTTGGAAGAAATGAGAAAGGCTTTCTTGTTGCTCACTCGCTCAGATTTTCCTCACTTTATAATACCTACCCCTTTTTTCAACCACTGCTTAGTTTTCAGTATATTTATTCATTCTAAAGAGGTTCTTTTTGGAGTGTCAGACATTTTTTTTGAACTAACTGGCTTCTTTGTGCAGTCTGATGTGCTTGCGTCATTGCTGTGAGCCAAAAACAATATTTTTTCTTCCTATTTGTTATGATTACCATTTTGTAGATACTAACAGAAAGCATATTGTCTATGTCTCTAATCAAATCAGTGCTGCTTCATATTTTCAATGTTTTGTTCAGGCATGTTTTTTAATAAAGATGGCAGTTGCACAGCCTGTTGTTCATCTGGTCTGATAGAGCATATTGTATTTTGCAATTTCTATTCCTTTGTTTCTCTTCATGTTTCATGTTGTCTCCTCAAACAATCCCAGAGAGAAAGGAAAAATAAAGGGAGAACAAAGCGAATCCAATGGCTAGAAATAAACGTTTCATGCTACATTATCTCACACACTGTACGTACTTTGTGCATTACAGTCGATACACTAATGATGATGATGAGAGGACGAAGGCTCACATGAGCTCATTACAATGAATGTGTTTCATTCATTAGTCACAGGGACGGTGGACTGTGTGTCTCTCCCAGTGTGTGACATCATCTCTGTCAGTGTGACATCGCATCATGTCACTATGTGAGCTACTTCTCCATACAACATACACCTGTTTTATAGAAAAACTGTTTCTTATATAAACTTTTTCCTCTTTTAAAATAGCATGTTTTAGTATCCTCCATAAAAATGTCATCTTTCTGTCGGGTTGTGGATTATTGATCAGCTTTCAGGTCAGTTGTGGCAAATCTTCACTGCATGAATTCTGACTAACTTAAACGTCATAATCATGTATTGCCTAATGCGGTCTTTAACAGTTTCAGTCCTCATGATCAATAATTGATTTCTAACTCAAAACTAAAATATGATATCACATTTACACCTAAGGGGGCTGTAGTAACTCACCTAGAGCTAAATGCCTTCTTTAAACTCAAGAGTATTTCCTTTTTCACTCAAAGTTAAATAGGATTTGCTGCTCTATACCACATCACAGCTCAGCCTCAATGTATCTATAGGGGTTGTAGGGTGGCTTGTTTATTTTTGTTATACGTGTTTAACAGCAATCAATACATCAAATGCTTTCACAAAAAAAGAAACAATCTGTTATTCACAGCTGTTGCAGGATTGTAATACTTCTGCCCAATCATTTTATTTATCCTGATCCTTCTCATAATAGTTATTTTGGTGGAGGCCTGAAGGGACGGGCTCTCAGTGTTTCCATCTATTTTCTCGCTTGGTTTAGCAACATTTGAGCCAGTGCTTGGAAAAGGTTTGGCAACATTAGGCTGTTTTTTAAGTTTGATCATCTTTTTCCAATCTTACCCACCCTAGATTAAATCAATACCGATGTGTCAATGTGTTTTTTCTCCCAACTATGAGCAATCTCTGTAGGAATGAAAACTCTCCACCCAGAGGAAATTCAAGACACTCCCAGTGCCATAATGCTGGGACTCAAACAAGAGTGCACAGATGACAACAAGCTGTTTAATTGATCTAAAGCAGGGGTCACCAACCTTTTTTGGGATGAGAGCTACTTTCAAAAAATAAAACAAGTCGTGAGCTACTTTTACTCCTCTTTTTTTGTTTTTTGCAGTGTATATATTTAGCACATTTTAACATTATTATATGCTGACCTTTAACCTTTGTGTGCTGTTTGGGTTTGTGGGACCCGTTTGCAGTGTTTACTAAAAGAAAACGTATTCAGTTTAATTATTTTAACCTGCTTTATTTGGGGGTGGACCCCACCTCCTCTAGGGGGGTCCGGGGGCATGCACCCATGGGAAGATTTTTTTTTTAAATGTTGAAGTGAAATGCATCAATCTGGTGCACTTTGAGCACAAAATGAATTTATGGATACAGCTCTCAACACTCAGATGAAAGGGAGCTGTATACTTTTCAATAATCCAAACATCTTTAGAATATGATCACAACCAATAACAAATCATTTAAACTTGTTTATTCTTATCTTATGTTACCTAGTTAGCATTCTTTCTTTCTATGTATGCATATTTACTGATCACATCATTTTAAACTGTTTCTTTCTTGTTTTACTGTCCTATAGTACACATTGGAATGATTTCTTACTTTATTTTGTACAACTATATTAAATAGATAAAGGTGTGCTCTCTCTAGCTCTCTCGCTCTCTCTCTCTCCCTCTGTCTCGCTCGCTCACAGAGGCTGTGTGCTCCTCCGTGGCGATGACGGCTTGCGGTAAAAAATAATAATAAACATATTTGTAAAGTGGGGGGGACACAAACGGGATTTCGAAAAGTGGGGGGGACATGTCCCCCCCTGTCCCCAGTGGAAATTACGCCATGCGTGTGTGCGTCAAGTGCAATACATAAATATGCAAGTTGCAACACACACAGAGTAAAACTCTGCCCCTCATGTGCAGTATAGGCTGGCACGACTAGGCTGTTCAATGGGGCTGATGTGTTGTAGATTCTGCGAGAAGGAAAATCACGGTCAAACTCCGTATGAAGTGGTGAGCTGCCGCTCACATTGCTTTTCTTCCCGACTGCAACGCTGGTCCCGCAAATCAAGCAAGAACGTGATTGGTCGATATTCATTGTGGGGGGGGGGGGAGGGGTGTTAGATAGATATAGAGTTGTAGTAAGTAGAAAGAGTTTGCTATGATTGAGGTTTCGTTTCTGCATAGGGTAGATTCTTTTAATTACATTTCCTTTTTTTTTTGTGTATTTTTTACATTTTGGATTTGCTTGGCGAGCTACTTATTGACGGCTTGCGAGCTACCGGTAGCTCGCGATTGACGTGTTGGAGACCCCTGCTCTAAAGTATATTCCCTTGTTTTCTGCTTTATATTTGGTACAAACCTGGAAGTGGTGAACAGGCCATAGATGAGCGGGTTCTTCTTGTCTTTGGCCTGGAGGATAAAGATGTCTTCTGCATTGAGAGAACAAGGAAAGGAGGAAGGGATCAGGAAGAGGAAGGAGAAAAAGAGGTAAAACATTAGTAAAGCATTCAAACTAATGGAGAAGTTTTGAGAAGAGTCACACCTGTATGAGGGTGTGTGTGCATCTATCAGTGTGACTGTGTGACTAATAGCGCTGGGCGTGCTGGCAGCATGGCTGACTGACTGCTGGAAGTGAACCTGTAGCCATTAATTACAGGCCGCTGTGGGAGAGATGAGCACGGGGTCCGCCACAGGAACAACACCTGCTGTCCACACACACACACACACACACACACACACACACACACACACACACACACACACACACACACACACACACACACACACACACACACACACACACCACACTTCACTCTCTATTACAAACACAGCCGATCATAACGCTGATATGTTTCTCTCACTCCGACTGCTGTGCCTCACGCAGCGCAATCAGGAGGAGTCGGTTATTGTCTCCATCTGTCTGTCTTAAAAACGTGATGCATGAAAACGTGATCTCATAAAACACTGGCAGTATAGATTTTTGAATAGTCTTCTAGCAATTGAGTTACAAAAATGACTCCTTGGCGATGTTTATATAAACATATATAAACAGATATAACAAAGTGAATAAGTTCTTTATTTATCTTTTCCAGTGGTTTTTCTCTACATCTTTTCTTCATTTTTGTAAGTACGTTTGTTTGGTTGCTTGTGTAAAGTATTTTTTTCTATTGTAAGTGTCTTTGAGTACTTAGAAAAGCACTATTCAAATTAAATTAACTCTTTATTATTACTAAGCTATACGTATATCATACACCAAATCTGATTTTAAAAACATTTAAAGAGATGGTGAATCAATGCATTGCACTTAATGTCATTTTCGAAAGATAAATGACACTAATTATAGCTCTCTGAACTAACTCGGCACAATCAACAATCTCCACAGGAGGTCAGAATCAATCAGCTGCAGCATGGTAAATGAGAATTTACTTAAAAATACTTTGATCACAAAAACGTTTAATTAAAAGCTATCCTGCAGAGCTTTTGATCTCTGGTGGTACGATAGAACAAGGCTTTGATGAGCAGGTCCCAGATTTGTTTGTATGTTTTTATATATCAGCATTACGTCCATCAAAAGTAAATGGTTTATAATTAAAGTTGGCAGACTTGGAGAAAAAACCCATTAAAGTGGTCCCTGAGATGTAAGAACAAAGCAAACTGCTATTCCGAAAACTCCATATCCTATCATTGATCTCCTGGGGCTAATCACTGTTTTCAAATGAAAGTGCAAATGAAGCATGTCACAAATAGATTGACATAATAATCAACAGACTGACAGGAATGAAAGAAATAAACAGATGGCAGCAGTCAGGAGAACAAAAACATCTTTTAAACTAAATAACAAAAATACATCATGTTGTTATATTTGTTTCCAAGAAAACTCTACAGGGGCGGACTGAATTATTTTTCTCACATTTGAAAAGGCTTATAGTTTAGTATTGTAAAGTATAGAACAGTATGCTATTGTATAGCATAGTATAGTTAAGTATAGAATGGTATAGTTTAGTATAGTAAACTATTGAATTATATACTATTGTATAGCATCATATAGTTTTGTTAAGCAAAACTATACTATATACTATACTATACAGTAGTATAGTATACTACTGTATAGTATAGTACAGTTAAGTATAGTATGGTATAGTATAGTAAAGCATTGAATAGTATAGTGTAGTATAGTATACTTTTTTATAGCATTGTAAAGCATAGTATATTATAGTATAGAATAGTGTAGTCTAGTATAGTAAAGTATAGAATAGTATAGTTTAGCATAGTATAGTTTGTTAAAGTATAATATAGTATTGTAAATTATAGAATAATATAGTGTATTATGTAAGGGATAATGTGCAGCGAGGTGGTCATTATGGGTAAAAGAACACCCGACAGGCTGATCAGGAGCCCGACGCGAAGCGGAGGGATCTAGATCTGCATGAAGTGCATGCAGTTTGCTTTTCGGCCCAAACTGTATACAGTGCAGTACTTTCTGCAGATGTGAGCGTCCTTAACAACGGTCAATAAGTCCTTGACAGCGGTCTGTCTGTACTGGATTAACAACGTGTCACGTGTTCTGAATTGACCAATCAGAATCGAGTATTCAACTAAGCCATGTAATAAAGTTCAGTATAGTATAGTTTAGTATATTGTAGTATAGCAGTGTAGCATAGTTAAGCGTATTATAGTTTGGTATAGTATAGTTTGGTAAAGTATAGTATATAGTATAGTATAGGTAAGGATAATGTGCATTATTACTTATATCACTACTTACCTCCAGTTCAGTTGACACATAACTAGCCCATTAATCAACAGGTTAGAATTACACATTTTGGGGCTCACAAATTGAAAGGAATCTTGGAACTGTTTTCTTGTGTTTAAAAATAAATCACAGTTGCAGAGACTTGAAATGCCAATCATATTTTCATCCTTTTTGCCCCTGTGTTTCTAGTGTTGTATAATTCAGTTGTCAGCTGTCACAGCACAGACGCCGCACAGTTTATTTAGATCACAGGTGTTTTGTTTTGCACTTTTGTCTCAGCTAAGAGTTGGGAATGTTTTCATCATCATATCACAACGGAGGAGAACAGAGCACTTTGTCTCCGGTGAGGCATGCTGTGATAATCTATAAATACACAACTTGACTCTGCTCCTAGGTAACGGAGGGACAAATAACTTTAAAAGTCTTAGAAACTCTATAAAAAGGTTTGTACCCGGAAAGTACTCAGGTTGATGTCAAGACACAAAGAGTTTTACAACCTTTGTAGCAATGAAGGTTGAAATAAGATGTTTTAAAACAATGTTTGGGTGCGCTCTACACGTCTCTGCTCCTCTCCTTGTTTCCTCTCCCCTCCGATGAAGCAGAAATGTTGTTGTGGTGGCGGAGACAGTGAAGCGTATCACTGTCCCCACATTCCTGACGTTCCCGCTGCTCTAGATGGCCTCCATGAAACTACAGCCCTGCAGGAAGTCTAATCTCATCTCATCACACGCACGCACACACACACACACACTTGCCACACACAGGGATTCAGGAGCGCACACACATCAAACAAAGAGATATAAAAGCATGCATTGCCCCCCACACACACCAAACAGCAGGGACCAGAGCACAGAGACGAACACATGCTGATACTGTACGTATAGACAGACACATATACAATCAGTAGGCCCCTCAGGGCAGAGCAGAGAGGATTATGGGTAGTCTGCAGCCTGCAGCATATCACTCCTTCCATTCTTTATTTAAGGTTTCACTCCTTCATAATTAAGTTTGCTTTATCGCCTCTGCTTTTAGTAAATGACAAGGCAGATGTCTCATTTGTGCATCTTTACTTCTGTTCTGGTCCTCTATCCTACATATTTTAGTCATATGGTAAATCATCCCTTCTTTTCTTCCACCTCCTTTCTATAATTTCTAACTAGTTTCCTTTCCTTCTCACATCTTCCAAAATATCTCCCTCCTTCTGTCATCAAAGCCATTATCTTCCCCCCCCTCCCCTCCTTCTACTTTTCTTTATAGTATTTTTTATCAGGATAATATATACACTCTTTGGTGAACGCTTCCACCCAAAGCACATCAAAGTTTTTTCCAAGGAAGGGATGAGTCAAAAGAAGGGCACAGGAAGATTTACATCTTAACCTGCAGATCTGAGTTTTATAGCCACACATACAGAATGGTGGAAGACCTTTCTGTACAGATCAAAGAGAGAATGTCTTTAAACCTGGCACAAAAAACCCAATAAAATCCATTTGTAAGTGTGCACTCAAACTCTAATCATCAAAATCACATCTTTAGAGGTAGTCAGCCATATTTGGCCACATTGACGACAAAGTGTTGATGAAGTTTATCTGAGGAATGGTAAATAAACCTTCATGTGAAGAGGTAATGAACAAGAAAAGAAGATGCAGCCAGTTCAGATACGTGTTTCTTGTTACTGGAACCTAAGCTCCAAGTGTTTACTGTAACATTAACAGAACACATCTTTTCTAGTGTGTGCATGAGAGAAAAAGTGTCCCGATTTGGTCGTCTGATGGCCGAAAGACATTGGTTCATATTAAGCTAGATTTGGATTAAAAGTGACCAATTTAGTGTACTTATATTGTCTGTATCTTTAATTTGTTAGAAGAGTCTTAAAATAGGTTTTTATAATAGGTGATATAACAGTACTATGTTGCTACGTATTATTCTTTCTGTGTCTTTGTAGCACTACATACTGTATATCAGAGCAAATTCCTCGTATGTGTAAACCTATTTGGTAATAAAACCGATTCTGATTCTGAATCATTCTAGAGATTAGCTGAGATACCTTAAGTAGATTACAAAGCTTTAAAGGATTTCCGGAATAGACCTCCTTTGAAATCAATTGAATCACAGTATAATGAAATTAGCCTTTGGGATGCAGCCTACTTGTACCTTCTAGAAACCATTTAAGAGGTATCATCATTTGCAATGGTTATGAAATGGTTGATAAGCCCCCGAGTCGCCTTACATTTTGGTCAGTTGATTCACTCAAATGTTTTCTCTTCTTTAGCAGGGCCACTGTAAACAAAGCAACGCCGAACACTACAACAGAGCCTCTGTGTTGGTTAAAAATACTTTCTACACTATTCTGTTCGTTTTTAATATCATTAATGACCTGTGTTAAAGAACTCGTGACAAAAACAACAGATTGAAACAAGAGAATTAATCGCACAGAAAAAACTTACTGGTGTTTTAAGGTGTGTCTTCACGCTAAAAACAAGTTACAGCTGGGAATTGGGAACATCAATTTTCTTTTCAAGTCTTGGATAGGGACATTTAACCTGTAAGAAGCACTTGATGAAAAGTGTGGCTACATCAAATTTCATAGCAATTCTTTGAACAGTTTTTGAGGAACTTTAGTCGAAAGTGGTCCAACTGAGAGAATCAACAGACTATAGGCTAAATATACTCAAACAAATGTTTTAAAGCCATGTAGAAACGATGCCACGTATCAAATAAAGTTAATAAACTCAGTTCAATATTGAAAAATAACTTTGTGAACTTAATACAAACTTTGGTAAAGCCTGTAGGGAGAGACTCAACGCCTGCCTGCTGCTTGAAAGTTACCCGGTGTCTCTTTCTTCTCTGCACCTCACTGTGCATTCAGCTTCACATGAATACAAAGTTAAACTTTGGAAGACGCAGACAGAACAACAATTTGCCTTTTCAGACTTTGAAGGAGACGTCTCGGTTATTTACAGCTCAGCTCGAGAAAAAATCCCCTCTTATCTCTCCGTGACAAGTTTGAAATCATGTCCTGATTTAGTGCCGTTCCTCCTCGCTTATACATCTCCCGCCAGTTTGATTTATTAAACTGTAGTGACTTTTATGTCATTAATCTTTAATGGGGGAGGGAAAGCAAACTCACATTCATCACAGTGCAGTAAAATATGAGGCCAATCTGCTTCTGTCTCAAAGTTATCTGACCAGGTGAGGCAAGATGACCGTTTAATCATTTATCAAGTTGAAGGAGTGCAGAAATAATGTTATTTATGTGTAAAATAAAGCATTTTAATGATGTTGCAGTAAGAGGAAAGATATTCATGCCTTTCTCCTCTCTGTTCTTATCTTTTTAACCACATTATTTTCTTTCACTGTCAGACAGCAGGCCACTATCATATACTATCGTAACAGCAATCCCTTGTTTTGAGCTTCTTTTCTCTCTCTGAATCCTCTTCTCGCCTTCTCTTTCTGTCTCCTTATCTTTTCATCAGGTGCTCATCCCTCGTCCCTTTCTGCTCAAATCCACCTGGACTTCCCATGTTCCCTTTGGGTGTCTCTCATTCTCTTTGTTTCTCACTTTCACCATCCTTCCCTCCCTCCCTCCCTCCTGCTATCTCTCCCTCCCTCCGTCTCCCCGTCCATCTGTCTGTCTGGCCTATATTCTCGCTCTCTTGTGTCTTCTTCTCTAAACAAAGCGGCTGTGTTCCCCTGAGGGCCGATAGTGCTGTCTGGCCCGTAGACCTGCAGCCCCGGCCCCTATCATCATCTTCCTCCTCATAATTGTCTGGCCGCAGCCCCCCAAGGCGTACACCCCTATCTTCCTCATTTCTCCACTACTCCCTGAATGCCAGCATCCTCCCACCTCTCTCCTCCTGCTTGTCATCTATCTGACCACACTCCCTTTCTTTATGTCCTCCTCGCCATCTTATAGTAATTTGCCAATAATAGCCCTGCCTCCATCTTGTCTGGTTCTTTCCCCCCCTCGGCTATTGGCCCTATTCCTTCTGCCACTGCACCTTTTTTGTCTCTGTGACACATTTTCTTCCCCTCCAGCGGCTGCTGTTATCCCCACCCTGATGTCTCTCTCTATTTCACCGTTTATTTCCACCAAGGGATCCATTTGGAAGAAGCCTACTCTTCCAAGGTGGCAATGAAGGGCATTTGACTTGGCGGTAAATGTCATTGCCAGGAACCTTTCGTCTCTTAAAATGCCACTGATCAGCAAATCTAAATGAGAAAGAATATATAAATCAACCAATTATGTATTATGCTGGAGGACACTTTGAATAGTATGGCGGTCTTTAGAGAATGCTTTCGACGCCCATTTAGAAAAAAAGATATATCTTGAACTCTTATTAGAGACTGGGAATCTAGCCAGCAGCTATAAGGCACTTGGCTGAACCCATCCGTAGTTTAAGAGGGTTATGACTTTTAAAAGCTTCATAATCTGCTTTACATTGAAAAAATGTGTAAAAATCCATTATTTCTGCCCACTGCATTTCCTACAGAAACCCTTTTTGTTGTCGTCTCCCTCCTCTCCCCTCACTCTGTACCTCACTATCCTTCCCTATTGACCCCATTCCCCTCATTCCCTCCCGTCCAGTCTCCCTCCCACCACTCCTCACACCCTTTAAGCTTCACTTCACCTCACTCTGCCCCCCTCCGTGTCCTTTGAGGAAAAATGCCTTTTGTCTGGGTTGGGGTATTTCCTGCTGCATAAATCTCACCTTCATTATTTTGGGTGATTCCTTCTCCTCCTATTCTGTCTTTCCATTGCACCATTTTTATTATATTGCAGACCTTTTGGTAGCATCAGCACTTAAACTAATTTCCAACACTCTAGAGCAGTGGTCCCCAAACTAAGGCCCGCGGGCCGGATACGGCCCGCCTCCACATTTGGCCCGGCCCCCTGAACAATACCAGAGACGCATTATGATTTTTTTTCAGTCTGGCCACGCGAATCCTAGACTAGCCCCTGTCAAATAGAACGGAATAATGGCGAAAAGATTAGGTAAGAGAAAAATTGATTCAGAATGCAGGGTATTTAACCTGCAGTGGTCAAACGATTATTTTTTTGTTCAATGCAAAGAAAAGGCTGTTTGTCTCATCTGTCAAGAGGCGGTGGCGGTATTCAAAGAATACAATCTGCGCCGACACTATGAATCCCGTCACAAAGACAAGTATGATAACTTGCAAGGCCAAATGCGAGCAGACAAACTCTCAAAGCTAAAAAGTGGACTGTTAGATCAGCAGAATACATTTGTACGCCAAGCTCAGCTGAACCAGTCATCCGTTCGGGCCAGCTTTCGGGTTGCTCAACTGATAGCAAGCAGCGGTAAACCTTTCACTGATGGAGAGTTTGTCAAGAAATGTTTGAATGCTGTCGCGGAAGAGGTGTGTCCCGAGAAGAAAGATGTCTTTAATACCGTGAGTCTGTCGGCGAGTACAATCACCAGACGCATTGAAGAAATCGGGGGTAATGTATATGCCCAGCTGCAGCAGAAAACGAAAGAATTTGACTTTTTTTCATTAGCACTGGATGAGAGCACGGACGTGCAAGACACAGCGCAGCTGCTCATTTTTATTCGTGGAGTTAGCGCAAACTTTGAGATGTGCGAGGAGCTGGCAGCCCTCCAAAGTCTCAAAGGGACTACAACGGGGGAGGATATTTTCGACAAAGTATGCCAAACCATGGAAGAGTTGGACCTAGACTGGTCAAAGCTTGCCAGCATCACGACTGACGGGGCTCCTAGTATGGTGGGCGCGTCTCGGGGTCTAATAGGACGCATGAACCGTGAGATGGAAGAACGGGGTCTCACCGCCCCGCTACAAGTCCACTGCCTAATTCACCAGCAAGCACTGTGCTGCAAAGTGTTGAAGTGGGATTCTGTCATGAAGGTTGTGGTGTCATGCATAAACTTCATCAGAGCAAAGGGACTTAAACACAGGCAGTTCCAACAATTCCTGTCTGAACTGGAGTCTGCGCACGGCGATGTGCTGTACTACACAGAGGTCCGATGGTTGAGCCGGGGCAGAGTTTTGAGGCGTTTTTACGAGCTGCTACCCGAAATTAATGCATTTCTTCATTCAAAAGACAAAACGGTCCCAGAGCTGATCGACCCAGAATGGAAATGGCACCTCGCATTTTTAACAGACGTGACAGAAATGCTGAACAGCCTTAACTTGCAGCTACAAGGCCAGGGGAAACTCATTTGCGACATGTACTCTCACATAAAAGCATTTGAGGTGAAACTTGCGCTGCTTTTGGAACAAGTGAAAAAGCACAACTTCATCCATCTCCCTGCTACCCAAAACCTCTCTGCAGAGAACCCAGCGGTCCCGTTCCCAGCTGAAAAGTGTGTGGAAGCACTGGAAATGCTGAAGGCGGAGTTCGGTGTGCGATTCCGGATACTACATGTTAATGCAAAAGAAATCCGTCTTTTCCAGAACCCCTTTCTTGTCGACATCGATGAAGCCCAGCCTTCTTATCAGTTTGAGTTGGCCGAGTTACAGAACTGTGATGTTCTGAAAGACGCATTCAAGCCCAACAGTCTCATTGACTTCTATGCCGCCCTCCCAAACGACACGTACCCTAACATAAAAAAACACGCAATGAAGATGTTTACACTTTTTGGCAGCACGTATATCTGCGAGCAAACCTTTTCACACATGAAACACCTGAAAACTCCGATGAGATCAAGATTGACAGATGAACATCTGCATCAGTGTTTGAGACTGGCTGTGACTAGAATGGAACCTGACATTCAACTTCTCACCAGCCAGATGCAGGCCCACGGTTCACACTGATGAACATACATAGGTAAGCTCACTTTTCTGACTTGAATGAGTCATTCTGAGTATAAACAAATGTAATCATAATAAAATCTACTGCGATAAAATCCATCTCCACAACCATACTGGTAGTGAAATGTATTGTGCTGTGTAGGTGCTGTATCACTTAGTTCGGTTTCTCAGCCTGCTTGCTTTGTGGTTTTCACAGGGAAGTTGATGAGAGAGAGCTGCAAACAGCGGTGTCTACAAGCCTACTGGAACCTACAAAAGGATTATAAGGAAGGAACACAAGAACTTTGAGAGACTGCTCATATGAGTCATTTGAGTAAGAGATTCTGCTCTGACAACTAAGCTAAACTTTTACCTGTTAAGATTGTGCACGGCACAACAGAAAGTTAATGTTCAATGGACTTTTTTTCTGTGAAGAACCCAGAGAGGGTTATTTGGTTATTATTTATTTCACAAATAGTGTTATTTATTTCCTGACTTTTTCTGTGAAGATCCCAGAGAGGGTTATTTGGTTATTATTTATTTCATAAATAGTGTTATTTATTTCATTAATAGTGTTATTATTTATTTCCTGACTTTTTTTTCTGGGAAGATCCCGGAAAGGGTTATTAATATTTGGTTATGTGTGGCTTTCTAGAAAACAATAAATGTTTACGTTTAGGCACCCCTACGATCGTCACACTTTTTCTGTTATAAACTGACCCCGGCCCCCATCAGAGAAGGGAAAAGTTATGTGGCCCTCACAGGAAAAAGTTTGGGGACCCCTGCTCTAGAGAGATGTAAGGAAATGTACTGCCAACGTTAAGTGAGGACCTTTCTTACTTTGATCATTCTTTCTCATCCAGACTTCTGCACTTAGCAATTAGCCATCTTATTCCTCTTTATAATAAGACTTCACTTGTGTCACTTTAGGGCTACCACAGCTCAAGGGGAATAGGAAACTGGTGCCAGCGGGGAAGGCTGTAGAAGCCTCTTAGGCATATTCCTCCCATGCTACTGCAATTTCCACCTAAGAAGTCTTAAATAACCTTTAAATACCAGACACATCTCACTTTCTTTATCCCCTTGAGGAATAGACTCTTTAGACCAGAGCTCCTCTCCAACCAAACTTCTTCGTCATCCATTTTCATTGTGTATCCTACCCTGAAGACAAATGTATTTCTTATATCTAATCCGATATTCCTTCTCTTTCTCCTCAACCTTCTCTTTCACAGTGTTAACACTTTGATAACAGTTTCTACTTCTTTCCTTGTCTCCTCCTCCTTTTCTCCTTTCCTCTTGCTCAACACCTTGTGATATAACCTCTAACCTCTCCCTACTTGTCCTACTTTTCTTCGCTGTCTCCCCCACTTTCTAAACCCACCTCCCTCCTCTCACCCTCTATCTTTCTCCTCCGTTTCTCCTTCTGATGAACTGGGCTTCCATTCAAGTGTTTTCACACAAGCTATGACGGATTAAGAAAAGGCTGAATGCAGGCGTCAAAACATGATTCATTTCCTTCAGTATCAAAAAACATGTTTTCATACCCGCTTTAAACAGAGAGTGTTTTGGTTGATGAGGTAATTAAGCAGTAAATAGTGGAAATGCATTACTCAGGTTAATCTGACAGGACCGGGCGACCTGGTGACTCAGTAATACAGGCAACTGCTCTTTCCTCGGTTTAAATATGGACTGAGATGTTATCGCCCCCTCCACTCTCTTTTTTGACCTTTTTATTCCATCTTTATTACCCAGTAAATTAAATGGACCGAAAGGAATATACAATCAATCCAAATAAAGCTTTAAGTCCAGTCTAAACATGCCCTTATGTCAAGTGTTGTCTACAGAATCCTGCAAAAGCCTCTTAGTGAGGTCCTTTGCACTGATGTTGGTGAATTTATGTGAACTTACAGGCAGGTCTTATTTGTTCTTCTGATTTTCATATCATTTTCTGACAAAAAAATCCACGACTGCCTTTTTGAGATAAATATTATGTCTGTGTAGAAGCACACTGTGGTTGGTTTATTTGTTGTGGCATTTCGAACCAATTTCCAGTCATATTTACATTTGTTTTGAATTGTTTACGACTATATTTGTATCCAAGCTGTCTTAGGGTAAATATAGCTACTGTCTATCCTTCTCTTCATCCTCCTTCATCCTTACCACTCCCTTTTTTCTTTCCAACTCTTTCGATTTGTCCAAGACTTTTTTTCTTTCTGGCCTTTGCAGATCTCATCATACCGGGGCGTGAAGATGACACTTCTCATGTTCTTCAGCTTCCCTCCCTTCCATTCGTCATGTTTATCCTTTAAGCTAGGAAAACACACTTCATATTCTTACTCTTCTTCTGCCCACTTCTTCTTTATTCCATTCATCTCCCCAGTGACGTCCAAATCAAATTTAAATATTATTTATTTCCTGTTTGCTCCTCTCCCTATTCCCTGCCATCGTCAGTGGGTGATGTAGTGACACAGATATGGGTGTTGTCCTATGACGGGAACATTGAATCTATCACACACAGACAAAAATAGACTATGAAAATGCCAAAAAAATACCTCAGTGTCTCTAAATGCCATTACGCTGAGTCCGGCCACAGAGAGCTGTCTGTCTCCGACAGAAAAACCTCATAGCATGATTCTCCTTCACAACAACTACTACCACAACAGGGACAACAGCAGTAAACAGCCCAGAATCCTCTTCCTCTGAGCTGGACTCGTGAGTCATTTCAGATTGAATGGACAACAGGAGAAACGTCTATCCTTCATGAGGTTTATTTGAACAATTGTGGCTCAATGACGCTGGACGTATAATTTCACACAATAAGTGACATCGTAAACATGTGCGGTGAGCCTCATGAAAGTGAACCTCAGACACAAAACAACTGAACAATCAACTTCAGGCTGTCCTGTGTCATGAGTCAGTCCATGTGGCCATCACTCACCAGATGCTCGTTTCAGAAGAAAGCCAAATGTGAAGGAGTTCAACATCTTAAATATGTGAGTCAACAACTACCAAAATAACACTAAAGGAAATAAAACTGGTATTCCTCCAATATGTTGTGCTGATCTAGTGGCCATATTCTGCTTTATGGTGGCAAAGTCCATAGGGACTTGGCTTGGGAACTGGAAGGTCACGAGTTCAACTCCTGGAAAGACCAAGTGCTACCGAGGTGTCCCTGAGCAAGGCACAGTTTCCTACACTGCTCCCCGGGTGCTGTACATAATGGCAGCCCACTGCTCCTAACACTAGGATGGGTCAAATACAGAGACCCCTTACATTTCCCCTCTGTGGGACAAATAAAGGTATTGTGATTCTGATGTTGATGAATAGCTGAAGGAGTTGCATCTTGTATGATTACATGTGACAAGTACATTGATTTATTTATTTGTATAGCTATAATCTGGCATATAACATCTCTTCTCTTTTTGAGATTAACGTATTTGTATGCATGTTCTTTGTTCAATAAAGACATACAATAATAATAATAATAACAACTATTTGTTGGGATCCTTCTCCATAGTACAGTAACGTGTACATGTACATGAACACAGCACAGCACACACAGTGAAATGTGACCTCCGCATTTAACCCATAGTTCTAGGAGCCATGCTTAAGGGAACCACGGCAGTGCCCAGATATACTTGGAACTTTCCAACTATCAGTTCACACTGCCTACTATGGTCTGTTCGGGGAGAGAACCAGGTCCCTACAGACTGAGCCTCTGCCGCTCCAAAAACACTCCGACGAGGATGGGATTCGAACCCACGCGTGCAGAGCACAATGGATTAGCAGTCCATCGCCTTAACCACTCGGCCACCTCGTCCTGTGTACCATCATTTTATGCTTATAAATCAAGAAGGACTCTTGCTGGACAGAGTATTTGAAGAGACAAAATGTATTTTGCTGGTAAGTGAGAAGCAACTGCGCCATCCATTTGTGATGGATTTGACCCACATGGTGTTGAATACTTTCACCTGTAAAAACAGTATCAGAGCTGACAGGAGCTGAAACTAAATATGGCTGTTTTTTTGTACCTGGTTTGTGTTTTACACAAATACACACGCAGAAAAAAAGCGCAGAAAACCCACTCACATTTGTTTCACTAAAACGCAGCAATTACATAAACATACATTACAAATATATGTAATTATAATAACATAGCACACTCAAAATGTTCAGCAAATTGTAATAACTTTCACACACACTCTCACCAGGTGGTAACCACCGCTCTGCTGCTATGAGGGACCCGCACACTGTCAGGGGTTTATGGGATTTGTAGTGTTTCTGTGTGGTGGAGCGTGGCAAAAACACAACACTGACCGCATTCTTAACCTGATGGGCTAATCTCCTGTATATGGGTTTGTGGTTTTGTGTGTGTCTTGCTGGAGTGTAATCACAAACAAATCTGTGCGCACCCTTATCAGATGAGTAAAACATGGCCACAGGCATGCAGGCCAGAGATGTTTATGCTCCTGACAAGTCAGAACTGTCTTGTGTACACAGGCGGAGGCGCAAGTATGTGTGTAACAGCGCGAAAGCTGTGCGAGTGCGTTCAAATGTGTTTCTGCATAGAGGTTTGACTATGTAAAAGAAAGAGTGTGTGATTTACAGAATGTGTTATTGTACTGTATATGTTCACATAAACAGTAATTCTGTGTGTGTGTTATGTCGTTTATTCTAAGAATCTTCTGTTTACAAAAACAGCAAAGATAAGAAACCGGTCCTGTCTCCACAGCGCTCCCGCTCTCTGTCCATGCTCTCTGTCTGCCAGCTCTCTCACCGAGCAAAAGGTGAGCCATGTGGGCTTGACAGCAGAGAGGTGCAGCAGAAGTGATTTGTATTAAAATCATCCTCTTTCAAAATCAAAGTGAAATGATGGCCCTGTTTTATACCTAAATAAATCATTTTCTCGGTTGTCTCTCTTGCACTGGCCTCCTTAGCCAGGGAAAAACGCAACAAGCAGGAAGAGTCATGGCAGAGAAGAAGAAACGCTCCAGACAACAGTGCTGATTGTAATGTCTGCAAAATGATAATTACAAGTCGGATAAAAAAGTAAGGTTAGTTTCTAAAAACGGTGGTGCAGTGAAGACACATTTCAAACACCAGACATACACAACGTGGACCTTCCGCTGCCCACCCACTTTGGACAGGTTTATATGAGTCAACCATCTCGCCCATCCACATGAGCGTCCGCGCCCCAACTCTCTCTTCTCAGGGAAGTAGAGCATGTTATTTTACCAAGACAAATCATCAGTCCAGACATTACAAGTCAGCAAAACAGGGTGTGCGGCAGACAAAGACTGCTGAGCACTATGGCATTGTTGCTTTACTACAACACTCCTTTGTCTCATGTTCCTATTTTTGAAGAGCTTTGCTTTGCCACGTTTGCTCCCTACTGTGAATGTCCCTCTGTGCATTGTCTAACTTGTCTGTTTGACACTAACAGGTACGCCCCAGTGGCCTAATGGATAAGGCACTGGCCTCCTAAGCCAGGGATTGTGGGTTCGAGTCCCATCTGGGGTGATTGACAGTAGGGTAGAGTGGTCCAAGAATTCCATGATCCAGTATACCCTCTTTAAAAAATGCAAATCATAATGAACACAACTCTGTTATGGTAGTCTTGTAGTACAAACAGAACAATTATTCTTAGATTTGAGTAGAAACTCTTCCTCCTTGAGACAGAGAGAGAAATACTGCAATCAGAAAAGAATGTTCTTCCCTATTTTACAACCTGCTCTTCTAATCACAATGTCTGTTTGGATCAGATGCACAGACATGCATAAATCAACACTATGGGGTAACCAGCTGTGGGGCCATCTTGATAAAAATCATAAAGATCAAGACTCCAATCTGCAGAGTTGAGGGGGAATCTGGCAGCTTCTTTGCAGTCTTCATGTATTGTGCCATGAAGTGATACCGAGCAGATTTAACTTGGCAGTGCATTAAAGATTTCTGCAGTAAAATCTGGGAACAAGCTAACACTCCTGACCTGCAGGAATCTAGTGTGTAACTCTATCTGAGCCGGCTAAATTAAACCATAGTGAATAACTAACAAAACAGATTCATTTTTATCAATTCGGGGGGTTTTGTAAAACAAATTTAATAGGCAGTATTAAACTTTGTGGGTGTGCAGGCCCTTTGAAATGCTACTCTACTTTAAAGGCAGGAGATAACCGTTCACACTTGGATAGTACTGTGTTCACCACCACTGAAAATCACAAACTTGTACATCTTCACCTACAAGTTCAGACAGAGAGCAAAGGCAGGCTTACATCCCAATTTGTTCAAAATACACATGGAAAAACCCATGCTTCCTAGACCTCCTGCTGAGGACACACAGACACACACGCAAGGACACACACACGCACGGACAACCGGAGGACACTGGCGCAAATCTTCGATAATGAATAAACCCACAGCAACTGAATGTTGAGGCCAGTTTCCTTGGTTACCAAGGCTGAGGCACGAAGACGGACCTAAGGTGACCGACAGGGCTGTTGATCACCGTGGTAACTGTGGAGCCAAGCAGACTCGAGCCATGCAAACTCTCCTTCGTCATTTCAGAATGTTTGTGAGAAGTTCCGTCTCTTTGTGCATCACGCTCATAAACACAAACACACATACCGGGTGGTTTTTGAACTCAATTCCTCTTTTATGAAGCGTTCAGTGGCAGAGATCCAGCTGTTAGTGTGACTGGTGGCTGTTGAGGCCTGTCTGATGTGATTAGTTTTACTGTGCATGTAATGGGCTTCTCATTGGATGCTGGTGTGTACTCACGCAGCTGGTCGAAGTGTGTCTGCAGGCCGTCTGGTCCCGGGACCGAACACACCATGCGGGCCTTCTGGAAGGTACTCCACTTGTTGACCAAACTCCTCTGGCCTCCGATATCATTCTACACACACATACAAAGAGTAGTCTGATTAAAACATGTGTATTTTACATCTGCTTTGGGTCAATCATTACTAATCATTCTCTCTTGTATATAACATAGATGTCACTGATTTCACCTTATTTTCTAAGGATATTAAATATGAACCTCAGGATGATTAGTCAGCTTGTTGAAGCTAAAGGGGATTTAAAGAAAGAGTAAAGAATATAAGCTAACAACATACTAACATTTATTTGTCTATAGTTATGACCTAATATAACTTTAATTTACAGTTTTACACAAAACACTTACTTTGCTAACACCAAATACAAAAGCTTTTTTATGAAAAAATGTGATTATTTCCTGGTTATTTAATTAGTTGTCTGGTCTGTAAAACATCATACAAATGTAAAAACATTACATTATGTTTTCAGAGTCTATCTATTTCTACTATCTTGGGCCAGGACTCTCTTGGAAAAGATCTCAATGAGACCTATCCTGCTAAAATAAAAAATAAATAAAAAAACACTAGTTTTTTTTGTTAACCAACAGCACAAAACTTAATTATATTCAATTTACTAAACAATTATATATATGTAATACTGATAAAAGCGGCAAACCTCACAAGAAACCTAAAACCATACATTTTTTTGTTGCAGGTTATTGTGTTGTTGAATAAGAAATTTACTATTTGATGCAAAATGTGTTTACTTAATAAAACATTTTTAACATGAACACAAAAATGTGCATACATAACAACAAGGCAAAAATAAATCATACAAACACAGCCATGTATGTTTACACATATCCACATAAAAAGGCATTAGTACAAACACTCATTGCATCACAGTGCAGCAGAAGACACAGCAAACAGTCCCATATACACAGACATCAAAAGGCACATCTATACAAGCTGGCAGGAGCATCCAATCACACAGAGCTGCTCTTAACGTAAACGCTCTCCGAGCAGCACGTAGCTACTCTGCCTGTTCGGACAAACACGTGTTTACGTAAACTACACGCAGACAGTTTCTGATACGAGCACACAAACACAAACCTGGTGCCTATCTTTCTCCCACAAACACAGTCCATACCTTGCACACACGTGCCACTCTGGAGTAGAGCACCTTCCCAGCAGCCCCTTCTGCCTCCTGAGCGCGCTCGGTGAAGAACACGTAGACCTTATCATCTTCTGGGTTATCAGTTTCAGACAACGGCGCTACCCGTACAAACTGGGCATCTGGGGAGAGACAGGCAGAGCTGAGTTTACAAACAGCAGAGTCAACATGTGTCTTGTTGTTATCAGCTGCACCCGCCGACAGACTGGCCTGAAAAAACACCAACAGGGCGTACATGAGATGGTTTTAGAGATGTGGATTTAGAGCAATATACATTTGGTTTACAAAGCAAAATGTAAAGAGAAAGACGGTTGTTAAATGAATATCAATCTATTGACACCAAAGAGAAAACCTCACATGAGAAAAGATGCAGAAAAGGCACAGATAAGTATCTAGGAGTAGATGTTTAAAATCTACTGATTATTATTTTTTTACCTGCAAAAGAGCAGTAGAAATTAAAATGTTGGTCTGTAAGCTGTTAGCAGTGTGCCACATGTTTTAGTTATAACACAACTTAACTAACACAGTACAAAGAAGGCAATCAAGACAAATCCTGGGTAGCATGCTTACAAAATGACTCAACTTTTTGGTGCTCTCAAGATGAAAAAACGATTTAAGTGAAGTTACAATAGTTGCTGAATTATAAAAGGACCAGCCATCCCAGGAGTCTTGCAATTCAAAAACTGTGTTTCAAAGAAAAATAAATCCATTCCTGCACACTTATCTTCTGTGAATTGATCGACCTAAAAAGAGTCGATGCTTGTGATGCTTCAGTCACAAAGAAGGTGTTTTAATGGCAGTACTTTCTAAATACATCAAGAGAGAGGTGATAAGTGTTTGCTTTTTTCTTTGTAAAAGAGACCAGCAAGTGTGCCTCTTGCCTTCTTATCATCTTCTTACAAAAACTTTGAATCTTCTTGTGTCATGTGGCCACCTTATGTTACAGATCAGTAAATGTAGGGACTTTTTAAACTTTTCTTTTGGTTCTCTTTGCCCTTACCCTGCAGCCAGGTGGAGTCATACTGCTCGGTGCGGATGACGTGACGGTTGCCGAGACTACGGAAGAAGGCGGAGTCCCGGCTCATGAAGTCCGAGCTGATCCCAGCATACAGCTCTCCGTCTACACACATTAACAACAGTTTATTAAGGTCACACAGAATGGATAAGGTTTAATGACATTTGAAGGTGAAGTTTATTCCAAAAATATTCTCCTCTTTTCGTGAGAGCCCCAGTGCAGTTTTTTTTAATTCCAGCACCAAACAGACAATAGTGTCCGAGAATAATTGTATGTCGGTACAGTCTGTAGATGTCAAGAAACGGTGTGCAGCAAAAGAAGACTGCTGAGCACTATACCACTGTTGTTTCAGTACATTACTGCTTCTGTGCTATGTTACCATGTTTTCATTCATTTGCTTTTGTTTGCTCCCAGTTTAATGTCCTTTTGAGTTCGAGTCCCATCTGGGGTGATTAACCAGCACTTATTTGGAAATAGACAAGACATTTAAATCACATGAAGAGGTATAGAGTTGGGATTGAACGTCTTAGAACCTATAAGTCAAGCTCTTACAATTGACCTTTTTAGGTCAAGTTCTTACAATTCCCATAAACCTGAAAGTATATAACCCACAAACTGTTTCTATGACTACAAATACAAAGATAGCCAGTTTTAAGGTGGCTCCTGCCCATGCATCTCTGAAAACATCACTATGCTGTCTCTTTATTGTTGTGCCATCTCTGACAATGGCTCAGTAACCTGAGGGGCCATTATGGTCTAAGCCTATGTTTGTGGGACCCCTATTGTCACTAGGCTGTGGAACCCTCTGTTTGTGAATTGATTTGGTAAATACAGAGGTGTGCAAAGCCCCAGTGGACTAATGGACAAGGCACTGGCCTCCTAAGCCAGGGATTGTGGGTTCAAGTCCCATCATCAAGAAGGAGGGTTACTCAATTAGTCCACTGCTAAAGTGTCCAGAGGACATAAAGGCCTGGGTGGGGTGCAACTTCCTAAAACTAAATGAAGGAAAAACAGAAGTAATGGTTTTTGGTAGCACCACTTCTGTAGACCTGGGTTCCCTGGCTCAGTACACCAAGCCCACCATTACGAACCTAGGCATTAAAATGGACCGTGAACTAAAACTTGAGAGTCAGATTAAATCTGTGGTAAAAACAAGCTTTTATCACCTGAGGCAGCTAGCTAAAGTAAAACCTTTTCTCTCCAGACAGCAGTTTGAGACAGTAATCCACGCCTTTGTCACCACTCGGCTGGATTACTGTAACTCTCTCTACATGGGGGTCAGTGGGTCCTCCCTCGCTCGTCTGCAGCGGGTGCAAAATGCCGCAGCAAGGCTTTTAACTGGCACACGGAAATATGACCACATTTCCCCCATTTTGGCTTCGCTCCACTGGCTGCCAATACATTTTAGGATTCATTTCAAAATCCTTTTGTTTACTTTTAAATCCCTAAATGGCATGACCCCACCATATCTTTCTGAGCTGCTACACCCTTACACGCCCAACCGCCCTCTCAGGTCAGCTGATCAACTGCTCCTGAATGTGCCCAGAACCAAGTGAAAGCTCAGAGGGGGCCGTTGCTTCTCTGTAGCGGCTCCCGCACTGTGGAACGATCTGCCCCTGCACATCAGACAGGCCGCCACACTGCCTGCTTTTAAATCGCTTCTTAAAACCCACCTATTCTCCTTAGCGTATTCACATCTTTTAGAGCGTTGCTTTTATTGCTTATAAATTGTCTATTGTTTTTACTTGTACTTGTTTTATGGTGTGTGAGCTGTGCTGTGTTATTTTTTGTATGTTTTGTTTTGTTTATTGCCTGTACAGCACTTTGGTCTGGAGGTTTAAAGTGCTATATAAATAAAGCTGTATTGTATTGTATTGTATCTGGGGTGATTGACAACTGCTATGTGTGCTGGAGAGAACCTCAACATGATACTTTCACTGATTCAAGCATTTCCACACCATGAGCTTCTGTTGAACGCAGAGGAACGCTAAAGCCTTTGGAATTTGACATGATATTTCAAATAAATAAAGAAGTACTTCAGTTTGTGTTGCACTTTAATAAAGTTGGAAGAGTTACGAGCATCTTAGTTGACCTTAAATAGGTCAAGCTCATAAAACATTTGGTCTGAAACCTGAGAGTATATATTCCACAGACTGCATCTGTAGACTGTGCCAATACAAACACACAAAGTGTAGTCAAATGTCTGACCACATAGCATCTTTTTGTTAGATCCACCCTGACTGGTGAACGTCCATGTCTTTCAAACACAATGCAAACAGTTTGTAACACAAGCTTTTTTGTTCAAATGTGTACTCTCCAGCCCATGCTAACTTTGAAAAGACATCACTATGCTGTCTCTTCATTGTTGTGCCGTCGTCCACCTCAGTGGCCTCAGGTAACCTCAGGGGCCATTGTGGACCAAAACATATGTTTGTGCGATCACATTTGTTCATTTGTAGTGGAATTCTTTTTGCTGAATGGGTCAAATTAAGGTGTGCAGAGCCCCAGTGGCCTAATGGATAAGGCACTGGCCTCCTAAGCCAGGGATTGTGGGTTCAAGTCCCATCAGGGGTGATTGACAGCTGCTATTTAACTCTATGCTGTCAGGGATTTACACATTTCTCCCAAGTCTGTGTTGCATGCAGTCAACACTCAATACTGTGCCTGAATGCATCCTGTGTAGAAACAGACGGAGCACTAAAGCTGCTGCTCAGGCTGCGCCTCCTGTAGAGTAGTCAGGGTGTAGGTATGTTTTATTCCTCTTTGCGCCCTCAGATTTAATTGCAGATATTATGTTAAGATGGCGTCGAAAAAAGAAAAGAAAACATCCAATCAAATTGGTTGTATGATTGTGTACTAATATTTTTCCCAATAGGTGTTTTATAGTGCTGCAACAACAAGCCTATCACTTTGTCTCATGCTCAGGGGAAAACTGGTCTTCCACACCAACCTGAAAACTCACAGACAAGTCATATCTGTTCCTATGATAACTTATCATCCATAGTTTATTTGTGTTGCTGTTTGAGGAGAAAACGGTCAGCTTACCAACGACAGCAGAGGCTGTTTTCTGGAACGGATCATAGGGGCATTTCCCTTTCCCACACTCTGTCTGGCTGTAGGAGAGAGTCTGGTGCTCCGCCTGGCAAGGAGAGCAGAGACAGAGGTCACTCAGACAGAGAGGGAGAAAATCAGCCGGACAGAAGAAGACCCACCAGAGAGAACAAGTTGTTTGGGCAGACTGACAGGCTGTGACTCTTTAATTTACTCTTTCATCTATGAATTATTTCATTCATCCACACAGAGAAGCATAGAGACTTTTTCAGCCGGTAGAATTAGTCTGCCACACACACACACACACACACACACACACACACACACACACACACACACACACACACACAATATGGGCGCCTAATTGAGGGTAACCAGGGTAAGTGGGGGGATTTTAAAATGTGTGAAGTCCAATCTTAAACCAGTCAGCACCACTAGCTCCTTTAAGCACCTTGTCTGAACCGTTCTGATCTCACACCACCTTTCATGGTATTAGCTGTTCCCTGACACACACACCAATACAAATGTAGGAATTCCACATTGCAATCACACACATAAAATCACACATGATGTCTGATCCCACAACTACAAAGGTTTAAACCTCACACGCACACCTCAAACTATAGTGGAAGAATATTAAGAACCATTAACCTATTTCTGACAAATTACATCCCACATGTTTTTCAATCATGTATCAGCTACTCTGGGGAGTAAAGGAGACACACTTGGGCTCTAGAATAACCTTCGCATAAAATTTGACGTAAACATTTCCCCCTCAAAATGTCTAAAGTGTCTGGTGGTGCCAAGAGTGCAGCCTGAAAAGGTACACTGTATATATTTTAGACAGATGGCACAAGATGACCTTAGTACATGTAGATATATGGGCATGGGGGCAGACACCACACACATGATATTTCAGCTGCTGATAGGTAACTGTATAGGGGCTGGGAATCAGAACACACACACACACAAAACAGCATTGCTTCCTTTATTTGGCTTTTTTCATGTTATTTATTTAAAACCTGTTTATATATTATAGATCATAGTAGAAAAAGTTTGAAACTAGCTTATAGGATAGCTAACTAAGGAGTTTCATCGTTTGAATGTGATAAAGGTGAAAAGGCCAGTTACATTTTGTGAGCTAACACATTTGATCAACTGGGAAAGCCTGCACACATTTTATATTTTAAGGCGCAGAAGGAGAGACTCAAAATAGTGATATCCAGATCAAGGTTTTTAAGCTGCTAATACTGATCTGATACTTGTATACAATAATATATTTAGCAAATAAATGCCCATGTCTTTCAAACACCATTCAACCAATTTGTAACGCAGGCTTTCTATTGAAAACGTTACCCTTCAGCCCATGCCAACTCTGAACACATCACTACGCTGTTTTTTTATTGTTGTGCCATCTCTGATATACCCCTTTCCCAAAGAAGCGGTTCAAACGGAAAATGAAGCGACGTAAACTGTGACGTCATGACGTGGCTCCTAAAGGGCTTTGGTTGGCGGAAAAGCAGACTGATGTGCAGTTGGCTTAACATTGCAAACCAATTATGAACTGAACCATCGCCAGTGCGGAACAAGCACGGAACTCATTTCAGTGGAAAAGGGGTAACAGTGGCTCAGACCCTGAGTCGCCATTGTGGACTAAAGCCTATACCCTAACCCTAACCCTAACCTAACCCTTATTGTCACTTTGTAGTCAAACTAATTTTTGGTGAGACGCTAAAAATGTGGTGTGCAAAGCCCCAGTGGCCTAATGGATAAGGCACTGGCCTCCTAAGCCAGGGATTGTGGGTTCGAGTCCCATCTGGGGTGATTGACTGTTAATTATGCTGAAAACATGACGATTTCTGATGGAATAAACCTTGGCTGCAGTCGAATAGTCCAAAAATCAGCTACTATCGTCTATTCCTATCGTCTATTCCTTAACCTCTGTGTGAAACGTCACGGGGTTAAGGAATAGTGGATAGGAGAATTCAAAAGGACTTAGGAAAAGAGACTGCTGTACTTTGAGAATCCGACGTATTTATGATGGGCCAGCGGATGTCATAAATGTGCGTCTGCTGTGGGGAAACTACAGTTTTCTATACAGCGGACTACATGGATGTATAATAAGAACGACAGACTACTGAAAACGCATCAAGAGACTTTGCACCGTGCTCTGATGGTGTTGTTTTATGCTTTATGAACGTGGACAACAGAGAAACATATTCTTCATGAACGAGGTTGTAATTGAAATAAAAAAGGAAAGTGAAACTTATGCTCGTCACCCTCTCCCTCCGGTCCACATTAATACAAATGATCCCAATACGTATTATTGTATGAAAAGATCTTAAATTAATACAAATGTATTTATTATAAACGTTAGTCCTGTTAAGCCCCAAGCATGTTTTTCAGGTTTCAGGCTTGAAAATGACATGCCCAGAACAAATGACTATATCTTCACTTCTAAAAGGGGTAAATTAATAATCTTTTTTCTCAAAGCAATGATACATCTGTGAGTTGGATGTAGAAAAGTCAGAATCAATATAGATGTTTTTATTTTAAAGTAAATTCAGATTGAACATAGTAAAAAACTGTAAATTATAGTTTCCGTCCAAAAAAACCCCATTACTTATAGTGAAAACCACCCTTGGATGATGGGATAGTAGACTAAAAGCTTCAGGAATCCAAACTAAAACATATAATAAGTACCCTGTATCAAGATTGATGCAAAACAAGTGAAATTTGACCTTTTTAGAGAGGTTTAGAAAAAACAAAACCCACCTATGGGGTAATTTGGGTATATTTGCCATATCTCTGGAACCTGTTGAGGTCTCCATATTAAGTTGAATAATTAAAACGAAAGTTAATATAATCAAATAATAATCAAATATATTCTTGTATAACCCACAATGAAAATGCATTATATTTCATGTCGTTCTATAATCACAGTATTTACAAACACAAGGGGTTTGGTAAATTGAGTTTAAAGTGCCAGTGAAGTGCATTTTTTTGCGCCAAAATGAAATGGCAGTTTCATTTCTTACATATAATTGTACCTGTTCATGGCTAAAATAATATTTTAGGAAGTGCGAGGGACGAGATAAACATCGCAAATTTTTCAGAGTCTGAGCCTACCGCTGCTGCAGACGATAGCGGCTGTGACGTCACAAGATGGGCCCAGTTGTGATTGTAAACATGACGGAGACTTCGGAAAGTGATACTGGTGCGAGAGAAATGAGTGATTTTGACAGCTTTTCGGACAGGATAGATGAGGAAAGTGGCCATGGAAGTCAATTTAGTTGAGGACAATATTTTGTCATAGATCTAGAGTAGATCTACACACAGGATTGGCCATCACCTGATCATACATTCATCTGTTCATAGCATGATGCAACATTCATGTTCACATGCAGTGTTGTGCTAGTTACTGAAAACCAGTAACTAGTTACAATTACTAGTTACTTCACTACTTACACCAAAAAGTAATGCGTTACTGTGAAAAGTAACTTTTTAGTTACTTAAAAAAGGGCACCCATTAATGCCCTTATACTGTAGCCTTCATTTCAGTACTGTTATTGCATCGGAGAATAATACAACCTGTTGATCAACTTGACATGCATTTGCATCACTGAACTCTGCTAAGCAATGTGGTCTATACAAACACAAACACAAAGATATGTTTCAAAGTGCCAATCCAGCCGCTGTTGCTTAGGTGGAGGTGGAGTGGCGTCGGATGAGTCTGGGTCTGTGGTCTTAGCTACTAGCTTCGTCCCAGCATGTTGTTTCTGCAGATGTTTCAACAGATTTTAATTGCTGTTTTGGGCAGTCGATAGGATCTTTGACCCGCCAAGACACAACTTACATTTAACTAAAACGTTCTTTTCTTTGTGCTCGACAAAAGTGAAATAGTGAGAATATCTCCAGGCGGAGAAACTCGACTTGAGCTCTGCCGCCGCCATGATAGTCTTGTTAGTAGACACAAACACAGTGGCCTTTATTTTTCATAAACAATCTACGAATCTACGAAACAATAACACCAGCCACTCACCTTCATCTTTTGGGAACAGAAACATCGCCACTTCGGCAGAATTGACATTACCACAGCCAGCGGCAATGCATCGCTTCCCGTGTGTTTTTCCTCCCTTTTTCTTCACTGTCGCCTCCATTGTCAGGTTTCCTCGATTGGCAATCACTTCCAGTCGACTGCGAAACACTTTCCAATAAAATACTCGCTCAAAAACGTTGGTAAATTCCACTTTGAAACAGAGACAAAATGAACGGTGGTGAATGTAAACACTTCGGCTGAGCCCATCTTCTGACGTCACGCAGTAGATCGCAAGCCACGCCCACGAAGGCGGATTTCCCAGCGGAAAATTCCAACTCGTCAAATTCGTTGCTATTCCAACATCTTCTATATGGGTTCCAATGGACAATTTTGGTCATTACTATACGTATTAGCATAACAGATCATGCACCGGCGCACACTTCACTGGGTCTTTAAGGCCTATTATAGTTTATCACTATGGGTGTCACTGTTTAAAGAGGGGAGACAGTTGTCTTCACTCACAGCAAGCTGTGCACAGGAGACCCCTGACTCAATGGAAAAGTACTGAAGCCCCAAAATGGGTTTAGGCCATACCATAGGAGAATATGTCTGGACATTTCCAGTCCTGTACACCAGAGGCCATGACCTTTCTCCACATATATGGGTATGAAGGTGTGTCTTTGGTTTCTGTCCCTGTGTGGAGCATAAAAGCACTGGTTGAGAGGGAGAAAGCTCCAGAGCGGGGTTTCCTTGGTAAGTTCTCTGAAATTGACTTTGATTTTGAATGTATTGTTGAATGAAAGTTTTAATGTGTTTTTTATCACCGACCATTTATGAGGATATTCCTCTAAATTCTGTCGGAAGAATTTAAAAGGTACAATTTAAATGTCACAACTGAAGTGGGCCAGTTGAGGTTAGAATTTAAATGTCACAACTGAAGTGGGCCAGTTGAGGTTAGAATTTAAATGTCACAACTGAAGTGGGCCAGTTGAAGTTAGAATTTAAATGTCACAACTGAAGTGGGCCAGTTGAGGTTAGAATTTAAATGTCACAACTGAAGTGGCCAGTTGAGGTTAGAATTTAAATGTCACAACTGAAGTGGGCCAGTTGAAGTTAGAATTTAAATGTCACAACTGAGGTGGGCCAGTTGAAGTTAGAATTTAAATGTCACAACTGAGGTGGGCCAGTTGAAGTTAGAATTTAATGTAAGAAAATTAAAACTGTGAATTGAGGTTTTATATTAGAAAAGGACCACAGTAAGATATATTTGTATGATTGTCACATTGTAACGAGAGAAGGTAAAAACCCTGTAAAAGTGTGGACCATTTTCTTCAAATAAAATCATCCCACCTTTTTGGATTGGGATAACTTAAAAGAAATCTGCGCTCTCCTCTCCTGCTTAAAGGTAAGATTGCACAACTGCCACACTCACACTTAGACAGGGCCACACCTCATTACTGATACCAGAATCCTTCGGGATCGCTTATACGGATTTAGTGCGTCGTCTGAATTGAAACAGCAGTTAATTGAACCTGGTTCTTCAGGAGTTAGTAGAGGGGAGACCTTGCTGATCCAGGTGGATCCGAGCCTGGCAGTAAACTTACATAGACTCAATAGCTTCTGTTAGGTCAATTAGTAGGTCTGAGTAATTGCCGGAATAAATTAACAGGCCTCCCGACTCCAACAAACCCATTGATCGATTTTGGTGATTGACACCTCTTTTGAACCGTTAGAGCCAATAGAATCGAGGGGGAGTTCCTAAATCCATCTAAACATTACCATTGAGGATTGAGAGTGATGCGCACGCAGTTTGCCCAAACCGAAAGCTATGTTACACTCTATAGAAAACTACGTTTATTGCCATAAATATGATGATGGATTAACCTATGGATTAACCTTCAGCAGCGTTTTTCTCCTTTTAATGCCATTGAACACAACTTTTGATCAGAACAACAGCTAAGGTCAGACGTTTTTAGCCGTTTTGGCTCTGTAAAGCACATTTCTTTGTTGTTGTTTCTTGTCGTTTGGCCGCGAGTTCTGATCGCTCAGTGATGATACTTATATTTCTGGAATCTGTGGAATCTCAGCTTGCTAATCGATATCTTTTTTGTGCAGATCCGATAAGTAATAAGGGTATTTTACCTTGAGTTCTGTGCTAAGTGCGCTAGCATTTTTTCGCTCAGGGCTAATTCAGAGCCTTTGTTATTACCCTTTTGTTTCGTTTAGCTAAAAACGGTTAATATTGTCTGATAGCTGAGTTTCTTCCCGTTAAGTGGGTATGACACATTCATAGTTTGTTAAATATTAAGAAGCCCTCAGACGCTGTTTCTTGCAAGATGTTGCGTTTTGCCCCCGCCCGCGGGGCCGTGGGGTTTAACATCTATCGCTGTGTATATCACAATTCAAACATCTTTTAAAAGTTTAACAAACCCCGCACAGCTCAGTAAACACTGTGAAATGTTGACTTTATTTGATAATTTCAGTAAAAACTAATGTTCATATTTCTCCTTTTGATTATTATACTGATGAACGTTCAAAACAAAGCACGTTTTAAAAAGCTTAATAAGCACCGTAACTTTCATGATATAATTTCTCGGTCACAATCGGTTGTTTCCGTGAACGGCCGAATGTTGTGTGTCATGGCAAATGTTGCGGCCGCAAGGCATTGTGGGGCATCATTTTCTCCTTTCCCTTCGTAAAGCAAGGTCCAGTGTTTCCTAAGCTAAAGGAGGTTATAAAGGAAGTTTCAAACCTCCTTTCCTATCATCTAGAGAATTCGAACGGCTCTTATCATGGCTGCTACTGAGGTACTTCCGGGTCATTTCACTCTGTAAAGCCCCTGTCACACTGTCCGAAATTGACACCAGATGGACACATGATAAAGGAAATGTTCATATTCGGCTCTGATCGTAACAACATCGGGCCATTCGTGAGGGCATCTTAAGCCATCGTCGCCGGTGGAGTTTCTCAGGCTCCGGCAGCAACTTCGTGATCGGTGGCAAAATCTTTGGCATGCCAAAAAATTGCCGAAAGACCTTGCGAAGGTTCATTTTCGTGTTGAATTCGTGTGTCCATTTTGCCCTTCGTAAGGCACTCGTGAGGGCATCTTGTCAAATCATGTCATCTTCGTCTGATCATCGGTGCCATCGGGCATTTTTCGCCTCACGAAGACAATACGAAGGAAACAAGAAGCTGCCCGATTGTCTTAGGAAGGCAACATGACGACGTAAAGCCCTCGCAATGCCGTCGTGTAGCCATCGTATTATAGTACGATGACATCGAGATTGCATTTATTGCACAACAAAATCATGTAAACATATTATTTAAATAACCCAATTTGTGTTCTGTGAAACTGAAAAGGATATTACATTGTTTTTGTTACTTTCGTTGCAGTTGTATGTCTTAAATGTAATTTAGGTTAACTTCCTGTTTTATTTAGATGCTTTTATTTTGAAAGCGAGTTTACGCTGTTGACAGGAAGTTGTTGTTGCTATGGAAACAACATGACGGAGATAAGTAATATCTTCTAATCTACATATAAAGACGGAGAAAGTAAAGAATAAAGTGTATGTTTAAATGTTAGCTCCCCCCGAAGAGGCACAAGCTCTTACGTTGAGTCTGGATACATTCTAAATCATCAGTAAAGTCTACGACCATATTTTCGTGTGTGGTTCGGGTGCCATCGTGTGGCCTTCTGTAGGCATCGTACTTGCTTCGGCTGTTGCTTGGCTGTTGACCAAGTTTGGGGCCATCTTCGTGCGCAATTCACAATTCCATATTCGTGTGTCCATCTGGTGTCAATTTCGGGACAGTGTGACACGGGCTTTAGGAAGGTTCCTAAGCTAAACTGACAATTCGACTGCAGCCCTTGACTTTGTGTTGAACGCTGCCAAAACTCCTACACTCTATACTGTGCCTGAATGCATCATCTGTAAACACAGCAGAATGCTAAAGCCTTGGACATAACTTCAATTACATAAAGAAGTACTACAGTTGGAGTTGCACTTTCATAAAGTTGGTAGACTGGGAATTATAAACATATTAATTGACCTTAAATAGGTCAAGCTCCAAAAACACTTGATCTAACAATTCCTATAAACCTATAAATTAATTATTCCACAGACCGCCTCGTAGACCGTGTAGTCAAATGTCTCACCACATAGCATCTTTTTGTTAGACCCACCCTGACTGGTAAAGGTCTATGTCTTTCAAACACTATGCAACCAGTTTGTAAGGCAGCTTTTTCTGTTAAAATGTGTAGACTCCAGCCCATGCTAACTGTGAAAACATCACAGTAATGTCTCTTGATTGTTTTGCCATCTCTGCTACTACCACGGTAACCTCAGGGGCCATTATGGGCTAAAACCTATGTTGGAGCCCTTGTGTTGCTTCGTAGTAGAACACATTTTTGATCAAAGGGTAAATACGCTTCATTCAAAGCCCCAGTGGCCTAATGGATAAGGCACTGGCCTCCTAAGCCAGGTATTGTGGGTTCAAGTCCCATCTGGGGTGATTGACAGCTCATATTTACTCCATACTGTAAGTATGAGTTACACCATGCAAATTGCAGTCTTCCCATCTGCTTCAAGGTTCCAAGTGTTGTATGTTCTGAGATGGACTTCTGCATACCTTCACTTTAACTTGTGGTTATTTGAGTTACTGTTGCCTTTCTATCATCTTGAATCAGGACATTCTCCTGACAACAACAAGGCATTTTTGCCCTGAGAACTGCCGCTCACTGGATATTTTCCTTTTTACGGACTCTGTATACCCTAGAGATGGTTGTGTGTGAAAATCCCAGTAGAACAGCAGTTTCTGAAATACTCAGTCCAGCCCGTCTGGCACCAACAACCATTCCACGTTCAATCACCTTTCTTCCCCATTCTGATTTTGAGTTTGAACTTCACCAGGGCCGTATCTCATTTCTGGGATTTCCCCTCCTCGACTCCTATCCTCGACTCCTATCCTCGTGTCTTAGTCCCGCCCACAGGAGATGCGAGCGGAGGAGTCGAGGAGGGGAACCGAGGAGAGAGGAGGGGAAGCAGCAGGCGGTTAGAGAAATGAGAACTCCTCTCCTCTGAGCGGTCATATTAAAGAGACGTCCATTAATGATGACAGGAGGCACAGCACTTTGTCTGATGGACAGATGTGTTCATGATGACTTATATATTTACTTTTAATTCATTCACAGTGCGGTATAATGAGACAATAACAGGCTACAGATGCGGACACACACACACACACACACATATAAATGTATATATTTATATAAATATATACAATTTCAGAAGTATGAGAGCCCTCTCATAATAACGTAACACTATCAGAGACTGGATATATCCCCCCCCCTCTGGTCGCTACAATGAGGAAATTAAATTACGGGCCAAAAGTTTTATTTACAAGTATTAAAAGTATCAGAGGACACCAAACCAACTGAGACCTGTCTGTCCGCCGCATCTACGCACACACTGTACCAACCACACCTACACCACACACACCTACAGCTCCTAAAGCATAATCAGGCTACAGCCGTTGTGTATTTTATTATGTGAAGCACTAAATGGTTTTAGAAAAATATCGACTCTTTGTTTGTAGATATCTACTAAACTAAAGCAAATAAAGAGAGTAGGCCTGTTATACTGAGTGATATATATTTTACACACTGCTCTGCTTTCTGCACGGACCTCACAGCTGTTCTCACTGTAAACATCGCGTCGCGATGAAAGCAGTTAATGAAATAATATCCAGGGGATGCATGCAGAGCTGTCATTGGCTGAGATCAGTCCGGCCGTGCGTCACGACTCTTTTAAACATCTCTGTTGCCGGAAATGCATCCACGGAGGAGCCGTGGAGGACCCATCAGTGTATCCTCGATTATAGCTCCTCCAGAGAGCCTCCTCGACGCTCGATCCTCGGTCCTCGAAGTGCATTTAGAGAAATGAGATGTCCTTCAAGATGGCGCGCTGAAATTATTTTCCGGGTCACCACCGACCGAGGATTCCAGGAGTCGAGGAGGCGAAATCACAGAAATGAGATACGGCCCGAGTCCTCTGGACCATGACTACATGCCTAAATGCATTGAGTTGCTGCCATGTGATTGGCTGATTAAATATTTGCGTTAACCACCAATTGAACAGGTGTACCTAATAAAGTGGCCAGTGAGTGTATGTTAAGGCGCAGAAGGGGAGACTCAAACTAGGGATCTCCACATCAAGTTTTTTTGGATTCTGATACTGATCTGATACTTATATACAATAATATATTTACCAACATTCTGAGTACTATAAATATGTATCTGGGAAACTGAAATAAAAGCTATTTTCTTCTAAATGTGACATGTTTTATTTGGCAGATGGACCACTTTCTAACTGGTGAAGTGTCTTCAGAAAGTCATTGTTTGTGTGCACATGTGGGCTTGCAGTATTACCTGTTGGAAGATGCTTGTAGCTATGAAAGCACATCGGGGGTTGAAGGCTCCAGTGCCACAAACGTAGAGGTGGGTCTGATTAAAAGGCTGCAGAACTCTCAGGAAGTTAGCACACTCCAACTGGACAGAGAGAGAAACACACACACATTGAGAGGGAACAATGTGAGTATGAAGAAATTATATTCTTAAATGCTTTATTACATATATGAGTAAGTGATTACTTTATATGAATTGGTTGCATTTCTATCAGCAAGTAACAATATTGGGAAAGTAGTAACAAAACGATCCTGGTTGAATTATATTGAAATAACATAATGGACGGCAGGATCTGTTGGGCATGTGACAAGTTTGCTATATATGAATTAAGGTGGCTACACCAAACAAAAAGTAAGATTTGATTTCTTGATAAGCATCACCTGTTTGTCTTTTTCTTCTCTGTCAAAGTCTTTCCATTGAGTCCTGGACATGTTTTGTCTTCTGAATAAATGTAGCTAACCTGAATCTTGATAACTTTGCCAGGATCAGAGCTGTCTTGTCTGTTTATTGTTACCAAATGAATCAGATGCATTCAGCTTTAGTTCCGCTCCAGATTGTAATCTACCATGCCACTGTCTTGCTTTATTGATGCTGATCTCTTCACTGTTTTTTTTATGTGAGAGTATATCATTGGATATAAGAAACAAATATGTTAAACCTGATTTGAACTCTGATCTGAACAGATATATAAATGTTCACCTGCGTTTCTGGCTACACACTGTGGTACATGTTGCTTTGCTTATGCAATCTACTGTTGTTGTGTGTGTGTGTGTGTGTGTGTGTGTGTGTGTGTGTGTGTGTGTGTGTGTGTGTGTGTGTGAGTGTGTGTGTGTGTGTGTGTGTGTGTGTTTGTGCTGAATCACCTCTGGATCCTTCCCAGCCATCAGACATTCTTGCACTGTCTGGACTGGCTGGCCAGTACAGCTACAGAGAGCGAGAGAGATAAAGAAAGAAAAAGAGGGGGAGAAAGATATTTAAAAACAGTGTTTGTTACTCACTCAACATTTTCCTGATAAAAAGATGTCAGCATTGTGCTCGAGGTGGGAACGAGGCAGCGAAACATGACTAATCTAGATTTTAAACAACATGAAGAGACGAGGCAGATTTGAATACCTCTTGGGAGGCAGCTTCAGGGAGGAGAATATAAAAAGTAACTGGCAGCAACGCCGAGTCCTAATGATGAGGCAAGCTGTCAGAGCGGCAGTGATGGTGGCAACATGACAAATACATCTATTGTTAGACTGTGACTGCAGTGTTAGCTACAGCAACATGAGCACAATAATGCAACTGTTGTCATTAGATTGGAAAAAGCTATCAGTTCATTTTCTTGTTTAATGAATAAGCAAGCCTCTGTCTAAATGTAAACCATTATCAGAATTTCATGTGAATACACCAGTCCTAGTTAGCAAATCGTTTTGTAACAGCAGTAAACTATGGCTTAGAGTGGCATTATAGCAGACTCCATTGTTAAAATGCTAATCAATCCTGGTTATAGACAGAGTTTGAGAGCACCTTTTCCAAATCTAAGGACCCAAACTGAATTTCAACTCCTCTTTCTATGTCATGTCAACTTTATTTTTTCTTTGCAACAAGTTTCCAGAATGTCTGATGTAAATTAAGGGTTTTTCTAACCTAATTTCTGAGAATGTAATTATGAATATTATGTTAAAAAGAACTGCACTCTCTCTGGCTAGGTAATACAAATGTGGGCTGATTTGTTTATGTTCAGCAATGTGCCCACACAGAAGCTAACATTCATGAGTCATGTCTTTTTCCAATCATGAGCCGTTCCACAGCAGACCAGTTCACTATACTTATAAAATCTGTATATTTTCATAATGTATGTAGGCTCTTTGCCCTGTGCATATCTGCCAACAAAAATGAAACTTTTCCAGAGGTTAAAAGAAAGAAAAATCTGTAATGCAGAAATGAGGTACGCAATGGAACCTGTCAGATGTGCCCCGAAGCCACATATTCAGACGTTAACCAATTAAGGTATTTCGAGAAGGCATGAGACAGTGTTTATTCACTTTTTTCCAAACTGTCTGAATCCCTATTTCTGAATAAACAGGTTGTTCAGGAATCAGGTTACATTTGCTTCAGGCCTGTTTAGGTTTGGTCGTGTGTGTGTGTTTGCTTTTTTAATAGATTAATCCTGGGTTCAGTTAAGAGAATCACTAATGAAAAGTATTATTTCTAATCAAAGTAAATATTAGTTCACCAGTGGACTAATACAAATAAAAACTGGACGTATGGACTAATGGAACTAATGACATGTTTCCTTCAGTTGTTGTCTCTATTTCATAAAACTGCCTTGTTTGTGTCTATGTTAATGATAAGTATATATATTTATAAAATTCCCTGCTTTCATGTCAAGCGATTAGGGCAAAAAATAATAGACAGGGCTTTGATAAAGAAAGAGAGAAAGAGAAAATATGGCTTCATGGGAAATAGCAGCTACATGACTAATCTAAATATTTCCCTGAGTCAGTCATTCAAGCAAAGATTGAATAGATATGACAACTCATCGTTCTCACTTATCTCTACATACCATAACAACTGCAAAGTTCACTGAAGGAAATGCAGGAACTTAACTCTAAAATTAAAAGTGGCAATAAACAAATGAACTTCTCGAATATCATCATTAATACTCACATAAATAAGATGTGATATGTGCGTGGATATTGGATCCAGAAAATGTAACATCAACTGTTTGAAAGGGACTAATGACAAATGATGGTGCTTTCAGGAAACAATCTATTCTGACCGTCCAGTAATGGCTCTCTGGTGTAGTCATTCCCGCAGAGCCTTTGGCGGAGCAGAGACGATCAGATTAGATTAGAGCCCACGTTTCCCCCTTATCTTCAAATACCACACACTGACAGGAACACGGACCACCACTAAAGGATTCTCACCAGGTAAGGACCCTGTGTAATGGAAATGTACCTCTCTGGGAAAAGCGTGTTGGTTGTCAGTTTATGTGAAATATAGAACTCACCGGGAGGACAAATCTGAAGGTATAATAGATTTTTAGAAATGACTCATTTAAAGAAAGAAAGAAAGAAAGAAAAGAAAGTGGAAACAAAAGAAGTACGGAGAATGAATAAAGAATAAATATGCAACAAAAGCCACAAACACACACTCAAACCCTCTGTGACCCTTTGTGTAATGTGGGCTGCCAGCTGCACACTCACACAGAAGGAATGTCTTGAGGGTTTTGGGTCTGATCAAAGTAAAAATGCAACTGAAGGCAACCGCGTCACGTTTGGCACTCTGCCCTGCAATGGGATGAATCGGAGGATCTGGTTACGTGTCCATCTCTCGGTGCCAAAATCAGTTATATTGAGTCAGTAAGACTGCACATATATAAGAAGTATGTGTGAGGTTTAAATCGTGAAAAGAAAGCAATACATAAGTAGGAATGAAGTGGCCTCAAGCTGCACTGATAAGGAGCTCTGGGTGTCAGTAGCAGAGAAAACAAACAGGAATGTGGAGAATATGGCACTGTGAGTGGTTTGAACACCACAAGGGAAGAACTGCACCGAGCTGGAACAGTATAAACAGACTATAAATACTGTATGTACAGATGTATGACTTTACAGCCAGCACACAGTTGAGTTACGAGTTTGATATGACTATCTATCTTTTGTTGGCCGGTTGCCTAGCTGAGTGGGTGGCTGGCCAGCTTGACTGCTGTCTGTCTGTCTGCTTCACTGGTAGTTTGTCTGCTTGCCTGACTGTCAGTTATCTGATAGCTTACGTGTACAACGGACAGATGAGGCTATTGATTTGAGTCTGCAGGGTTTTAAAAAAGCAGCACTGTCCTTTCTGTAACCCTGAACCTAAGCAGACTGGTTGAAAAAAACGTCACCTTATCCGTCTACATTCAAAATCATAGCTGCAGCATGAAACTGGATACTGTAACAAACCTGTAACTTATATGTAACAGTTTGCATCCATATTTTATTTCCCTATGCAGCTATAAGATGCTCTGTTTTCACTTGGAATCATGGTTTGGGCCTTACACCCGGGTTGGACATGTTGTGTCATTTAAACCATTGTCAAGCAGCACTGGAGGAACTAAGTGTGTAGCGACCATATAAGGAGAATTTTACAGAGTTGGACACACATTAAACGGTTTGCCGTGGTACTTTGATTGGTGCTAAAGAAAATGTGGATTGTTGTAAGTTGTTATGATGACGTCACAAGTCAGTGGGGACAAAGTTAGGTCACATCTCGCCATGAAAAAGAGTGGACCCAGCTCTGGAGTCGCATAGTTAGCTAATTAGCTTTCCTTTCTCCGGAGCAGTGGAAGACTGGGCAGAGGGGCCGTTAACATCTACCCAGAGTTTCTGCTGGCTAACAGTAAGCAAGCTACCTAGCAGCCTAGCTGGCTTGTTAGTTAACTTGCTAATTGGACCATGTTTTAACGCTTCACAGAACATTATAGCAATGTGTTTTCCAATGCTGTGAGTGTGTGACTGACGCATAAAGTTAATTCATATCACTTATTTCCTCTGGCTTTGTATGTTTACTGCAAAACCTCACCTCTGTGAGTCCTTGACCACTCTACAAGTCGCAATGGCTATGCAACACATAAAAATGGCCGCCGTTGTTATCATTATGCTATGTCGATTTAAATTAAAATGGTGGTTCTGCTGTATTATTCTTATGGTAACAACACACATAAGGTATATAGACTTGTGTCAGGGTGAGAACTTGACCAGCTGAACTCCGAGAGGTCAGAGCAGGGGGTCCACCTCAGGGTTTTCAGGTTTATATCATGAAGCTGTATATGATTGTCAACATGGTAAAATCCTGGTCTTTAAACTGTTTATATAAACTTAAAAAGAAATGGATAAATCCACTAAATCAGAAATGGCAAGTGAGCAGAAGCCCTCACTATTATAATAAATCAATAAAAAGGCTTCCAAATGTCTGCTGTTTTTCTTTAAAGGTATAATAGTGCCCGGCAGAGGTAGGAATTTGGAAAATGTGAAACAAATTATTTGTTACTGGAACCCATTATCTTGTTATGTATTGGTCCATTTGGGAAGTGACAAATAATGAGACAACAAAATAATGCTATGCTTCATTGCTAGTAGTAGTTAAGTAGTTTTGGTTATATTTAAGCTTCAAAAGGCTTTAGTAGACCTCCATTGCCCTATGGAAATGTTTTTGCAATGAGTTGGCCTCGATTTTGTTTACCTTGTACACACACAAGGACGGACATGCACACACACACACACACACACACACACACACACACACACACACACACACACACACACACACACACACACACACAGATGCATCTTGCCAATGGCGTCACAATATTCCAGCGATCAACGGGCGATGCAACAATGCGCTATGAAAGGCAGGGAAGAAGACGACTGCAAGCTAGTAAAGTGTATGGATTTAAAATTCTTTTGCGGTTTTGCAAATGTTTTACGATAAAATAAATGCATTTGACATGCTTTGAGACCTCATGTTTGTACACAATGTGTTTTGGTGAGTAATATTGAATATAAACATCCCTTTTGTTTGTTTACAAGAAAAATCCACAGGGCACCTTTAAGTACTACAACTAACAAAGGCTTTTTAGGCTTTTGAAATCCCTCCAACTATCAGTGGATAAACTAAACAACACATGGTGGAGAGGCCAAGAAATAAATCCACATTTTGAAGAAGTTTTATAGAACAGTCACAACACTGCAGCTTTTATGGAGAGGCCAAGTTGGAGCGAGGGACAGATTGCGTAATATACTACTAAACATTGTTTCTGTCTATGTGGAAAGTTATTTCTTCTTGATTAGAGTCAAAGAAGGTAAAAACCAGGAAGCAGGGGACTCAGGAAGAAACTGATTTCTCTAATAAGAGCAAGGAACTAGAGACAGATAGGCGCCCTGAGGGATGTGAGTTTCCTCTTCCTCATATTAATCATAATCAGTCCCATCAAAGCCCTCACACATTCATTATCTGTGTTTATCTCCAAGCATTCATCAACAATCTTTGGCATGTGTGTAGTAATGCACCATGCCTCAGGTGGTATGTGAAAATAAGTGTGTGTATGTCCTCCAGTTCTAACCTTGCGTGGGTTCTGCGTTATGTCATCCAGACTGGTAGACAGCAGGTTATCTTTCATGGCCACATAGAGGCGCTTCCTGTCTTCGTCAGGCAGCAGATACTGCATGTCTCCGGCCACCAGGGGCAGCGTCAGCAGGCGGCCATTCTGGATCAGCTCTGATAAGGGAGAGGAAGACAAATGAAGGATTAGAATCAAAATGTGCAAGGAAATCTGAAAGAAATGAACAATAAGCACTTCTGGCAGATTAGAAGACTGACTTCACTGCCATCTGTATGCATTAACTATGGAGCTTATGACAGGATTTGATTCGAATTGCAAAGCTTAAAGACTGGAAGTCCGTTCACAAACAAATGTAAAATTGAAGTTGTTGTTATGACACAAGTAATGAGTTCCAAACTGCTTCTAGTATTTATGCGAAGTAAAAGTTTGCTAATTGACGTCTAATTCTGGCTTAATTTGAGCGAATAGAGTAAAGTCTTGTTCATCATAAAAATGTGAAATTTGGTTTACACACATGCTTGTATGGTGGCAAACAGGTGCAGACACGCTACTTTGGCCAAAACACGTCCATTCACAGATCATTTGTTCACAATTCACAATCTTTACAAAAAGCACTACAGTGAGGACATACTATCATCAGTCCAGTGCAGTTATTTGGTACGGCCAGAGTTAAAGAGTTTGAAACAGACTAACTCTGTAAACAGTGACAGTTGGCCAACTTTATAATTCCCAAACGTCAACAAGCGCTGCGGTCCCAGCTGTGTGCGTCCCTTTTTAGTGTCCCCGTTCACGTTTAGTTTTGAGCTTTTGCAATCTTTTTTTTTTGCAGCATTTTATATTTACAGAGTTTTGTATTTACAGCCTTTTCATGAGGCAGCGTGTCACTGCTAATGGAAATGTTTTGGGCCGTTGTAATGCGTTTCCACCTGTTGGCAACCGTATGCATGGGTATATGAAACAACAATTAATCCAAACATATTTTTTAAAAGAAAAAGACAGCACCGAATGCAAAGATTTGTTGCGAGATTTTTTTTTTTATAACAGACAACCACCTAAACTTAGAAAATGGTCAAAGACTAACTTTCACAACCCCCTCAATCTTCCTCACACACTATTTGTTTGATTTATTTGTCTTATCACACTAGACACACTCAGGTCAAACCAAAGTAGCTACAATCTCTTTTTGTGAATAATCAAACATACACACTGTACCTAAACTACATCTCCAGACAGACAGTTTGATAACAAAGCACGCATCTTAAACGCTTTAAAAAGATAAGAATGTTGCACCGTGTAAACTATGAGAACTATGAGAACTATGAGAAATATGAGAACACCACACGTCCGTCTGTCTGTCTTGTGTTAACTTTTATATTTTGACTGCCAAGTGTTCTTCAGTGGATCGGACTTGGCATGGCCTCACAAAGCTAAAAGCATAAACGTATAGGCTCTGAAGCAGAACCAGGCTTCACACGTTGGCAGCTCCAAATAGCAGTGAGAGGCAGACAGAGCTTATAAAACACGGTTTGAACTTCAAAACACCGAAAATTGGGCACATTATGTTAGTGAAACGCACGCAGAATTCTCCTGTTAAGCAACCTGGCCGTTCTGCTTTTAGCAAATGATACCAAAGGACGAAAGGCAGAAGAGTTTCCACTTTGAGTGTATAAACCAGACCCAAAGGAGGAATGGGATATATGAGATAATAATACAGCTTGTAATTAAGATGAATTATTCCCCACTGTTGCCTTAGCACACAATTTTGGTTCACTCAAGGGAAGATTTAAAGAAGTTATTAATGATTTATCATCTTCCACTGCAGCAAACTCAGCTCACTCTTATTAAAAAATATCATGTTTAGTTTTGTATCGTTCAAGTGGTGCTTCCTCCTCTGCAGTGCGAATCCCTCTCAAAAATACGGCGTGTTTCCTCAAGCAGCTGAATCTGAAGATCATCAGAATATGATCGGTCGATAAAATCCCTTGAAATTCAATGACTTTCTATCAGTTGTAAGGATCAAAAGCAAACATAAACCTGCAATGGAAAGCTTACCAATGTACTTTTCTGATAAAGCTTAAACCTATTTTTGAAATGATTTCTAATTAGCCAACACCATCCTGTTGTAGTACTATGGGTTATAAAATGGAAACTGCTAGTCACACTACCTCTGCCTTCCCCAGTATTTTAACAGCCTAACAAACAGAAATATCAAGTATTCATCACAATACAAATTGGTTTGCTGACACGCACTGTGGTTACCCCTTATTCTACATTATACCCACATATACGCTCCTCTCCGAATACATAGTCATTATCTTTACAGCTGACTGAAGCAGATGTGGGCTCTCAGAATGAGGTAATGAATGACTCTGGATGTCTTCAACATTTTGCTGTGTGTTCTTGATTTGCTACATATCATGTTAGTGGACATGTGAGTTAGAAAAAGAAAAAAGAGTTTAGAAAAGATCAAGAGACTTATAGATGAAGGAAACTGGTTGAGGATTGACACTATGGGGAAGAGAGGGGAAATGGAGAGGCTGAGAAGTGGGACCCTGTTGAGGTGCAGGAGATCGATTCGAAAGACTTAATAATAAATGAGACGGCACTTCTGAGAAGGACCCTGAAAGGATGACAGACTGGAATCAAATACAAAGATGGATGAAGACATGGCAGGAGAGACAGGGAGAGAGGGGTGAGATGATTCCACACTGAACATGCTTTTATCAGTTTGTACAAATATAATACTCAAGAACCAGACAGGGCCATGCTAAATTCTTATCAAATAACCACATTGGACCATGGAGTGCTTTTTGTGGGATTTTGAATGTAATCTGAATAAACGGCACAATAACCATGAAACAAGTAAAGGGTCAATTCAGCTACAGCACGATCTTGGTGTTATGTCACGGTTTTAGTTTTGTGTGTCTGGTAATGGGTTTTGTTTTGCTGTTCTTTTCTCCCTGTTTCATGTTTTCCTCCCTGTCTCTTGTCTGGTCCTTCTCCCTGTGTTTTCCTCCCTGTTGTTAGTTTCCCTGGTGTGTCTGATTGTCTGATTGTGTTCACCTGTTGCCCTTATGTTTCTCCTCCCCTGCCCGGCTGTTTCTCGTCTCGTGATTACCCCTCCCTGTATTTAGTCTTGTCTCTTCCTGTGTTCCCCGTTGGTTCATTGTTTGTTTGTCCTCCCTTCACGTCACGTTTCATGTTTTTCTTCTGGTCTTCCTCCATGTTTTTCACGGTCAGTTTTTGTGTTATTGTTTTCCTGAGCTACCGTTTTGATTCATGCCATGTTTTGTTATCAGCTTTTAAATAAAGTTCACTTTTTGTTTCTAAACCTTTTTCCGTTTTTGTAGTCTGCATTTGGGTCCTACCTTTTCCGCGATCTTACAGAGATCATAACATTATCTCGTTGCCTCAGTAACCCAAGTATTGATCTTTCTTCCTGTGGTAACTATAGCTGCAAGGCTATAATCAATTGACAGAAAAACAATTGCAAAAAATGAAATGATCAATTGATCGTTTAGTAATTTTTGCCGGCAGATGGCCAATGGCTTTTTTTAGGATCTACAATATGAAGATTTTGTGCTTTTCTCTGTTTAACATCACGTTAACTTTGTATCTTTACGTTTTAGACTGCTAAACCATACATCACCTTGAACCTTTAGAAACGATGATGCTATTTTTTACTATCTTCTCACAATTTATGGACCAAAGGATTAATCGAGAAAACGAATCGATAGATAGTACCCTCGTGTTTTGCATATTAAACTTCATATTCAGCCATCTCCTCACGTGCTCTTAACTGCCATGAGCACCGGACAAAGAGAATGTGGAAAGTGCATCATGCTTAACTCGTTAACAGGAACTCGAATCAGGACATTGGACCTGGTCCAACTTCATCAAAATGTCTAACAAGGCGGAGTGACAGGTCTGGAAAAACACTGCCCAATTAACAAGCTGCATGCTGGGAGCCCATGTGACTTCTATTTTACAGTTACTGGCTGGTATTTAATGTCAGCAATGTAATTAAGTGATCCGGACAGGACCCAATATTACTAGAGCAGTTTCACTTTTCTTTTGGTACAGAGAAAACTTAGTTGAACTTGTCCGATCTGATCCTTGTATCGCAATGCTGAAATAGCTTTTGAACATCTGTATTCTTCACTATGCACATAAAACAGCAAATCAATGTGAGAAGGGTAAAATAAAAAAGCTAAAATCTCAAATAGGAGGAGGGAGGGATGTGGGGCTAACGACAGGGCAGAGTGACAAGAAGATGAAAACAGTCCGATGGGCGAAGACAGATACGAGATGAGAATAGGAAAAATGTCAAAACATGACACGATGACAGACAGATGAGAGGAAAAGGGAAGAGGAGAGGGGAGGAGGAGAGCGGAGTGAAAGGAAATCTTGATGGAGGAAATTAATAAAAATGGATGGATGATGATGAGGAGGAGCAGGAAGAGGAGGGATGGGAAAAGACAGGTGGAGATTGGGCAGGAAAGGTCAACAAGGATAGAAGCGAGAGCTCATGTGGAGATGACAGGGCTGGGGGGGGATGATGGGCATATGGGAGGATTGAGGAGGAAGTGAGAAAGGAGGATGAAGGGGAAGAGTAGCCCAGAGCGGGAGGGGAAATGGCCCCGTAATAACAGAGCGAATAATGATGGATAGAGAGGTGAATTGAGGAGGAAAAGGAGAGAGGCGGAAGAAAAAAGAGGCAAAAGTGAGAGGAAAAGACGATATGATGACAAGGTGAGAAATGATGATTGGGTAGAGGACGGTGATAGAAAGAGGTGGGAAGACTAGGTGCTAGGAGAAGAGTAGAACAAATGTCAGAGAAGAAGGGGAAATATGCAAGGCAGAAAAAAGTCTGATGAAGGGGGAAGAAAAAGAGAAAGATGGCCCGATGCTGCAGACAGTAATAAGAGAAACAACATGCTGACAGCCGGGAGAAAACACAAGAGATGGATGAGCAGAGAGAAAATGAGGAGAGGAGAAAACAAGAGGAAGACATGACTCAATGGAAATGGCGAGATAATTTGAAACAGTCACAGTAGGAGGAAAAGCTTTGCAGGCACAAAGTAGAAACCTATACTTTAGCTCAGTGGGAAATCCACGCTTATGAGCCACTGGGTATTTTGTGATTAATATTCAGCCGACGGTCAGAGAGGTAAATTGTTTTTGCCTCACACTGATCTTGCCTTCATTAATCACAGTGGGCGCATCAGCACAGCAGCATTCAGGATTTCTGTTTGTTTGGTTTAAACGTTGCTTTTGTTCAAGAGTCACCACATCCCCACATGGTAGCAATGCATTTTAACAGCCAGATTGTATCATAATCAGCTGGAATGATGACCAAAACTATGGATTTAAACCCAAGTTGTCAACATTGTCTTTTTTCTATGTTCCAAGAACTTTTGTTGGTTATGGCTTTTGAGCTATGACAACTACTTGCAACACAACACTGATTATCAACTTAACCAAATGTCCCAATGTTGTCCCATAACATGTCCCTATACCTTGATGACTTCCCTTATTGGCCTATTGTTACCACTACATTATTAGGTCTGACATAACCTTCTTATTCGCAGTTGTATTTTGCTTGACTTACATAAGGGAACTTAAAGTGGACCTATCATGCTATATTTGAATAATATATTGTAGGGCCATACCTATATAAAACATGTCTGTGAAGTTTTTTTTTCAAAATACCAAACAGATGCATTTTAGCCATGCCTCATTTCGCTCTATTTGCTCTTTTCCAGCCCTGTTTTTGCAAGGGCTGATTCTGTGAGAAGTCTTCTTCGCTGCTTTTGTGGCAGACTACAGCGCCACCTACAGACCTGGCATATGTACTACAGCGTCTCCAGCGCTTTCGAGCAGCAATGGCCGTGGCTGTCTCCTCCTGATAGGTGGAGAGTTGCCCATATAGGCGGAGCTCCCCGTTTCTGACGTCAGAACAATTTCAAATCTGTATCAGTCTGTATCAGCTCCGTTGCAGCCCCGTTTTTAGAGATTTGGGTATGGAGGAAAAGAGAGAGGGTTGTGTTTTCTGACACTTGGTGAGTTCCCTGACACACCGGGGACACATATTCATGTATAAAAGACGTACAAAAGTGCTATTTTTAACCTCTTATTGTGTCACATTTCTGAAAGCTATGATTTAAAAAATGTCGACACTCATTCCGTTATGTGATTGCTTTAATTCCACAAAATGGGACTTGCTAAAGTTCTTCAACAGTCGTCGATACAATTTTTCCTCCTTACTCAAGGCTTAACTTTTTTCCAAACATGGTGTTGAATTGCAAACATCACACAAAGAAGTAAATACAACTTTGAAAACAGCACAAGGCAATGTCCCTTTCTGTTTCCTGACCATGTTTTCATGGGTACAGCTATTTGAATTCCAAGCATATCCTACTTAACTTCATAAGATGAAACTACATCCCAACACCTATCATTAAAGACGTTTATACCCTCGTCTTCACGGGGAATCTAACCCTGGTGGAATTCATGCCTTGCTCTGCCTACTCAAGCATCAGGCACTTCATCTGAATTACAGTGTGTGCCACAAGAACGCCATGACCTTGCCTAATTCAATATAAAAGGAAGAGCTCAGCTTAATTGAATGTGAAACCACGTCTTCGGTGGAAACCCAAGTGACGTTCAGCAACTGTTAGCATCACGAGATCCTATAGGCTCCGACAGGCTGAGATCCAGCTCGCATCTTCACTTAAGAGTGCATTAAATCAGCATTATGGCATAAAGATGACACTCAGAACCAAGAGGGAACTGGGAGTTTCTTTGTAAACACATGCACACACATATACATTTACAAAGATAGAAAGTGGGTGCAATGGTGAGTCAGCAGCACATGTTGAATACTGAAACACATTTAGATTTAGCTTCGACACACACACACATCACAACCTCCCAGTTTGTATACACCTCCTTTATCTATGTCACACCTTCACACATACGCAGAATTGTTCAGATTGTTGTTGTCTCCCATCTTGACCTTACAAAGATGAATGCCTCCTATTGAGTATAAAAACACACACATTCTTTCCCCCTGCCATGCGCGCACATACACACGCAAACCGGGATAAGTCGAGAAACACCAGCTGCACCCACCCCACCCTTACTCTTGGGACAGTTGCCTTGGAAACAGCAACCATGCCGACATAATTTTTTGAAGGGGTATGTGTGGTGTGTCGAGGAGTGTCTCTTGGCATTGGCTCCATACCCCACCTTTTCACACACACACACACACACACACACACACACACACACACACACACACACACACACACACACAGTTATGAAGGATTTGGCTCACACCGCTAACACTTTGGCTAAAACACAGAGGGCAGTTTAGAATACTGGAGTGTTTTTCCATGAGATCAAATATGTTAAGTTAACAAGAGGGCACACACATACATACAGTTACGCATTCAATTACACACACATTTCCAGATTCAAAAAGTGGCATCCGTGCCATGCTGCCTGGCTATCTGTCATGATCAACATTCAACAGGATATTAACACACGCCTGCCAAGACCAAATTAAATTGTTGCAAACATTAACCAAACACAGTCAGGAAAGGTCGAGCATTTCACCTCACAGTCTACAGTCACTTCTGTCTAAATACTTCTAGAAGTGTGAAAGTGTAAGTGCATTTTTTTCTAGCATTCATCTGTGTCTGTTTGTAATGTTGTTATCGACCCTGAGGCAATCTGTTTTTCCAACTCTGCCGCCTTTTCAAAATCTCTGAATTAAAAATAGATTTTTTTTTTAAATGACTTCTCAGCTCCTGGATGCCTTTAAATTGCATTGAAAGCTGGAAGAAAAATCAGATACCAAAAAAGCGAGTTGTGGTACAGAGAGTACAAGACAGAACAACTGAAATCATTGGAAAAATCAATTTAATAATGCTGGAAAAGCTGGTTTAAGAATAAAGAGCGACTGTAATTATATTCTATGAAGAGGTTGTGTAAAACATGGTTACTTCTCTGCGCAGTGTTTCTTCAGAGCTTAATGTTGCAACACGTAAACTATCCTGTAGCCAGTGGTGGATATAGTAACACTTTTACTTTCATGTGCCACTAGTTTTACATTCTTTAAGTATATTTGAATGCCTATACTTTTGTACTTTTACTTTAATGCAAGACCGTTAACTTATCACAAAGTATTTTTAAAATGTATTATTGCTACCTAAGTAAAGAAATGTGGGTTTCACACATAGGGTTTAACACAGACCACAACACTAAAACATTCACCAAGATGTCTATACTTCCATTTCAAATTTCTAAAAGGGCACATTATGATGAAGCAAAATATAAAGGTTTTAGTTTTACTTATTTTTGTTGAATTAATTTGAGACTGTTAAAAAAGTATTTATGGTACGATGGATACTAGTTGCTATGGGGAGAAATTGTAAGTCTAGGTAGGAGTGATGTGGAAAAAACGTTTTAATCTACTATGTTTTCTATAAAAGCAAATATGCTCATTCTGCCCACACACACACACACACACACACACACACACACACACACACACACACACACACACTTGCAGCACACACACATGCCTGCTGAGTGCAGCCACTCTTATCAGCATCGAGTTGACAGCGGGGTCAACGAGGGTCATGACCTCTGATCCGAGCCAATTGGCCTCTGACTCCTGTCGGTGTGAATCAAAGACGGACAAGGTTAAGACATAAAAGAACAGAAATTCTAAGACATAATCCTACTGGTATATGCACGCACATGCAGACACACACACGCTGAAATGTGTGTGAATGGTTCCTTTATAGCAGTGCATGGAGTCAGCCTGTCCATATTTGCGTCCTTGAGTTATTTTATTTACTGTTTGTGCATTTATACGTGTGTGTGTGTGTGTGTGTGTGTGTGTGTGTGTGTGTGTTAGATATTTTTATCCATGGTGAATATTAGATTAAAGGCTGCTGGTCATGGGAGCTGTGATGGACCTCTTTGTGATTAGAGCAAATGTGTGCCGTGTGATACAGCTAAGAACATTCCTACATCGCAACACACACACACACACACACACACACACACACACACACACACACACACACACAGCAATGCACATGTGGACGGGCTTTCTCATTAACACACACACCTGCACACGGGCAAACAGACTTAACTTGCTGGTGTTAATCTAAAGTAGATGAATGATGCTTTTGTGCTGATCCAGCTGTTTTTCAAATATTTTTCTGACTGAGATTTTGTGTTTGTTTATTTTACCAGTCATTATGTGTCTCTTAATCACAAGACAGTTCCAGACTAGTCGACTACAACTATTTCTATTAAAGCTGATTGAGGCAACTTTCCTCACTTGGATACTTGTAGAATGTACAAGAGGAACAGTTCCAGCGTGTCATTAACACAGATTAGGCCCAGATGAGGTCAATCAGGACTCTTTTAAATCAATGATCAGATCTGTGTGCATTATCGCATTTACTACATGACATGCATTGCAGACTTTAATCAAATGATCAAAAGAATTAAGATAATAGTATTTGCATTAACAGACAGGCAGCTATAGATCCCAGGACCCATGGCTGCGCTGTAGACACAGAGTCAGAAGCAGACGGAATGTGATTAACAGTAAGGAGCTGATCTAAAGATTCCTCTTTCGTTTCTTGTTGGGAAGGCAGTACCTGCTAAAGTTGTTTGTCAATATGTCTTTAGTTATGGTCGACAGTTTAATATCAGCTCTCAACCTATATTAGGTTGCAAGTTACCATAGCAACACTACTAAATAGGTAAAGTCAGAGATTCTCACATGATAGTTATCGGCTTTGGGAAGCCACAAATATCCAATACCCTAGGACAAATGTGCAATCCTTTTAGGTCTGTAGTGCTTCCAAATATCACAGCTCAAAGCTTTGATGCTCTGGTGCTAATATTGGTATGTTTGTCAAAGTTTCTGTCTGTTTGAAATAAGATTTCATGCCTATTCGGGATGTGTTGGGAAATCAAGATTTATATTTTGACAAATCATTAAATAAAAATAAAAGACATGAATCATTGAATAAAAATGCTGCTTAGAAATAATCAGTGGTTTGGTAAAAATGTCTGTGTCCTTCTCTGAGCTCCTCAAGTCTTTTTTTAATGATGCTTGAGATGCCTGCAGGCTTTGAGCTCAAGTGGGACTGTGAAGGTGAGACTGGCAGCCGAGGTGCAGGGAGGTCACGGCAACAAAAAATCAGATAGAACCACTCTGATAGGTATCCATTATGCAAACAGTGAGCGTCAGCACTGCTTTCCATGCTGGCAGCGCAACACATCAAGGCTGAGATGACAACCTGCACAATGATGGACAGTTCGCTAATCTGGTTAGCATGTACGCATTATTGCTGATTATTCCTGAGTTCCTGACAGTTACAAGTTGGAGGGAGGAAACTTGTATGTACACCTGTATGTAAACAAAGTAATAGGTCTGTAAGTGCAAACCAGCAAAGTGAAATACGAGTCACATAATAGATACAAATGAAAAAAAGATGATAAAATAAGTTTCTTTTTCAATCATTATCGCACTCAGAGGAATCCAATTTAGTTATTTTCCTGGTGTTTTACATCAATTCCTCCTGATTTCCAACCACACACACTTATCATTCATCTATCCAATGATTCCCTCAGAGCCTACAGCGTCCTCCATGTGAGTGTGTTGGTAACACACGAGTGTATTTTGTTTCTGATGTCTGTTTGTGTGTCTGTCTTTGTCCGTCTGTTCATCTACTCGCCGAGCCGCAGGGAACTTTAGCTGTCTGGTGCAACGTTCCCAGGGGGAGGACTTTGTTGGCTGCGCCACCATAGGGAGGTGATGGTGGCGGGGGCGAGGAAACCGGGGCACATTTCCTGTGGAAATGGGGTTATCACTTCACCAATTACTGGTGCAATTACAGCGGGGGGCCTGCAGAAGCATGGGAACAAAGCCCATAGGCACACAGATGGGCACTTATGTGGAGACATGCACACAAAATCATTTCTAACACACATGTGCACATGCATACAGCAGTGACAAAAATCTCCCTCTGTATTTCTCTGTTACGATAAGATCACATCGCACTACATTTATATCTTTACAAATGGTCACTATGTTAGATCAGGTGTTCTTGGTGCCTTAAATAATACCACAATTTGTCGTGTCAGAAAGGGAAACAGGCAAGAAAGTCAGATTTCAAGAATCAGTAACAAACAACACAGGATAAAATACCAATATATCATGCTCAATTCAGTTCTCATATTACTCCGGATGCACCTAGCCTTCAGATTGTACCAGCATCAGGATGACACATTGGAGTCTTATTCATTTTTTTAAACTGTACAATGTATTCTCTGATCCAGTGTTGCCACTGGTGTTTCAACAGGTTAGGCCACGTTTGCTAACGCATTATTATTGCAATATACAGGTTCAGTCTGTACAAAAAGTCAAGCATCTCCATCTTCGCCTTGACTCATGTACAGCTGTGGAATGTGCAGTTCTATCACCTCATTTTTCATTTTGTTACGTGTGTGTGGTTTAAGTGAGTGTGTCGCTCCTTTGACATCATTTTAAATGCTTTTCAAATAAATGATTTCATCTACATTAACATGTCTATTTATATAGAATAAAAATAAAAGGTCAGATGCAGTGTTTCCCCTATATACTATTTTTATTTTTTTGATTTGTGATTGTTTGTTATGTGGATTGTAGTATTTGTGTTACTGTATGTTCAATAAAGGTGTATTTTGCTAAATCTTGAGACGTTGCCACTGTATGTACTAGGCCTCAAGAGCCTTTCTTGTGCTGGCAGACACATAGAAACATATTGGCGGGGCGCACTTCGCACGCGCACACACTAAAAAATTCACATTTTGCTGGGCCCGCGTGCCTTAGCACCGCTATGACTCCATCCTACGGGAAAGACAAATTCTCAAGTCAATTCTTCTTCCTGTTCCACATGGGCTCAAATCATACATACACATGCACACGACAGACACATTATACCCAAACACACAGTTGCAGTACGTCTGGACTGTGTCACAGAGAGACCAGACCCACGTGGACAGCTTGACCTTTGACCTCAGTGCGTATGATTATTCATCATCATCAGACTGCTCGGCCCAGCTCGCCCTGCTGCTGCACACACACATTACAGTCCATTCACTGTTTGCTTTCTATCTTCTACATCTTTATTTATCCAGAGAAGGTTCACTGAGAACACCCATTGTTTTCTCTGCTGCACATTCACACAGTTACATGGTGGAGCGGCCCAGTGCTGAAGAGTGTTGGGGGTCAAATGCTTTGCTCATGGCTAGACGGTTAGGGTTAGTTAACAGACGTTTCTCATTGGAAGTTTTATAATAAGTTACTTTTTCTCACACAAATAGTCGGAATGGAATAAGTTATAAATGATTGATCCCTTATCCTGATGAAAAAAAAAACAGAAAAGACTGCAGATGATCCCAGTTACTGTTGTGTCTCTTACTAGCATTGAATCCATGGTTTAATTCTTAACCTGAGGGAATCTCAACTTTAGTGGGTGCGTTTTCATTTGACAAAAACACTTATATGTTCCTTAGGTAGGAAGACTCGTTGCACTATAGATAAACAAACAATAACAAAACAAAACCATGACATTTGAGCTATAAATGTACCTAAATAAGAACTGCATCATGCTGGTGAGGCTGAGATTAGAAATGTATGAAGTTGACTTATCCCAAGTGGAAACAGTCATGCTCAGTGGCTTGGACTGAAGACCAATATTCAAGAAAATCCCTACTCTGTTCCCCGGCATACTAATCAGTACTCTGTGCCGCAACATTAATAGCATGAATTCAACTACCTAGGAGTTAAGTTGACACCGTGGTAGAGATTCAGAATGAAAAACCACTGCAGTCTTTAAATTGTCTGTGGCTTCCACTTCTTGGCATAACATCAAAGTATGTAAGACATTCGGTATGCTTCGTGGCCGTTTGCCTTGGCGAATGGGCCATAATCCAATCTCTACATCTTATAAATGGCAGCCCATAAACAAAATGCTGTCCTGTGACGCTTATGGATGTCTACAGTGAGTTCAGATTTATACATATTATCAGCTTTCAATGTCAAATGTATGACGAATCCCTGCTTTAAAGCCTGGCCAGACGATAACACCACTATCTGTAGCAGTACATCCTCTCTATTTTCTGATAAGACTTGGATCTATTTAAACAGGAAGAGGAAGCCTGACTTCCGACCCTTTGTGGCACTTGTCTGATGTTTCCATCACTGACAAAACAGACAGAAACCACAAGAATCTGATTCTCAATTCTAGTGGTTTAATATTGTTTACGCAGCCATGGGAATGTCAGATCGCTAACACCAAGGATTAAAAATATCAGTGGTTTTAGTCACAAAGCTTCCCAGTAAAAGAAGTTGCTCCTAATGACGAAATTCTAAGAAATGTCTTAGAAATAATGATGTCCTATGTTGGGACTGGATCCTGGTAAAGATACACGTTTTTCACAAATGATATTAGCCCATTAGAGAGAGCCTCAGGTGGAAGACTATTAGGAAAAAGAAGAGGACTTTAAAGAGGCTTAGAGTTTCTTAAGCAGAGGTTTATGTAGATCTATATGCCGACCAATGAAATTGATTCCAGCAGAGCTATTTTTCCAGTTATTATCAAATAGATTAGGTATTAAAATGACCAGGATGGTACAAGTAGGAACAGGAAGAGCAAACATTTTGTAGACTCATGTAAAAGTACTGCTCACAACTTAAAATCATTAGCTAGGATATCTTGGTAGATTGTTTGTGAATACAGACCAGATGTTTTGTGCCGTGGGCATGCAGCACTAATCTAAGGATTGACTGGGGTCTATGTGCTGCCACTTGATTTAAAGTCATCTTAGACTTCATGAACTGAATTGATCACATTCTTCACAAACCTACTAGAAAAACTCACAGCTTGATATTTCCTTTAGGAATGAACCTCTGGGATCAACACGCCCCTCACATCCTGCATGTCCAGCCTGCCCTCGTCTGCAGCTAATGAGGTGAAGTGCTGGTTAGAGTAAGCGCTGTTGATCCTGTCTACTGCTGGTTTTCAGCTGGCCAACGAGTCAAGTGTGTCTTTGTGGATTAAATTCCCTCAAGCAGCTAAAATGAAAGGAATGCACTGCAGTGAGAAATATACGTCTGCACTGAAAAGAGAAACAACCTAAGACATCCGGATCAGGGTCAATAAACTTTATCCAGCCAATATAACCTAAAGCAGTGACCACCAACTGGCGGCCCGCGGGCCACATCCGGCCCGCCAGACATTCTCATCCGGCCCGCACGACGGGGGTGACTGTGACGTTGGCCGAGTGGTTAGTGCGTTCGCCCCCCACTCATTTTTTTTACAACGTCTCGTGAGTAATGTGCAGTACCGGAGTCCAACAGAGAGGCAGCAGCTGCGGGACAGTAGACTGCGTACTGCGAAACCTTCCCTGCGTTGAAGAAGAAGTGATCCTTCGTTGTGAAGATTCTGCTTTATGCGCTCCGCAGTACCTGAGCGTGCTACACTAGCAACCCCCCCCCCCCCCCCCCCCCCCGGTCAACAACTTCAAAATTCTGGGCTATATAAAAATCGCTGGCCTGCGAAAGTGTCTATTGGATACATTTTGGCCCTTGGACAAATGTAGTTGTGATCCCTGACCTAAAGGATTCATTTATTTTGCCTTAGTCTTAGTAAGTCCCCTGGCCACTTGTGCACCACACCTGACTAATAGAGTAGGAAGTGTGCTGACGCACAGTATGAGTCACAGGAAAGGTGAGAAACTCGTAAAAGTTCTCAATTATTGACAGCAAATGAATACTTTAGGGAAATAGAAGAAATATGAAGCTTGTGTTTTTTTGCTTAATTGCAGGCTTCAGGCTAAAGATAGCCCCTGATATTAACACCAGTAACCTCTTGAGGGTACATTACCACGTGTCCACTGTTGTCAGGGGCTGTTGTTGCCAAAGCAAGAGTGTAATTAGACTCCTTTACTGTCTCTGTCCAGAGAGGAGAAAACCCTCAAACTCAAAGACCCTTAATTAGGGCTTTTTATGTCATCCTAACGAAAAGTTATAGTTATCAGGCTTCAAATACTTTGGAAAAGTTATTTAAACAACAGAGGAGGCTTAAGACTTTTCAAAGACCTAGGTTACAGCTATACTTTATATTTGCAATATTAGCCTTCAAACGACTTGCAAAATAAGGTCTTATTCCAAAGAAAACGTCTGCTTTACTCTGGTGTTTTCTGAACTGCGGGATGAGCAAAAAGCCGCCGTTTGACTTCAATAGTGACAAGTAATGGTAGCGCCACCTTTGGGGAATGCCTCCATTAAAATGTATAATAGAGAATAGCCTGATCTGTGCCAGATAACAGACCCATTGAAATCCGCAGCTCAGCAACATCCCCAGCCCTGAGCCTGGAAAGCACTGGCCTAGATAGAAACAGATCTGAAAGAATAATGAATAATGAAATATCTCTTGATTTTGAACTTCCTTCTAAAGGATTTTGGGCTTTATTAGTACACAGAGAGGAGAGAAAGGTGATGCTGGGGCAAGTGGAAGAACCGCGACTCAACTCTCAACTTCAACGCCACAAAGAAAGTTAGAAATACATAAAGAATCAAACAAAACCAGGGCTTATTATATCCGGTATAGTTGTCTATCTGTTACTTAAGATTATAGTTTCCTTTGAAAGCAGAATTCTTAGACGACAAAAAAAAAACAAGCTTTTAGAATCAGTCTATCCTGTAGAAAACGTGTACTTGCCACTTTAAAAAACTAGAAAAAAAATTATTATAAAAAAAGTAATTTCACCAATGCCATGCCAAAACAGATGTGTGTTAACAGTTCATTTGCAATGTGAAGTGTCGCTTTACAGTTGATTACTTGCTTAAGTTGTTACAGATTGCATTCCTTGTGGAATAATTGTTTTACCTTGGGAAGAGAAAACCAGACAGGTATTTATTTGTATCGCCTGTATCTCTGAGCTGGATCTTCAAAAAAAAAAACGAAGACATATTTCAAGGCTTAAGGGTCGGTAAAGCTATAATGTCTGAAAATACTAAGGAATTCCACACTGAGCTAAGGAGTTAGTGAGAACAGAAGACTTTCAAGCAATAAAACATATGATGAGGGTGATATGTTTGACGTGGCTTTTCCACAAATTCATCAAAACAGCTGAAATGTTTAAATACTATGAGCATGTATATCCAATCCCCTGTGCCGTGAAGGGGATTTCAAATGGACCCCCAAATCATTTGAATCTGTTGTAGATATCAGCAGACGGCTGCTGTTGTGTGTTTGTAGCTACACTACGTCCTCCTACTTTATTAAAAACAGAAAGCTCATCTTAGATTCGTATGAAAGCATTCGTCCATGGCCCCTTCAAATTCCTCAACGGTTTTGTCGCTGAGGATAACTAGGCAACAAATGGGCTTTAATCATAAAGTCACAAAATATATAAAAAATAGGATAGTTAGTAATTGAAGATATATTAAAATTGAGATGCACACTTTTCACTCTCTGAGGAAATCTAAATATAATTGTACAAACATGCACACTGATGGACACTGATGAACTAATCTTACTGTTTAGTATAACCAAGCGATTTGCATGCTAATAGCTTGAATATAAAAAAGGACTCATTTGCATTTACATTACAAATTGGGCATTTCTCCAGGAAGACACTGGGGGAAACAGCAGGATAAGTTTTAACGTCTGAATCCCAACCATCCCAAGTAATCAGCCGTAAAGAGGTCAAAGGTCAGAGCCAATGCCTCGTTTTAAACTAGAGAGACTCATAGGATTCAATTCAAATCATCTCCAGTCAGTGAATTACATTCAAATGTGTACAGCAAAACAATTCGCTACGTGATTGCTGTATGAATAAAACATGAGTGTCTCCGTGTGGGAAAATAGATTCACAATGACGTACAGTAATAACCCCCTAAATCTCCTCTGAGGCATCTATGGAGCTTTACAATGACTCTTTATATTCTCATGTGACAGTTATGTGTTTGAAAGTAGCTGCAGGTGTGGCTGTGACAGCTTAGGGTGTTGTGTGTGTGTATACACATTTTCCATAAATGTGGGTTTGCATGTTTAAGTACTTGCTTCTCTGTTTAGTGCGTGCCTTTTGAATGCTGCTTCTGTTTTTGTTCAGATATTCAGTTCTTCTGTGTGTGTTATTTAATATGGTCTGTCCAATGTGATTAGTTCAATAGTAATGTGCAAGTCTTTGCTAACGGTTTGCAGGAAAATGTCCCTTTTATTGTGTGCGTGTGTGTGTGTGTGTGTGTGTGTGTGTGTGTGTGTGTGGTGTACAGAGACAATATCTCTAACTGCCATCTATAATCAAGAAAATGACACTACCTTCCACTGAATGGCTGGGATAATGGACTCATTACACACAAGTTAGTGTGTGTGCGAGTGTGTGTGGCCATGTGTGTGCGACATGAAGTTTGAGTGAATAACTGGGATAATTTAGTCATTAAGAGAAAAATAGGGGGGGTTTAGGAGGTAATCAGGCATGTATTTAAGTATTTAAAGCTGTTTTTTCCCAGACACATGAAGCTGTCTGGTCAGTCGGTCTGATTACACTCCACCAATCAGAACAAATCTCTCAGACAGCGAAAGGGCCGCTCTCTCTCCGGACTAACAGCTCTGAATGCTTGGCTCTGATGGCAGTAGCATCTCCATCTCTTTTATACTTAGTAAATGAAATGATTGCACTTCAAATATTATGTGAAGACATGAATACATGATTTGATGGATTTTATTTAAACTACGACTTTGCAAAGCTGCTGTCAATTTTGTTATTTCATTTTGCACTCATGCAGATATTTCTAAAATGTAATGCAGCAGAGCGCGGAATATCCTGAGTTTAAATTCCTTGTTTTGGTAAAAGTCGAGGAACACTAGATCCTAGCCTTGCCTACCATTCGATAGCCTCTTTAGTTAGACCCTCCTTGCCTGGTAGACGCCCCTGTCTTTCAAACTCCACGACCCCTGTTTTTATTGAAGTTCATGTTACTGTTCTATCATGCAGTGTTGGAGAGCATCATTAGGTATGGTATTACTGCCTGGTATGGTAACTTGACAGTGCAGTCAAAGTCACAGATCGCTCGCCTGGTACAGACTGCTATTAAAATTATAGGGGTTAAAAAACACCCATCTCTCCAAAACATATACGAGCAGTCCATTATCAGACAGGCAAAAATAATTGTGTCTGATCCCACCCACATACTCCACCCAGAATTCCAGCTCCTACCTTCTGGTAGAAGATTCAGGGTTCCCAATAGCAGGCTGAACCGCTATAAGCACTCATTCCTACCTATGGCCATTAAGCTTCTTAACATTCACATGAAATTAAATGTAGTCAGATGTAATGAAATGTACTTTTTAAATGTTGGCCATGAGGGTTTTGCAATAGGTCGCCATTGTCAGTATGTGCATCTGTGTATTGTGTTTCTTCAAACGGTGTATGACTGATGATATGTGTATGTCTCTTAATGTCTACTATGTTTGTATATGTACATGTATGCGGAACTGCGGGATGGAGTCCAGAACAAATTTCCTTACGGGGACAATAAAGTATATCGTATCATATCGTATATTGTAGTCCCATACTCAACGAAGATACTTTAGATTCCAAAGTGGGGAGTATCTTCTAAAGTTTAGAAGATCCTCCCCATGGAGCCACAGAAGACATTATAGCTCTTTTCCCGAGGCCAAGACAAGACAAATGATGTCATGTATGACATCTTTTGGAATGTCAGTAATTTAATTGTGGTGAAAGATAAACACAGCTTATACTAGTTTAGAAATTACAACTTCTCTATGTTTTCCAAATTCGCAGTATCCTCCTACTCTCTGTTTTTCTCTTAATTTGTTTTTGTTGTCTCTCCGTTTCTTCCCTAGCAGCATCAGGGCCCTTTGTTGCTTTTTTGAAAGCCGATGTTTGTCCCATGATGCTGCTCTAATATAAACTCACTATTTGTGCAGAATTCGACTTGATTCGAAGCCCCAGTGGCCTAATGGATAAGGCACTGGCCTCCTAAGCCAGGGATTGTGGGTTCGAGTCCCATCTGGGGTGATCGACAGCTGATATTTAACTCCATAATGTCAGAGATTTACACATATCCACTAAGTTTGTATTGAGTGCTGCCAAAACTCCAACACTCGATACTATGCCAGATGCCTGCGCATCCTGTGTAGACACAAGGCTCATCTCAATTGAATATTTCACCTCCTCCTTTCCCTCACTCGTGTCCCTTCCTTGCGTCTTAGCTCCGCCTCCGTAAGACACGAGGAAGAGACGCGAGGACAGAGGAGTCCTCAGGTATTAATTGGGATGTCCTCGTTCACTCCAGCGTCACCATAAACAACGCCTTTTACTTCTGGTGCGTGCAGTTTTATCCCCTGTCACTGGACTCCCTCCACATCAATCCCTTCAAGCCTGAGATTTAGTTTCTCATTGAAATGATCTCTTCCATTCCTCTCTTTTATTATAGTTTTCTATGTATTATTTTCGGTCCTGTATTTGTATTTCCAGGTATATCATTTCATTTAAGTTATAATTATAATCATAACAATAATAATAATTGATGGATTCATTTCATTATGGTATTTGAGCTTGTTTCAGATCAACTTTTGTATTGGATGTTGTTATTTAATTTGTCCTACAGAAGAGAGACACAAATCACTCAAATATGTATGAGATATGCTTCCCGTATTTGTATATATCCTAAATGTTTGACGTGCTGTGGGTCTACCACACATGCATCAAAAACCACAAGTAAGAACTGTAAGTTATTATTTTATAATCAAAACATTATTATTGAATTTGTAAGTATATTTCACACACTTTAATGTTTTTATAGAGTATGATCTCCTCATTCGTTTAAGAGATTTAATATATTTTACTCTTAATGAAGCACTTTAAACATTGAATGACTCTGATCCTCCTTTAACGGTAAGATCAGCTGCAGTGAGCAGAGGCTGTGAAGGTGGGGGCGGGGCTTTTATACGCGAGTAGTGAAAACACTTCAGCGTAGTCTGCTCTCGTGTATCCTCCCTTTCGTCTCCTCTGGAAGCCTCCTCCCTCACCCCTTCTCGACTCCTCCGTGTGCATTTCAGCAATTGGGACGTCCTTCAACATGGCGTGTCTTGATCGATTTCCGGGTCAAGTCCCGGAGGAGGGGGAGAGAGGAGTCGAGGAGGGACATTGAGATGAACCTACAGACTGAGCACCATCCGCTCTGCTAGCATACTTACTCTACGCCCCCTGTAGAGTAGACACAGGTGGCCTATAACCCAGATGAATAAAATCATCCTCTGGTAATTGTTTGTTAGGGGCTTTCAAACTAACATGTTTAAATCTGTGTTTGTAGTCACTCTGCATAGTTAACCGGTTTCAATCCAACCAAAGGTAATGAGTGGATATCACAAAGATTGTTGGGTTGTCTGGCTCTCTTTGTGTTACCTGACTTCACCATGCCTAAAGGCCCTAACACACCAATCCGATTATCTGACGTCGGCTAATTTTGAGCCGTAAGTGAGTGTCTGTCAAACTGTTTTCTGCACCGTCAGCACTTTTCGGCCCTGTCCAACGAGTGATGGAGCCTAAGCAAAGCAGTGTAACGGACATGAGAAAAAACAAATATACGAATTTTCATTTTAATGTCATCTAATTTTCATGGATATTTTCACACTAGAGAATGAATGAAGCATGGAGGTGAGTGAGAGGGTGTCAAAGTGGTCGGCAAGCTCTGCTTAGTTTAATGGTAGTATAGTAACAGTTTGTTTTTAAGACAACTACCTCTGCCAGTTGTTTGCACTGAGTCTTTGTTGACATAACTTGTCAATTTAGTCCCCAGTGGCCCAATGGATAAGGCACAGGCCTCCTAAGCCAGGGATTGTCGGTTCTAGTACCATCTGGGGTGATTGGCAGCCAATATGCAGAAATGTGCCCTTGGAAAAGGGCCCATTTCTACTTCAATATATTCTTCTTCCAATATAGTTGGAAAACTGAAATACATACTTCCTTGTAACTCCAAAAAACAAAGCTTTACACAATGGAGTCTTTGCAGGTGCATCACAGCAGATCTTGGCGTGTTACCAGCCGCTGTTGATCGATGGATTGTGACGTTGTTGGTCACAGGCAGCTTCCTATCTTTTCTGATTTTTACCAACAAGTTTCTTTTAGATTTTTCCAGATGTGAGCAGCCCCTCCATCTCTGTTGGGCTTTGCATTCTGGGACATTAGCGGACTCAATAAGAATTACAAAGTGAATATAGTCTGCATACAGACATCTGACTGAGTGAGTATCAAATCTGTCCATTCCAGAGTGAATTCAGTTCATCCCTAAAGCCCTGTTAGACTAAGAAAGCAGCGCAGACTTGGGACAGCTTCAGTCTTATGTTTCAACCGTAACGGCTGAAAGGAATATAGTTTACACGTGCTGGCAGGTGAAACGTAACTATGTCAAAAAAGCATAATTTTCAGCTTGATGGATTTCAGACGTTCTACAGTGTGGTTTGAAACATGCTTTAAAAGCAGAGTGGCCAGAGCAGCCAGCACAGGAAATCTAAATGGGAAAATCAGCAACACTTTTGCTAAACAGTCTTTTTTTGCCTGCAGAATTTTACAGAGCACCATTTTCTTCCAATCATGCATTCATTGACCAGTTTTACAGAATCGGTGCAGGAATTAGAGTAAAGCAACACTATTACAGTGATGTGACAGATTAACATCCTTGTTTGCTAAATATGCAGATTTACTAATGTGTTTCTGCCGTTTGTACACTGGTTGTCAGCTATGCATTCAACAGATGAAGGGAAATCCTAATGAGTGTCTCTGAACTGCCAAACAACCTCTGAGTCAAAGTGTTTAAGTTGAGCTGAAATCCTTCAGTAATTACAGCGATTCCCTGACAAAAATCTCCTCCCTCTTTCTGAGGAAAACCTCCGTAGAGATGGGAAGGGAAATGACCACAGCATGGAGCTCCCAGAGAGAGAGAGGGAGAGCGCACACACACACAACTCACACACACACAGGCATGATGGTGAACAGAATCACATCACACATTTCTTTTTGTTCTCTTCCCAAAGATGAACATACTGGCAACTGAAGCTATAAAACACACACATGCAAACACACAACAAAGGCTGAGGTGGGCAGAGATCCTGGAACCTAAAACTGCTCACACACTTCATACACCCCACACACACATGCTGACAAACACAATATGCAGCTACTTCAGCAGCTCTTCACATTTTCACATTCAGACTTCATTAGAGCTAAATTCCCACCTGGGAGAATCCAACAAGGTTTCCCTCTCTCTGTACTTTCTAGGTCACGGTTGGTCGACTTCATCCTTATCACATCCACTTCACAGACCCTTTGTGTTTTTTTGGCTTATGAAAGAATGTGTAATCAGTTGCTTTCTTATTCTACAGTGTCCTCTGGTAAACATGATTAAAGGGACATGAGTTTATCTCCCCGTAACTAAAGGCCAGGATACCTTAAAGCAGCTTTTCATTTGAAGGCGATTTGCTTAAAATATGGCTGAGAGGGCAAAAGACTGAACCCCAAATCCTTTTTTAATTAGAAGATGCAGACCTTTGCTTTCTCATTACTTTTGACCGACACGTTTGTTATACCCAAACATCCAAACACTCAACATGGGTCAATGTGTTGAACCCCATCCTGCTTGGAGGAGTAGATGCTTCAGGACATCCAGAGCGCTTTAAAAACATGTTCAATCTTCAGTTTATTCTCCAGTGACGATAACCACACCCCACTGCTGCACCAACAAGGTAAACAACTAACGCAAACAACTAATAGATGATTGTGGGGCACGGCTGAACAGTTAAGAGGTCCTGTTGTTTCTATTCAACCATGCATAAACTACTGACTATGCCTCTGTTAAACACCGACATGTTAATTAAACAACATGTGTTTATGCAACGTGCTGCACAGAGGCAACTAACAAGTGCATGAAGATAAAGACATTGAGGAAAAGAAGATACAATATAGTACATCAGAATACCGATGCACAATCCACAATGCTGAATACAAAGCTGAAGTTTTGTATTTTAGTCAAAAAATAAATATGTCTTTCTTTTCCCGCTCTGTTGCATCTGCAGCAACCTCTGCATGGATTTCTCTGCGGTTGACGGATCGGCCTGAGGCCAAGAGATAATTAATTTGGTTGTGATCAGGATCTGGGACTTCTGCCATCAGATAATTATTTCTTTGTTAGCCATTACTGAAACTAACAGACATAGACACTCGATTTTAAATCCTGAGGGGGCGTCTGCCTTGTCAATGAATGACAGTCGCCATGTCTTTGGGTGTGAGGCTTAATTGCTCAATTGATTCAAAGATGTTGATTTGACTTCTATAGAAAATGTAATGTGTATCCTAATTAGATTCAAATGGCTTCCTATCTGCATTGATGTTGTAATTGATATTTCAAAGACACTACATTTAAAGGGCCCATGTCATGGCCATTTCTACTGATCATATTTCCATTGTTGAGGTCTACTAGAATAGATTTAAATTGTGCAATTTTCCAAACTCACATTGGTTTCTCATTCAGCATCTCTGTATAGTATGTGTATTCACTCTCTGTCCTAAATGGCTTGTTGGAGCTCCTGCACCCCCCCAGTGTGCGAAAAAGCACACGTCCCACCATCCGGGACGTGTTATTTACAATATCGGACAAGTAGATCTTTCAATTGACTTGTCCGGCGGACAAGTGACGTTTTTCGCCCTCATTTATTGACAAATTATTGATAAATTCAGTTTACAAAAGGCAGAACTCATTCGCAAATTGTACGTGTCCGCCATTGTTCGTTTAGAAATGTCAGTTTCAGTTCTGCTTGTCGATTCCTAAGGAAATGCATCTCGCCGCTTTCTGTACAGTTAGACGGGGGCGGGGCGGGGCGGGAAGTGTAGCACAGTGGCAGGGTTGGGAAGCAAAACTCAGTTCCGAGAAGGAACAAATAACGTCTCTCTCTCTCTCTCTCTCTCTCTCTCTCTCTCTCTCTCTCTCTCTCTCTCTCTTTCTACACACAGCGGATCCGCTGCCCATTTAACAGCCTCATCTTTGTCAAACTTTCTTATGTTCTTTCTCTAACACGTAATGAAGGTTATTAAGCGTTTTAGCTCCTATGTTGTTAATATTGACCACCATTCCCTTTATGAAGTAAAGCAGCCTCCCTGTCTGTGTCCTCGCGCTGTCCTCACATCCCCGGACCCCCAGACTCGGAGGACCACAGGGATGTCAGTATTGTTTATGAAGCAGGGTATAGAAAGTACATTATTGAAATGAAAATAATGACAGTGAGCAGCTGGGCAGCTGCAGCCAGTGGCGTAGCTGTGGGTGGGCCCGGGTGGGCCTGGGCCCACCCACATGCACGTCTGGCCCACCCACAGCCAATCAGCGCGTTATAGCGCAGAGCCGGGAAGCCCAGAAGGAAGTGCCACAAACTGCAGTTCCTCTAGTGGCCAACAGGGGATGGATGCAGAAAGGAGCAATTCCCATAGACCCCCATGTTAAAATGCCCAACTTTACAGCAGAAATAAACATGTTTCTAGCCTGGATCCAATCAAACTTATTCTGGATATAGTTAGATTCCACCTTCATGACAATGGAATAAGGAGTGCATTTTTTTACCGTGAGTAAATTAGTAAGTAAAGTAATTTTTGCCGTGAGTGAATGAAAGTCTTATTTCTTCTTGAGGTCTGCACTGAAGCGTGTACACATTTGCTAAAGACTCTCAGTGTGTGCCCACTGCACTGTCAAGGATAAACAACCTGTGGCCGCCGAGCCAGTCATGTGTAGGGATGGGTACCGAGCCCCGGTATTAACGGGCCCCGGGACTGAGTTATTAAAGACCGTGGTACCATTAAGCTCCGACGTTATCGGTCGGTACTGGAGGAGACATGTAAAAAATATATCTCATATGTATTATTGCTACACAAACATTATATTGCAGTTTTAGTGTCGCCAACTCCGTTTCTAATATGCAAAAAGACAGCAAAATGCGTCTATGATTATTTTAGTATTTTCAATCTTTCCAATCCAGACGAGAGATCTCTCTCCCCCCGCCTGTGTGCGAGGGGGCGGGGCAGTTTACACACACGCAGCTGCTACATGCAGCAACACACACACACGGAGGAGATGGCGGAGAGAACGCGCTCCGAGGTGTGGTTAAACTTTACCCGTCTCGATGTGGACAATGCTCGTTACCAAAAGTGCAATAAGAGTTTAGCATGTAAGGGCGGTAACACGAGCAATTTGTCTGAACATTTAGCAAAAGTGCACCACATCCAGACGGAGAAATGCACCGGGTTCGACTGTCTTTCTAGTAGCTCTGTAGCCACATCCACGCGTAACGTTTCCACGTCAGGTATTATGTATGCTAGCAGCAACACACGGAGTTAACTCAATGATACAAACATGGGTTAATGATTAGAGCTAACAGAGTTACTCTTTATTTTGTTAAAGTTTCAGCTATTCTGTTTACAGTTCTGTCATCAGATTATTTAATACGATTTGTTAAAACATTGTTGTTTCTTTTGATGTGAAATATTATGTATTTAATTTAAATAAAAAGCAATGTTAGTTTTGTTCACAATTTGTTTAGTTAGTTAACCTTATTTTTTTCTCCAAAAAAAACGATAAAAGTACCGTTAAAGCACCGGATCGATAAGCGGTATCGATAAAAGTAGTAGTAGGCCTACCGTTAAAACCTTAACGATACCCATCCCTAGTCATGTGGATGTCAGTTTTACACACATTCTGAGGCCGCCATGCCTCTGTTTTTGTTTTCACTGCTAGTTTATGCTTATGTTCAATTAGTGCATTAAAAAATCATTAAAATCATTAATGAAGTTTCAGCTCAGACCCCACGCTTAATAAGTCTCCCCCTGGCCCACCTACATTTCTCCAGGCCCACCCACACAATAATTCCTGGCTACGCCACTGGCTGCAGCATGTGTATTGCAGGACATGTGTAAGCGTGCAAGCGTCTTTGAGTTGTAGAAAAGCGCTAGGCCTATAGGCTATAAATATAATTTATTATTATTATTAGGCCTATCTGTTGGACATGTGTGGTTGGACTCTGTCTCACAGGCAGGTTGCAGTGTAACATCAGAGGAGACTGGGCCAATTGTACATTCTCAAACTGCACCACTTAGAACTAACTAAACAATGCAGAGATTATTTTTATATAATTTTATTCAATAACCGTAAGAAATTAAACAGTATGAAGTGATTTGTAAATAGGAATACAGATTTGACTTAATGTTTTCATAAATATATTTTTCTCCCAGTTTGTCATTATTTTTATCCTCTCAAAGAACCGGAATCGAGAACCGAAAATAACCGGAATCGAAAAGCAGAACCGGAATCGTTAAAATCCAAACGATACCCAACCCTATGTGTGATGCAGTAAAATCTTACCGCTCACTTACGTTAGCGGTGTCGTAAAAACCGTGGGAAAATCTAAAATACGATGGCGAAGAAGAAGATTCCAGTGGCCCCAATTTTTGTCCATTCTGGACAAGTGAAAAATGTATTCGGACAAGTAACTTGCAAAACTCACTTGTCCATGGACAAGTACTCTCTAAAAACTTTTTCTCACACTGCCCCCCCTCCCTGTGAGCCCAGTGTGCTCTGATTGGTCGGGACGTTGCGAGGCTCGTTGCGAGGCTCGTTGCGAGGCTCGTTGCTGCTCGCCGCTGTTTCGAGCTGCTGCGAGGAGCGGACAGGTTTCCGGGTCGGCGATACAGCGAGAACAAGCGAAACTCATCTTGAGCACACACAAACACTCACAGCCGAAGTAAAAACAATAAGTGTGGCTTGATATTGAGTAAGAAAAAGGTTTGTAAACGCTGTGAGAATGGGTCTGCGGAGAGCATTTCTCCGCCATTCCCAACTCGTCTATTACCAGCGTTCAGGGAGCTCAATGCAAGTCAATGGGACTCCCTGTTAGTTAGCCAAGGGATCCTGGTGTGTGAAGTGCTCCGCGAATTGGTCCATTTGTGGCTCAGTCAGTAGGGGCTTGGACTGGGAGCTGTAGGGTCGCCGGTTCAAGTCCCCGACCAGACCTAAAATATGGAGTGTGGCCTGCTACTTGGAGAGGTCCCAGTTCACCTCCTGCCCTGCCGTGGTGCCCTTGAGCAAGGCACCGGACAACCTCCCACCCCCCCCACTCCCATTGCTCCCCGGGCGTTGTACAATAGCTGCCCACTGCTCCTAGTACTAGACTCCTGGTACTAGGATGGGTTAAATGCAGAGGCCAAATTTCACTGTGTGTGCTGTGTGCTCTGCATGTGTGACCATTAAAGAGGGTTTCATCCCTCCCAATTCTATTCTATTTGGGTGTTCACACGTCAGAGAACCCAGGAAGCAAACAGTGGGAAATGAGAAATCTCCAACGAGGCGTTTTGGTGCAGCATAGACAGGTCTTTTCTGTGTTAGAGTTGTACTCGCTACAGGGTGTACTTTGAGGGTTTGTGACTCTGCAGACCGTTTACATGCAGAAAAAGCTACATAACACACAAGGGGACGGGAAAGCATGACATGGGACCTTTAAGATCTTTAAATAAAAACACAGATTACATTTTCATACTTTTGTTCATTATGTCTATCAGTAAATTGAAGTTTTGTTAAACAGCACGAGAAACTAAAAGTCAGGCGATTAAAACCCCGTGATAAATGTAGAGAGATAATATGTAGATAGTAAAGCTTTAATACAAACTGTCCTTTGTAAACATCCACCTCAGATTATAGCCTGACTCACTATTGAACTTTAAGGCACTCTACTTTTCTGTGTGTGTGTTTGTACACAGTTTTGCTGTGTAATCATAGAGAAAAAGCAACATTTCAGTTTATTTAGGCTACAATTAGTTATTAGTGGTTTTGGATCATCTGGTTTCAGTATTTGCTTGTTTCCAACCTGTTTGACTTGTTTTTTGTTGCAATGTAACCATATACCCAGATCTGAAGAATGTAAAATGTTATCATACCTGAAAGAAATGGGCATAACTCTGAGATCAGACCTACATTGGAATAAGATAAAACTGTGCTGTATGGTGTCTTATATACCTGACAGCTGCCATAACTGTGCTGTGGTAACCAATTGAAATGACAAAGGTGTCATTTAGGGGGGAAAACTCAGTTTCTAACACTGCAAGTGTGTTGGAGAGCCAAATAAGTAGTTAAATTATTCATGTCAATTCTGAAGACCAGGCTTTTACAGCGAAACTTGAGTACTGGAGATAGATGAATGTAATGCAGGTGATTGCAGGGATAGAGGAAGTTAGAGAGTGTGGGAAAGAACCAAAACAAATAGAGGAACAGAAGGGCAGCGGTACCATTTCTGCTCAAGATATCGCATGACAGTTAGTGGGCGAGAATCCAACATGAAAGAGAGACACGTGAAACATAAGAAGAAGGTGTGTGAAACCTGTCACCTGCATGGTGTGTGTTTGGAAAATGAGAGCGGGACAGATTAAGTAAGAGTGAAGAATGATGGCAAAAAAAAAAGTGTCTTACCGGAGTGGGTGAACTGCAGTCTTGGTTGAGATGCCCTCCATGCACCCGTAAAGGAAGCCCCGAGGTGGGCGAGCAGCACCGCTGTCACCAACCGATACATCCTCCTCCTCCTCACACACACAAACAAACGCACACTGAGTCCAAGTGTTGAAAGTGTCAGTCAAAATCTCACTGTTGCATTCAACACACTCTTTATCCAAAGTGTTGCACTGTAAAAGAAAGTCCAAAGATGCTGAATCCAAACGCGCTTGAGTAAGTCCAGATCCTAAAAAGGATTCAACAGCAGCACTCACACTTCACCATCTGTGTGTTTGTGTGCTTATATTCTTTGAGTGTGTGTGTGGGCTTCAGAGATGGAGGGAAAATGTATTCCAAGAAAAAACTAAGTCGTCTCTCCGCTGCCTCCTCGCAGCTTGACAGCTCTCTTCTGTTCTGTCTCTCGTCCCAGCTCCTCTCTGCGTGTGACTGCTCTCTCTCTCTCTCTCTCTTTCCCTCTCTCTCTCTCTCTGGAAGGCGGAGGGAGCAAGATCGCAGATCCTTGTGGCCACCCTGCAGACACACAGATGCAGGCACACACCCCTATTCACTGCTCCAGTAAAACCTAGTTAGAGTGGACATGAGAAAGACAAATGAGCTTTCATCTTTAATCACAATGTTTCGAATGCTCTCACTCCCTCTCTTTAACAGTTTTTCTCTTTTTCCCGTACTCTCACTCACTCATTTTCTTTGCTATAATTTATTTGTTTCTTTATAATATTTAACTCTTGAGCTTTGGTTTCAGACAGAGGGTGAAAAGAGGGGCTGCAGCACAGGGAGTATGAGGAGCAAAAACATGTCACAGTAGAGGCAGAAAATACAAATACGAACCTGAAAATGAGCGTAATAGGGCCACTTTAAGATATTCAAAAATGCAGATCAGAGTTGAGGTGCCCAACAGCAAAAGTTCTGCACTGATTATTTCCGAAGTTTTGCCATGAAAAAGCCAGTAGGCTCTTGCCTCAGGACCTCAGAGCAGGTTGGGGAAAGAGACTCAAGTGAAACTGGGGCCAAGCAATGAAGAGCATTCAAAGTAATGAGTAAAATCATTAAATCGATTCTAAAACAAACATTCTCCTTAATATTCTCAGTACCAAAGTCTCTCGATGAGTCTCTTTCCTCCTCCTCCTCCTCATTATTATTTTTCTTCGTTTCTACTCCCGACCCAGATGCAATAATTAAAGCCCATGCCTCTGTTCTCGCTCTGTTGTTGTCATTAGATAGCTGCTCGCTGGGCTACGGCAGCACTGACTGCATTTTTCACCAGCTTCAAGTTCAATCACGGGCTAACAGAGACAATTTATTCATTCTCCGGGATAAATAATGAATTTAGGTTGCGTGCAAATGAACAAGTATAGACTATCTCCAAGGATTTCTGAATCGTAAATGATTTATTCTCCACACTTGTTTGCAATTGTATAATTAGTGAAGATTATTATTTTTTAATATGACCCAGCAGTTTAACATTACAATTAGAAGTTCTGTAATGCGTTGTTTACACAGCCTTATACAGCTTTGAATTGGATATGGGCATATCTGGTCAGACCTGCTGGATAATTAAATGACTATTTAACAGAAGAAGAGGACGAGGTCCCTTCCTGGTTCTCCTCCACTGATGGCACGGTGCCCTGCTAGAGTGACCCCTAATGAAGCTTCATGTTGATTCATACATGAGATGTTTGTGCAGCTCAGTATCATTCCCTAAAGATGAAAACATTTTTGCTCAGTTTTAAGAGCAACAAATATACATGTATTATTGTTATCAGTAAGTAGTTATATTCTCTGCTGTCTACCGCTCATTGTTGTAATGTCTCTATTGTGGCCAAAATCACCTGTCAATCAAACAGCAGTACTGTGAGTTTGTTCACTGTAAAACATTATAAAACTGGAACTGGTATTTTTGCAATTTGTCACCCTACATTTGTGCAATGAACCTATCCACCACTGTTGTAATTATTGACAGCTTTACTTATGCATTTGTATGATTACGTTCCTTATGATCAATGACTAGCAAGACAACAACTTTGCTAAGACAGCCAAATAGCAAGAAATAGCGAGCTTGCAAATATTACATACGAGCATGTTACGAGATAAATAACTTACATAATGGCAAGATCTTATATACATTTTAAATTATTTGGTAACATAAGAGTCACCAATCCTGTGCGACAGATGATATTCAACAGAAAGTCCTACAAAAAGATGTGTGTTTGAAACTGCAAATGTAGAGGCTGAGTTACCAATGTGTTAATCCAGTCGGTGGTAAAACACATGCAAAGTGCACACTTAAACTATTTCAAAAATACAGTATAAGAGAACTAAAATTGTTAAGGTTGAGATCTGCAAATTAGGGAAAACCTGAATAGTAAAGTGTAAAGGTTAAAAGTGTAAAAATAGGTTCTGATATTTTGAAATGGCACTATTGCAATATCAAAGCAGGAAACAGCGGACGCTGCGGTCATCATTTGAACATGTGAGAGTCAGTGAGTCACTATGAGTCGCTGCTGCTTGTTGCGTGTTTTATAATCATGTGGTTGCTAGTAACGAGAAACTGCAATCATCTCATAAAGCTTTCATTTGACCTGTTAGCCATGTACTAAAAAGCCAACCCTAAAAAAGATCACGGGCCACTTAAGAGCACTACCTCAGATGCAGATTCTTCTTTGGTGGTGGGATATATGGCCAACAAAACAAAAGAGTTGTTCTCACTGCTTAAATCTCCCTGTGCATCACATTGCTAAGAAAGATGGAAAAGCAGTTTTAGCAGTGTTGTCGGTTTAAAATCTCCAAATGACACTTCTCACTTTAAGCTGTCGCCAGAAAGCTGGCTAACATGGACATCCTAAACTCTCGAGTCATGGAGACAGGATAATTACAACCTCTTTACCAACTTTTCCTGATCAGTCAGCTTGTTAATCACAACTAATGAACTCCTAACAACGGTGAACAAAAAGCCTCTGATTTCTCTGACAAGGGACGCAAATTTGTTAAATTAGCGTAGGAGCTCTGGTCTCATTACTGGCCTCAGATCTCACCGCTTCTATTCTTTACAAGCCACAGAGACACAAACACACGTCCATTTACTCATGGACATTGCCACATTCCCTGTGTTTCCTGGGTTGAGTGAGAATGCATCATTTAATGAGCGCTCTTTGTCTTCTTCTCCTTCTATCTTGTTGTCCTTTATGTTGAGTTTCACCAGGCTGATATGAACCCTAATGTCATCAATTCACAGTGTATATGATATGATGGATGATGCAAATGGCAAAGAGAAGAAAAAGCATCAATTAGGCTGTTAGAAATATGACTGAAGGTTGTCATGTTGTGCATTTGTGCCAACCAGTGCAATCACAGTGGTGGTTGGAAAACAGTATTGGGTTGGTTATCACAATGGTACAAATCTATAGTAACAGAAGAAAAAGAGGCAACCAACAGACATTTTGTTAACATAAGATTCAAACAAGAACAAGAAAACTTAAAAAAATTATGATTACTAACTCCCCTTTCAAATAGATTTAAATCTTTCAGAATCCCCTGACCAAATAAACATTCAAAAGTAAACACAAGTACATTAAAAACACGAGTGAACCAACTTAATCACATTTGACCCAACTTTGTGACTTTGTGAATGATGCAATCCAACTACGTCACCTATCACAGACTTGAATATGTTCAAACTAAATGTAGCTAATTTATATATCTACTAACTGCAAGTAAAACATTTTAAATAAGTCTACAGACCATTTTTTAGAACTTACTACTATGAAACTATTAACCTAACCAGAACATTTTGGGTTTATAGCAGAACAGAAAAAGCAAACATGTTGATAAATTCTCTCCCCTACACTACACAGGTTTAATTAGAGACGAGGGACAGCAACTTGCTGTCTTCTTTTCAGACAGCAATGAAGAAACAACTAAAGGGTTATTTGTTCTTAAACAATTTTACCATGTGTAATTAAGAGATAGTTTACACACATACATAACAAGTACTTAATGAAATAGTCATAGGCCTCTGTGAGACTAAAGGGCTACTGTACCAGTTAGCTAGTAGCCTAACACGGTTGTTTAAACTTTGATTATTTGATATATTTAATGTCATTGTGAGACAATTGCATAGTTAGAGAGGGCATACATGTGTCATAAAAGGATGGGAGGAACACAATCTTACCAAATGTGGCTGTGGACCGTCGCAATGTGCTGGTGATATTAGGAGTTTCTGCTCCGCACAGATGAGGCTGTGCTGCCATCTTACGTTTCTTCGCGCCACTTACCTGATTGCGAGATCTCTCGTCTCGTTGACTACCAGTCAGAATGTGCTTGAGAGTAAACTTCTAAAGAGACTTGATTAGTGTATTGTATTTTTTGCTCAATTTGGAAATCTTTCTTCACGCTGTGAGTGAGCAAAACAGGTCAGGACAGCAAAAGTAACTTAAGAAGAGAAACAACTTGTTATAAATACATTAAATATGTAATTACAGCGTTATTTCACTAGAGGTCAGTGTGTGATAGGGGCATTTTGTTTGCCGAGGAGAGGGGAAATTGGTAGGCTACATTAAATGTGGTTCCGAGTATGTTTGACATTTTAAAATGAATATTTGATCTTACTTGCTGTGAATCACACAGGCCAAAACTTGTATTTCAAGAGAGACTTTGCTTCATTACAAGGGTGGTGAGAAAATTAAATAATAAGTGAGATGTTTATAAAGGAGAATTAAGCAATAACCAAAATTACTATTTATCATAGACTGTATATATAAAGCTATTTATACGGTTTAATATTTCTGTTCCATTTGAATCACTACATATCAAATAATTGACTGGACACCAGCACAAATGGTTTTCCATTAAGATGGTTCTTCTAAAAGAAGGTTGCTATACATTCTTACTATGTCTTTTTAAAGCATGCACCCAATTGATACTAATGTGTTTAAAGGTCTCAGTGAGGAGTCTTAATCTCTAAAATTATTTACATTTTCTGTGGTATGCCTTTTGTAATTTTATCATAGAGAAAAAATGAATAAATACTGTTGTAGCATTGCCTTACACTAGTCAAGTATAGTTTATGCCTTTGCATTTTATTCTAATCAAGTTTAATCCCAAGGAATTGTTTGGATTTAAATTCTTCAGCAGATGTGATGAATTTTATGACAGGGTGGAGTCGGTGTTTTGGAGGGAGCGGGTCTGCCCGTCCTGCGCGCTCCCGCCGTGGTGTGTTGGAACCATGGATGTTGGAACCTTTTGTGCGGGGGCGCGGCTGACGGGAGCGCGACTGGTGCTAAACGGTAGGCAGTGGTGAACGAACCTACAATAAAAATATGAACATCTGCATTGTGGTTGAGTAATCACAGTAAGTCTGAAAAGTTGAATAATACATGATTTTGCGGTCAACTGTGGGAAACACAAACCAGTCTTTTTTTAGGTTAAATGTGTCATCATTGGGACTATAAACTTGTCCCACCGGAGGAACAGAAACAAATGGGTCACAGGGCGTTGTGTTTCGGTGCGGACGGTCTAAAAATAAAACTTTGGGAAGCAACTTAGGTGGGTGTGAATGACTCACAGTCACGGGGTAATCCTTGGCATAGCCTTGCTCCAAAGTCTTAACAAAAAACCATAGCAAAAAACACACCTCAGAGCAGCCAGACCTACCAGTTCAAAGTCATCCCCAAAGATCGTCTATGAAAAGATGAATTTTCATCAGTAGTAGAAACAGGCATTTCTTTCATCATTTTTCAATAATGCAGCAGCATACATGATTCAAGGTTCAAGGTTCAAGGTTCAAGGTTCTTTATTGTCAAACTAACATAGCTACAGAGTAATTATGTCGTGGAAAATCTTAGGTCACAGGCTTGTCCAACAATGCAACACAATAATACAGATAAGCCGACAATATTAAAGCAATATTAAAGTATATTATATTAAAAGTAATACAAAAAGAAAAATAGTTCTAAAATAAAGTGTGAAAAAAAAGTGGAATAGTGCAATACGAGTCTATATACAGGTTATTGGAATGATATATTAGATAATAGATAGATATTACTAAGTAGCAGCTGAATTTTATGGAATTGTTTCAGCAGTTCAGTTGTTTAACAGTCTTATTGCCTGCGGGATGAAGCTGTCACTGAATCTGGTTGTTCTTGTCAGGAAGCTGCGGTAATGCTCCTGTCACGATCACAGTGACAGGAAATCTTAGGGGTCATCCCAAATTCTCTCTGTAACTGGCTCTACGTATGTGGGTCTCAAGTGTCACAGGTCAGAGTTCAATTATGTTGAACCCTATGTTAAATTAGATCAATTCATGACAGGGTGGAATTGTCCTCAAAATGTCATAACAACCTTAAGCTGATAGCTAAAATAGAAAAAAAAACATGTAAACTATTTACAGTTATTTGTGTATATTTGCTGTCCTTGTCCTACCTGTTTTGTCTATTTCAGTTAGTGTAAATTGAGCAACAACAAAAAAAAGGTCTCCTTATTTCTTTTTTTGAGCGAGAACATGTTATATGTTCTTAATATGATAAGACAGCTCTAATATTCATTGTTTAACTTATTGGGATAAAATCCCCTGCTGTTAGAGAATGCATTGTCCCCCTGAGGTTAGTGGAATAGTCAAAAGTGTGTGGTGCCTTGGAAAAGCGGCAGAGTGAGAGGTCTGTGTCTCTGACACACTGCTGTCTGTTTAAGTGCAGATGATAGGCTCTTATGTAGGCCCGCCTCCTCTCCCCTCTCTCTCCCTACCATTGGACGGCCTATTCCTCTGCCTCTCATCCCATTGGACAACTCGGGTCGGTGATGAGCTCATATTGGTTTAAAATAGTTGGGCTTGCGAAGGGCTAAAAATAGACTGGTATATAAAGCCGGCTGTTGAGCTCCAATGCGCGCTACTCCTCCTCTCCAGCCGGCAGCCGCAGGAGAGGAAGGGAGAGAGGGGGAGACGCTGAGAGAAACTGGGAACAGCGTCGTGTCCCTCAGCGGCTTCCCTCCAGCTCATTCCTCTACAAATGTTGCACCAGAGGCACCGAGGCAGCGTGTCTTGATGCCCGGCCACCAGTTTTGGGTGGAGCAGGCAGTGACGGACTTCCTTCCTTCCCCTTTGACTGTGGTTTCGCTCTGAATGTCTCTCCAGAGCCACAGTCACTTCCCTCGCATAGACTCTGTTAATAAGTGATGAATGACCATAATACTAAAGCTGAGATTGAGGTGAACCACTGTGGCTCCAACAAGTAGCCTCGCTCTTGTGTTAAATAAGTGTCTATTCAAAGCCCAGTAATGTGTCAGCCAGTCAACATGGTTGTACATTATGTGGCAGTTTTGTACCATTAACCAGCAAGAGATGTAGATAGCATCATGTAGCATCTGTTAATATCATGTATGACACCATTTGGGTGTAGCCTTGTTAGAGTGAAGCAATGTGAATAACAGCAGTTTTATTCATGATGATATTCAAGTTGCTAATGAAAACACTGAAATGCAGCGGTTTAATGTAAACTAAGAACATTTAGTCAAACTGTCTTTAAGTAGCCCACACATTTTTAGTTACTTGTACTCTTTGAACTTTTTTACTGCCACTCCAATGGCGAAAAGATCTGTAGCCTTCTTTTTACTCCACCACTTTATCCAAAAGCTACGGTTACTAATATAGATTCGTTTTTTATATTCTTCCTGTCCAGTGAATGCTATTGATCTCCATTTATAGATTAAACATTTAATGTTGTTCATATAAAATTATCTTTTCTTAGTATTTTCTCCTTCTACATACTTTTTCCATCATGCTTGCTATTATGTTTTTGGAAAGAGACAGAGAGAAATATTGGAACAGCCTCAGCAGCTGCTATTTGGGAAAAAAAGAGTTTGCTCTGGAGGACAAATGCCCTATTTTTCGCTACAAATCAATCCAGCAGATGTACTCTTTGAATCTCATTGAAGTTAACACATTGCAGCTCAGTGGCCATTAGGTACTGACATTGTTCTGGCTTGTGGTGATGTGATTGAGGGAGTCATTTTCACTCTTTCACAGGCTGACTTCTTGTTCCTCTCACATCCACCCACTACGCCTCTTGTAAACCATCACTAGAGGCCTCCTCCTGCTATCCATCCTTACATTTACTACAACTTTAAATCCCTCCTCCACATCATTTATAAACATGTGATATGTGCTGCACATGAGGCTAAATATATATGTTTATATACTAAACGGTTACTGTAAGTGCTTACTTCTTGTGAGTGCCATCCTGCTCACACATCCATTTTATTCCCGCTCCTCCGCAGTGACTTATACAATTCCATATGTTTGATATTGGCTATAGAGCAGTTCCTCACTCTCTGCCAGTGGAAGCTTCTGCATATTACTCCACAGCATCCAGCTTCATCCCACACAGGCTGGAAAACGTCTCGCCTCGCCATCCCACACACTTCTCTCTCTGCAGCACTGGACTCAGTGAGGCTGTAGTGTGGTGCTGCTTTCTGCTTTCCTTTCAACAGTCATCCTGATGAACCGATTTGTATGTGTTTTAATTAAACGTAATTTATGATGAGTGGACACAATATTGATTTACTTTCCTTTGAAATTAAGCTGTCTGATAGGAAAACAGTACATATTTAGTTTGTTCATTTTGGGATAAGACTGTTGCTATATGCTTTTTCTTTGCACACTAAAACACACGTCAAGAGGAGGTTCACATTCTCAAGAGATGCCTGCTGGTGTGGGCTTTGATATTTATCTGAAATCCTAAAAACTAGCACTTGGATTCAGTGATACAAGGGTGTTTGGGCGACTGATTAATGATCAAACAAGGCTCTGCGTGGGAGTCCCTCTGATCAAAAGGAGCTGCAGTGGGATTTCAGTTTCAGAATGATCTGGGCCTCTGCACCGGAAACATGGAAAACCCACTCAGCTTGCATTTCGAATAACTATACTCATTATTTTTTTCACATTAGGAGTTGTAGCTTTAAGGGGTTTGAAAGGCAGTTGGCTTGAATTAAAAGTATATTTCAAACATTAATACAACAAACTCACCCCTCATTGCATGTGATCCTTCCTTCAATTTTAAGTGTCAACCATGGATGCATTAAGGTGGTCAAATTCCAGTATGTTGCACTGACATTCAGCATAACCGTGACCAGTCACATTAAAACAATAATTAATTGTAAACTCTATTTTGGGTGGAAAGTATTTAATTTGAGTCTTAACGCTTTCCCATTTTTCCCTCTAAAATTGTTGCATTATTTATCCGTTTATGAGCAATTGTGTGTTCAGTCTGGAGTCTGAAATGAATCCACCATTCATTCATACTTCATGTGTACTGATTGAACTTCAAGAGCCATTCCCCATGCCCCACTTGAGACAACAATGAATAGGAGCTGAGTGTTATAGAAAGTAATTTATTACACAAACCAAAGCTAGTTTACAAATAGTTTCCAGTCATGTGCGTGTGTATAGTCTAGTATGAACAAACCCACACTTTATATTTACAGACTTTGCATACAGCTTGGTTTTCCTGTTCCTTTGTTTACGTCACTGCTTCAGCACCCAAAAATCAGGATTTAAAAAAATACAATAAAAGTAGAAATAAAAATGATTTGTACATAATAAGGAGACTTGCTTTGTTTTTCCTTTTTGTCTTCTCAGCCGGGTTCCAAACAAAGAACAGAAAAAGTGCCGGCGATGCTCTAGACAGGCAGCCGAGAGGCCAGCCTTTCTCCTGACTGCCTAACAACAGCATTTGGCAGGGATGATCGACGGGTTCTTACAACCAATTGTAAATCATCAGAAAAGAAGAAAAAAAATCAGGTAAAGCACAAAAAGTAGAATAAACTAAAGCTACGACACAGAAGCAGTCCCATAGTCTTACACCTCCTATTTTAAATACTGATAAGACAACATATGAGTTTCTCTTCTGTTTTTTAAACGCAGGAAATAAAGTATAAAAACAAAAACACGAGACCAAGTTTCTGGAACAGCCTGTAGGCCAGGAAGAAGAACAGGAGGGTCTGAATCTGCCAGCTAAACACGCAGACAAGTCAAGGAAGGCTGGTAGCTGAGGAATCCCAAATATATCTGCACACCCTTACCATTTTTAGAATGGAAAGACCTTAAAAAATACCCCAAATAAAAAATATCCAACATACAGCAGGTGATAAATGCTCACTGTGCTAGTTAGTGATACAGATTTTCAGCACGTTTAACCCAAAAATCTATCTGGCTGCCTAACTTGACAATTCTGGCATTACCATGCACAGGATTTATTTATTTTTTTAAAAAGGTGTCACGCGTGTCATGTTAAAGCAGACGGCTGCTGCCTACAGCCGACCAGTATAAATGTATATTGTAGATAACCTTTATTTCCCCTCCAAAGTTCTAGGTTGTTTTACATTTGACCTTCAAACATGCGCACACAAAGAAAAATAATCAATAGTCGTTCATCCCAGATAAGAAGATCAGTGGTGTGCGTGTAAACACGGTCCTCTCCTCTCCTTGTTCTTTGTCCCGGTCTATGACCAGAGGAAGATGAGCACCAGCAGTCTGTGGAACAGGAAGGGGCGGGAGCTGAGATGCAGCAGAGTCTGGTCAGCTTATGAAGATCATCATCCAATGGGAACACAGATCACCTGCCTCCTTCAATTTGATATTTAAGAAGACAATCCTGAAGTAGACAAACCAACCCCAGTAGATTCACCAGCGTGTGGGTACTTTAATGCCTATCATATGGAGTAAACGTTTCCTCTGAAACACTGCACTGTGAAGATAAAATACAGGTGGCAATGAAAGCCAATTTGATTTACAGATCAAGTGATGATGCACAGGAAGTAGTTTTACATTAAGGCCAGCGCTAAGGACACATTTCTCTCAATTCAAACTTTTCATTATGTGTGAAATACAGAGCATTCACTATGAGGCGGCTCTGTAACAGGTCACCTCAGTAAGAGTACGGCTCAATGGGTTTGTCACTGCGAGCACAGGATTAGCGACCGCCGTGACTAAATGGCACGGAGCTGGACATGTGAGCATGTAGCTCCACGACACATGAGACTGACTGTCCCATAATAACCCAATCAATTCAATTAAACTGCAAGCTTATAGAAGATCACTGTTTACTGGTGATTTGTGTACTTTTGGGGCTGTTCAAATATCCTCCCCAGGAAACTAAAGCTCCTGTCTAACTGCCCTCCCCCTTCTTCCAGGTAGAAACCCCCGATGAAGAGTCCACTGGTGGCTGTTTACAGTGGAACTCATTTACTGTGCCGTTTAACCCTATCCATATGTCAAGTCATCCAGGCAGAAACTAGACCTTTTTAGTTTTTGCCATCTCCTTATTATGTTTATCAGTGTAAGTGGCTTGTTGAAAGACAAACAGATGAAGAGCCCAATGGTTTACAGCGGTAGTCAGCCCCCCCACCCCCAATCTCCCTCCCCCTGTCCATGTCCATCGAAGCTTCCCAAACCCAAGTCCCAGGGCAAATTCAGTCCAACAAACAGCCATTTTACAGCGGTAGTCATTTACTGCACTCTTTTCTCCCAGTCTCTCCCTCCCTCTCCCGTCTAGTAATCCCCCCTCCGCCCCTCTCGAGCCCTAGCCCCCTGGGAACAGTTGCCCCGGGGGTTGAAAACAGTCCAAATGTGTCGGCTATTTTACAGCACTACACATTTATTGTTCTTCTTCCCGCGGCGGGCCTGCAGGGCCGCCCTGGTGGCCATCTCAAACACCTCCCGCACGCCGTCCTTGGTCTTGGCGGAGCACTCCATGTAGCCGAAAGCTGCGATGCGGCCGGCCATGTCCCGTCCCTCCTCCGACTTCACTGGCTCCTATTGGATGAAGAGAAAACCAAGAATATGGTTCAGTGACACATTCGAGACATTTCCAAGTCTGGAAAATGCTAGCTAATAAAGCCAACTGCTACTAAATACTGGTGAAAGCTGTGGTATTTAATCATTTGACTAACTACTCTTTACATTGTTTATTTGAATTGTTTGGAGTCACACATATTAGAAACAGGAGACAAGTATTCTCGTACCTGCTTCATCTTGGCCAGCTCCCGGCGTGTGTGGTCGTCGTTGCGCAGGTCTTTCTTGTTTCCTACCAGGATGATGGGAACGTTGGGACAGAAGTGTTTGACCTCTGGGGTCCACTTCTCTGGAATGTTTTCTGTGAAGGAAAAACGATAGATCAATATTTATTGGCCGTTTCATGTTATGTGTTAATGTATAAAGGGTCATTTAGTTGTCACATTGAAATGTATTTCACAGCCCATTTGTATTTACATTCCTTCACTACAAAATCTACTGTACTACAACTTGTATAGTGTGTGCCACCTTTGAGTCCATTATCGAGCATTTTCACAGAAACTATGACAGATATTATCTAACTGACATCCAAAATACTCTTAGTGACCCTGACGGCCCGTCCACACGGCGGCGTGCGTTGAAGCTTCAACGCTTCTTCCCATTCACTTTGAATGGGTTGACGTTACGCTTTGCCGAACTGCATTGTGGTTCCGTCGCTTCGCTTTGCTCGCATTGCTCGCTTCAAAAGTTGAGAAAAGTTCAACTTTTGAAGCTTCGACGGAAGCGTCAGCCAATCAAATCATATGCCAGTACAAGCTCTAGCCAATCAAACCGCGTGCTTGTGTGTCCGGGGTGGAGATTCATGTGATTGGTTGTTGGTCGAGTTTCAGACACGCCCGCCGGCAAGCTTCAACGCACGCTGCCGTGTGGCCGCTGCGTAACAGCCATTTGACAGAGTTTCTGGGTGGCGTCAGTCAAATGGTTGACGTCAATTTGCTGATTTTTTTGGGTTGCAAAATATGGCATGTTTTCTTTAATAGGGCAATAATTTGCTGGCAATAATAACAATATAAAATACAAAGCATAACACCAAATATTATTTATTCATTATATGCTTTAATACAGGAACATATCTCTTTGAAGTCTTGCAATCTCCCAACTAAGAATATGATCTGCCTCTTAATTCCACTGCTTATACAGCTCACTTGGATGCATTGGAATCAACATAGCCTTTATTAATGAAAACCATTTTGTTGTGTGGTGTTCAAAATGCTTTAAACAAAACATGGATGATTTTGATATCGTGTTAAATAATTTTAGATGTTTTTTGGCAGTCATTATGGTGAAAAGAAGATTAGCGAAGTATTAGGTCTATGTTAACAACGTGTCACATGAATGGACCAATCAGAATAGAGTATTTAACCTAGCCGTGTAATAAATAGTTTTAATCTTATTATGCATCCTATGACACATTCTCTTCAGTCTGTTGACGAATCAGAAGCGTGGATGCAATGATACATTTTTCCAAGGTGTGCAGTTTGGAGACACACTGCCCCTCAACGCACAAACATGTTAAACCGGCGGAAACGCTTGCCTCTCCGTGTATGCCTCCATAAAGACATTCTTAATTAGTATGGAAATAATCCCAGGTATTCGTAGGAAATGCTGGTATCATTTGTTGCTACAATTGAAAACCCACATTGAAAAACTGACAACGGAGCGCTCGCACAAAAGCTCTTTGATGGCGCAGCAATTAGCCTTATCTTTAAAATAGTTAACAGAGTTAAATCACAAGATGGCAGCATTTTGATTTGATTTAAAATGGGAGTGACTGCAAAGATAATTTTGTGACTGAAGACAGGGGAAAAAACCCAAAACATAAAAAGAGCCTCCATATCTCAATTGAGCATCAAGTAAAACAAATCTAGCATGGTCAGCAAAAGCACAGCTTTAAAAGGGGAGCTGTATGTCTGACATATGGTCATGTACAACGATTTGATTACAAGCTTTAGTACAATAGGCCTGTCATTTGTTAAAATAGCAACTTCCTCTCATTTGATCCTGTTTGATTTATGTCTGGACCTATAATAATGTTCAGCTTATATCACCTTATATATAAGTACTGTTCATAATCATTAGGACAGGAACTGGATGAATTTTTCACTTTTCCAGCATTGCGGCATGCCCTTGAATGACACACGATTTGTCTAAGGGTATGTGTGTATGTGCAAACGTAAGCAGTTCCTCTGCAATGTGGTATTTTATGTCATGTATGAATGTGTGTGTGTGTGTGTGTGGGTGTGGTTTGTACTCACCCAAGCTGTCGGGGCTGTCTATGGAGAAGCACATGAGGATGACGTCAGTGTCTGGATAGGAGAGAGGTCTCAGCCTATCATAGTCCTCCTGACCCGCAGTATCCCACAGAGCCAGCTCCACCTGACACACACACATCGAGAGGAAAGGACAAAGAGAAGGGGAAGAACTCAAGTTAATACACCATGTCCAATATGATCAGCACAACTTTCACATTGAAGCCCCAAAGTAAATGAGATAATAAACAAGGTCCACAACGGACAAGAAGAAATGATTGCGCCATGATCACAAGATTCCTGCTGCAGAGCTCAAGGCTCGGGGGCTTTCCCCCCCATTTTCATGAGGACGGTATTCTATGATAGGAACAAGAACTAAACCAAAAGAGACTCAATCAGAAAGTCATGCATTTTTATTGGTGGAGCATCTCTGTAATGCTGGTAAAATGTTCAGTAAAAAGGTGGTCCTGTTTTACAATAATAATAAAAAAGATTTTCTTTGGATAACTGACAAATGTGACGCTTTTTTTTTTTCAAGAGGTCTTAAGCTGACAAATAAAAACCGAGCAGACTGCAAAGCTAAATCGGGTAAAAGGATCCAGATTTGGAGAGTTTGACACGACAAGAAGTAGTCAGAGTCCACCCCAGCAGCGAAAAGGGTTAGAACCAAAAGCCAATAAAGATTCAAAATCCCAGCATCCCATTACCCAATAATGAGGTCAGGACTTGGAGCTGTGTGCTTCAAAAAAATAGAGTACACCCCGAAGCTGGAAGCCACAATGAGTCTTACTCCAGAGAGCAAATGCCTCTTCATTTGAGCTATACATGTTTTAAACAGTCATATTCCTACAATGTGCTGGTTCTGGGGGTATAAAGGATTCATTTAGATTTGGCATGTAATCTTTCATCAATGTGTATCCACATAGGACGTCTTTGCATTGTTATAGAACCAAATAAATAACAATTCAAGAGCCCTGGTTAGTGTGAGCAAGCATAGCAATTGACTGCATTTCTGATGGAACACAGAAACGTAGAAGACGACCCAGAATCCAGACAAACATTTTGCCAATCAATCTGAGAGCCAGTGACTCAGCCCAAAGGAAGCAGTCTCTTTAAACAGGCCCGACTTAGCAACAGACTGCTGCACTGTGAGGGAAGATGTGAAAAATGGAACAGTGGCGTTTTATCCACACGTTGCCCTCAAGGTAGAATTAAAGCTGGAGCATGATTAGCACCAAGGAGAAAATTAGCCCTTGATTCAACACAAAACATTGGAAAGATTAAAAGAGAGATGTGTTGCGGCAGTGGCCGGTGACGTTGCCTCACCTGTTTGCCGTCCACCTCGATGTCAGCGACGTAGTTCTCGAACACGGTGGGCACGTAGACCTCGGGGAACTGATCCTTGCTGAAGACAATCAGAAGGCAGGTCTTTCCACAAGCTCCATCCCCCACTATCACCAGCTTCTTGCGGATGGCTGCCATCCCTGGAGGAAAACACGAAGGAGGAGGTTAGGATCAAGGAGCCACGGGAAACACACGACATTAAGTACAATCAGAAGTATTGTTACTGACTATCTAAAACTGTTAAAGTGTGGTCGTCGAGGGCAATACACAACAAATGATCCTATATGATGCATAAACATCAAATAAATCATACAATTGTGTGCAACATGTGTGGCCTGTAAGCAAGACTATGTGTTGGGTAGTGTTGCACAGAGCAGGTTCCCAATGCAACACTTCACTTAACACATTTAACCACAGCGCTGAGAGGAAAAAAAGCAGTTCTCAACCGAAAGTTCAGATTCTCTCAGGGGGGTTTGATTTGAAAAATGGAATCTGAAAAAGTGCCAAGACAGAAATGTAATGTCATATTTGTGATTATGGCTTTTCCCCTGAGGTAAGGAACACTTGCAAACTGCGAGGCATAATAAATGCACACGTGGCCCCACAAGAGCAGGAATCACTTCATATTTTAGGGCAGTATGTGTAAAAGAAAACCTGAAATCACACAAACACCCTTCAGACTAGCTGCATATGAGGTAAGAGTAACAGATTAAGACCGCTCAATACAAAAAAGCAGGTTGAATCTGTGAAGACAGATCTGTTGTCCTGTGTAGTGTTGCACGGTGTACCGATACTTGAAAGGTACCTCGATATCCTGCCGTTAAAAACGTTACGATTCCTCCGTTTCATTAGTATCGGTACTTTAACAAATGACGGGGAAAAGTACTCCGGTGAGAAAGCGTCGTTTTAATAAGAGCCGTGTGTGTTCAGCGCTCTGCTTCCACTCCCTGCCCTGCAAAAACTTCAGTATTTAGTGAAACATTATGTTTAAACCATACCCTGAAGAAATCAGCGATATTCCCCGGTAAATAATGATTTTATAGCTCTTTTTTATCAAAACCTGTATGTTCCGTCAGGCAGCTGCCATTTTGGCCATTTTCAGTAGTCACATGATCCAAAAAACTAGGTCGTGACGTCATCTATGCGTTCACTTTGTAAACACACGAACAGCTCGTCCGATGAAAACATGGCGGAGTATTTGAGTTCGGACTCGTCAGCCGAGGAAGAAGTTTTGAGCAATGTGGAGAGATGGGATGGGGGAATTCAGCCATATAGGTTCGAGCCAAGTGGCCAGAACTGTCAGGAATCCAGTGACGATGAGGATGAACAGCGCGGTGATCTTGCTGGAGACGATCCCTTTACTCGTGCAATTGATTTCGGGGGGCGAGTAGGGAGACCTGTACACGAATGGTGTACTTGCAGTCGGTGTGTAGCCATGGACAATCCTCTGATGAACATATGTTGTCATGAGCTTGAAGAGCTTGAAGATAAACTGGTCACCGACGACTTGGATTGCATATGTTTACACAGGGAATTCTGCACTGTGGTGTTAGAAGAAGCTGTATTGAGAACAGCACTGGTTGCCATGAAGGATGTGAAACGCACCTCTTAGGTTGAACCAATAAATGAAAGGTGGGTAAATTTGACGGGTACAGCCCTTTCTTCTTAGCATTATATACTTTACAATTAAAATTAACATATGCACAATATTTTTAAATTGTAGTGCCGATTGTCAAGCATGTCAAAAATACAATGCCAAAAGAAAAGGCCTGATGATGATGATGATGATGATGATGATAAATCAATCGTGAATATTAAATAAGAAAAGCGTTCATTTCAGGCCAAACATCTTATTTGTTTAATTCATCATTAAAAAGTAATAATTTCATACATATTTCCTTAGATATACCGATATTTCACAGTGTAAATAATATACATATATTGCTACCACAGATTAATTATTATGGTGGCATGATGTTGACATTGACTATGAAATTAAATGTATTAACCAAAACACGAGGACGTGTATCAGGCAACATAAATCACTAGAGAGATATACAGCCAAAAAAATCTGAATAAATATATACATGAAGTGGACATTTTTCTCAATGAACAGGTGAAAACAATCAAAATGCCCTAGAAGCACTCAGCTAGCTGTGAGTATTTTGACAGAACTGAGACTGGCTGTTAAAAAGTCAAAATGAAACTTAGCTTATCTTGAAATATAATTTGTGATAGGAACACCTGTTCATTACGATAAAAAATATATCCTATTTGCAACAAAATACAATGAGGCATATTTCAATGGAATTGTGAGAACAATGGAGAGTAACTAGAGTCATTTTGTCCAAACGCATAGTTCACGTCACGTCCGGTAAAATAAGTCATGTGACTCGTCAAAATGGCGCCGCCCACAGGGTTGATGTTATTTCGGTAATTAATCAGCTTAAAATCACTGATAACGTCATCAGATTAAAAAAAAAATAAAGACTGGCAGAGACTGGTCTGTTTTATCGTATGATAATTATTTAAAAATGCGTGTCATGAGCATTGCCTCCCTTTAATTTTATTTAATACGAATTCTTGTCATTTATTGTTCTCATTGTTTAAAAGTTTGTGTTATGGTTATGGTTCTGGTGTGAAATAAAGCACAATAATTACATTTAAGACAGTTTCCCTTTTTTTAAGAAAAGTATCGAAAAAGAATCGCAATTCTTGACTTGGTATCGGTATCGAAACCAAAATGTTGGTATCGTGACAACACTAGTCCTGTGTCATCCTTTTATCAATTATCTGATCAGGATTTATGCTGATGAGTATGTACAGCTTGAGTAAGGAGTAAAGTACAATAGGAGAGCCGTTTAAAGATTGCACCAGTACCGCCCAAGTATCTTTGCACGTCTCTACCCTGCAGGTTCCTGTCCCATCCTTAACAGCATACAGGTGTCAGCATAAAAATGTCATTACAGAAGAGCACACCATGAGCCACGAGGAAGTAAAAAATGCAGCTGTAGTTCCAGTTGTTCATGACAATAAACAACCTTGCAGACGTGTCAGCGTGGGTGGAAGAGAACAAGCTTGCCCAACAGCGTTAAGGGAAGTTGGGGCAAATGAATGTCAATCATGTAGTCTCGTGTCATTGGCTGAAAGCAGCTTCGATCACTACCTATCAGGAAATTCCTTTTGAAAATCACAAACACAGGAACTAGGTTAAAATGCCTAACGTTTTCTCTTGAAGTCTTGCCGGTGTATGATAAAAAGAATAAGGGCCACATTTTTTCCAGGAGCAGAATGTGATCACAACATAAAACAGGAAGCGGCCATTTCCCTTCATACACGAAGAACTGTGTCCAAAAGGCACAGCGGCTTTATTCACCAGGATCACATCAAACGCACCTCATTTGTCATTGAGGCACTGCTGCAGAGACAACTTTCACACTGACACAGAACATGCACTGTGTACTTACTAACTGCACAAGGACAAGCGGACCCCATATATAGAGGGTAATACATCATACGCCTGACGGGCTGTTTCCTCCTTGATCCGGAAAGGTGCAGCACCGTGCGCTGTCAATCATGTATTCCAGCCTGCTATCTCCTTCACAGTGAGTCAGCGGGAGGCTCGATAGAGCAAACTCCCCGATGCCGCTCCTGTTCTTTCTGAAATGATCTCTGGAGCTTTAACATGGCGCTATCACAGCCCAGGTTAGATGTTTTATTTCCTTGATTTCCTTTGCCCCTTTGAATAGAGACTGTGGGTACCAGAAGTTTAAATGTTTCTGTAAAAAAGGATTTCACTGCTAAAAACGGGTTATTAATCTGAAACAGGCTTTGCATAGGAAGAGGGTCTCTGGCCCCAATCAGTCTGTCTTCCTTTCCCCTTGATTTGTTTTGGTCCATACAGCCATTTGTAAGCAACTGACATTGTCCACTACTGTAAGCTGCCTACATTTCTACTGCTTCAGTTTGAATTTCCAGACCTTTCAGATGAAAAGCTAACATGTTGTTCCCACACACCTGCTGTGGCCCATTGGGCATACCAGTAATCCCATATGTTGAATGATTAATGAGTTTATGGCAAGAATACTGTAAAACCTCTGATTAATCATTACTCCCAAATGAAATTGCCTTAGATTTGACAGCTTTTTAGCCCTCAGGCCCATTAGTTCCTGAGCTAAATTGCACTTAAGCACTGTGAGGGGCTGCAAGCTTTCTATAAATGGTAGATGAATCCTTAAAGTAGGACAGCAGTGTCGAAAAAGATTAGACCATTCCCCCATGATTTAAAAAAAAAAGAGAAGACAAAAACGGGGGCAGCTGTAGCCTCGAGGTTGGTGTCTGGTCAATGCTTGAAACGTGGGTTAACCAGGGTAAATAACAATGTGCCCTCATTTTTAACAAATGCTGCCTAGGTGCCTATAAGCAAATCATTGGCGCCACACATGATTCCCACAAAGCAGCTTACAGGACAACAGGAGTCTACAATCTGGTGTTCATATAAGGCAAAGAAGCCTCTATCATTTACAGTATTCAGAGTACAATTTCCCAGCAAGTATGTAGAAAAATGTCTGGCCAACAAAAATGAGGCAGGAAATCCCTTAACAGGGGCACAATAAGGACAAAGCACAACAGGAAAATCTCCATTAGCAGCGGAGACTGTTGTGTCTGAACTGTCTGAACTCAATAACATACAATTGCAGAAGCACGAACTCCGATGTGAATAAAAACGATGAGCAAAGTATCATTTTGGAGCAAGCAAATTGAGCGAGGATAATCTAGCGCTGATTAATTTCTGTTGAGTAGCCAACAGACAACAACCACTTGACTCGCCGTGTGTAGCAGGAAAATTCATAGACACCGTTCCACAGAATAAGGGGTTACACCAAACTACACAACAAATACCTCAATAGTGCCAACATTTCCCATGTACTGTATTCAAAATGTCAGCAATGCTAAAAAGCTGTTTTTATTATTTTATTTGAAGGGAAACCAGTCAGGTTTGTGAGACGAGAACGATTAATCGAATATTCGAAATTATTCAGGTATTCGAATATGAGAAATGAATATTTTTATTGCAATTTTTTTTAAATTACTTTTTTTGGGAGGGGTGCCTAAGTTGATTACATATTATCAAATGGAATAATTCAATGTATACGACAGTGCCATAGCTAAATGTGTTAGGTCTAAAGGTGTGTTTTGCTCCGCTCACTGGTCCCTCACAGCGGGCAGAGCTGCAGGTGCTGATCTCTCTCTCTCTCGCGTCCGGTTATACTTCACTCGCGTTTATGTCCAAATCCATCAGAAAACCAAGTTATGTTTTAAGCATGAAAGCTGTAGGCCTATAGCTGTCAACTGTTCAAACTGTGATCACCAGTTCAATACATTTGACAAATTCGACTTGGTTTCTATACTTATTTGAACATCTATTTATTAATTTTAAAAATTAAAATATATATTTTTTTTTTTTAGGAAAAAATGTTCCCACATTTTTTTTATAGGATATGTACATTTCGGTTAATCGGTTAACCGTTTTTTGGGGGTCGAATATTCGAATATACATTTGCTTTCAAATTCCCATCCCTAGAATGCACGAGTGGTTTATCCCAAAAACCTGGATAAAAATGTATTGCATTTGGCTAGTTTTCGACACATTGGAATACAAATGAATCCATCTGAAAATTGTAACTATTCCTTTTCTAAAATTCAATTATTTTTCCAGTGAAAGCGCTCCCAACTCTGGAACCATAGCCTGCAGCTTCATGACACCAACGAACAGAATGTAAAGCTACCACCAACATCATCTTGGGATGTGGCTAATATGTTAGTCTGCTAGACACTTTGGTGAACAGCCAAGCCAAAATATTAAACAGGCTTGTCACGCAGTGGGTTGTGCGTTGGTGTTGGGATCAGGGGGTCACAGGTTCAAACCCCACTGCAGTCAGCATGTCCTTGTGTCCCTGGGCAAGACACTTCACCCCGAATTGCTCCTGTGGGGATTGTCCACAGTATTGAGTATGTTAGTCGCTTTGGATAAAAGCGTCTAACATGTAATGTCAAGCATTAAAGTTAGGGATGCTCCGATCGCCAATTTTGGGGCCGATCGCCGGAATGTGTATCAGCCGATACCGATCGAGTGGGCGGAGCCTATGGGGATCTTCCATTTAAAGTGATGTTTAAAACTCAGTTAATGGGGCTCATTCAATGGCGCTTCCACAAACAACAACCAACATAATTATTACATTCAAATGAAGTACATTATTCAAGTTTACATTAACTCTGGATAATAACACGGGAGAAATGAGCGGGAGCGCTCTCTTTTCCTCTCTCCCCCTCTCTCTCTCTCTCTCCTGACAGCCTGTCAGTATCGTCTCATGCAGCTCACTGATCCAGTAATGAGTGACCCGACAGTGAAGAATAAACATATTTATAACTAGTTCAGCTTGTTCCAGAGGTAGATAAAATAGCTAAGTGTGTAAGGTCTAACTCTTAGTGTGTGTGTTGCTCCGCTCGCCGGTGGAGCTGCAAGATTTTTGCTTCACACACGCTGCATACCGCTATTTTATTGTCCTTTTCAGACACCTTAAAATACTGCCAGACTGGTGAAGCCATTTTGGCGAGCTTGTTTTCCCCCACACTGAGAAAAGTGTCATGTATTTTACGTCACGCGATCGGCATTTTTAGAGAGCACCGATTGATCGGTAGGTAGAGAGTGAGTATCGGCCGATATCGATCGGTGGCCGACCGATCGGAGCATCCCTAATTAAAGTGGTGCACATGTGAAGAGACATAACACCAACTACAGCCTGCAGACCACAGCACAGCTGGCTGTCTTCATTGGTGAATAGATATTAAATGTTTACATACACCAAGAAAAGGAAAAGGTTGTTTATGTAGACTAGGCTAATGGTCACAGTAACATCAAGTTGAGTTCAAATCCGATTGAATCCCCTGGTAAGTTGTAATCATGGTCGGTAAAAAGGACAACGCTACAAATCACCACCCCACCTGCATGCTAGCTAAAGAGACCCTGAGAAGAAATGAAGAGACAGAGATAACCCAACAGGAGCATATTAACAGATTAGGATAGATACAGAGAGAGCAACAGGGAATACTCCTGACTAAATAAACCACACAATTACACACCCTTACACACCCACACACAAGGTCTCGTCTATTGAGATTGTTAAGTAAGCCGCCAACCTATCAAGCTAAAACAGACAACATTTGAGACAGCAGGCCTGCCAGTCAAACCCACTCATGTGTCCACACAACCAGTTTCCATCAAAAATGAATCAATTGTATGGCATGTTCGCTGCTGAAGAAAGTGTTAAGAGAAACACTATAGATTCTGCATTGTTATATTGTATGACAAAGCTTTATTGCACTTCATGATTCATCAGCCTGTTCTTTAGAAAACCCCGCACAGGCAACAGTCGCATCAAAAGGCCTGTGTGCGTTTATGCCAGGAAATACCCCACGCATTCATAAGCGCGGAAAATTAGCCCCGGCTTAGTGGTGGTTCACTGACTGTTGGCTGATGAATATTTCAGTTTCTGACAGAAACATGACAGGTGCTTTTCGTCTGCCACCTGACATGCATTTAAGTGGGCGGAAACATTATGAATATATCCATAACTGTGACAGAAGAATGTTCTTTTAACAATGTGTGCAGCACACACACACACACAATGGTAATACAATCTCCCTTGAGGTAAGTGTTGTACGCACCCAAACAGGGCAGTTAGCTAACCTGTCTTATCTACATGATACAGATTAATGCTACAGCATGCATGTGCTCACGAACATGTCATGTTTTATTTAAAAGTCACCCATATTGATCATATCATACTGCTAATAGAAGCAAGACAAAATGTCACTGATTCTTCCAAACAACCTGTGTTATCATTGAGATCCTTGTTAATAAGCGCAATCGGCTCACAATATATGATCTAATATTTGTAATAACCGCTTGAATAGCTTAACAAGTAGATCCATAAGATTAAACATAGCAACAGGGACACACTTCTAATACAATGCAGCTGACTGATTGATTTGGGCCAGATTTGGCCATTTAACAAAATTGGAAGTCAACAGTCAACATTATCTCCCTTCATTACAGTAAAGAGGTTATGATTTTAATTGTAATAATTAATTAATAATTAAATCAGTAAGAAAAAAAATACCAAAAGATTGGACTGAGCCACAACAATTAACATTGGGAAAACCATCTTTCGTCTGTATGCTATAAATCCCTATTTAGATCAATGTGTGGGTGCCATATATCTTTATGACACTGTGCTATGAGATACCATTTTATTTCAGGTTGAATTGGCTTTTAAAAGGTATTCCTATGCTTTATACTTAAATGAGAACATTTTCTTTAAGTCTGTCAGGGTGAAATTGACAAGAAATGAATCCACCAGTCTGAACAGCATGGATATTAGTGCCGTTTTGCCTAATATCTCTGACTTTGATTTACTGCTAAATATTACAAACTCACAGCCAGAATACTGTCGTATGATCAATGAGCGTTGTGAATATAAAAAAAGTCACATAATTTGATCAGTAACCATGAGCCATAGGAGGTCAAATATGTAAGACTTTAGCATGACTGGTTAGAACATTCCCTAATGCTTCGTGAAACAAGCCACCGTACCCATCGCTCAGAAGAAAAAGAAAGTTGTGTTTCTCGCCTGTGAGAGCTCCCAGTGTTTAGTCAAACATTGTTTTTAAACCAGCCAGCTACTGGGTGGGTCACCAGAAAGATGGCGTCATCACAGCGGCAACAGATGGCTAGTGTATCCGCAGTGGAAGAATGGGTGGGTGGCCACGATCCAAACTAAATACATAGACCCGTATATACTTTCCACATGACTTCTCAGAGTGAAAGACTGCTAATAACAAAACATTGTATTAGAAAAACTTAAACGCCACTATAAAGAAGAGACTGCCTTTTAGTCACCGACATGTCCTAAATCCTACAACACAAGAAAATACTGCTTTGGTGTTTAAAGAAGGCACATGGTGCTTTATCCGTTCCTTAGTATTGTCACGTTACTAAAACATTAACGTCTAACTTTAACAAAAAAACGATCTTAAGCAAGCACATCTGAGCGGTTGGGAAGCCGCCTGGTCAGCCGGGCAAGTCAGGAAAAGAGCCTCATTGTTTGGCTATGGTTGGATCGCCAATGTAGGCCAGTTTTACCGGTTAAATTTGCAAACATCACGTAAGTTCTCGCAGATGAATAAAAGCCCATGGTGTAGTCTGGCCATGGTGTTTCAGTCAGAGAAGCTTCTACACTGAGAATACAGCAGTTTTCTCCGTAGCATGAGTGTGTGTGGCAAGTGCGGAAGCGGCTTGAAATCGAGGTCGGTTAGGGGAAACGCTAACGTTAGCTAACCTCGCTAGCTTTGAGCCTCGCTAGCACGGCCTCTAAAAGCTCCGGACAACTTTTAAAAATACTCCCGTCCGCTTTAGAACTTTACAATACGAGATATGGAGCACTTTATAAAGGTCTGGTATTCCAGAAAGTAGTTTACCTGCAGTTGTATGTGGCTTGCAGTCAGAGTTACAATGTTTCCCGGAGCAGAGTTGCTTTGCCGACCAGTCGAGTCGCTCTTCCTCCCGTCTCAATCTGATACAATGAATTACTTCACGGGAGCGCGCAGCCACGGTTTGTAATTTGTAGCTGGGGGGAGGGGTGGCAGGCACGAGCCTGAGAGCCACACCTGCGCGGGCACGAGGTGTACGAGCAGAGTTACCGGCTCATCAACTGTATGGAAATTAGTAACTAAGGTTACGGCGAGCTATAACGCAGTCTATTTTCAGACGCTACATTTTCACAACTTTTAGAGTGTGTAACAGCAGGGTGTTGTTTTACCTTCCAACACAACTTTATAAATGTAAGGGTTTTTTAAAAAAGTTACTCTTAGTAGTTTTTATTTAACTATTAACCTGGGTCCAACATGAGTTACTGTATATAATTCCTTATATCTGAAGTAGGCTACCACTAGCATTGTTTAGTAAGCTGTCCCATGTTAAACTCTTATTTAGTTTGGCTTCTGGAAAAAACAAATGATACATAATAATGGACACTGTACTTATCCATAACAAAATGCTGGGGTTATGTCCTTAGGAGACACATATCGTTTTCAGTCAATTGTGTTATTCCCCCAATCAGAGTTAATTGAGCCAATTAAAGCTTGGCCAACACTGTAACGTTGTTTCGTTGCCTGCAGTCATGAGAAAACTGTGGTTACTGCCCCACCTGGCGGACAGATGAGGTAACTCATCAAATTCAGAGAAACGAAGGGAGAAATCACCTGAAATATAAAAGAGAATAAAACGAATAGAAACATGTAACCAACGTTAACTAAGTAGCCTAACTACTGTACTTAAGTACAATTCCGACATTCTACATTATGCTTTTACTCCACTACATCTCAAAGAGAAAATATACTAATTATTTTGCTACTACATTTTTAGACTCTTACACATGTATTTTTACAATGTTATGCATTTACTATACTGGGAAGTTGTACACAATATAAAGTGACTCACACATTTACAAAAAAATAAAATACTATTACATGTACTGGTCAGTGATAACATGTTATTTAATATTATATAGTAAAATACAATTATAAAACACTATGTGCATAACACTTAATACGTTTGTCTAATGAAACAACCATGTACAGTAAAATGTGCCGTAATATAAAGTTCACTAAATTGATTAAGGCTATTTGCATATACCTTTTTCCTGTTTTATATTTTGATTTGATGAATGATAAAACAAATACTGTACCCTTGAAAGTTGTATACCATGCCATACATTTTGACAACTAAATTGGGTTTAAAAAACAATTTAATTTAGATTGATTAACCCTCCTGTTGTCTTCGGGTCAAATCTGACCGATTTACTACTTTCATCAATCATAACTGTTTTTACATTCGATTGCATTAAGGCTTTATGATGTCCTTCACATTAGACATTTGAACATATCAAATTGCTGATCACCACTTTCATTGAATTTTGGATGATTTAGTCAACTTTGTAACACCCATGGTGTTCCCGGTCAAAACTGACCGCCATAAAGGAAAAGAATTAGTAACCATAAGGATCAGATAAAACACACACACACACACCCACAATGTAGATGTGTCCCCCCCCCCTTATGTGCCCATCCCCCCATGTGAATCACACATGGCACACGTGCGCGCGCACACACACACACACACACACACACACACACACACACACACACACACACACACACACACACACACACACACACACACACACACACACACACACACACACACACACAATGTGTTTCCCCCCCTTATGTGCCCACCCCCCCATGTGAATCACACCTGGCACACATAAACACAGATCAATGACACATTTCCCGCTCTTATGTGCCCATCCCCCCACATGGATCACACCTGGCACACGCAATACATGTTCAGTGTCTATTCTTTGTATATTTACTGCAGTTGTTCATGTATACCAGTAGTCTGATACAATATTTACAGTTTGAAAGGGTGTTAAATGAAATTTGGTGATGATTAATGGTTTTTGTGTTAATGTAATAACAGGACCGGTCAAATTTGACCGCGAACAACAAAGTAAGGGGGGGAAAACGAAGACAATAGGAGGGTTAATAGAAAAGTTATTCTAAACCTTGAAAACTGTAGGTAGTTGAGTATTATGTCTGAATAAAAAATATGTTTGTAATTATGAATGACCCTAATAGTCAGCAGTAACACATGACAAAAGGGTGTCATATGATATGAGTAATTGCTATGCTAATTGTATGCATATTCAAGATCTGGTAGAACACTTGGATTTCCTCCTATAGATCATTCTGTAAGGTTCCTTATAGGATTGTACAGGTCACATCATCCCACCACTATCTAGCCCACCTTTAATGTAAAATCACCTCCACAGAAGGAAAGCAAATGTCACAAAAAATAATGAAAAACATATTTTTATTTCATACAATCGTCTTTTATTTCATATAGAGATAAAGTCAAATATCTGAAAACCAAAACAGAAAAGTCTGTGCAACAGAGATAGATAGAGAAAAGACTGTCATTAGTATGAACACGATCTGTTGGTGCAAAAGTAGGGACAGAAAAGGAAAATGAAAGTAGTGAAAACTATTTGATAAAAGTAAAACATTGCTGTGAATGAACCCCCTTCCCAACAGGACACACACACAGAGCAGTCTCATATTATGTCATTCATTTCAGGGCAGGAGGACAGCTTTCATTTACAAGATGTTTCCCCAAAGTCTCCAAACAATTAGATTTAATAGGATATTTGTTGCCAGCCTTTCAAAAATAAGCAAATTAGCAACTTTGAAATATAAATTGTCCATGAGCTTTTGTCTCCCCGGCGGTGTCATTAAAACACATTTTTTTCCAGTTTACATAAAAAAGATAAGAGAAACTGGACTTTAATTGGCCACTTTGACAGGATACCATCCAGGGAGAATCGAATTGTCTGGGTGAAGCTGCCAAAGCACTCGTTAAGGGTTTAATATTGGCTTCCTGTCTGCGGTGTGTCTTTAATAATGACAAGATACTAGTGTACAGGACAACACTTATAAACCATGTCTTTAACCACATTGAATTCCAGCAATAAAGTGCTTGATTATAACCTAAAACGACAACACACTCATTATCCTCACCTGTAGCTCTTCTACTTTTCAAGAGCGACGATACATTGGCATTATTCAAACTGACAGTCTGTCTCTTTTCTTCTCATTGAGGACGTTTACAGCCAGAACAAATGTAAATACAGGAAGAAACAAAAAGGGATCAGGTATGGAGGTGTGGCCAGGATGAATGAAACCTCTGACTGCCAATTCAAACACGCTTCATTTACACAACTTCACCGGATTACACAACTGCATCGTTGGCATCCATGTAAGAACGTGTTTCACTGCATTGCTGACTTTAAGGTATGATGCAAGCCTAGCAGCTAAGCCAAACCAGATAACATGTCATTTCCAGAGTAACTCGCTATTAAAAAAAGGTGCGAGATGACACCATAAAACTGTCATTGCGCGGTTAAAATCTGTAATTCGTTTTGACACTTTTCCACCCATGCTACTTTGCTACAGACATTTGAGCTCTGCCTTCTACAACCTGAAGCTGTCTTTCATTCCTGTCCATTCAGTTATATGAATACCGCAGCTCATTCATATTTCATTAAAGCGTGGACACCAACGTAAACATCTTGTTGCCTAAATAAGAGCAGAGTGACTTGAGCAGAAGGAGAAACACAGAACACACAGAATCACATCACTCTATTATGGCTTATCACTTCCCATACATTACACCTTTCCATACGGGGAAAAGCAACCGTTTCTCAATGCTAAACTAAGAGTTCAAACCGTATATTTCATCTGAATTTGCCCTATTTCACATTGTTCATCTGGAGCACACTGTCAGATTCAAACAGAAGCACAGGTTGGAAATCTAAAGGGGACAAAATGGAAGCTGTTGAAAGTTTGAACGTGACTGTTTTTTGTCAAGAAAGTCAACCATTTCCCAGGAGCATGTGTTCCTTAACTGGTAGCATTGTAGCGTCAACACATTGAGTCAGAGGGCACTATGTGTCAAGAGCTAATCTTGTGATGCCATTACTCCAAACTCCAAATGATCAAGTCAGGAATCAGACTTTTCCGCCATTTCCCCGCACATACCAATATATCCTCTACCACTACAAACACCATTTGCTCGATAATCAGATATCAACAAATATCCATCCCAAAATCACATTACAGATCAAAGGCCAATATATCCGGGTGAACAGGGGTCGGACATTTATAATAGAGGCCGACACATGGCAGAACAAAACCTGTCTTCTGTTTGTTATTATTTGTTTAAATGAATGCCAACTCGATTAGTGACAAATAAAATGATCAGTAAGGCCACTGCAATAAATAACACATTAGATTTCTAGATAGAAAAACCAAAACTCCTCATTTGATTGAACATGTATTAAAACATTTAAATTAAAACAGTTTTTCTCCAGATTTAATGTTAGTAATTTGGAATGCTTCTGAGGATTACTGATGATGGTACTTGAAGTCAAACCGTTTTAGTTTCCAGGATGGTTTGTGAAATAAAAGACAAATGACCTTAGTCAGACTGTCAATAATCCACTTTTGTCCCAGGAAGACTTTGAACATCTCAACTTATAAGATTTGTCATCGCCGTGATCGCATAGCTGAAATAATGTATTGGCTGCTTCCGACTTTAATCAACGAGGACAGGAGGGAAATTGGGAATTTAATGGCTTGAACGTTAGCGTAATCTGCGGCGACATCTACAGCGATGACTGTCAACAAAATGAATAAATCATCTGACCTTTTTGGTCTGCATAGAATCCATGATGCGTTTTAAATGGGACAATTTAGCTGCCAGTCAACCTCCCTAGAAAATAATTCACCACCAGCTCTGTTTGGCATCAAGGTTTAGAAATGACGGATGTTATAAATTCAAAGGACGTTGTTGGGAAATGGCTGATTACTGTTTAATGTCTGCGGAGTCGTTTATCCTCGTGAGACTCAGACACAACAAGTGAGAGCACAGATACAAACTCTACATCTGCTACTCTGTAAATACCTGCATGACCATCACGCCTCACCTCTACCCTCCTCTGCAAATGACGCACACAATCTCGACAGACCCCTCTCTGTATCACATGCACTCAGATCGTTAAATAGCTATTGATGATTCTTGTGTCATTTCAGATCGTAGACGGTGGAAGTGTAAAACAGTACAAGAGGATGCTCCAGTTTGAAATGAACCTAAAACGTATAACTCGTAAAACATCCACACAACAGATCTGTGTGTAGGGGTAACGCCATTCACGTATCTTGTTTGTTTACAGGAACAAAAGTTGTTTTTTGATTTTGAATTAAAAAAAAATATCAGAATTGTTCTCCATTGAACAACAAATGGGATCAAAAAAGGTGTGGGAGGCTTTCCATTTGTCTGCCTGTTGTTTCAGAGACACACCGGGAAGCAATTGAACCCGGTCTGGATTCCTCTCATCTGGCACCTCTTCAAAAAGAGTTTTGTATCATAGTTTTTCAGCAGGACAGACCTGCAGCAGCTTCTTTCCTCCGGGCAGCACATCTCAGAGTACGTGCTTTTCATACTTCCTCCGTTACACACCTGGGTACGCTTCAAGGCCCAGTGAGCGCTCCTTAGGGTCAACCTTCTGACAAGAATTCAGTGTTTGTCACTGACGTATTTCTCAGGCAATCAGAGAACTGCGGCTGCTCCGAAAAAGAACTATAAAAAGAATGTTGTACACCCATTTTGTTATTTATTTAGAAAGCAAGAGAAAGAGACATGAAGCAGAGGACCGAGAGTTGAGCTTAAGTCCACAAAGACAGAATTTCTGCTTGTCTTTGCAGGAAGAAGGAGAAGAATTTGAGGGTCCAGTCTGCCCAACTACACTGAGATTTACAACATGTCTGAACTGAAAGCACTGTACAGTTACCAACAGTGTGTTTGTGAGCGCACGGCCGTGTGTATGAGCTGGTCATGTGTGTGTGTGTGTGTGTGTGTGTGTGTGTGTGTGTGTGTGAGATATCGAGTGTGTTCTCACTGTCATTGGAGTCAAAGAGCGAGGGTTTCTCTACGCAGCGTGTTCAATTTGTTACGATCTAGAAGGGGCGTCCTCGAAGCTAATGATGCTGGACTCGGGGTGCTGCGCTCCGCCCGTGGACGCCCCCCCGCTGCTCTGTGACATTGAGGATGAGGAGGTGGAGGAGAGAGAGGCGCCGGCAGGTCCCCCTGAGGAGGAGGGGAGGAGCGGCTGCGTGTCCGTCCTGATCTCGTCGTCCTCCTCGTCGTCTTCGTCGTCCATGCTGGGCCAGGCCGACTGGTCGTCCACGCGCTTCAGACGCTCGTTCAGAGCCTTCAGAGCCAGCTGTCTGAGGGGGGAAAGAGAGATGTTAGTTTCAGCTGCAACGAATTGTTACAATGGCAGAAAATGCAGATTTCAACCTCTCAAATACAAAAGGTTTGTTTTATATCATAAAAAACTAATTTTTGGGGGTTTTGGAGTGAAAACAGGACATTTAAACCTTGGACTTTAAGAATATTGGAATTCTTCTTTGAATATACATTTTAGAGGATCTTTTATATGTTTTGATATTAGATTCAAGGCTTTATTTATTGTCATATGCACAGTAGCTACAGTGTAGATATGGCAATGAAAGTCCCAGGCTCCTACCACAATGTAACATGAATATATATATAGGACATAAAACAAATAAAACCAAATCGGACAAGGTTAGGGGCACACAAAGAAATGTAAAAAAAACACTGAAATAAAACAAAAAAAGGGCAGAGTTGGAGAGGAGCCAAAGACACGGCAACCATCATCACCGGCGCCATCTAATAGAACAATCTCAAATATAATCTGAAAGTTAATGAATAACTAAAATAGTCCTTAGTTCAGCCCTTTAGTCTTTCAATCATACACAATAAGGGAGGCCTGTTTGTGGCGGTTTTAGTGTTAAAAGTAATTGAATCGCCTTAGGTTGAAAGTATAAAATTACCCCGTGACAATTACAGGGGCGCAGGTCTGTGTTAGTGTGAAAGAGATCTAGCTCTCTTTCTGTAACTGAATCTGTGTGACAGCTTGAGAGTGTGTCTGCTGGACAAAGGAGCAGGAGGAAAGGCCATAGACTGTAACCTCTGACAGCGAGAGAGATTAGTGAGTGTGTTTAGGAGTGTATGCATGATCTGTTTTTTTTGTATTTATTTATAGAAGGACCATGCATACAAAAACATTAATCTCAGCAAAGAGAAGAGATGCAATATGCCAGATTATAGCTAATAGCTCATTTCCATCTGTGGTCCTCAGGCAGTATGACTGGAAAAGAGCACTGAGGCTCAGCAAACTTCGCCTCAGTTAATTATACACTGCTTTTGTTATTCGTCTCCTCTAGGAGTATTTATTGGACTATATGGGTGTATTTATTATATCAGTCACGGATCCTTGTGTGCATTCTGTGCATGGTGTTTCTTTCTGATGACAATGGTATTATATCATTAAACAATATTTCACTGCTGAACAATATGTGACATCACAGAAAGCCCCAGAACAGCTACTTAATGACCCTTATTGGGAAAATGTTAGAAGTCAACAATATTTTATATTTATCGACATTAATGAAATAGAACATGATCATTATTTACTCAAATTGAAAGTATTCAGTATCAACAACTTCTGAATCAACATTTAGATCATGAGGGATGAGTACTCTTTCATTGGAACCACATGAAAAGGTTTGAAGGCAATGTATTTATTGGTACAGCAACATATTGTTGCCATAGAGAGAGCATTTAAAGGGTCCCTATTATGCCTTTTTGGGTTTACCCTTTCCTCTAGTGTGTTATATACGTCGACCTTGAGAGCCTGGAAAGACGCCTATATAAATAAAATGCATTATTTGTATAATTATAATGTAGGTTTTTGTGTGTGGAAATGGGCTGCAAAGACTAAAATGCTCAATTTCCCACTAGAGGGAGTTTCTCTCCCACACATCCCCCCCCCCGCCTGAAAAGCCTTAATTGGACTCCTTTGTTTACTTCCGCGACAAACTGACACAACCATCGCGCTTCAATTGGCTAGCGCTCCAACACAGTGTACGTGATAGGCTATGGCACCAGACCTCTCTAAGCGGTTGACCAATCAGGACAGCACAGGCAGTATGAGAAAAATAAAGAGCTTTCTGAACATTAAAGCATGTGATATGTCACGGTAGAGGCACCAAATATGAAACCTGAAAATGAGCATAATAGGGCCCCTTTAATTTACACTAAACGCTTTAATGAAGATTATTGTAAAGGTCAAATAAACTATTTGCAAAGGCTCATGGAGGTACCTGAACTCTACTAGACTGTAACAGGCCAGTGTCATACATTTAATGCACCAATATACCCAACCACCCTTTCCATGAGAGGACTAAGAACAGAATGTGACTCACCTCCTCCTCTCTGCATCCTGGGGGTCTGTCCCTGGCAGGCTGATGGTGATGGAGGAGGGCGCCCCCACGTCATATCTCTTCACCATCTTCCTGCACACCTTCAGCTTCACCAGGGCGGCGTGCACCAGCCCCGCCAGCAGCCCCACAGCCGGCTGCAGCGCCTCCGGGAAGAAGCTAGCGAAGGCGAAGTGGTCCGACATGTCCCCGCGGCCCCGGCTGTGCCTCTGGTAGAAGCGCAGGTACACCCACCCGGACAGGGCGCCGAAGCTGTACGCAGCCAGGGGGGCGGAGCTCTCCAGCAGCCCGGACAGGCGCAGCAAGGAGAGGAAGAGGAGGACCAGGGCCGGTGCTGCTTTGAGTCTCACCTGAGAGGAGAGGGGGAGACAGATTTGAGGTCCTGTGAACAGAAACCATCGGGCACAGGGAGAGATACTATTGGGTCCACAGACCACCGTGGCTGCCAGTTCCCACAATTCACTGAGGTCAGCAGGATAGAGGAAGTGGAACACCAAACAATAGCTGGTTACACGCCAGGGTGGCAGGCGAGTCCAAATGTACCAGGGTTTGTTTTGATACAGTTCCAAACGTGCTTTACTGAAATGAGGGAATTTAAAGGAAGGCTTTCACAAGTTGGAGAAAATAAACTATAACTTTGACTGATATTGAGATATGATTCCCGACATTAGAGGGAATGATCATTTAAAAACCATTACCCACATAATCATTAAAAATATATACTAAAAGGATTATGGTGTGATTTTGTAAGAAGATCTCCAACGAAAAAGGATTTTATTAAGTCTAAAAAATGGCATTTGTAGGTCGGGACTTAATGCATCACCACAATACTTTATTTCAATATTTTTAAATGTTTCCATCTACTAAAATTAGAACTTACTGCCATTTGGATACAGCACAAGTCGATATTGCCATTTTGATTAAAGTTTCATTAATTGTGCAGCCCTACTGCTGTGGATTTATTTAATAGTTAAACATTTATTTTCTGGCTGTTTTAGTTTATTGTAAATGTACCTTATATTCAGTGTAATTATTGAAGTTACTTGAAGTAGTTGTTTATGCTTTTACTTTGAAGGCGGTTAGGGGCACCTGGTGATTATGTACCGTACATATTGGGGACACGTGTAGGTGGGATTGGCAAACAAGAGGGCACATGGATTTTTTGCAGGAAATGTAATCACATTCTTGTGTAAGATTCTCTACGGTGCCCCGGGGCAGTTTCATTTTCTACACCTACATTACAGTAAAGTAACCTAGTGTAATAGACGTAATTTGACGTGTGTTCGTTCATAAAACGATTACAGCTATTACTAACAATATCACACTGTCATAAAAAGAACTAAAAGAAGCAAGTGCTGTATACTATGTGACAAGAATAAACCAAACAAAAATAGGTCAGAGCATAAAATCCCAATTCATGAAACTGGGAAGTCATCCCACTGAAACAGGCACAAAGAAATGTAAAAATATTTTGTAGAGAAGTCCTGCAGTAAATATAAATGTCTTTGTTGTCTTTCTTACTGCTGCAGTTTGTAGTGTTGTTGTGTTTCTAGTATCCTTTTAGGGTTTTCACCAAAGTGTTAGTAAGAGGCTGCAAAACAAACTGGATTCTTTACTTTCAGGAAAAACAACATTCTCAAAGTTGACTGGAAGCAAAATCCTTGAATGTGACAAATAAAAAATACATCAGGGGATTGATGTGTTTGCCATAATCGGTCACAGGCTTGTTTACGTACACATCTAGTGGTTAGGTTTCCAGTGCTGCTTACATTCCTGTTTTGCTATATTCTCAATTAAACCCATCTGTCCTACTCCTCAGACAAAATAAGCATGCAGAGCAGAAATGACTTTCAGTGTGTTATGCTCACCTGTGGCACTCTGAGCACTGTAGTGTCTCCCATGGTCTGCTTCAGCGCCACCAGCACTCCTCCCAGGAACCCGGCTGCTCCATAGGCCCGCACAGCAAACAGGTAAGTGAGGTCAAAGGTGGCAACATATGTGAGGAGGTAGGCGAGGCCGGCCAGGAGGCCTGCAGAGACGTTAACCACTGCGAAAAAGATCAGGAGCTCCAGAGCGCCCCAGAGCGGCTCCAGCAGGCGCCCACAGGCCATCACTGTCCCCACATTCACTGCCACACCCCAGATGTGCTGCTCCACCACCCCATGGGTCAACAGTGTCCACACCCAGAAGTTGGGTGGAAAGAGGTAGCCTGGTGTCACGCCCAGTGCGTATGGAGTGTCCACAGCCCATGACAGTAGGTAGAGGAGAACCACCACAGCACTTATACTCTTCACCACCACACTGGTGCTGGCAAGGGCAGCCAGGAAGTGCTGTCGGGCCACCGGCAGGTAACGATTCATTGTGGTCTCTTTTGATGAGGATCCTTCTTGAGCAAATCTGCCCAAGGGAGCGGAGCAGCAGATCAGTGGCTTCTGGTGGAGCAGATGTCGGTGTGAGATTAATAATGCCAAGAAGAACAGGTGACACCTGTAGGTCCTGACAGCATCAAAATCCACACTTCTCTGTGAGCCTTCATCCGGGATACTGTCTTTCAACTGGTCAGAGATGGCGTGGATGATCAGCTCAGTAGGACCATTCCTTATCTTCAAACGACTAACAAACTGTGGGCAGCAGTAGATAAGATGTGATAACCTTAACTAGGAGACCTTTTGATCAAGCTGCCTGGCTGGCGACCTTCAGTCCGCGTACATAGAAGTACAACAAGGTTACAAATCACCAGCAGCTAGCATGAAGGCGGAAGCACCCAAGTACGCAAATCCTAACAGAAACAAATACACCTAAGAGCCAACTTCTCCAGACGGTCTGGGCTGGGCTAGCTTGTAAACAGAGCAGAGCTAATGTTAGCTAGCTGTCAAACTGAGAGCGCCTGGAGTTTCGCTGTATATATCCGACACCCGGAGCAGGAGAGGTTACGTCTTCTTTGTGTTATAAGATAGGACTGGCAGGGTCAGTCAAACCTGGTCGTTATCCCGCGGAGCTCCTGTCCCGGTCCCTTGCGCTCTCTCGGCCCGGTGTCTACAGGGCTAGCCCGAGGATCCCCCGCAGCTAGCAACAGGCCTTCAAAACAATGTTAGAGGCGCTCCTGAAACAGCGTCAAAACGGGTATAGTTCCCGGGCTTTAATAAAGCTTTGTTTCACTCGTTTGTTGTTTTGTTCCTCCGTGTTTTCAGAGCAAGTCGTCGGAGAAAATTATTTTATCTTGGCAGGCACTCCTCCCAGTACACCGCTCAGCTACTAACCTGCGCTGTGTCTGCCATCGTCATCAACAATCGGTGAAGAAAACGTCAAGTCACGTAACAGCAGAGAACTCTGGGAAACCGAGTTTTCAACAAACTACGCATCTATGTAGGTTTCGTCTCAGTTTGACACCACAAAATACGTTGAGCTGGGTTAAAAAATAGTCAATCGATGACTTTGAATTGTGCTTTTCGAAAAACTCTTAGACACTTTACATAATTAAAAATATAACAATTATGATGATAAAATGAGTGTGAATAATCATAACCTTTAGTTGCCTTTGGTGGAATGCAGCCAAATTACATTAACTCAGTTCGGTAAAGTTAGACAGTTACTACCGGATTTTATCTTGACGGTCAATCAATAACTCATAAACAAATCAAAGTATCTTCACAGCCGTTGTAAGGGAGACACTGAGCTATCATATATAAAATATTTGTTTTAATGAAAAAACAATGTATGGTAATTGATGGTCTTCTGTTGGTTATAATTCGCCAACAAGTTAGGGGGAAATATTTTTTCATAATTTGGTTGATTATTTTTTGTGGAAAATATTCTTTCACTTCACTACTGTAGCTTATCACTGCACACATTAATAATAGTCTCCTTCTGGTAAGGATTTAGAAAAAATCCAATACTTTTTCAAATCAAATCAAATCAAGGTTTATTTATAAAGCACATTTAAATGCGATTTTTGGTCGAGCCAAAGTGCTGTACATGCAAATAATAAATAACACGTTACTACAATCGCAAAACAGAAGACAATAAATTACAACAGCAAATATAACAACTGTTCTAAACAGGCAAAGAATGCAACAGAGACAAAGGTTGAGGATTAAAACAACTTCACCGAACTGAGTCCAGTACAAAGTTGAACAGTCACAAAGGCAACCAAAACAGACAAGTAGTAAGCAAAACGCAGGGTCAAGTAATGTTAGAAGGATCAGAAAAACCAAGTTCTCTGGCTTACACTATACATTTGATGAGGAAGCATATTTTTGTTTCAAAATCCTAGTTCTACTTGGTGTGACTTTTGCAATTTACATTGATTGCATATGAGGGGCCGTTGCAGATGGTACATTTGCACAAAAGTGTAAAGGGTCAAATGAGATCTAATGAAAAGCACAGGTGTTGTACATACACATCCATAACAGGTAGTGCATGCTCTGTAATTGAATAACCATGCAAATCAACTAGTGGGCTATTTGTCTGTGAAATGAGATCCCCTTCTGTGTGCAGGACAATATCATAAGAAACTTATTTTGATTATTGTGACATTTGAAACTTGTTACTGGCATTTGAGGTCAATACATCCTTAACTGTTAGTCCTGTTTTGGTGTTTGGAATTAACTGATACCAGCAACAAACCAAGAACTCAAGTTACCTGCAAAATAAAGTCTGCAAACTTTCGGATTAACTCAATTGTTCAGGAGACAAATTTGTTGATTTCATGTCCTTATCACAATTTTAGGAATTCAATTTGATGTCTTCACTTTTTATAAAAATAACTGCTTGTTAATGGAGGTCTCACACACAATAATATTTGAGCAACATTTTTTAAATTACGAGATTAAAAGCGGATCAGTACAAACCCCAACCCAGATTTAACTGTTAATGTTACGTTCCATTGATCTTAATCATATATACTGCCAAAAGCAATGACACTATGGAGAAGGCAACAAGAAAGTTATTTCTAACTTGTTGGGATATAATAATCTGAAGCAGTTTCTGCGGTAGAATCCCCCTTCTAACTTTATTTTATAAAAGCTTTTTTTATAAAAATGATCTCATAAGCCATAAGTAATTTGGTTAGTGTCATGAAAATATAAAAGGTCTATCCCATTTCTCAAAGTCTAAGATGAGTTCTTTAAATGTCTTGTTTTGTCAGTACTAAACCCAAACATGTGAAAAAGAGAAAAGACTTAATGTTCTGTGTGTATGGGGAATACAAAGGGGGTATGCACTACGCCTGCTACTGAAATTATGTAAATAAATAAGGACAAGTGTTATTTAGAACATGTTTCTTTTATTTACAAACTTCAAAAACCAAAAAAGAAGGATCTAAAAGTAATCCAAGGTCATACACATTATCCATTGATAAACGACACAACAGGCTTTGACTAGAGCCAATCCTCAAAGACAGCAGCTTTAATCTTCTCCTCGGCTAAAATGGAATTCAGACGGTCGGCTCCACTCGTCTTACCGAATCGATTTGTATAAATAAATATGTAAATTCAAGTAGAAAGCGGTGAAATAAAAGAGCAGTCAGTTGGCGCGGCAGACACAGAGCTGACAACAGTTCAACAGGGAGGAAACTCGCCTCGGATGTCACCATGGACATTTCTGATGATATAGTAATGGACCGTACAAAAAAAAAGTAAAGAAAATGAACTGATATCATTAATTTCTTGTCCTCTCAGATGATAAGTGGTTGGACTGCTTCTGTTTCTGACCCATAACGTGTGAATGAGGTTCATTTACATGCACAAATGTCTCCTAATATTACATATTTAAGATTTTTACCCCAATTGTTGAGAAGCTTGATATTCTCACGAAGAATCTTAGCTCATAGAATCGAGAAAAAAAGGTTTTTAACACAGCTTATTAATACCAATGTATCCCTGATGTTCTTCGGTTGGGTTTATCGTAATGAAGGTCTGATCACAGTTATCCCGACCTATAATGCGTACAGTAATGCACTTATTGGTTGGTCCGCACGCAGGTTCTGCACAAGTTCACATGTTCTGGGTCAGACTCGCAGATTGACAACCAAACACAAAAATAAAAATCACCAGAAACCAAAGTGTTTCCATCTGTAGTAACGACAAAAAGTAATATGACTGTAAAAATCTTAAAAACAAGATAAAGAAGAGCAAAAAAACAATGTACAAAAAATGAATAAATATGCACCATCATAAATAAATACATTTGGTTAATTCAAAGAGCACATAAAAAAAAAGAAGTAAACTAAAACATGGAAGATAAAGAGCATGAAATGCTGATGTCTTTACTTGACGATGTCACACAAAGAGCTGGTGGGTTTTAAAGCTCTTCGCTGCAGCCGTTTTTGAGGAGAAGATTTTTCCACATAAGGACAGTGCAGACCGTAGCCGATCCGTTTGTGTGATCAGAGGGGATCAGAGAGATGCTTCATGGGTAATCTAGGGGGAACTTGGTCACATGCTGAAGCTTTCGCAGCTTTTCTACAGACGCATACAGATTTGTGTCTCTATAACAGTGCAGTACAGTGTACAGTGTTACCTGCAAGGTCATACAGAGAGATGGATATGGACGTCTCCACTGTGCTTCGTGAGGATGCTGTAGAGAGAGCGTGTTGCCGTGGTGGCGTTTGAAATCCTGTTGGTGACATTATTTGGTCTTTTAAGACACAATCCTCTTCGACGGAGGTCTCCGATGTGCTCTTCTTTTTGGCAAAGCTACATCGTCTCCCCCAACAAATAAAAGGAGTTTGGTTTCACAATGTTGAATGAGATGAGACAGAAAGAACAGGTAACACAAGCTTCTGTTTTGTTTAAACGATTCCTTTTGTAACCCTTAAGACCACAACGCACAGATACGAACACAGTAACGACACAAGCGTAACCAAAACTCAGGGTTAATTCCTCGGGGGGTTCGTACGTATACATTTATAGGCTTGAGTGAGTGTTGCATCGCTTTTCGCTAGGCTACAGTAAGACTGTGGGTGAGATTCAGAGAGCCGCAGTGGTCTCTCTTCACCTCTCCTCTCTCACAGTTAACATTCAGAAAGATGGAGGCAGAAAGGCATTTTCTGTTGGTGGTTTCTCCGCTACGAGGAGGACACCTCACAACAACACAGTTATTTCCCCCCCCGTATTTTCACCTGGCTGTCTTCAGGCAATGTTTTTCTCTAAAAAGTATAAGAGATTACATCAATATAAAAAAGAAAATCAGATCTTCCCACGTCTGAAGCCTAAATAGGAGACTTTTCAAAAAAAGGCCTGGTTTAAAGGCATTTGATTTAGCATACATTCGTCCAATCGAGTTTTAAGGTTTCAGTAAATGTCTCCCACCTCATCAAGCCTTTTTGATACTTCAACATGCTCTCGTTTCTTTTCTTTTTTCAACTGTACAATACCCTTGTCCTGGCAGTGAATTATTCAATTCAATCAAAAATGCTCTTTAAATTTCTGTGATCTTTTTACCTTTTTTACCATTTGAAGAAATATTCAGTAGCAATATTCAACAACTGAAACAAACACTACCAAGTTACTGATATTTAACGAACGTTACTACCAATAATCAAACCTTTTTTTTAAGTAAGCGAAAGAGTTTTGACATTTAGCAAAGCTGCAGAACTAGATTCTCTAAAGTCAACACTACACCCACTGCAGGCCCACAATCAGCAGTTCAGTCCAGTGATTTGTTTTAAATGCCAGTAATGGACAAAACTTGGAAGCCCAAAGTCCTCTTGGTTTTAATTTTCTTCCTCGGGTTTTATCTTCTGATAGTCAGCATTAAGATTTGTCGCTCTGTGTCCAGTCTGTGTTCAATCCCTATTCAGGCCATTTCTCAAAGGCAAACACTCATTTGTCATCACTTCAATTTCTTTTCAGTTTTTGTCCATTTCCCTCACGGCACAAGCCCTTTTACACCTTCCTCCCGGAGGACTTGATCTTATTTCAATCATTTTTCAATAACGCTCAATCATTGGTCTGTCACTGTCCCCTCACCTCGATGACATCGTCGTCATCATCCGAGCTGCTGGCGCTGCTCACGTTCCTGCCGTCTACCAGCACCGTGCCCCGGCAGCCCTCCCGCGAGGGGGAGAAGGAGGAAGGAGAAGAGGAGGAGGAGCTGGAGGCGGCAGTGGAGGGGAACTGGGAGAGGAAGCTGGCTCCGGCGGGACCTGGAGTGGCGGCAGGACCCGGCAGCCCCCCCGGCAGCATGGACCCCGTGTAGAGGCCGGCCAGGGAGGGGCTGTAGGACAGAGGGAAGCCTGCGGGGAGCATCCCGGCCATGCCCACCATGCTGGGGCTCAGCATGAACGGCGGCATGGCTCCTGGAACCGAACCGGCCCCTTTGACTGAAGCAGAGGATGACGAGGAAGATGAGACGGAGGTTGCGGTGTTGGTCGTCGGGCAGGAGGAGGAAGAGGAGGCGGTGCCGTTTGCACCTAAGCTGAACAGATCTGGGTACATGTAACCGGGGTCCCTCAGCTGGGTGTGAGGGGGCTGGAAGTAAGGCGAGAACATGGAGGTGTTGATACCCAGAGGAGGGAGGCTGTAGCCCCTGTTGAAGGGGAAGGAGAAGCCTGGGTTGGCCAGAGGGGCGGAGGAGTGTTTGCCCGTGGGGTGCTGCTTACTGGGAAGCTCCTCCAGGGACGGGGTGCGGGCTTTGCGCTTGTGGCCCTCTCTCAGGTCAATGGCGTCCATGTTGGGCTGGATGACATTAGTCACAGAGGCGTCATGGTGGTGAGTTTTCCCTGTGCTGCCATTGGTCTGAAGCAGTTTGGTGGAGGGCAAGTTGGTGGGGGGGCTCTCTGGTTGGGCTGCGGGGGGGGCGGCTCCCGTGTAGCGCTGCAACTCGCTGATGATCTCTGGGCTGTCCGGGGAGAGGGGGCGGGGCACAGTCTGCTGCTTCCTGTCAGGTGACAGGCAACCGTTGCTGCCATTGGTTGACACTTCCTGTGGTAGGGCCTGGGAGTCTGAGAAGAAGAACCAATATATTAGCTCTTGAAAAGGAATACACTCCTAACATGGACTGCTTTATTAATATTATAATGTCAGTATTATTTTTTTTCTGCATGCTTATAATTATATAATGCTCATTTTCAGACTTATTTTTCTTCTCCCTCTTTCTGGTTTGCTCCATTTTAGCGGCTGTGTCTTCAAGCCCCCCCTCCCAAAACCCTGCCCTTATTGGTCAGTATTTCTGTCTTTGGTCTTGCTCATTGCTAACCTCAGCGCCTGCATTTTCTGGAGCCTCTGCACCAACTTTACTGTGAGCAATGACTAACTTTACGGGACATTTGTTTGGAAGTCAGCTCTGGTAATAGATCATCCTACCTTTGGGTGGCGCTGTACTCTCTTCTTCTGGCTTGGGCTTGCCAGCTGCCCTGATGGCAAAGATTCGACCATCAGACGACCTGATGTAAGTCCCTAAAACAGAGAGAGGTGCAAGAAAAGGTCAGTACACATAGAAAGTTTACTGATCAGCTTCATTAAGTTAAGCATATATGGTTCTCAGAGAAGCGGCAAGAGCTAGAACTAATGAATATGTTTATTATTAATCTGCAGACAATTTTTTGTCTGAACAACTGTCCAAAACCCAAAAATATTCTGTTTAGTATCATGTCAAACGTTGGCGAATACCAAATTCTCACATTTTGAATGATAAGTTGAATATAGGAGCCATCATGCAAATATTTTTAAAGTTTAGTAAAGGGTCTTTGTACCTTTGGTGCCCCTGATGATGTGGATGCTCTCTCCAGCAGTGATCCTGGCCTGGACATCTGTTGAGCTGTTGGTTCCTGGAATCACTATGTCTATAAAAGACCAAGGAAGACAAATTGATATTATAGAGTATATAAAAACATCAATTATCCTTCAGCTCATATCAAAATACTCAAGAGGCGGAGAACAGGAGAGACCATAGTGAAAATAAGATCAGGCAGTAAACAGTTTGCCTACCAGTAGTGGTGACGATCTTCTGTACGAACACCCCGGCTTTTTGCAGGCACTTGACAGGAAATTCTCCGAGGCTGGACTCTGATGAGTCGTTGCCAGGGGCGGAGCCTGCAGACGCCTGTCTGGGAGTCATGGGAACTGGAGTCGACTGGACCGGACGGACACTGGCCACCGACTTCTCTTCAGTACGAGGAGGTGGACGCCTGAGTACAGATTATTTATTTTTTTAGCTCAAGACTTCAGTTCATTTTTTCAAAACTTGTAATAAGTTGTTGCTGAAAAGTTTCTAATAAGAATAGAAAAAAAAGTAGATTTTTTGTTTCTGCTGAAAGCACTGACCAGTTCCTCTGACTGAAGGCGGGGATGTTGGTGAGGCTCTGGTCGCTGGCAGGGTAGTAGTGAGCGTAGGACGGGCGGGTGTACGGCACGGACGCCCTCTTCTCCTCTTCGTATCCTTTCTTCGCCGCTTTCTTCTCAGCCTTGCTCAGCCTCAGCTCTCTGCGGTCTATCAGCAGGGACTCGTGGGGGAAGGGTTGCTGGAAGAGACAATAAAATAAAGATGTGATGGTCAATCATTTTTTTTCCATATTTGGAATATTAACAAACAAAGGTTATATGGGTACCACTTTACAATAAGACTACCCTTATAAAGGATTCATAAAGGGTTTATAATTAGGTTATTAATTAGGTTGTAACACTTTATTAATCATTAAGAAGCATTTATAAACCAGTTCTAACATAGTTTTCATACATCAACACAGGCTCACTATTTGGCAAGATGACAACGCCTTATATTGGCACTAGCTTACTTCATCTTCTTCATCAGCCAGCATCCTTGGTATCTGTTGTTCACTGAGTTGATTCTCCCCCGATCCATCTTGATGTTTCTTGGCATCTCTTTATGACCATTTATTTACGAGTTAATAACATTTATAACTGCCAAATGGGAGCCTTGTAAAGTGTTAAACAAATCACCATTTATTAATGAGTTACTACCATTTATCATTTGTTTAAGTTATATTAAGCCTTAAAGTTATGCATAAATTAGGGCGTGGTCACATTGAGTGACAGGTCATTCCAGTGACTGCTGTTGTTTGCTAGCAGCTCCGTGATGCTACAGGGGCTCCGCGTGCTCAGCTCATCCGGGGAACATAACTTGAACTCGGCCGTGTTTGTTATGCTGGTGCCTTGTGGACTATTCTTCATACTTGAAATTCGAGTACTTTATTTATGTGTTGCTTATGTTTTGAGTCAGCTAACGTTAATGAATGTTAAGGCTTGGGTTAGCATGTAAGCAAGTGGTAGCTACATCTGTGCTAACGATGCTAATCGTAGCCTCGAAGTTAAAACGTAATAGAGAAGTGTTAAGCATTAAGTGGGATAATACTGTAGAATAAACGGCTTCTGTTTGAGGTTGGTAAAATAAGGTCATCCTTGTAAGTTAGAGAGATATTTTATTAGGTAGGTAACTTTATGCATTGATAAGGTTAATTTAAATTCGCTATGATCGTTTATGTAGACAAGCTAACGTCAAAGTAGTGTTGTGTGTATTAAACTTAAAAACAACGCACCCTTTCAGTAGTTATAAATGTTAGTGACTCATTAATAAATGGGAATGTGTTTTACACTTTACAATAAGGCTCCCTTTGGCAGTTATAAATGTTAGTAACTCATTCATAGATGGTCATAAGAGATGCCAAGAAACATCAAGATGGAAGGGGGGAATCAACTCAGTGAACAACAGATACCAAGGATGCTGGCTGATGAAGAAGACGAAGTAAGCCAAGTAGCAATATAAGGCTTAGCAGTACAGATAAATGTGGGCTCACTATTTGGTAAGCAACCGGTCACAGTTGCCCTGTTTATCTCATGTCTTATAAAAGCTTATTAATGATTTATAAAGTGTTCACAACCTAATTAATAAATGAATTACAAACTATTCGTAAACCTTTTATAAGGGTAGTCTAATTGTAAAGTGGTACCGTTATATGTTTAGCACGTATTCGGTAAGAATTTCCATTACAAGTAAGCACCAAAAGATTTAGATGATAAAAAAGAGACAGGATAGTATTTTATATAGAAAATAAGTAAAGCAAAGAAAAATGAATAAATAAGATTGACAAGAATAAAATTAATGTAATCTAAGGATAGTTATCAATCTTTTTTGCACTTCAAAAGAAGCAGAGGAACACAATGCCGTCTTTGTGCTTCAATGTGGAAGCCTTCACCTGCTAAATTAGTTTTGAAGGTGAAAATGTAATTATGAATTACATTTTTCCTAGCTTCAGCCAGTGAATGGGCTGAAATAAACACATGGATGCTGACACATCTTTTACTACGAGAGTTAAGTCTGAAAAACATCTGCAAGGATACAGTGGGTGACTCAACAACCTCTCACACTGTAGATCATTGGGAGCTATTTAAAACAGTGTTATGAATATAAAAGGACGTGCAAATGCAACTGCTTGGGGTAGTTCTAAACTCAGATGTAATCAACAAAAAGACTAAGATGGATAATGAATGAGATGTTTGACGAATTCAAACATTTTCATTGATACAGCCATGATGACTTGATTTGTTGTCAATCATTTTTGCTACAGTCGAATAAAAAATGACACTTTTTCTTAGTAAATTGACTTAAATACCAAGGGTTTTTTTCTCAGTATCTTGCGAGTGTCTACCTTAGTAATCTGGCGAGGATAGAGGTGCAGAGCCTTCCTCAGCACGCTCTCCATGCTGTCCTCGGGCTGCAGCTGGACCTGGGAGGGGTCCGGCTCCTCCTCCACGAAGTGAAGAAGAGACTCCACCTCCCTCCTGGTGAAGGTCAGCACAGGGTTCAGGTCATCCACCACCCGGTCTGATGGAGAGAAGGAAATAGGGGAAGACAGAAGAGAAGTCAAAAAAGGAGCAAATTGTGAAAAACTGTTGCTGATTCCTACAGCTCTGCAAGGCCTAAGCAGCCTCGATATGTCTTACCAGTCAAAGCTTAAAGCAAACACTTGAGACCGTTTACTGTCAGACAAGAGGCTCTTGGCAGAAGAACTCTAGTTTCAAGGCAAAGCTGAATATTTAGTTTGGTTACGAACAGCAGTGAATGTACATGGATTGAGCTTATTGTGTTTTAACATATTTGATCATTTCCATTCTGATCTGTGTCTGTATGTGAGTATGTTTTTTTTTATTTCTTCTTTATGTATTTTTTCTCCTTTTTTGTATTTCTGTGATGGTTCGTATAATGTGTTTGTGCTGTTGATGCGACCAGGACTCTCAGGATATCAAATACAAATCGAATAAAAGTTCAAAAAATGCACCAAAAACATTTTATGTTCCTTTGCAATTGCATCATGTTTTTATTGGTCACCAATCTGAAAGGATTATTTCACAAACTTCGCCATACCATTCTGTTTTTGGTATGAACAACAGGAAATAATTGTCTGCTGAAGGCATATTCAAACTCATCCATGCATTTTCCGACTCACCTGACATGCCCTGTTTGGAGATCTGGCGGTCGTAGATCTTCTTCTCCAGCGTGAAGTCGCACACCAGCCGGTAGATGTGGCACTGCTTCCTCTGACCGTAGCGGTAGACGCGGCAGACGGCCTGGGCGTCGTGGCAGGGGTTCCAGGAGGCATCGAACACCACCACCCGGTTCGCCCCGATCAGGTTCACACCCAGGCAACCAGCCCTGACAGAAATCAGGTTATGTTTGTTATTGTTATATTGTTGCCTGAACTTTTACTTCTATTTTCTTCCATTGATTTGATTGTTTTACCTGGTGGACAGCAGGAAGACCCACGCTGAGGTGTTGGCCGGATCGTTGAACTGGTTTATAAGTCTCTCTCTCTCTGAGGCCGCCGTACTCCCATCCAGTCCTTGAACACATCACCCAACAGAGAGTTAGAAGAGTCCCTAATGAATGTCATCAATAGGTAATAAAACAACATTTGTGTGTAGAGGACTCAAGTTTAGATTAAAACATTTAGTTAGTTCATAGTTAAACCCATTTTACTTTAAGGTGGTTGAAAAAGTAGCTTGGTGGACAAAACACATATTGTACTAGTGGTAGTTTGTTACATTTAGTAAGTACTGTACTTAAGTTCAATTTTAGTTACTTGTACTTTGAGTATTTTTATTTCTGGCTACCTAATTCCTTATACTTCACTACATCTTAAAAGCAAATATTGCACTTTGTACTACATTACATTTATTTAAAAGCTTTAGATATTTGACATTCATTCAAATTACTAATATAAAAACATAATGAAATGTGTATGGTGGTAATAACAAGCTAGGCAGCATTGCAAAGTATATTATGTTGTTTTTGTACTTTTACTAACAACATTTTTGAAAGCCCACTGTTGGATGTAATTCTTTCTTCACTGTGGTGGTAACACTCCTTTTACTTTAGTTAAAACTGAATTCTCCCAAGACTGCATTTACAAGATATTTCTTTAAATATCCTTGTAACATACAAACAAAATCTGTGAATTTCTGTCTGATCCTTTGAGAACTACGGACTAAAGTCTGGCTGTTATCAAGAATCACCAGCAGAGGGCAGCACTCATTGTAAGTCAATGAGAGAGCAGTGCCACTCAGTCAGAAATATACATATAAAGTATAGAATGTACCATTAGTTAAGCATGGTTTATAAACTGTGACACATATTTAGACAATCTTTCAATTAACTCCACCAAATGTGTCACCTGTCACTGTGATCAAAACAACCTTTCACCCTGTCTCCTTATGAATACTGAACAAGAGAAAAGCATTTTTAATCATAATTTCTGAGGACTTACTGTAGTAGTTGTGGTTGCGGACCCAGTTCTGGTTTGGTCTGTCTCTGCTGGAGGTGTTGGGTGAAGGAGGCACAGGTCTCTTAGCCAGGAAATCCTCAATCACCGTCAGCGTGAACAGACTCTGACTGCAGGAGGCACACAAACGGTTGGGAACATTACGGATTGGGTTACATGCCGGAAAGAAGTTTGAAGGTTCATAATGAGTTATCTTTTCTGCTATAGTTTTGTGTTTCATTTGCATAACAAATGTTGAATTATCCAGTTGAAACGCTCTTGTTTTTTCTGGTCTCGTACCTGAAGACGAGGATTTTGTCTCCCTTCCTGACGCTCTCCTCGATCAGATGGAACAGCAGCACCATTTTGGCAGAGTTCTCCAGGATGCCAGGCTTGTAGTCATACAGGATCTCCTTCGCCTGGCCATGTGAAGAGAAAGACAACTGTTAAAATGTAATGTACTATTAAACGTCACCTTTATATTCATAGTTCAGCTGAATAGTTGACCTTATTTCACATAGCTGCTCTGCACGCCTTATAAGTCAGGATGAGATAACAACCACAGCTATGAACTTGATTTGAATGCTTAACTTAGCAAATGTGATCTTAAAAACAAAAGTAATGCTCCATGCAGCACTAAATGTCAGAAAGAGATAAGCATTTTCATTTTGCAGACTTAAATGCTTAGAAATGACATACTTTGATGTACGTTGGTGTGGATTAATGGGTAGTTAAATAATTATTTTTGTATTTTTCTTCATTTTGCTGTGGGTGGCAGCACTGGACTGTCAGCAGTATCTCAGGCAGGGGGAACACAATGTTCTGTTTACCATCAACTGAGATTTAGGGTTAAAGGTGTACCTGAAAATCAGCATTTCTGTGTTAAAGGAAGCTAAAATACTGAATAAGATCCAACACACTCAGTTTTTCAACGTACCCATTCGTAAGTGATGACCTGATTGGCCCTCTCCTGCAGCTGGTTGAGGCTCAGTCCACCAATGGGGTTGGGGCTCTCCAGGGGCTTGGACTTTTGATTACTTGCGGTCGTACATTGGGAGGGACCTGTGGTGGTGATGTCATCCAGGTCCAGGTCCTGGTCAGTGGCCAGGTTTTCTTTCTGTAACGCCTCGTACAGCACGTCAGGATGGTTCCAAATCTGAAGAACGACAAACAGTCAGGGGTGTGAAAACTCTGCAATCAGTGGATTTGCCAAGTATGATAAATATAGAGGAAGTTTGGTGCCAAAACATGTTGACTTGAATGGTAACTTGTGCAACTTGTATTACAATGACTGCCTTCAGAGAGAAGAAAACAACTATTTTCACAGAGATTTTTGAATAATGATCCTGTAATTAAGGAAAAATTGTGTCATTTTTTATGAAAAGGCTTCGCTATATTTTTTCCCAGAATACTTTCTACCTGGTAGTACGGATCAAGTTTTATTTTTTTCATGGACAATTTTTACCTCAGTAACACATGAAAAAAAAAAAGCCAGTCCAATAAACGTCACTAATGAATATTCACAAAACTAAGTAACCAAATAAATAATTTAAATAAAAAGTGAAAAAATATAAAGTGAAAATACAAGAGCAGCATTTATATAAAACAGCTAAATAAAATTGAAATAAAATGACTTCATTTTAAGGAGGCTAAACCATAGATGTTAAATAGAGGTCGTATCCAGGTAGTGTTCTGTTCCACACCCATGCGCGCCCCCCCACCCTCACCTTGCAGCAGACGGCGAACGCCTTCAGGGGGTTGAGGCTGAGCCAGCCGCTGTTGCCTGCCTCTCTGAAGCGGTTCATGAACTCTGTGTAGAGCGCCCTCTGCAGGGGAGACAGACGCACCAGGATCACATGTTCCTCTTTGGAGGGCAGCTGGTCCTTCAGGATGTCGTGACCCCGCCTGGAACCAACACAGGAGAAGGTCAAAATGTTTAGAATGTTACTAAAAGTGAAGAATATCAGGTCTAAGAGGTTTAAATGTCTGTAGTCTTTTATTGGGCTCACCTCTGTACGAAGCCCTCCAGCAGGCTGTGCAGGACGTGGGTCCTGTACCTCATCAGCTGGACATCCTGAGGGGTGCTGTCCATACACTGCCCGTTCAGAATGGGACGTTCAAACATGTTACTGAACTCCTGCCGCGTACCTGAAATAAATATCGTAAAAAATTAGAGGATTACCAGAAAACCAAAGTATTTTGATGACCAACATTTACATGCTTATCCCAGAAAGATATGGGAAAAAAACCTGAAACTAATCGCTGACGTTGCCCCATACCTAAGAAGTCGGGTCTGACGAAGTCGACCATGCACCAGTACTCGATCAGGTTGTTCTGGAGCGGGTAGCCGGTCAGCACCACGCGGCGCAGCGTCTGGATGTTCTTCAGAGCCTGTGAAGTGCTGGCGTGGCAGTTCTTGATGCGATGGCCTTCGTCACAGATCACAAGGTCTGGACCAGGCCGGGCCAGCGCCTGCTCGATACCTGGAGGAAGACAACAGGGAGATGTATCTTTAAAAACGCTTTTTTTTTGGCACATTCATTCTCCTTCTGAATCCCTCTTGTTCCCCCCTGTCCCTATCATCCCTCTTACCTTTGAGCAGTTCCTGCTGCCTGTCCTCTTCGTCCAGGTTGATGACCACCGGTCCCGTTGTTTTCTTGCTCTTCTTCTTCCTCCCAGCCACAAAGCTCTTCTTCGTCGACAGGAGGCGGTACATCTCGTAGCCCATCAGCAGCACCCCTCCGTCCTGAGCCCAGTCCTCCACCACCTTGGCCCTGATCGCTGTGTTCCTGGGTGACATAAGGAAAGGTAAGTTCATTTGGAACAATCCAGACCTCATTATTCCTGTCACAGAGAGGATTTCACTTATTTTGTAATGTTGCTTTACTGTATTTTTGCACAAAATGAACCCTAAAGCAATACAGAAAGATAAACACAGGCATTTCAAAATAAAAGTACCTAAATATTATTAAAATGTAAAAAACTGCACAGTTGAACACAATGTAAAATGCGACAATGGTGTCTTTTGCATTCTCAGTCGTGGCTTAAAATATATGTATAAAAGAAAAGTGTATGAGGGAAATGAAAGAGGAAAAAAGCTTGGCAGATAAAAAATACATGGTAATCAATCATCTAATTGAATTAAATTACCAATTAACTATGAACGAATAACATTTTTATATTAGTAGAGTAGAGTATTGCTTGAACAGTTGAATAATTGCTTGTGAATTTTGTTAATTTTCAACGCTGTTAAGATCATTTTGAACTGAGACAGAATGAGGTTAGTGTCGCTCTCAGTCATTGCTGTATTACGAAAAACTGTGCTCTCATCTTACAGCGTTTCCTCTCTAATCCTGAAACACACACAATGCGTGCGAGAGTCAGGAAATGTTTCCGGCACAGGCAGCTGGCCAGAAAGAGGATGATGGAGAAGAGGAAGAGAGGAAGAGACAGATGGGGATAGATTGCAGAGGCAGGTCAGATCACAAGGCCAGCGATGCCTTTTTTTGAAAGAGATAAGGAAAGTCTGTGCTTTGGATGAATGGAACTGTATCCAGCCTCCTGAAATGAACACTTTCTTTCTTCTCTTCAGAACAATGTAGCACTGAAAGTCTACAATTCTCATAAATTAAACATTTTCCAACATATAAACAAAGCAGGTGGGTGAAATTATTTAGGTTTCAAACAGGGAAAGCGTATGTTCCCGTTACTCACTTGTGTTCGTCGTTGAGGATGTGAACCTTAAAGGCACGCGGCGTCACCAATCCCGGGTCGCTATCTCGAGGTAAAGCCTCTGGGGGCGGGACCCACATGTTGAACTCTGCCAGCCAGTTCTGCAGCGTGTTTACCTGGGAGGAAAACATAGAAATAATCTAACTTAATTTCACAATTTCTACTTTTTAGAGGTAAAAACACCAGAAAGGTGCTTGTTACATCTTTACAAATGCTATAAATCAGATAATTGTCTCTGTGGTGTATTGTGCATTTAACATTTAACTTTTTCTTCTAATCAAGTAAGTAATTTTTAGATGATTAATGACTTTTTTATTTGTGACAATCAATGGGCTACAAAGCTATTGATAATTTAACCAATGATGAATATAACTGCATCTCTTTTTATTACTTTAATACCAAATATTAATTTACAAATGTATGACAATAAAAGTAATGCAAAATGGCAGGAAAATTGTGCAAGAGCTCATGTTATTTAAAGTGCATCTATCATGCTATTTTTAGGCAATAGCATAGGTCTCAGATATATAAAGATATATAAGAATATATAAAAAACATGTCTATGAAGTGTTTTGCTCAAAATACCAACGGATCACCCATTCTAGCCATGCCTCATATCCCTCTATTTCACTTCCTGTTTCAAAAGTGCTGATTTTGGGTATAAAGCTTTAAAAAAATAAAATGTTGATAAAAAATAAAAAAGGAGGGGCTGAGCTCAGGCGGGACCCGGCAGCTACTGTCTAAACCAGTGGTTCTCAACCTTTTTACACCAAGTACCACCTGAGAAAATAGTTGGCTCTCCGAGTACCACCATATGACCAATGTTAAAATACAATCTATGCACAGTTCATGCAGGACTCGGAGGCAAATGTATTCATAATAACATTATTTATTGTCAGCCACAGCTACATGTACAAAGGTCAGTCAGTCAGTCAGTCAGTCAGTCAGTCAGTCAGTCAGTCAGTCTCTCTCTCTAAAGAACAAAATAATAACTTATTCTCACACAACAAATGACAACTCTACATACATGTCATATACCAAAGTTTGAATGTAGGCCTCCTGCAACAACCTACATTGTAACAGAAAATGTCCTTTTGGGAATTCAGTTCCACAATAATAATGAAAGCCTCCAGGGGCAGAAGAGCCTAAGGGCTATTAGCTCATCTTCAGTCTGCTGATGTTTGCTATTGCCATTTTCTGTGGTGGCAAAAAAGATAACAATTAAGGACAAGTGTGTGCTTTTTCAGCTCTTTACCTCGGTCACAGCCTTCTCTCCATTCTTTGCTCAGATGCCTTCATCCCCTAACATCGTTCAGCTTTCTTCTTTCTTTAGGTTGCTTGCAACGTTCGCTAATCGTTCGCGGGTAGTATGGTCGTCATTAGCAACGCCAGAAATAAAAAAATTGTTTCTAAATCTAAAAACAACCATAGCCTATTAGAACTTATTTAAACCACAGTTTCAATTATCTCAAGCTTATTTTCATTTGTTGTAATATTTTGATAGTATGATTTATTTTTTAATTAATGTTATTCAATCAAGCCTCAAACTGATGGCTCTTGTCCCTATAGTCTGTTTTAAATTGAAGTTGTCTGAGGTCCTTACCACCAGCTGTTCTTGCAGTAATAAGTAGTGTACCTTTCTTACTGTCCCAAATGTGCACAATGTAGTGACTGCTTTTCGTCTTTTTGTTTACTTAGTGTTTTCTGTATTTTTATGTCTGTGTTATGTGTAAGAACCGTTGCTGCCTTCTTGGCCAGGTCAGCATTGTAAATGAGATTTTGTCTCAATGTTTTCATCTGGTTAAATAAAATATAAAAAAAAAAAAAAAAAAATTTCTTTAAAAAATATTTTTTAGATTTCAGATTCCTCCGCGTACCACTAGCGGGAGCTGGCGTACCACCAGTGATACGCATACCACAGGTTGAGAACCACTGGTCTAAACTAAATACTGCTGTGATGAAACGCCATATCATGGATTATCAAGGATTATTTCTGAAACAGCATGCAGCTCAAAGGCTTTCTCTCTTGCCGGTTATACCACAAGGCGAGTTCCTTTTTATTTCCTGCTTCTTCACACACATGCTCTCCAGTACAGGTTAGCTCTGAGTGTTAGCGATGCTAATTTAAACACCGACCATATTACGTCCAAAACAGTCGGGCATTGTTTCTGATAGCAACTTTCTGATAGTGCTGTGGGTCCACATTTCCGATATTATGTCATATCGGACGCAAATCTGGATCAGCTCCGTTGTACCCCCGTTTTTAGAGATTTGGGTACGGAGGAAAAGAGAGAGGGTTTTATTTTCTGACGCTGCGTGAGTTCCCCGACACACCGGGGACACATATTTATGTATAAAAGACATCAAAAAGTGCATTTTGCATGATAGGTCCCCTTTAAGTCATCTTCTGATTCAATCAAAATATATTTTGTGTGCGTCTACATCTGAGCACTAATCTATCCACATTTCCTTGTATTCCAACAGTCAGCAGAAAGGTGCTTACAGGTACGATGGCGAGCACGGTGTGAGCCTGGGTGTGCCTGAACAGGACATCGATGAAGGCGATGACCTGCAGGGTTTTGCCCAGGCCCATGCTGTGAGCCAGGATGCAGCCGAACCCGCCAGTGCTGCCGAACCGCTCCACCGACTCCACCAGGTTTTCGTACAGGAAGCGGATTCCACCGATCTGAGCAGGGAGGGAAGAGAGGGGAAAGAGAGGGGAAAGAGGGAAGACGGTGAAGAAACGGGAAAGTTGGAGAAGTAAGAAAAGAGAGCAAGGTGATGGAGAAAGAATGAAGAGAAAAATGAAATTGAGACATGGGAAGAACAAGAAGAGAAGGTCAGCGGAAAAGAAGAAGAGACGATATCTCATTAAAACTGAAGATCACACTGCAGACTGTCCCTGACATTAAAAAGGTCAAGAAATAGGAGTTTTAAAGAAAGTGATTTTCACAGTATGACTTTACAACAGTACAAAAATTACATGATACACATTATGTACTTTTAAAAAATGTTTATTCAGAAACCTATTTCCTTAAAAACTTCCCAAAACGTTACAGGATAACCACACACAAGTTGGTTTGCCCTGAGGTCATGAGTAATAATACCTGGTGAGGTTTGACAGCTCGTGCCAGCTGAGGAGACAGGAAGATGTCCGTCTCCACGTTCGGATGGTTCAGGTTGACCAGCACCCTGCCCCGGCTGTCCGGCCGGTTGAGGGCATCAATGACGTGAGCTCCGCTCGGCTCGCTGTCTTCCTCCTCGATGGGGGATTCGCTGATGACGTGGACAATGGTGTCGTCTTCCCCCGAGCTGAGATCGATCACATCTGCATGAGGGGAGAATTTCAAATATGAACACTTGCAAACACATTTTGACCTCAAACTATAGTAAAATAATTATATATATTTTCATTCCTGCAGGTTCAATACATTCTTACACACCAACTTAAAAGAAAAATTCACCTTATTAAAATGATAAGAAACTTTTTTATGATTAGTATATCTTTACTGGCCTTGATTCATTCATTACAAGTCATGTTGGGAACTGTGGCTCAATCACGAGTATGTTACATCAAACATGGACGTCACTCTGCGTGTGTGTGTGTATGTGGCGGACATCTGATAAAAAGGAGTTTAACGTCAACGGTATTAGTTACACAAGCTGGGGAGGGCACGGCGGGGAGAGGAGGTGTGTGTGTGTGTGTGTGTGTGTGTGTGTGTGTGTGTGTGTGTGTGTGTGTGTGAGGGAGAGAGATCGCTTATATAACTGCAGTGAATGGCCGGTTATACAAGTAGGATTAGAGTGGAGGGGGAGACTGGTTATGCAACCCCAAATAGAAATGTCACTGTGCCACTGCGTGAGTGTGTGTGTGTTGGGTGCGTACGTGTGTGTGTGTGTGTGTGTGTGTGTGTGTGTGTCTGTGTGTTCTGGCTCATAACCAGGATTAGCCAGCTTTATTGCTCCACAGTCCTGCTCTGATTTGCCCCGCAGACGCTCTCTCCCTTCATCTCTCTTCCTCGCCCCTCCCTCCTTTTTTTTCACTCCTCCGCTTTTGTCTTTCTCCCAAATCAACATATGATATGTCTTTGTTCGTCACAACACTCTCCCCATCTCTAATGTGTATGTGTGTGTGTGTTAGATGTATGTGCCTGCAGTCTGCCTTATTTCAATGCAGAACATATGTGTGTTTATCCCTGACTGAGTGGTGGTAAAAGTATTTGAGTGGCTCAGTGAGAGTCTGTGTGTGTGGGTCTGTGTGTGGCAGCTAAGCTATGAAACCCCCCCCTCACACACACAAACACACACTTAAAAGTAACCGAGGAGATGTTTGACCTTGGTTGTTTACGTCTTACAAGTGAAACTTCAATGGCTGTTCATTTATACAAAAATGTGGCTGTACAACATTGGAGGGATTCGAAAGGAGCCCCAATATGCTCATTTTCAGGTTCCATCATTTCATTTTGTGCCTCTACTGTGTTCACAAAGTGCTTGCTGGCTCTGTTATGATTGGTCAAGTGCTTAGAGATGTCCTGCCCCTTAGCCTATCATGTACAATGTGTTGGAGCACTAGCCAATTAAAGACCCAGTGAAGTGTGCGCCGGTGCATGATCTGTTATGCTAATACGTATAGTAATGACCAAAATTGTCCATTGGAACCCATATAAAAGATGTTGGAATAGCAACGAATTTGACGAGTTGGAATTTTCCGCTGGGAAACCTCCGCCTTCGTGGGCGTGGCTTGCGATCTACTGCGTGACGTCAGAAGATGGGCTCAGCCGAAGTGTTTACATTCACCACCGTTCATTTTGTCTCTGTTTCAAAGTGGAATTTACCAACGTTTTTGAGCGAGTATTTTATTGGAAAGTGTTTCGCAGTCGACTGGAAGTGATTGCCAATCGAGGAAACCTGACAATGGAGGCGACAGTGAAGAAAAAGGGAGGAAAAACACACGGGAAGCGATGCATTGCCGCTGGCTGTGGTAATGTCAATTCTGCCGAAGTGGCGATGTTTCTGTTCCCAAAAGATGAAGGTGAGTGGCTGGTGTTATTGTTTCGTAGATTCGTAGATTGTTTATGAAAAATAAAGGCCACTGTGTTTGTGTTTACTAACAAGACTATCATGGCGGCGGCAGAGCTCAAGTCGAGTTTCTCCGCCTGGAGATATTCTCACTATTTCACTTTTGTCGAGCACAAAGAAAAGAACGTTTTAGTTAAATGTAAGTTGTGTCTTGGCGGGTCAAAGATCCTATCGACTGCCCAAAACAGCAATTAAAATCTGTTGAAACATCTGCAGAAACAACATGCTGGGACGAAGCTAGTAGCTAAGACCACAGACCCAGACTCATCCGACGCCACTCCACCTCCACCTAAGCAACAGCGGCTGGATTGGCACTTTGAAACATATCTTTGTGTTTGTGTTTGTATAGACCACATTGCTTAGCAGAGTTCAGTGATGCAAATGCATGTCAAGTTGATCAACAGGTTGTATTATTCTCCGATGCAATAACAGTACTGAAATGAAGGCTACAGTATAAGGGCATTAATGGGTGCCCTTTTTTAAGTAACTAAAAAGTTACTTTTCACAGTAACGCATTACTTTTTGGTGTAAGTAGTGAAGTAACTAGTAATTGTAACTAGTTACTGGTTTTCAGTAACTAGCACAACACTGCATGTGAACATGAATGTTGCATCATGCTATGAACAGATGAATGTATGATCAGGTGATGGCCAATCCTGTGTGTAGATCTACTCTAGATCTATGACAAAATATTGTCCTCAACTAAATTGACTTCCATGGCCACTTTCCTCATCTATCCTGTCCGAAAAGCTGTCAAAATCACTCATTTCTCTCGCACCAGTATCACTTTCCGAAGTCTCCGCCATGTTTACAATCACAACTGGGCCCATCTTGTGACGTCACAGCCGCTATCGTCTGCAGCAGCGGTAGGCTCAGACTCTGAAAAATTTGCGATGTTTATCTCGTCCCTCGCACTTCCTAAAAAATTATTTTAGCCATGAACAGGTACAATTATATGTAAGAAATGAAACTGCCATTTCATTTTGGTGCAAAAAAATGCACTTCACTGGCACTTTAAATAACACACTACAAGAAAGGGAAAACCCCAAAAAGCACAATAGATCACCTCTAAAGTAAAAGTGTTGAATTGAAACTTGAAATGAGTGTAGAAGTCCCTCTGTTAAAAATCGAGCCGTTAACACTAAACTGTCTGAAGATGCGAATATTATCCAAAACGTTTTTTACAGTTCATCCTAACATTTCAGATGAACAACTGGCCCAGATATTCGCTATGCTTTAGTTTTTTGGGGTAATAACCTCATTATAATTTGGGTCATTTTTCAATCCTCCATGTTTTTTTTTTCCTGGAAATTCAAGCTTTTAATTCCCAGACGCTCTAAAACCCCTGGGCTCAGAAAGCATTTTGAAACAGCGTGTGTAATTTAATAAAAGCATGGCTGTCATGAGGCTATTAGGGCTGCTTTGCCTAATCTCTGAGAGACTGATGCTTTGGAGATGAGAGGATTCAGCCCGACACAGACAAACTAGCAGAACTGTAAATTGTGTTTTGCTTTGACTCCCTCAGTGTGTGATAGACATGCCCTCGAGCAAGTTATTGGACCCTAAATTGCACAAGTGGATTAGCTTTATGGCCTGTGGCTGAACTCGGGTGGCTGACTTTTCCAAATGTTCTAAAAAGCATAAGAAGAAAAGCTCACAACACTCGGAATTTAATCATTTATATCAAGAATGTAGCTATAATCATAACAGTCCTTTCTATTAAACCAATGAAAGAAAACTGAAAAGCCATCACTTGAAAGCAATGTTACAGATTTCCATGACTGAAAGGGGCTTAAATCACTCTCTCCAAAAACATAGCTCGCTATATTAAATTCCTTTATTAACAACTTTGATCTGAAAATGGATCATAAATGTGCAGGTTGTATTTTAAACAACCACATGCTTGTGCTGCAGTGATACGTTAAGAAGACGTTTTTACAAGTGGAACATACATTACATGTCTTCATGTCATGTGAGCATATGCTTCTTAACACTGTAACCCATCAAGGTCTTTATCTGTAAATCATATGTGGGTTAAATCTCAAACTAGATAGATAGGTAACAGTAAATATTCTACTAAATGCTGAGTTGAAAAACTGAGAAACTATTCTTAAACTCAATCTTAAAAAAGTTTAACATTGACATCTGAAACTCTTGACACGATGTACCAAAGCTCACACTTGGCTCTTTAGCATTTGCCCTATTTAATATTTGCCTAGCTATGGGGACAGCTGAGAATATACTACTGAATGATGGGTAATAAATAACCTTCTCAGCCCTGTGTCCCGATCCGCTTAATGACCCCCCCACAGCCATCTGACACACTAGCCCACTTACACAATCAAACCGCAGTCTGAAAGCCTGGTTAACATAAAAAGGGGCTTTACTTTTCTCCATTTTCTCTAGCAAAATTAAATATTTTTTTATCCTGACTATAAGTTCATCCTATAAGCCCATCCTGCTTTAAAAAAAGTACATTTATACACATGGAATAGTTTGGAAATAGTTTCTGCATTTTAGTTTTTCAGTATTACTTGCTGATCTGAGTTGCTCCAAGACGACTGTATGCATTTGTGTGTGTGTCCCACCTGTTTTGTGTCTGCGCTCGGTGGCAGCAGAGGCTGATACGTTGGTCTTGCTGTCGTCCTCGCTGATGCCGGTGCTGCTTGAGTCCAGGCAGATTGCTTCAGGTCTGACAGACTTCACTTCCTTCAACACTGTTGATGCCGACGATGACGACACATGCTTTGTCACATCACCTGGAGAAATGGACAGTTATGACCCAGCAGAAAGTAAAAAGAAAAGAAAGTAAGATAGAAATAGACATAAAAAAGATGGAAGCAGTGATCAAGGGTTAGTTATAACATTATATGTGTATGGCTTAATGTATAGTCCACGCTGAAATGTTAAACAATGTTAAACCTGGTTGAACCCTGAATTATTTGGTTGACAGTTTGGGTGATATTATATTTTATGGAAGCCTTTTCTGGGGTACATGCTCTCACCAGTAGAGTATTCAGGCAGCAGTGGTACGGGGAAATCCTGTTTGCTCTGCTGCTCCAGGCGTCTCCTCCTCTCCAACTCGTCCTGCTGGGCGCTTTTTGTAACTGCTTCTAACTGATGCTCCCTCAGTAACTTCCTGCATAGACACAGAGAAAAATAAAATGTTTAGGCTATTTACAGTCTTTTAATAAACTTAGCCATGTCAGTGTAATTTGAACAACAGGAAGATATGGTTTTCATTGTATATGCATTAATTTGTGGATTCATCTTATCAAAAAGTGTTTTTTTTGTGTGTTTTCAGATAAAAAGTTTAGTTAAAACCCACTGCATGCTATGTGGCTAGAACGCCGCTGACCGTCAGAGTTAGCAACTAGCTAGTGTGTGTAGCAAACCATTACCCTCCTTCAGAGACTGATATTTCACCTCAGGAGTCAGTGGAAACAAAACCAGAGCTAAAGGGTGAGTGAAGAATAGACTTTCATGTACTTTTTGACATAATTACGAATCCAATGAAATGCTTATGCTGCTAATTGCTTGCTGGTTGTCTGTTTCGCTAACAAGTTAGCCACAAGGATTATGTTAGGGTTTGGTGCATGTTAGCTTAAAGTCGAGCTTAAAGCTATACTGCCTATTTTTCTATTTAAAAAGCAAAACAATAAACAATACATTCTTTGTTTGCCGGATATCTTTTTTATAAGATTAGACAAAATCATTTTGATGTGTTTAACTCGGCACACAGGAATTAGCTGTATTGACTTTCTTTTTTTACAAAAATATGAGTTTTATTTTGTCACTACCTCATGCAAATGTTCCTACATTCAAAGAAACCTGTTAATATTTGTATAACCCTGCATACTTTTATTATTCGAGACCCCTCATTAAAACGTACACAAACAAGGGTTTAAATATCTGGCATATGTTTCATGTTATCTGAAAAAATGCTGTTGCATAAAAAATCAGCAGCATACTTGAGGTTGAGCCCTATGGTGGTTTCTGGCAGCCGGAGGAATGGAGCTGCAGACCGAGCATAGGCACGGATAAGCATTGACAGATTTCTGCTCTTTTTTTTTTTTAAATCGAGGACTAAGGCATAAAGACAGATGATAAATCCTATTATGCAGCCAACACTGAACATTATAAAAAATACAATAGGCTAATAGTGGAATAAGCTGAGTGAGTGTTTCTGCACCTCAGCAGAAACACACTTTTCATCTCAAGGTTGACTGTCTGGCAAGCATGAGTCATTTTCAAATATCTAGTTTTTAAAAAAATGACTTACAACCTTGTAGTTTGGTTGGATTTTTGTTTTGTTTTATATAATATCTTTAGTCTATTTTTAATGCTGTATTAAATACCCTTTTTTTTTAAAACTCTTAAGAGTGATTTCAGATTAAATATAACTTTGACCAACATCGGGCCATCATACTGTTAATACTTTGCATTGACCGTTAATAGAATAAATAAAAGTGCTATCTATGTGGCCTTATATTTTACAAGCAAATCCCTTCAGATGATTCATTACTTAGAAACATGTGTTTAAATGTCATGGCAACAATTCCCAAGTATAGGGATCAGTTTTTATTAAAGCTCCAGATGAAGGGTTCAACCTGCTTTATATAAGAGATGATGGTGGGTTAATTGCTGCGGTTTCTTGAGGCTCCCTACAGAATCAACACGTGGGCGTCCACTTGATCTCTCGATGGTTCCTGCAGTAAGCATGTAGAGCTCAGTACCTGATGTTGCGCCTCATGTGTGCCGGTTTGGAGTTTCTCTTCTTGGTTCCTGTCAGGGCGGAGGGAGAGGAGGGGCTTCGGCTGGCCGGCCTGGAGCGGGGTCTGGACACAGTGGGAGGGTGGGCCGGCGTCTCCCCTGCAGGTGAGGTAGATGGGGGAGGGGTACACTGCCACGCGGCCGAGTCGCCTCCCTGAGCCTCATTCTCCGAGGTGAAGGGGGCTCTGTGGGACTGGTCTGTGGGAAACAAGAGGGAAGAGAATAAGAAATGGTTATTTTAAAGTTTAAGAGAAGTAGATTCTTCAGCGGGACATAATGTTTGTTATGAGTCAGATGTTTAACATCTACGATTTAGAATCTTTCAACTACCACATTTAAAGAACCTGTCCCAGGTGTCATTTCACAACAACGTAAAGTCACAAAAGCGCGTTAAAGTCGATGACCCCGGAAGTATGGTACGGAACTGCTTTTCACTCATACAGCTCAATAAAAAATGTGAAAACATAACAAATATTAAGAGGCGCCTCTCTTTAGGGTGGTGTGTAGTGTCTGTCTGTAACTGTTTTCAGTCCCGTTCCTGAGGTACCAAACCTCTTTATTATACCTGACATTAAACAGAATGACAAATCCTACAAATGAATCATTAGATGATGTGAACAATCCTAAGACGGATCCTCCCAGAAGAGCAAACAGTCAGTCTGACTTTATTAGTGCTGCATCATCTTCTAATTACGATGTTCAATGTTCAGTTGTGCTCTAGTATTTCAAATTGGTTTCAAAATGGTAAAATGTGGTTCTACATACAAATCCTAACAGGTATTCTTATATTTATGAGGACCTGTTTTTAAAGAGCTGCTGACGTACTTCTAATGATGCATGTTTACGATGTTTGAAATGGAAAGTTTCCATCAAACTGGTTCAACTCATTTGAGCTGTGGTTGCCAGTCGGAGCCTTTGAGGATTTAAGTTTTCATTGGCATTAAACTAAACTACATTTGCAAAACACCATGAAGAGGATTCTTCTCATCCTATGCCAGAGCATACTTCAGTAAAAAAACATAAAACTGCACCAGGTGGCAGCTTTAATTTCTGCTTTTCTGCTTGTTTTCTTCCTCCCTCTTTTTCTAAACTTCTTCTTTATGTCAACTTCGCTGTTTCTTCTACTATGTGTATCAGAATTTCACCTTTCTTCTTGTCAGTCTCCTTCTCTCTGAGTTGTTCTGGCAGAGACACACTGAACCAGATCTGAGGTTTATGTAAGAGCTGGATCATAAATATGGACGGCTTATGAAACACAAGACAGGACACAAACACACACAAGTCTCTCACTCACACACACAAACACACACACACACACATTCCATGGGACAAGTGTTTAAATAAGAATATAAACTAGAGAATGCAATTCCTGAAGAAATTGCTAGTGCTTTATGCTGAAAAGCTGACGCTAAACTGCTATGCTGAAATGTAATGAAGAAGAAAGTGAATAATTTAGATTGAAATGATACATGAACACTGGGGGCTTGAATGTGTGATGAGAGAAGAAAAGAAAGTAAAAAGGCTTGGAAAAGCAGCAGAATATTTGAACTGCAAACTTTTGAACTAACTTGATGGCGAATGATCTGTCGCCATGCCAACGGCATTTGATGACATCCCATAATACGCTTAGATGCGTTGATGGCTGCATCGTTACCAAACCTGTGAAGTTTTGGGCCGTTTGGAGCATTTTCACTGAAGTTATGAGAAAACCGTGTTTCATCCAATCCAATCCACTTTATTTATATAGCACATATTAAAAACAGAGGGTTTACCGAAGTGCTTCACAGCAAACATAACATTATAATAAAATGTAATATTACAATAATAGATAAAAGGCACACATAAGAATAGATAAAAGGCACATAAAGGCTATGGACAGACAAAAAAGCATAAAAATCGATAAAACATAGCTCAAACTGACTCGAAAGCGAGGGAAAAGAGGTGGGTCTTCAGGCGGACTTAAAAGTTTGAAGGGTGGGCGACAATTTGACATGGGGGGGCAGGTCGTTCCAGAGCCTGGGGGCTACCGCTGAGAAGGCTCGGTCTCCCCTGGTCTTTTTCTTTGTTTTAGGGACTACCAGCAGCAGCTGATCAGCCGACCTCAAAGCCCTTGAGGTTTCATGGTGAGCATTGTGTTGCCATGGCAACGGCAATTGAAGAAATCTCAAAACTGTCCCGTAGATGTCTTCACGGCTGGATTGTTAGCACACATGTGAAGTTTGAGCACTTTTTGAACATTTTCATAGGAGTTATAGCGACATCGTCTTTTATAGCGAGGGATGCGTTTCCATGGAAACGGCATATGGTGAGATTTCAGATTTGACGTAGAGCTGTTGAGGCATGGAGAGGTGATATACACAGGTGAAGATTGTGGGACGACGGCACCGTGTCCATTGGAGCTACAGCGACATCGTGTTTTATGGCGAGGGATGCGTTTCCATGGAAACGGCATATGAAGACACCCCATAATTGACATAGAGCTGTTGAGGGCAGGACCATTAACCATTATCTGAAGTCTGCTGCTGTTTTAGGGCGAGGGATGCGTTGCCATAGTAACACCACATTACGTAACATCAGATTTGATGTAGAGATGTGTTAACCATTATCTGAAATCTGCTGCTCTGAACATGTCAGTTGGAGTTATGACATCATCGTGTTCCATGACACAGGTGTTTATATTTGAGCTAACGAAGTGTCCAGAGATCAAAGGTTTTCCATGGTGATCAGTGATCAGTGAGAGGAGAGCATTTTCATTGTTCTGAATGAGAGATGAACCTTTTACATGTGAACGTTTTGTTGAAGAACCGTAACAGATATTGGTGAAATTTCAAAGCGTGAAGCATGTCAAGGAACTTGAGCATCTGAAGTGTACTTTTTGTGTACTTTCGGGTTAATAATGTGGCCTTTTTGGCAGATTAACTAAAGGTGTGCGGCTGCTGTGGTGGGGAAAGATGAGGCTGAACTTACAATGGGGTTTAATGGAGACATGTTGAAAGTTTTTGTCACTTCATGCCCTCAAGAGGCATTTTGTTTAATTATTTTGCTTAATTTTTTTTTATTTTTCAAGCTACGAGATGTTTTCCTACGTTTCTCAGGAATGTAGGGTTTGGGAATTATGGCAGGTTTAAAAGAAAATAAGGCAAAATTAAATCTGTCCTCCACTCTAGCTGTGACATCACACACACTCTAAAATCTGAAGAAGGCCTCTTTACCAAGGTCTGACATTTTTTTAATATCTCTAAGAGTATGAATCAGATTTAAAAGTTTTGTTACACGAATAATGTCGGAAAGATGTGTAACATTTTAAAGTTGGAATGAGGTTTCTGAGTGAAAGTATGAAGGAGCAGTTAGCAGTTGAAGTCGCATGAAGATTTTTCAAGTCTGAAGAGTTTCTCCATTGACTTCCATGTTAAAAATGTGATGAGTTATGGGATATATCTCTGGAATTCTGAAAGTTATTAATGAGAAAAGTAATAGCCATCGATTCCCGACCGAGCTGAACGTTTTGATGTTTGAACAGAGTTTCTGCGATGTGGAATGTGGGAGCAGAAGAGGCGCAAAATAACCCGGCGGAATAATAAAGAATTTCGTGCGTTGAAGAACAAGTAGTAAATCAACAGCCAGTGCAGCCAAGAATCTGCCGGCATAACCCCACACACACACACACACACACACACACACACACACACACACACACACACACACACACACACACACACACACCACACACACACAACACACACACACACACACACACACACACACACACACACACACACACACACACACACACACACACACACACACACACACACACACAGCGAGTTGAAAAACAACTTACATGAAACACCTCTTCAGTACATCGCGTGATAACAAACTTCTCCATCTCGCCTTCTATGACACCAGCCTGTCTCAGTAGTTTGTTAATGTGTGTCGCAACACTTGCAATCAAATTAGTTATTGCCAATGAAGGAAAAAAAGAAGGTCTCTAGCTTAACCAATTAAATCTCAAGCGTACTAGAATACATTAAGACCGCTTTGGCAAATGTTTGGTTGCTAATGATTTAAAAACTGTTCATCAACATTAATTTGAGCGGTAAATTACACCCAGTGACAGACATGCAAAATTAGAGGTCTTCACGGGTTTCACTCAGCAAGTAAACAAGTGCTGACCCCGGCCCGGAGTTGGGCTTGGTCCAAATTATAAATACACACAGACTGGACCTGTGAAGACCTCTGTGGAATATTATTAGCCATGCTTGTCAGTGTCACCTGATTGGATTCATTCCTGCAAATAAGATCTAAAATTAAAATCACTGCTAGCAAACATAAAAGAGTGGAAACAGAGCTCTTGAGTGAGTTTAAAGAAGTCTATTGTGATTGTTGGTGTTTTCCCTTTCCTTTAGTGTATTATGTAGGTTTGTGCGCATGTAAATGGTCCGCAAAGGCTAAAATCACAAAGTTCACTCCAGAGGGACTTTCTCTCCCCCCCTGTCCTTTTTTTACTTCTGTAACATAATGACATCACTACGTTACACACGCATTTCTATTTTCTAGCGCCCTGAATAGAAGCATAATAGGGCCCCTTTAACAGAAGGACAGATTTATATTCGTAGTTTGTTTTTTCTCGAGCAAGGTAACATTTATCCTTGGCTTATAGTTGCGGTTTTAAAAGCTTTAGTTGTGAAATGTGTTCCAAATAATTAGTTGTGAAAATCAAAAACAGACCATGCCTTCCTTTGCCAGCCACTGTTCTTCTTCCACTTATTTCAATAAATCAAACAGCAGGAAGCGTACATCAGATCATTTCCTGTTCACTACATGATTTTCTTTCCAGGAAAGAGCTGCCAAACATGGTGTGTTTACAACAGAAAATGTAAAGCTTTAATAAAAATGGACATGAGTTAAATGGTTGCTATGTATCAGTTAGAGATAAGAGCAGCGAAACAAGACATTTCTTCACATGGAAATGTCCCAGAAGTGATTTATACATCCCTGTTTCACCCTCGACTCCCTCCAACTCAACCTTACAGAACAGTTATATAACGATTCCTGAAATGCACAGAAACACACACACACAACTCTAAAGAGACACTCAGGGAGCAGACGGGAAGGGAGAGAGCAGGAGGGAGATGAAAGTGAGGTCATCATTCAAAAGAGAAAAAGAGATGCACTTCAGAGGTAGGGGGGTGGACACACACACATCTAAAAAAAAAATGACACACAGACGTAGATTCTGGGAAGTGAGATTGTTTCCTCTGCCCCGGGTCAAGAGGAGAGAGACAGATATTGGCAGGGACTTACGCAATATGTTACATAATATGATTGTATTAGTTGTTAAACACACCTTAGGCGCATTCACACCGCAGTACTTTTCCCACAAAGGTTCATGAGAACTTAGTTCATGAGAACTCTTTAGTTCTCATGAACAGATCACGTTCACACCGGAATAAGTCCCTGAGGGAGGATTAGGCAAATGAAGCCGCTGACATCACTTCTTCTTCTTCTTCTGCTTCGGGTTTACTGGCAGGCCGCAAACAACTTCACTGCGTATGCTGCCACCCGAAGTCCCCGGCCGGAAGTCCCCGGAGTTGGGGACTGGCTTCAGTAGAAGCTGCTGGGACTCCCAGCAGCTTCTACTGAAGCCTTCCGAGTAAATCGCCAGAACGTCGACACCTCCTCATCACTCCACCGCTCCCATGTTTTCTTTTGTGTTGCCATAAGTTAGTCTCTCTGCGTTTGTGTGCTGGGCTAATGCTAATGCTAATAATGCTAATGCGAGGATAATAAAATGGCGGCTTCACAACACTTTTTGGGAGTTTTACGGGGCGTGGTTTGCATTCCGCCCAGCCAATCAGACATAGGAACCTTTTTCTCCCACGAAAGTACCTGCTCTCTAGCAGGGACAGAAAAGGGGGTAAAAAAGGTTTTTGATGAACTCATTTTAGTACCGGCTCTTTTTGGTGTGAACGCGACATTTCGGAACTATATCGGAACTAAAGTGGGAAAAGTACTGCGGTGTGAAGCGGCTCTTGTGTCCACATTTAGTTTCACTGTACGGATTCAACGCATCATTTCGATAGGATTTAGTATAATTGATATGTAATTGTAAAATTATTTATAATAAATTCAGTTTTTTTTACCTAAAAAAAATTAAAAGATATTTACTTAATGTATTTGTCCCTTGTCTTTTTTTAGTTGCAACTATTAGGATGACTTGTTTTGGTATGTGGCCTTTGTTAGAACCGATATGAAACCGTTTTCTTAATAAAAAGGGGAATTCATAGGAAAATGATACAGATCATATTGTAGTGCAAGAGAAGCACCTGTTTCCTTTTTTTGTTTCCAGAGCAAATTGGCCACAGGAAGTCCAACAATCAACAACCTCTTTTATGGTTTTACCAGGAACATGTATCTTGTTTCAGAAAAGAGAAGGACCTCTGGCTGGCTGTCAGAGAGGCGTAGAGAGGCGTGAAGAGGAGTGTCAACAGCAGGCTGATTGATTGATCATGTTGTTTGGCTCGTGTTCCTTTGTCTACAGTGCTAAAAAGTTAGTTGAGTTGTTGACATTAACAGTTGATAACTAAAAATGTTCTGTATTGTATATTCAGTAAAGTCAATTCAATTGAAGAACACAACATCCTTGTGTTGTCTATGATTCTTAATCAAATTAAATGTATAATAACATTCATATTGTTTCAGCAGCACATACACAGTATTGTCCAATTCTAGAAAAAGGAAGGAAAGGATATAATTAAATACATGCGATTGGACGATGTCACATTGAGCTAGAGGACAATATTGGATTTTCTTCTGTATTTCCTGCCTTCATATGAAAAGCCTTTGATAATACAACAAATTGTAATGTGTACAGTTACAACAGAGTTCTCCAGCTTTTATTATTGAGGTTAGGTTTTTATATACAAGTGAAGACACACTAGCGTCACTCTTATGTAACATTGTTTGTCACTGTGATTACAGGCTGGCATTCAGCCAATCACTTGTTGTTGATCCACAGGATAACAAAATACTTCTAAAAGAACAGAGGAGGAATCAGGCTAGGAAACATGCAGGAAAACAGGAATTATAACCTCAAAGTACTGACAATCGCTCCATGATCTTTTACTACGATAAAAATGTGTCGTCATGATGGTGAAGGATCTGTGATTTAAACATAAACTTGATTTAAACACAGACGCATGATGAGTGAGGACAGCTTATAGAACATATACAAATGCACACACAGGTTATATAACTAATGAATCATTCTATATTGAGGATCCAAGAAACTGAACACACACACATTCACACACACATTTTGGGTGCAGCGGAGATTATACTCAGGAGACACAAGAGCAGCGGACCTCAAATCCAAATAGCCCCTCAGATAAAAGGCGAGTCCCACACATTACATAACGCTGTGATAATAAACACAATGCAGTCAAGACGTGTTTTAAACTGCAGAGTTGAAGAAGACACTTCTTCCAAACATGAAAACTAGTCAAACGTGGATAATTTGTAAATATTAAGAGGTATCCGCTGTCTTTCTGTTAGCAACAGCCATATTTAGCATACAGAAGAACAGTGCATCATTTTAATGATATTAGCATTCAATTTGTCACATTAAGAGATGTTTGTCTGGAAATAGCTTGCTTGGTTTAAGGCTAGACACAATTTGCTTGTGGTTAAGGCAAACCTAAATGATTCTTTGAAAACATACTTTTTTGTTTTACTTTAACTCGGATAACTGGAATCACTTTTTTTTTTTCACGTTTTTTTTTCACGTTTTTGTGGCTGCTATCTAAATAAAGCTTCAAACTCCAAATTCTATATTTTATCTATCAAAGTTTCAACACATATTTTTTAGTCCAGAGAAATTCTTGCTGAACAGCCGAGTGGCAATTACTGACTTCACCTCCAGTAACTACATGCTGCTTAATCTTCAGCTTCACAGATTGCCCGCCTCATTAAGAATCACTACCACATGCATGAGTCCATAGAGGTGTTATCTTAAGGTGAAGAATGGATTTAGAGAGCCGATTGTTGCTAGGCGATCAAGTCAAAATCAAATATTCAGCTGTTCGTGATGAAGAGGAGATGAAAAACAGGAGAAGGGAGCAAAACAATCGTGATGAAGTGCAGGCAAAATGAGATGATACAAAGCAGCGAGAAGAGAAAAAAGTGAGAAAGTGTCACGATGAGTCAGCGAGTGTCACAGAGCATATACGCACCCGCAGCACATTTTCTAAGCCATTAATTTCTTCTGTTGGACACTCCCTGTGGGTTGGAGACTTGCTGCTCCTCTCAAAAAACACAACATGTAGTGTAGAGATGTACATCTCCAAAGACTGTGAGGCCAGCAGCAACACAATCATAGGTGTGTGTGTGTGTGTGTGTGTGTGTGTGTGTGGTGTGTGTGTGTGTGCGTGTGCGTCTTAAACAGGGGCTGCAGTGGACAAACGTCTTCTGTGACCATGAGGTTATGTAACATCATAAGTATACAGTATGTTAAGTGATTATATAACCTGTCACAGAGTACTGCAACGGCACTGTGTATGTGTCTGCTGTCCTTCAAGTGTGTCAGGTTTTTAAGGAGCATTGATTGAAAAACAAGAACAAAAAATCTAATTTCCCCCCTGTCTACATAATTAAAATGGCCCTATTATGCTTGTTGGGTTTTGGCTTTCCTATAGTGTGTTATTTAAGTTTTTGTTCAAGTAAATTGTCTGTGAAGGCTAACATCCCAAAGATTCTCTTCACTCCCCCCAAGCCTGTTACGCCTCAATTAGGCTCCTTTGTTTTATTTCCTTAACATAATGACATAACTATAGGCGCTTTCACACCCGAGTACTTTTCCCAGTATAGTTCCGATAGTTCTTGAAATTTTGCGTTCACACCAAAAAAATCCGGAACTAGAACTTAGTTCATGAGAACCTTTTCAGCCCCTTTTCAGTACCTGCTAGAGAGCAGGTACTTTCATGGGAGAAAAAGGTTCCCATTTCTGATTGGCTGGTACGGCTAAGTACTTGGTGTGAAACCGCCTTATGTAACACTCGCACTTCTTTAGGCTAGCACTCGACACTTTGCACGTGATAGGCTAAGGGGTGGGACATCTCAAAGAGGTTGACCAATCAGGACAGAGCTGGCCAGCTAACCAAAAGGAAAGGTAGAAAAACAACACACTTTTTGAACATTAAAGCATGTAGGCGTGTCACAGTAAAGGCACAAATACAATTAGGAAACCTGAAAATTACCATAATAGGGCGCCTTTAATGTGTCTAAAAGCAGTAATATACCATGAAAAGTGTCTTTTCCTGTGTGGTCTGATAAATCTGTGACACTTTTAGGTGTGAGAAACCTTTTAACCCTCACTTGATGAATTCAGGCTGTTTTCTTGGCTGTTAAAAATCTGTTAATAATACCAAGTGTTCACCCAACAGTGATAAAAACAGCTTGAGAAATCCACTGAATAAGGTTTTTTTGTGTGAGCTGTCTCTTAGTATTCAGAGAAGAAGAAAAACTTCTCTGGAACAGATGGATAAACATCTGCCCTCGAGCTGCAAACACAAGTAAAAGATTTTAATCTGATAAAGTCGCCCCCTAACATTTTGCCGAGCTGCTCCATTAATAATTACCGTACACAGACTGTGACAGAACAGACTGTGAGTTCCTCTCTGCGATATGCTTTCTTAGAAAACTAAATACCTTGACCAAACCCAAAGCCACTGAACTGAGGATCCACTGTGTTCAGGTGTGCGTGTGTGTGTATTCTCCAGTGTTAATGTCTACATTTTCCTGCCTCTTCACTGACCTATATGTTGAAGTCAACTAAAGAGACAGAAGTGGACAGTCTGTCTGTGTCTTGCCCTCCTGTTCTCTAATGGTCTACATAAGCAGATTATGGCTGATGGCACATATTTACTACAACAAGGCAGAGAATCCTCCACGTCACGTCACACATCTCTCCCCACCCACACCCACCCCACACACCACACACACCCACACACCACACACCACACACACACACACACACACACACGACAAACTGTCCACTGTGTTATCTAACAGAGACCAGGGATTCCAGGAAGTAGACAGGAAATGGAGGGATACAGAATTTATTGTAATCAATGGTTTCCAGGAAGTAAAGGTTTATCAGTTTCATGGCCTCTCTATTAAGCCCCAAATTTGTATTTATTCTGACGTAGTTATTCAACAGGCTTAGGGAAACTTCAATGGGAATTATGTAACGGCTGACTTTTGAAATGCCAGGGAGAGGGAGGGTAGGTTTGGTTACAAAACAAGCGTCTGGGCAGATTGTTAGGTTTGAAATGACGAGGTAATCATGGTATATTGAACCTTTACGCCCCCCTTATATCATTAGTGTGGACCTTTATATATACAGTCTACGGCGTGCACACACTGATATCTTTAAAAGGAAAAGACCCATTATTTGTAAAATCTCTTATCGACATCTAAACTATAGCAAGTCAAAGGGATTGGGACATTTTCGCTGCTCCATCTAGGTTTCTTTTTAAAAGTGAATATTTGTCAATTTCAAAAAGTACAATAAGTGAAATCAAATATGTCAGATTTTAACTTCTGATTTTCCCTTCTGATGCGCTCTCATTTTACACTTTCTGACCTCTTCCTAATTGTCCTGCCACTTTTACTTCTTAACTTTTCTCATGTGTCTCTGATTCTACCTGCCAACACCTTCTTCTCCCACCTTCTCGTCATCATCCTTAAGAACTGGACTGCATTTAATCTACTTTCATTTCTCCTACGCAACTCTTATCTCTATTCACTGGCCACTTCATCTTCTAACCTCAACCTGTCTTCTCCTCTCGCTATATTACATGTACTATCTCTTTATTTTCTTTCCTTTCTCTTCTCCAACCTTCCCCTCATCCAGGTACATGTCTGAGCTCATTGGGCAGCTATGTCCTCTTTGTTACATAACCTCCTCCCGAGGTTATGAAACACAGAATAACGTCTCACAGGGCAGGAAGACGTTCTTGAGATGTTCGGCACGCTGCTGTCATAACAAGGTGTAATTAACTGACTGACAGATAACTGGCTTTATGACAAGTTGACATCATGTCAAAAATAAAATACATATAGAGATAGACAATCATGGGATATTGTCATACAAGTAAATATCTAATGGAAAAGTGTCAGAATGTTCTATCTAAAAAGTGTTTTATCAAGTACTGATACTACCAAATACGACAAGTTATTTTGCACCAAATTCAGATAACAAACTAGTTTTATAGTGACAGTAAATACATAACTGTAGAAGAATTGAGGGTTAAAATGGGATTTTTGTGTTTAAGGTATCCTTAATTTGAAAAAAAAGCATGTTTCTCTACATTTCATATGACAGAATATGGAGGAAAATCCTAATAATTTGCACTTCTAATGAGAGGGTTTCACATTTTTGTTTTTAGATGTACCTACCACAACAAGAACTCCCAGAAAAAGACAATAAATTCTCCAACTGGCTCCAACACCCAGACACGCTTCCATTTTAAGCTTAACTTATTTCTGTATCTTGCCGCAGACATATCCATAACATCTAGTTCAAGTCTGGTTTTCCTAGTCCTAGTGGAAAGTTCAACGGACACATTTTGTTGGGCATTAAGACCCCGTCCACACAGAGACGAAACGGGTTGTATCCGCTACAGTTCTCTATTGTATAGACGGTTCGTCCACACGAGGCCGACACGGAAACGCGGATAACGATAACGGCTCCCAAGGTGGGTAGATCTGCGGACGAACGCTCTGGGGGGCCGAACTGCTCCGTGTGTACGCCCTATACGATCATTTTCTGATAACGATGAAGCCATAGCCCCGTCTCTCCCCACCTCTGCTGTTCACCCCGCGTCATGCTGATGTGTTTCGCCAACAACAAAAACAACAATGGCGGATCACAGGGTTGCTCTCGTGCTCCAGACGCTACTGACCATGCTACAGATGTTAGTGCAAAATCTACAGCTCCTCTACCACAACCATCAGCAACAAGTGGACATGGAGAACTACATGTTGCTAAATCCACCACGGAGAATAAACAGAAGGGCAACCATGGCAACCATGCTCGGGGGGTCTTATTCGCTGCTTTTGGTGTATTTTGTGGCGGAAGTACAGCGCAACTTACAGGCCCGGCATATGTACTACAGCGTTTCCAGCGGGTCGAGCGGTCTCGTGTGGACGGACACGTTTCTTGAGCCGATTCCGTGTGGACGGAAGACTTTTTTGATATCGACATCGGTTCGTTTTCGTTTCCGTGTGGATGGGGCCTAAGACAACAAGTTTAAAATTCCCTGAGAACTGAAGTGAAAAACAGGAAGCCTGATTTCATCTCACAGCAACCGACCGCATCCGATTCAATGAGGTGTCAGAAAGGGGTCAACATAGCAAACATGAGATGGGTCACGGATGAATGTGAGGTTAATAACCAGGTCAGTAGGTTGTGTTGAGTCGAGGTCAACAAATCCAACTTTTGTTATTCTCCCTTTTTACTTCCAACTCGAGGTGCCTCAAGCGGTTGCTGCCCAGAATGAGACGACCTGTTTTATTAAGAGTCCAATTTGCCCCTGCACACACACACTTATGTAATGTCTGCCTCTGGCTGTTACACAACCAGCATGTTCACAAGAACACGTGTCCCTCACACACACACACACACACACACACACACACACACACACACACACACACACACACACACACACACACACACACACACACACACACACACACACACACACACACACACACACACACACACACACACACACACACACACACACACACACACACACACACACACACACACACACACACACACACACACACACACACACACACACACACACACGATGTACAGTGGCACTGACACAGAGCACAGTCGAAGGAGCTTCTAGACAAACAGTGACATTTAAAGGACATCTACAGTATACTTAGAGACACACATTCAAATGAACACACACTGGCGGATACTGAGAAAGGGCTGTGTCTGCTCCTGATGCTGGGAAGAGTTCATAATGTTCTCTGAGTTTTACGACAACAGCAACAAGAACAACGTGGGAGAGGATTTCAGATTTGACAGACAGCACAGTGATAAATAGGAAGACAATTGACTCAACTCTTTCAGTCATTATTGACTTAAGATTATGCTCTTTGGTTGGTATTAGGTTTGCAAAAGAGAAAAACTGCAAATTCTCAAATGTGCATAGGGGTGAACTGAGGAAAACATCACAAAGTTCAGACAGTGAGACATAACAGGTTTTTAAAAAAAAAGTTGTAGTGGAAAAACAGTTGTGGTTTCCTTCCCGGGAAAAACCAGGATTTAACTGGGTTACATAACTTGCCTTGAGAAAGACAAAAAACTCAATTCCTGCCGTCAACATGACCACACACACACACACACACACACACACACACACACACACACACACACACACACACACACACACACACACACACACACACACACACACACACACACACACACACACACACACACACACACACACACACACACACACACACACACACACACACACACACACACACACACACACACACACACACACTCTTATATAACAGACTGCCCTGAATGAGTTATTAAGGCTGCTTTATTAGAGCGAGGCAGGTGAGTTATGAAACCCTCCCACTGTGTGTGTGTGTGTGTGTGTGTGTGTGTGTGTCAGAGAAATAGAGAGATTAGACAAGCATTTAAAAAATAAAGAGACAGAGAAAGACTGTGATGGAGGAAGAGCAGCAGGAGGTGATACGAGGTTGGACGCTCTGTTTGTGGGCCAGTGTGTCAATGCTGCTGAGGAGGACGAGGAAGAGGAGGGAGGAAGAGGAGGACACACACACACCGCCACACACATACACATGGCTGCAGGCTACCAGCCATTACCATTGTGCTGGTCATACTATAACCTGTTACATAAACGCTTGTTGGCAGCATTTGGGACCGTGTGTGTACTTTCGACCTCTCAGAAAAATAAAGTGTATAATCCAATATGATCTATTAGCCTGAAGCATCTGCCAAACAGTATTTTACTCTAGAATTATAAAAGCTTATAAATATTTACACAAATTGTAGTTTAAATTTCATTTTGAATGTTTGAATGCAGCTAAAAACCTCTCTGTGAAAATGTTAATCGATATGGTGGGCTTGGCTTTCTAGATGGCTAGGTTAAGCAAAGTGCAGCCATACAAATGTATTAAATAATAGCTTAGTTGTTTTATTTTACTGGTATTGAAATCAAAGTTCAGTTTCAGACATTAAGCAGCGATATCAAGCGACCCCCAGTTTTAAGACAGGCATTGTACACTGTCGCTTTTTTTTTTTTTAATGTAAAGTATGAACTGCATGTTCCTGACTATTAAAGTGAGGAATGTCAGAAAGAGAAGGAGGGTTTGTTTAATCATGATGTGTGTTATACAAGCAGCAAACTCCTTTAAGGAGTGCATAGGTTGTGTGTATCGCTAACAAGTGCGGTAAAAGAGAGAGTGTGTGTTTGACGTATGAAGTCAGCAGGATGTTATAGCTGTAAATGCAGCATATGTGCAAAATGTGTTGATGAATAAATGCTAAGCCAGGAAAGTAGCGAAAACAATGGCTCAGAGGATCCTACTTAAGGTGGAGTACGCTTTAAGGTGTTTAGTAGCTCTTGGGCACAGTTATTCTGAAAAAAGGCTCTATTAAAGGATTTATTTTGTTTTAAAAATGACTGGTTGTAATTAAAGGTTTTGTTGCCATGTATAATAATGTGACTGGCGTCAGCTTGGCACAGGCTCTACCCTCATGACATTCATCTGATCATAAGACTGCTGTAATGTAACACGATACTCTGCAGACATTTAATGTGTGGGAGAGAGACCGAGAGGGTTGTTTAAGGTAAGACAGAAATGTCCTCATGAGCAAGAACAAAAAGGATTACAGACACAACAGAGTTAGAGATGAAATCTAAAGAGCCCCAGGAGTGAGAAAGAAAAAAAAGAGAGTCAGAGAAGGGAGGGGCATCATCGTGCAGCGGCAAGGTAAAAAAAAAAAGGACATCGCCCAACAAAGAGAACTAAAAAAGGAGAAACTTTACATTAAAAGAGAACAAAAAAGGCAGCTCTATGATCTGGAGGAAGCAGAGGGATCAAAAAATGTTTGGACAAAGGCGACATTGGGGAAGTGGGAATAAGAGCCATGTGGCCGGACTGGTGAAGCCTACATCCTCTGAGCCGCGGAGTTATAAAAGCAGCCAGACTACACGTGTTCCCGGCGTTTAGCCCGACCCGCCGCTGCTCTGAGAATGGACAGGTTGTTCCTGCGCATCGTGCTGAGGCAAATTACAACCCAACCGAGCATGCAGGGGGGAAATAGACAAAGAATTCAAACACTATTTTGTTTATAATGACCGTAAAAAGTGTTGCTGCTGTAAAACATTCATTTTCCATTCTTTTCACAATAAGCAGTGTGTGACTGATGGACAGATTGTACTCACAGGATGAAAACACAACCACACAATGTTTTGAGGGAGAACAGCGTGTTCTTTTAGGCTTTATCACTACTCGCCATGCCACGGTTGAGGCGATGACAAGGCATCTAGTGTGTCTTTTCACAACGAGCCACACACCCGGAACAAAGCCCAGGAAATTAGGAGCATGTAGGCATCAGTTATTCCTTCATAAAGGCTCCTCTAAATACATGCCATCACAGTGAGAGGCATCTGAACACAGTGCACCCTGAGGAAAACCAGAACAAAAGATTCACAGAATAAAAAGTATAAATCGTGATCTGATTTTGTCATCTATAGTCCAGATTTTGTATCCTTTAGTTTTTAGTCTTTCATTGTTCTGGGTCTTTCCTTAACAGTATTAACATATGGCTTCAATTTATTGGGTCAACACTGTTGGACATTAAGGTCAATGCAACAGGTAAAGGACCGGTAAGGTAGGAGTTTTTTAGGGTCAGATTTCAGTCACCTTATTCCACCTGATCATATGTTTAACCATCTGGGGTAGACATTGGATGGTCAATTTACAACTGACATTTCCACTTACTCGAGTACCCTAACATTGTGCGATGTGTATAAAAAGGCTTTTAATTATTGTACAATATGTCTCAAGTAGATTTGAACACACTTGAATTAAAGCTAAAAGTCACCTGAATGAATGGACTTTAACTTTGAATCCAATGCGCTGAGACATTATAAGAACTCGATGTCCTATATTTACAGACTGCATTTTACTGTAACAATTATTTGCTTATCAGCTGGCTAATCTATAATTTCTCTGAACCTTCGGGCTGTTAATGATGTAACTAACGGTTTATCTGATGATAAAAGGGACAATTTAAAAACCAATAAACATGTAAAGAAAGGATTTATTGACCTATATCGATCCGTCATGAACTTTACAGAGTAAATTCATGTCACAAATCACTCAATCTCGCATTAAAATATTATGGAAAAAGTTGGTATAATATAATACTACAATCTAATTACTAATACTGATATCTCTCTTTTGATAAAAGGTTTTTTGTATTGCCTTTGCTATGTGAATACATTAAGAAATAAAGCATTTCACATCCAAAAAGAAATCCCCTCTTTGAATAGATATGACTATTTTTCCAGATAAACTGCCAACTGCAGCACTCTGACTCCCTCCTCACGCGTTTACTTGTCTCACTCATGGTCTGATAAACGATATGTTTTCCTGCCTACACATGCTCACACTTCCAGCATGGCCCAATGCTGATCGGATCCACCAATCACGCACAGGCATTGGTTTAGGTAACCGTAGTAACAGCCAATGGGAGGAACGGGCCGGAGACAACAAGACGAGAGAGAGAGAGACAGCCGGGCATGCGGGGGATATACCGGCTTAAAGATGGAGGGAGGGCCGACAGAAAAAAGAGAGAAAATCAAAGAGGGAGGAAGGATGGAGGAAGAAGAGGAGAGGACATATGAAGGGATGGAAGTTCAGAGTGAAAACAGCAAGGTAGACATAGCATGCATACTTAAGTAGGCATGGATCCACTGTTACACAACAATGTTAAGTAACTTAAGTAACGTAGCTCCTGCTGCACATTCCAGACACTTCTAAGATGGTTTTTAATATCAAAGCCTCCCTTCATGTCCTCTTTTTAACACATTAATGAACTCTCCGCATGCCACTCATTAGATATAAAGTACAGTGAGTATTTCTTCAGCTTTCTAGGCAGCATTTCTTCCTGTAACTCAAAACATTGCCCCATCTCAAACCTATCCTACTTAAAAACAATTCCCAAATCTCTTATTTCTCGCCAACTTTTTTACCCCTTTCCTAGAGGTCAGAGATTCATCCCAACGCCAACCTTTTCTCTGGGGTCATGATGGTGATGTCACTCACCTGCAAAAGACTCCGTTTCATCCAGGAGCAGCATGGTTATCAAGTTAAGAAGAGCCGGGTCTTCTCTGCTTTCCTTCTTCCTCTCAATCTACCTGTCAAACTATACCTGTCTCAATACTGCCTCCTCTTCTAGGCAGTAAAAGAGGTGTTTTTCTCCTGCTCTCAGCCTTGTTTTACACCCTGCTGGCCTTAAATATATCTCCTCAGTGACTGACTTACTGACTGACTGACTGGCTGGCTGGCTGGCTACGTCTCGGGTGCTCTGTGTGCTCCTCTCTGCTCAAAAGCAGTGTGAGTATGAGGTAGAGGCATGCAGGAGAGATGGCAGCTGAAAAACTTGCATAACCCTTCATGCTGGAGCCGGGGCCCACTGAGGGGGGACTGGTACGGACGATCATCCCCCATTCTCCCTCCCCTTTTAGGAAAAAGCCACTCCTCCATAACACGCTCAGGAATACAGAGCACGTACGGAAGCAGCCGCCCACACACGCATGACTGTTAGTTAACAAATGAGTGATTCTAGGAAGAGGCTCAGATTTAAACTCCTCAATGACATTTGAAATGGGTTGGTTACTTAAAATGAAAATTCTTTTAAAAAATGGACACACAATTACAATTTGAAAGTATTGATATGAGATTGATGCTGGTTGCATTTCACACAAATCCATGGATGAAGAATTTGATTATTTTAATTATATGTCAAACTATTACCTCCTCTCCCACATGGTAATCTGTATACAATAGAGGCAAAGCACAGCTGACCTGAGAGACAACTGCGTGCGTGCGTGCGTGCGTGCGTGCGTGCGTGCGTGCGTGCGTGCGTGCGTGCGTGCGTGCGTGCGTGCGTGCGTGCGTGCGTAGCAGAAAGAAGGGCACAGCAGAGGAATGTGGTACCAAAAATGTGTGTCAAGGTCCTCTAAACAATCCTCGATGGTAGAAGTTTGATGTTAATTTACCCTGGACTCAGTCTTGAATATAATTTGTCAAACAATGGCAAGTATTGAAAAATACTCACACTGTTACCTCCGCATGTTACTTAACATAAAATAGTACAACAAATATGTACAATAAAGTACATCAACAGCTTCCATACTCATCTACTGTTGCATAAGGAGTATTTTAGTATCACCATTCACCAACACTCATTTTTTGGTCTCGAAAATAAATGCTGCAGAAGAACACGGACACTACACATAATTTATCTGATTTCTAGTTAATGAATCAAATATGTTAAAATGTTCCAAATAACTAAAGGACTTATGTTACAAAATGTTACAGAAAACTCTTTACCCTGGATTACATGTTGCATTGCGCCAACAATATAAACTACTTTTATTATAGCAAAGAATGACTTGTAATGAAATTTAAAAAGATCAAACTAAATCCATGGCTTCATCCAATTTCTGCGTGAAAAGATGACAATGTAACTTAAAAAATGTAGTTTCATCCACTTAAACGTACATTAAAGTCCTTGTGAATCGAGAACAGGAACCTTTTTCTCTTTTAAAAAAAAGAATAGTACCACATTTATTTCATAATAAGCATTATGAAACCTCTGAGTTCTGCCCGGGCCACAGACTTGGCACTGCCACCCATATAGGTCAGTGTGCCTGCATTCAGCCCGGACAGAAAGACATACAGCAGAGGAGATATTGGGACTAAAATAGATAAGTAAGTAGAAGTGTGAAAGACTAAACAGAAAAAATGTACACACTGAACAAGTAAAAGATTTAAGCTGCTCACCCATGTCATGTGGTTTGGAGTTGTCTTTTGTCATCACTGGTGATACATCCATGCCTCCTCTACACTTTCACTCGCTGTTCCTCCTTCCTGCCCCTAACACATTCCAAAGGGAGTGTTTCAGAGTGTGTGTTCTCAACATCTAGCGCTAGACTTGTTTCCCAGCTTTTACTTCGTTCTCCAACGAGGACAGAAGCCAGTGGGACAATTACAAAACAATGAGTCGCTTAAAAGTTGCCCCAGCCTGTCGTTTGTAGGAAACCCCCCTTATTGTGCCGGCTTTTCCTGTCTACTTCCTCCTCCTCACTCTCTTTCTTCCCTCCCCCCTATGACAGACTGACACAGGAGTGAGTGTGATGTCACCAAGCCACGCCCCCTCCAGAGAGGCTGCCTTGGGTAACAAGGGTAACGGGTTCAACCAGGAAGTGGTGGACAGACACACGGACAGACTGAGGGTAAACAGAGTTTACTGTCACATCTGGTCCTGTTGACTTGTGGTCATTTCACTGTAATCATGTAAATATCACAACTTTTTTATATTAACTGAAATACAATTATATTAAACTGATGTGAAATGTAGGAAAATGAAGTTAAACATTTCGGAACGAGGAGGAATACACAAAAGAGATCACGATTTCAACCTGCCAAAATCAGCTATTATCAAAATATGAAGATGCACAGAAAAACTTAAGGCACTCATATCAATTATATTCAATTTTAAACTATAGTGCGTAGTAATATGTGTTGACAGAGTTGTGCAGTAAAAGTAATATCAAACGTATCTGTGTGAAGCTTTTACTGTAATATCCAATGTTAAAAATGAAATATATTGGGAGGGGAGGATAAGAAAGACGGGGGAATAAGGATAAATAAAGTCATATGATACTACTTTATAGTCCCAGCATACACAATTCAAAGACTCTTGTTTGGCTTCACATGATGGTATTACACATCGTAAATGGTAATAAACACATCATAAACACTGATCATCATCATCATCATAATGCGGAAACCATCAATGCTGAAGTTGGGAGAGGAAATAGGAAGAATAATAAATCCCAGAAAAATAATATACATGATAGGTGAGATGAAGATGTAGAAAAGAGCCTGGTGAGCAATAAAGAAAGGTAGAAATAAATGCATAAAAGAGGGGAAATAAATGGTAAACTATAGTAAAACTTAACCAATGAAATGATGAAGTCACCGATACAAAAAAAACAGGAACTAAGAAATTAGTGATAACAAGGGGGATCACTAATTTCAGAACAATCCTGTGAACCTGAAGACCCCTTTAAACCCTCGTTGGTGGTGTGGGATCACACACACACACACACACACACACACACACACACACACACACACACACACACACACACACACACACACACACACACACACACACACACACACACACACACACACACACACACACACACACACACACACACACACACACACACACACACACACACACACACACACACACACACACACACACGAAGGTGAGAGCCCAGTCTCACATGGCTACATACAGTAACCTACATTGCTGTGGAGCTCGGGGGAGGGGTAAGCGGAATGAGAAATACTGAGGTGGGGGAGGAGATAAGAGGAGGCGGTGACAGCAGCAATGTGGAGCAGAGGACTGGCTGGCAAATCATGAACACACACACACAAACATATTCACCTTTGCCATACCACAACAGTTCTGGTATCCAGCCACGCCTCCTCCTGTGTGGAAGGAAGGCTCACATTTCACTGTTTACATAACCTACTTTGACCAATAAAAAGTGAGAGGGATAGCATTTTGGTTCACAATATATTGTACTTTTGTGCAATGCTTGAGAAGAGTTCAGGTCCTTTACTTGACTTATGGGACAAAAAGCACTTGTGACACTGACTAGAGCAGGAGATTAAGTCAATATTTTACATTGTCTGACAAAGCCCTAACCGCTAATCAGAGCCAGCCAGACCCATTAAGCGACATAAGCGGCCGCTTAGGGCCCCCTAGCAAAAAATAGAAAAAAATGGGAAAAAAAAAAAATGGAAAAAAAATAGTAATCTCAGTACACCGTCGCCGTGATAAGTATGTTTAATTAATTTTGTTAATATGCCTAGATTGCCTACTCTCAAAGTCATGTATTATATTATTGAGTCAAAAATATAATACATTAACCGTGCTTTACCTGAACCTCATCATGACACTAGAGAGGACGGCAGGAATGTAATTTCCCATGTTCAGTGAATGCAACAGAGGCAAGACACCAGACCCACCAGAGAGTTGAATGGAAATAAATATCTGTCTTATTGGCTGACAGGTACCTATCCTGTGACAATGTTTAAACTGTCAGTCGGACTCAGAGTTTTTGAAGATGGACATAAGAACATTTTTTCTTAAAAAAGACGACAATTCTCAAGTGGTGACTCACACAACAACCCCAGATCCACCACTTGAGCCAGGTAAACAAGGTATGTAAATGTCAGTAAACTTCCAAGTTATGCGTACATGTAAGCAAAGCATAAATTACAGCTACGTTGACGTTACTTTGAATCTCGGGGGTAAGCTAAACCGTTAGCAACTAGCTATAGCTAGCCAGAGATATTAAATAAACACTTTGTCATACAATCTAAATGTAATGTTTTTTAGCGTTACCTGGTGATTTCAAAGAAAGCTCTCTGGGAAATGTTGACTTACTGTTCGACATGAAGCTAGAAGCTACCTTACAGTACACAGTTGATCCTGAGTCCTGTCAGTTAAAGTGTTTCATAGTTAGCTTAGCTAAGCATCAACCTAGCACTGAAATATATGGATGTTATGTGACAGTATTTCTGAGAAAAAGTCAGCTGAAATGGTGGCATAGTTGCCACTGCTTTACCTGTCAACAGCATGTTTGAACGTATTGCAGCAGTAAATGTGGCTGTTTGGCCACTGACGTTGCCATAACAACACCTGAATTTAAATGTGCAACCTCTTTTTGTGACAGATTTTTGCATGAAATTATAATTCTTCTGAATGATATTCCTATTGACAGCTAGTTTCTATGTGAACATTATGAGATGGACAGCCAGAGAGAATAAATGAAAAACAGTTATGAAATACTATATGACAAAATAAGAATACAGTTTAAAAAGGGAGTGATTTGTAAAATATCCATAAAGAAAAATCTGTTTACAGTTCTGTTTCATATGGGTGTTGAGAGATGTATCCATAGATCTCTTAATAATGCTCTCAAAGTGCACCAGATTGATGCTTTTAACTTCAATATTTAAAAACAAATCTTCCCGGGGGCATGCCCCCGGACCACCCTAGAGGAGGTTAGGTCCACGGTGTTTACATGCTTATTTATACAATATGTGTGCTTATGCTAACATCATAAGACAAAAGTTGGTTCCGTGTTGTGTGTAGTGAGAACGCGCTAGAGTGAGGGGGGCCCCCAAGCCAAAGCTCGCTTAGGGCCCCCAAAAGTCTAGGGCCGGCCCTGCCTCTAATCACAGAGAAACAACTATTTGTACTCATGTGGCAGTCTTTTAGAAACCCACTTCCATTAAAGGGGCCCTACTATGCTTTTTGGAGTTTTCCCTTTCCTGTAGCGTGTTATATAGGTTTTTGTGCATGTAAATGGTCTGCAAAAGCAAAACTCCCAACGTTCCCGCCAGAGGGAGTTTCTCTCCCAAACAACCAGGACTGCCTGAATCGCCTCCATTGGACTCCTTTGTTTACTTCTGTAATCTGGTGACATCAATAAGTAACCCTGGCGCTTCTATTGGCTAGCGCTGCAACACAATGTCCACGATAGGCTTAGGGTGCGGGACATCTCTAAGCAGTTGACCAATCACAACAGAGCCGATCAGCTAACCAATCAGAGCAGACTGGGCTTTGGTTTCAGACAGAGGGTGAAAAGAGGTGCTGCAGCACAGGCAGTATGACAAGAATAAAGAGCTTTTTGAACATTAAAGCATGTTCAAACATGTCACAGTAGACGCACAAAATACAAATATGAAACTTGAAAATTAGCATAATAGGGCCCCTTTAAAATAAATGTAATGGGTTTGTTCCTTGGCCTATGCTACAACCTTTCAAAAAGTTCCATTAATCACTGTAATCCTGCTGACTAAACACAAACACTTCATTGGCAAAATTAATAACGACGTATCACTAACTGAGTTTTCACCTGAAGCTTCATCATCGAGTGTATCCTGCAGTGTGCAGATACAAAGGCTTAAACACCAACAATTAGATCCATCCCCTGTAATGCAGCATCAGACCATAACACCTCTGTGTACTTGCAGCTGATAATAAACACATCACATATGCTGCTGCTGCTGCTGCTTTTGAAATGAAGGGACACATGCTGCCAGCCGAGCAACATGGCATCCGACTGTGGCACCTGACAGGGCATCGGTCAGGTGTGAAGGTGTGCACAGGTATATTGTACTCCATCGCTTCTATTTCTATTGTTTTGGTTTAGTTATGAAACAGTTATGGTATTCATTTGTATATACTCAGTATAACACAAATCACATTTTTGTTTTAAGATACAGGAAGTATAATCCATCAACATAGTTTTAGTCACGTAAGAGGCAACACCGGACCTCTGGTTTACATTTACTACTGACTTTAATGGTTAAGTAAAGAAAAGATATTTAGTAGATCTCATGCAGATTTAAAATAAGCACCTAAAGGACGTTTTGTTTATGTTGTCTTGTGTTTATCAGAGGTTGAGATGACCCTGCGCATTTTCCATACCTAAAAGTGACCATAATATTTTGGCTATATTTTGGGATAACCTTACCACCCACCACAGACGTTATAAAATATCATTTTGAGGGCTGTTTGATTGTTTCAATGGTGAAAATACATGCCTATTATTGATAAGTCTTTTGTTTATACTAAACTGCTACAAAAGCCTGAGATTTGTTGAGAATGATGACATTGCAGCGTAAATAAATGCATATTAAATCGAAATGATTTGAGACAAATTCAGGGGTTTAGGTTTGTAAAGATGATATCTGACAAAACTCTCACCCACTCAGATATTCTCCACTCCTGAACGTTGTTAAAAAGGGCCCACCACTATCTGATTATATTAAACTCCTGTCAATCACATGAGTAGGACTCCACATGAGTGATGTGAATATGATGAGAATAGATAATGAGAGTCTGCAGGATGGAAACCTGTTTCTCTGGAGTAGCTCAGTTTGTAGAGAGGTGGTTTAAGTGATGAGTTACTCAATTATTACATTAAGTTGTTATTAGATATGATTTACTGATGCTTTCATCCAAAGAGACACACAAACACACACACACTCACAATGATCTGGCAGTCTGGGTTGTCAGTATGTAGCTGGTGCTTCACCACCTACACTTCACTCTGTGCAGCCCTTAATCAGGTCGCACACATTCATGCTTCTCTGATCCAATCACATCAACTACAGAACTGATTTTCAGTAAACTTTTAGAACCAGGCCCAGGGAAACATATACATCTTCATTACCGACGTGACATCCAAGAGAGACAATCTGAAGAGAGGTAACACCAAACTTAACACCATTTAAAAATGCAGTGTTGGAGTTTGTGTCTCTTCTTTGTTCACAGAAAGGTGTTATTTCGCTCATTAAGCTGACATAAAGCAACATATATAAAGATTTGAATGTGTTTTTTACCTTCACAAATCTAAGTACAACACATACTCAAGGTTTGGTCTCCACCTCCAAAGAAAACTTTCCGTGCCTTTAGTAGTCTCTTTTCTTTCTTCTTTGATTATAGAAAGTTGCTTTTATTTACACATTCAGCTGACATAAAGCAACATACGTTCTTAAGATGTTTGTTCCGCACTACCTTTGTTCATATAAGGTTGGACGTAGAAGGTAGTACGCTAACAATCAACTCTTTCAAAAAGGCACTACCTGGGGTTGGCAAGGCGATGCATCTTGCCGCAGAGGTGTCAGTAACATTCGTGGGAGGAAACATGTTTACCTGTTTTTCTTCCCAGAGAGTGAGAGTGTACTCTGCTTACCCACACCTACACACAGGCGGGGGAGCAACAGGCTAATTAACAGACTATTACTCTCCCGCTCTCTGGAGGCAGCGAGTGTGTGTGTGGGTCTTGTGAAAGATGTGACTAAACCTCATGGCAGCCTCATCTGAGCTCAATAACATGCAGCACACACACACCTCAATCTGTTCACACACAAACACACACACACACTTGACCCAGAACAGACATCCCAATACATGTCTGTCTGTGCTTCAGAAATAGCTAAAAAAGAAGGTTCTTTATTGACTTTACATTTCAGTGAAGTGCTACAGAATTGTTTCTGAATGAGGGAAGCATGATGGCAGAGGGGAAACTGTAAAACTTAAACAACACAGATCCAAAAGTTGGCAGATGGCTCTAATAAGAAAACTGCCTTTTATACAATCTTAATTAAAATGACCTCTATAAATATTAACATATTATTTCATACATGCCTGTTATGTGACGCAAGTGGTCACCATGACAACCTATAACTTGTCCTCAGAGAAAACCCAAGACTCACAAGCAAACACAATATTGACCTGACCTTCAGCCACAAAAAGATACAACCAAAAACATATAAAGCACAGCTCCATGTGCGTCAGATCATTTCTAAATTTGTTTCCAGATGCAGAGTGTTCACGACCACCAGGGAGAAATATTTTAAGAAATGTAAGAGTTAATCGCTTTTGGAATAACTATAGCAACAATGTGACAGAATCTCATGCACATATTGTAATCTGTAATAATCATACAATAAATGTGTTAAAAAAATGTGAAAAACAGTTTTTCTTCAGTGCTGAGAGTGTTATTCTTGTGCTCATAAAGCTTCAAACCTTAGACATTTTAACTGGCTATGTTCTCATATTCTACTATTTTCTGCTCTATAAAATCACATCTCTTTCCTTTTTTCTCTCTATGGAATGGCAAAATGACATTTGAGTTTTCAAAGTGGAGGTAAAACACAAAAGGACAGAGAGCAGAGGAAGAGGTGATAATATAGCTTCAATCAGCTGGAAAGCCCTATAAAGTTCAGTACAGGCAAACATTTAAAATAATATTGACGTACGTGAAGACACAATTAACGTGTTAAATGTAGAGGAATGGAGGCAAGCCATTGAAGATCAGAAGAAAAACATGAGTGAACGAAACAAATGCGGGATGTCGATCCTCGAAAAGGAAACGGTCACAACTCGGCGGGGGTCAGTTTCCTGGTGACAGTTGTCATGGAAACCATAGGACAATGAGACGGTGGGGGGCTGACGATGTCACCAGAGCAAAATAGATTTGCAAATGGAGGATAAACATGTAAACTTATTTTTTCTCCATCAGACTTTTTTTTGAGGGTTTTAAATGTAGCTGCCAAACAGAAACTTAATTTAAGAAACTGCAGTAACTGTTAGTCTCCTGTGCTCAACAACAGATTTGGGATGTTGGAGACATTTTAGAGTAAGTAAGTATACACATAAGTAAAATACATATGTGTATTGTACGTATTTGTCAATTCCGATAAACATCGACAGGGTAAACTTGCAGCACCATCATTTGTTCCCTCTTACCAGGACTTTTCCACACTAAGGGAATCAAACCAGCAACCTCACAAACCCACTCCTCCAGCCTTAGGGGTTTCTGTCATTTCTGGGTCAGTTACACAAAGTGTTGCACAACTTGTTTTGATAAAAATGTTTTATAAGCCTGAACATTAAGCAAGAAAGCAAGAGGACCGGAACTCCTTTTTGTCAGATGATTAATGGTACATCATTTCTGTCTCTCGACACAGAGCCTAAATAACACAGCCAGCATTACCCGCATATACTGTAGCATCAAACAGGCTAGTGCTGCTGTAATTAGGACAACATGTACAGACCGGGAGTTTGTGTGTGTGTGTGTGTGTGTGTGTGTGTGTGTGTGTGTGTGTGTGTGTGTGTGTGTGTCAAGAGTTCTTCACAGGTTCACAGGGCTGTGTTCCCTAGGCCTGAACATATCAGGCAATCTGCTACATTAAAGGGTTATGTAATGCTGACTCATTCTCTATAGGCAGAAAACTTTACACAAACATGTTTTGGCCACTTACATATAAGTGATTCCACAGGAAGCACGTTTCGTTCCTTTACTGCAGGGGTGTCCAAACTTTTTTCACTGAGGCCACATACAGACAAATATACGAAGGGCTGGGCCACTCACTAGAGATTAGGTATATTGCCTCATAAATTAAGTTATAAGTTGGCTAAATTAATCGAATGTAGGTAAATGATGCTTGTTACTTCAAGATGCTTAAAGAAAAAACAGCCTTCATCCCAGCTCTCCATAGGGTTTCATTTATCTTGGCAGCTCATTCCTTAAAACAGGAGCCTGAGATTGCTTATCATAAGAGGAAATATGACGGGTCTATTTCAAGCTTGTTATGATAATAAGTTATTGGGCTTTTTTCTTATCAACTTAGATTTTTTAGAAATTGTTTTCAACTTTAATTGACTACATTTATTTGAAAATGGGCTTATTGATACATGAAAATGACTGTGTAATATAGGTTTACATATTTTACATTTACATATTTAAGAAGTACAAGACAAGCAAAAGTTTAATTTGCGGGCCATATTTCATTATACTTTTGGAATTAGCTGAGGGCCAATTCAAAATGGCCCCCGGGCCGTAGTTTGGACACCCCTGCTCTACTGTGACATGTTTACATGCTTCAATGTTCAAAAATCTCTTTATTTTTCTCATACTGCCTGTGCTGCAGCACCTCTTTTCACCCTCTGTCCTGCCCCTTAGCCTATATGTGCACAATGTGTTGGAGCGCTGGCCAATAGGAGGGCAAGTGTTACGTAGTGATGTCACTATGGAGGCGTTTCAGGCAGATTTACATGCAGACAAACCTATATAACACACTACAGGAAAGCAAAAACCCAATAAAGCATAGTGGGGCCCCTATAATGGAAGTGGGTTTATAGAAGACTGCCGCATGATTGAGTACAAATAGTTGTGTCTCTGTGATAGGCGGTTAGGGCTTTGTCAGACAACGTGAAATATTGACTAATCGTATCAGCTTAATCTTCTGCTCTAGTCAGTGTCACAAGTGCTTTTGGTTCCACAAGTCAAGTAAAGGATCTGATCTCACCAAAAGAGCACAAGATGTACCCCCCCCCTTAGCATATCACGTACAATGTGTTAAAGTGCTAGCCAGTAAAAGAGTGTTACATAGTTATGTTATTATGATACGGATTAAACACAGGCGTTTCAGAAAGGCCCTGTATATCTTTGGGCTACATGAATTATGGCTCTTGTAGTTTTTATTGAGCCGTGCACAGTAGTGACCTGAATGGATAAAGAACTACTCATAGGGCTCAAAGCATCAACACCTTTAAGGAAGGGAAATCAAATTGCTGGCATGGAGCGCAGTGGAAAAAAACTCACAGAAAGTTCTGGGAGGAAGGTCTTAAAACTCAAGTTGGTCCTCACAAAGATAGAAGTATGAGAAAAAGTGTTGATATTAAACGCCTCTGCAGTTAAACTCACTTTTAGCTTTATGCATTGACAGTTAATTACTTCAGAGCATGAGATGTTTATATAAAAGCAAATCACCTGAGAAAGCAGTCTGAGTGTGTAAAGAGCGTTACTATGGTAAGTTAAGTTGATGAAATGTGATGCGACGAGCTACCAAGGTGCTCTCTGATCGCAGTGCACCCCCTCCTTTAATCTTTCATTTAAATCTAAGAAACTGTAAATACTAAGCTCCTCTCTACGGGTAATGATGTCAAAGTCATCCAAACACTGACGTCATTAAAGGTATCCAACTAAAGTTAAACCTCCTACACACACACTGAGGCACACAGACGACTCAGCATCTAACACAACAATGATGATTCACTGCGTTATGCAACGCAAACTGGCAACAGAAGAAATGAGAGGAGACGAGGGAGTTTAGAGGAGATCAAAAGGTTCCTGTGGAGAGCTTGTCTGGTCTGTAAGTGTCTCTAAATGCAGTTTAATATTTTAGGCAGATAAGATATTAGAAGCTTTAGTTAGTGTTGCAAGTAAAGAATGAATGATAATTGAAGCCAAACTGTGGCAAGTTTCCTAGATTTGTCCTATTATCCTCGTCAGTTGACAGCGTCAGTCTTTTTACCCATAAACCTTTGTTTTGTAGGGTTGTATGGATATAATCAATGCTCACATTATTTCAGATTTAGGCATTTAGTGTGTCAATTGTTATTTGGAGTGCTCATATTTCTGCTAGGCTCATCAGCACTTATTTCAAACATAAATTACTCCACACATCTTTCAATTGCAACCTTACTTAAAGCGATTATTTGGTCATAATCTACCATTCTGACTCACCAGGTATCCACTCATCTTCATCATCTCCGTCGTTGTCATCGTCTCCATCAGTGATGTAGCAGACCTCCATCTCCCTCTTCCTCCCATTCAGCCGCTCCTCTTCTTCAGCAGACATCCTGACCTGCAGGCTGCTGCTACCTCAGCATGGCCGCACTGCACACCTGAAGCAGAAATACAAGGTGAGGATGAATAGATGACCAAGTACAGGTATAAACACAGAGACACTGATTTAATTAATTTGAATGTATTTGTATTAGCTTGTCTCGGTTGATCTTCAGCCTCGGGTTTGAAGCTTTTCTTCAAAGTAAAAAAAGTGCACTTAAATAGAATAAAAATGACTGTGTGTATTGGCTATGCATGTTATGCTTGGGTAACATTTGTCTGTAGGCAAAATGTAAAGTGGAAAGGTAGAAAAATAAAAAAATTAAATGTTTGGAGAACATTTTATTTTACAAGACTATTAAAATCTGTTTAGAAAGCTTAAAGACACACTGTTTTTCATTTAGTTTAAGACGTGTATTCACTCAATTATTCCCTGAATTGCGTTAAAGCATGTAAACATGCAGTGGCGAACCGTCAGGTCCTTCAAGGTATTCAGAGAATACCCTGGAACACTCAGATAAAACAAACAAAAAATCGACAGAGGATCTATTCTAGATGAATGCAACGAAGCAAATCATTTGCCGTTTTATTGTTTTTAACGCTGAAATGGCAACAGGTGAAGATGATGTTGTTGCGGAATTGTTGCGAGTACCCTTTTCAAGACGACAATTCAGTGAAAAGACGGACATTATAACGGCGGCGCGGGTGTGTGTGTGTCTACAGAAGGTCCAGTTGTGATAGACACGGTTCGCCACTGTAAACATGTCACAGTAGAGGCACAAAAACACAATTATGAACCTGAAAATATGTCCTCTTAAATTACAACAAAAATGAAGTATTTAGGTATTTTCTTGTATTTGTGTAATTTGTGTTTTCTCTGGTGGAAATAAAATACATCACATCATTTTGATTCTCTCCTGTATAAAAACGGTTTACCTCCAGGGTTTTTATATTACTAAAAGATAGGACAGGAGCATATAGCAGGTTCTTTGTGAGAGACGTATCAAAGATCATGACCTGTGGATGAAACACAGAGCTGCAGATGGACAGGAGGAAATAAACCTCAGAGAGAGACAGTGAGAGAGCTCTTAAGACTCTGTGATGCTTTTAAAGCTCTATCTCTCAGCGGCAGGGAAATTACCCTGGCATTACTCACATCCTTTTCTGTCTGCCAGAGTGAAACAACCATAAGCTGGAACCACAGACTGCTGCTGTGCCATCCATTATCAGCTGCGAAGCGGCAAAAACAACGTGTTGTTTTGCTTTATAGCACAATGATAACACAAAGATATCATTACTAATGTCATAATTCACAGCAGTATTAAAGAAACCTTGAAAATAGCAATTTGGAAGACAGACTTTCTCCATGCAAACGACACAAATATATAAATCACATGAATTCTCCCAGGCAATGGCCTATAACCACCACCATAAACAAGAATTATCGCTTTTGTCTTCTTGCTTTATTCAAAACAAAGGCTTCAAATAATATTCACCCCGGCGCAGATGAGCCCAGACTCACAGTATCACAGCACGGTTTACCCTTGATCCCCTGCCAGCTCACCTTGCATAACATTACACAGCAGATTACACAAGAGGTGACACCAGCCAAGTTTACCAATTGGCCTCGGATTGACAATTTCAAAAGCCTCATGAATCCAGCAAAGCTAGACTTTGAACCACAACACCTATTTGATGGATTTCAGATTTGTTGTAGAAAGACATTCAAAAAGGTAGAAGTGCTAACTTTTGGAAGATTTGTAATTTGGGACGGCACTCTGCAAGTAGAATTCTGTAGCAGTAATCATCATGCTCTCTTTGAGTCTCATTATATTCCTCTTATGTTCAAGGGAGTGAAATTAAACTGTGGCTCATTTTCCTGAGAAACCTCCTCAAATCAGCTCAAGGACTGTGTGGAGGACGCACAGTGGATATCATTGCTGCAGCACTGATCCTCTTCAAGACAAAATAGATCCGGGCTAAGGAAACAAAACCCCTTCTGTCAAAGAGAAGCCCATACTTGTCCATGAGAGTATGTGAAACGAGGTTCAGCTTCTACATCCTACATTTCCTACAGGGTTTGAACCCTAAAACTATTACAATTAATAACCAACGCAGTCTTCACAAAAGGTCAGAGAACCGGCAAGTACTCACAAACACTATTACATCATATCAAAAGAGCTGACTAATGTTGTTTTTTAAATTTTACAAAAAAAATGTTTTCCTTTTAAAAAGGTCCCCTATTATACTGTTTTTCATCAATATATTATAGGTCTCAGATACAAAACATGTCTCTGAAGTGTTTGGCTCCAAATACCAAACAGATCATGCATTGTAGCATCCCATAAACCCCTCTGTTTCAGCCCTGTTTCAAAAGTGCTGATTCTCTGTCTTTTACTTTAGATGAAAATAAGGAGCCACTCCCCACGCCCCTCTGAGAGATATTTGGTTAAAAAGAACACAATAGGCGCGTTCACACCGGAGTACTTTTCCCAAGAACTAGACCGATAGTTCTTGGGATTTTGGTTTCACACCAAAAAGATCTGGAACTAGAACCTAGTTCATGCGAACCTTTTCACCCCCAGATAGTCCCTGCTAGAGAGCAGGTACATTCCTGGGGAGGAAAAGGTTCCAATTTCTGATTGGCTGGGCGAATTGCAAACCACGCCCCGTAAAACTCCGAAAAGTTTTGTGAAGCCGCCATTTTAATTGCTCGCATTAGCATTATTAGCATTAGCATTAGCCCAGCGCAGAAACGGAGAGCGACTAACTTATGGCAACACAAAAGAAAACATGGGAGCGGTGGAGTGATGAGGAGGTGTCGGCGCTTCTGGCGATTTACTCGGAAGGCGTCAGTAGATGCTGGGACTCCCAGCAGCTTCTACTGAAGCCAGTCCCCAACTCCGGGGACTTCCGGCCGGGGACTTCGGGTGGCAGTATACGCCGTGAAGTTGTTTGCGGCCTGCCAGTAAACCCCAAAGCAGAAGAAGAAGAAGAAGTGACGTCAGCGGCTTCATTTGCGTAATCCTCCCTCAGGGACTTATTCCGGTGTGAACGCGATCTACTAGGACAGTTCCGGGACTAAAGAGTTCGGCGGGACTAAGTACTGGGAACTAAGTACAGCAAAGTACTTGGTGTGAAAGTGCCTAATGGTGCTCTAGGAGGAGATTCAGGTGATAAGGTGGGTGGGTGTTAACCTGGTTGGTGATTGGCTAATGGTTACACAAGCCAAAAAATCGTTATGACATCATAAAGTGGCCAAAATCATCAGGGACAGTTTCATCCCACAGGCCATAAGACTGTTAAACACCAGGGGCCTCATTTATAAACATTGCGTACGCTCAAAAGATGGCGCACGCCAGTTTCTAAGCAATGTTTGTGATTTATAAAAAACAAACTTGACGGGAAAATGTGCGGTCCTCCATGCAAACTCTGACCCATGCGTACGCACTAAGCACAAAAACGGGAGGGACGAGAAACTGCGACACCGTTGGCAGAAGGAAGAATGGAGAGAAATATGTGGAAATAATACCATAAATAAAATATTACCTCTCATTTATCATATAAGAAGAATTAATTTGCAAAAATTGATTAAAGCCAATCTTAAAATTAATTAACAAACGCCTGTTTGAGACTCCTCAGTGCACACAAAAACATAACTTGGAGAAATAAATAATACGGAAATGTTATTGATCACCCCTTGATGATGTTCTCTTGTTAAGAAATGTATTCTCATAAATGATGCGGTAAACAGGACAGAATTACTTTAAACTGATGCCGTTTTGCATTTCTATAGGTTGCATAGATACGAGCATGGTTTTATATACTATCATGTTTAATCATGTTTTATTCCGTTTGCCAATACTTGATAAGTCGCTCATAAAACACAGGAGGTATGGAAACTAAGAACACCATATTTGGTAAATTGTACAGCTGATATAACACATCACATTTGCTTTATTTCCTTTAACTGGTGGAGTTGCTGCGGGGGGGTTCAGATGCACAGGCTGCAGTGGAGACGCTGCGCACAGCTGACCGACAGCTGGAACACAAACCAGGAAAACAATTCAGATCCAGTCGTCATGACTCCACTCCGGAGGGAATCCCCGATCATTTCTTACAGTTTCTCATCATGGGGGGGTCTCCTGTCCCCGGCACAAACACACTGCCTGAGGAAGGTTATGTGTATTTTGTCATTAACTTTTTTCGGACCACTTATTTATTCATTTTGGTGACGATCCGACCTCCATGCTGCTACTCTGGTTCAAACTGCATCCACCAAACAATGTGATTTGTCTCGACCTTCCCAAAAGAACCAAAATCTGACACGGTGTGAAATGTCTTTTTTAGCCGTTCTGTCGTCATCTCCTGCGATCTTCTTCATGCAGTCAGACAAAATGAATATTAATACGGGGCGTTTCTTTGACTATTTATAGGCAAATATGGGCGTTACGTGAAGCCCGCAAAAGCTGTGCCGCATTTCGAGTTGATTATGATTTATAAAAGGGAAACCGGCGTAGGACGTGCGTGCGCAGTGTTTTATAAATCGGAATTTTTTTCTGCGTATTTATTTGCTTTGTCCTACGATAGCCACCTTCCCACGTGAATCCTACGCAAAGCTTTATAAATGAGGCCCCTGAACTTTTGAAACAACATCCATAACATTCATCTGGCTGCAACTTACAAATTATTTATCTAATATATCATATTCCAATCACTTGTATATAGACTCTTATTGCACTATTTTTCTTTTTGTATTTACTTGCACTATTTTTTCAGTTTTTCAGTTTTATTGTGTTGCACTGTTGGAGGAGCCTGTGACCTAAGATTGTCATCGTCATAACTACACTGTAGCTATGTACGTATGACTAATAAAAGCCTTGAACCTGGAAAATACAATTAAGGGAACTTGTTGTCCGATATATCCTGGTGGTGAACCACGTTCACCATCTTAGTTTGATGTGCTTGCATTGTTAATTAGCATAAACAGAACATTCCAGCTGAGACAAAATCATTGGAAACATTTCAATTTGAAGAAAACATTTACATAACGTTATTAAAATCTTTTTTGGTGCCTTAAGTAAGCCCACGAGCATCAGAAAGTGCAACACTGTTATCACATCATCAACCACAGAACAGTGCTGGGAAAGTGCACTACAGTTTACTGGGAACAGGAACATGCAGTTCTTGGATCAGTGAAATTCTTGTGTAACATTACATGCCAGGGAAGAGTGGGCTGCAGATTTAACTGGGAGGCCCTCAGTGTGCCTTTTACTCGGGACACTTGTGTTACTGTTTGAAGATTTATGTCTAAGATTGCCTTTCACAGCCAGAGTCATGTTACTGACATGGAAAAACTCTCGCTACTAGGCCAAAAAACATCAATGTAAAAAAGTAGATGCACTTAAGCAATAAATGTATAAACTCTTAAACTATGCTTACAATAACTTCGCCTTTACTGGTGCACTTTTTACTGTTTTAGTGAATGACCATATGTTTAAAAGCAGGTTCTATAAGAAAAAGAGGAGCAACACTGGGAAGAAATTGTCTTGTTGAGACAGTTTTGTTTAACTTTCCCTCGAAGTAACCTGACTTGACTTATACATTGTGAAACGTTGGTCACATGACCCTCCCGCAGACATGCTGCATAGATTGTTATGAGCCTACACAAATCGCCATCAGGCCTTGTGTAGCGTTAAATACCAAAGGAAGGTGAGCCAAGCTGTTGAGTTCACGTGAGGCCTTTAACCTGTTAAATGTCACTTACATAACATTATATATATATATATGTTTGCTGCTCTCAGCAGCACTGCGTTGGTCCAGCAGGTTAGACAACCCTTTTTAACTATGCCTGGCTTTGGCACATCAACACTTGTACAATAAAATGCAACAACTTTGTGAAGGATGTCCAATGGGCATTGTAGCGCCATACATTTTTAACAAAGGATTTATTCCAACCACTGGTGGTAGATATCCATCATCTAGTACAGCTGCAATGATTTGTAGACTCATCCATTAGTCAATCGACAAGTCTTTTGAAAGTCTTTTCATCTTTTAAGTAATTATTAATGCACAAATCCTCTCAAATATAGAGATGTTATGCTTTTCTGTGTTTTACATCACATTAAAGTGAAAATCTTTGGGTTTTGGACTGACAAAACAAGACCTTTAAAGACACCACGTTGCGGTTTGAGACATTTTCACTATTTTCTGAGATTCTATAGAGCAAACTATCAATCGGGTCAGTTCCAGCACTTCATGGGAGCAAAAGTGTGACATTAAGGGACATTTATTCAAGATGATTACAACCATTTCAATTCACAATCAGGCTAATGTTAAGTCAGAAAAAAATTGCATATTCGTATTATTATATTCTTATAATCCTTTAGGGTTTTTATTATACACCATTTGTCTTGGTCAGCTTTTTTCCAGGGACAGCTATTACGTTTATCTGCATTTTGTAATTGCCTCTTGTAGCTGTCATTATTGTTAAAGTGGAGTCGGCATTAATAGAATGGGCATTACATTGCCTACACATGCAAAAGGGATACTCACAAACAACAGGCATACTTGATGTGATGGAGAAAAGCAAAGCTGATGCAGGCAAGCAAACATTTAGTCACAAGTTTAATATCACTGTCGGATCACATTGTTGTCCGTCTGTACAACAAAAGAACTACAACAGAGGAAGAGCCACAACAATGTAAAGACTTTTAAATGATATATCAACAGAGAGATATCTTTATTTGTGTTAGAGCAGCTTCCACCAACTTCCAAAAACTCTCTTGAAATGTCTCACACACAAAGAGTCGAAACCATCCACACCCTACATCACCTCACCTTACAAAACCTCACCTGGAGGCGTTCTAAGGACATCTCATCAGCTTGCATTGCATTGTGGGAGTGCAGCATTGCCAGCTAGGATGAGAAGCCATTTCAATTCAGTGAATATAGAGGCGGGATGCTGATGAGGGCAAAATATAAAAAGAGAGAGGAATATAAATAAAGAGACGGAGGCATGAAGGATGACGGTGGAGATGGACATAGACAGGATGATGAGGGAGGGGGGGGGGGGGATAAGAGGCAGGGGAGCAGTCTGGTATCCTAAAACACCCCATGATCAACAGGGGGGAGGGGGTGAGACAACCTATATTTCTCTGGTTAGAAAATAGGACAAGCCTGTAGCCTGAACCAGCAGGTGGTCATATACATGAGACCCCCCCCCACACACACACACACAGATAATCTGCTGTGAATATCTCAGGGCACATGGACACTAAAGCTGCTGTAAAACCCTCCGATGCCTTGTGACGAGCATATCTGGATGTTTTCGATAAAAAATCATTTGTTTTGCAATTATATAAAAATGTAATCACACCAACAGAAATCTAGAGACGCAGCTCCAGCTATTCAACATTTGTATTTTTCACATATATAATTAAGGTAAATCCAGGTGACAATATTTTTTTGTAGTGTAACATCAGACAACAAAAATATTCAACTACAGTATCTTCAAAAGTTAAAGGTTTGACTGATGAGTTATGCTTTTGATATTTGTTTCATCCGCACACCAAAAGAGGATCTTATATATTACAGGTTCAAACCCCACTGCAGTCAGCATGTCGTTGTGTCCCTGGGCAAGACACTTCACCCCAAATTGCTTCTGTGGGGATTGCCCACAGTATTGAGTATGTAAGTCACTTTGGATAAAAGCGTCTACCAAGTGACATGTAATGTAATTAATTGTGGTGAACATAAATACTCTTTTTCTCATCGCGGGCCGTGTTCGGGATTTAAATTGCTAGCACATGTGCTCTCCTACAGCTAGGTATGTCCTTCTCAGGGTTTCATGTACAAAATACCTCACATATGCACCCACTTACATTTACACCATGTAATTAAAGAGAGAGAGAGACATAAAGAGTGATACGTAAGGAAGGGGGCAGTGAGAAGACAGCCGCTTGCATAAGCTGCCTTACATAAGATCTGGCTAATAATGCCACTCTTTAGCTTGCTAGAAAAAGTTGTACAAGATGCGCGCACACACACACACACACACACACACACACACACACACACACACACACACACAACACACACACACACAACACACACACACACACACACACACACACACACACACACACACACACACACACACACACACACACACACACACACACACACACACACACACACACACACACAGTGTACCAGGGCTCCATTATAAACCCGGCTGAAGCTCAATGGGGTTTATAATGGGGGAGGAGATACATAGTAATAGAGAGTTAGAAGGGGAAGTGCGGAGAAGGGCTAAGAAAATAAAAAATAAACAGCGAGTCAAACGACACAATCTTTTCAAATCCTAAAGATGCTGATTTCAGGTCAAATTAATATCAGATTTACTTCAAGTTCAAGGCTGTTTTGAAAAGAAATAAAAAGAATAACAGACTGAACGGTGGCTTGGGTTAACAATTTAATTAAAGTGGACCGACCATACCTTTCACCTTCACATCAATAACCACTGTTGAACCTGTTGACATGTTTTTTAATTTAAAACCACACACAACAGCTCAGTCTTCTCCTCTGATAAACAGCCTGATGATGCCCTTCACCAGTTCTCCAAGCGCAGGCTTTTTGCAAGATTACTAACACTTGGGTTTCTTGCTCTGAAAAAATATATTGTATAACACCTTGCTTTTATATTGGAATGGAGACGTAGAAGATCTGCACCACATACCCTCGCTTGTGTAACAGAATTACACAATACTGAAGGCTGGTGGTGGGGGGGCAGCAAGAGGTTGACCAATCAAAGGCAGGTTATTTTCATTCAAAGGCAACATCACACACATATACTAGTCATAGACACACACAGTGCTTTGAGATAAAGGAATGTATTTCTGATTATAATGGTGGAGGTCTTTTCAAAATCTTCTTTGCTTTTGTGACATCAAGCCAAGACCTAAATGCCAGGATGAAAGATATAAAAAAAATGATACCTTGACTAACCATCAAAGTCGCTACTGATCAAGTAATTATTTGACTAATAGAATCTTTTCAACACTAACCGGAAACATTTATTCAAACCCTTAAAAATGCCTCAACTCAGGGACAGAAATGTACAATTTCTTCTCATGTTTCTGGGTCGTTTGTGAAAGTCTTAAATAACATATTTAAATGAGACGCTTCAGAGTTCATCCAAGCTCAATGTCACACCTGCAGCCTTCTGATTCTAACTTGGGCCTGAAACCGCCCACACACACACGCTTTTTTTCTAATTCTGTCTTTGAACCTGTAAATACCTTCAACTCGTACACAAGTGTATTCAGGATTAGCCTGCATTTAAAACGTTGGTCGAGAGGTCTCACACAAAGGACTGACCTGGATCAGTGAACCGAGGATATTTTTAAACCCTTGGGTCAATCTCACCTGGGTGTCATTTCCAATCCCCGCCCACCTGCGCTCCCTTTGGCCTGCAGCCCCTGAGCACAGTTAAACAAAAGAGGAAGAAAACAAGAAAACCCTCACCTATGAATGATCACATCGCTTGTTGTGGGGTTTTTAGAAGCCAGACGGTGAAAACATCGATTTAGTTCTTCTAAATTCTTATTGACAATTAAAGTAAAACAATGTTATTTTCTTTCTGATGTCGGCATAGCTTCAAATAAAGATAGAAGCAGGAGCTCACACTTTATCATTGTCTCCTGAGTTCATGCAGTTGAACTAGGAGGTGTTGAGAGACGTGGGATCACTGCACCAAGATGACCTCTAATTGGATGCTGCTGGCTGTAGTCCAGCCAATCAGTGAGGGCTTAGAGGGTTCATTGGGTTTGTTTAGGGTTTACATAGGGACATGGGAGGACACGGGATCTCCTCTGCTTAACCTATAGAATCCATAGTAGGATGGGCTTATTCTGGCAGCAGTCAAAACATAACTGCTGAGAAAGAAACTTGTTATACATATCAGAATAAAGAGAAGACTATGAAGAATTAAGTACAAAAGCAGATATACAATTAATTAAAGTAAAATTATTATTAGTTATTTAAGACTAAAATCTTTATACAAGCTAAACAGATCAATTATATGCTGTATTCTGGTCACTGGCTATCATTTTTCTCTACAGGAATCAATTTCCTTCCACTATCAAGATCTTAGACATATTTTATAAACCATGCATGCAAGCCAGTAAATGTTTGTTTATCGAAAAAAATCCAATCTCAGATTTTCCCATTCCTCTGTGCCAACATCCATCTCCTCCCTCAGGTCTATCTGACACATCTTTAGGGGTATGTATCCAACAGGGAAAACAAGTGTGTAAGACAGATCCTTTATCAAACAGAGTAGAAAACAAAGGTATTGATTGATAACATTGTTTTGATGAACTGCAGTGAAGTTAAAGGTGTTCTTTCACACCTGAGCTAAAATGATCATAAGCCAAAACAGTCATGTAATTAGTCATTTAAATGTGTCTTATTATCCCTCGCTACAGACTCTTTACAGACTTTTGCAATGATTAGTCAATTTGCGTATCAACATACATTAAGATATCAAGTATACATTTAAAAAAATACTAGACACACAGTTCATAAAGAATTTCAAAATGTAAGGCAATGCAGCTTTTGTCTGATTTATATAATACAGAACTTGAATAGATGGATAATCAAAAATTATCAATACACATAATCCTTTTCAACCACAGAGTAAACATTACATTTAACTATGATATAGGAAAAAGTCTTGACTTCATTTGACAATGCAAAACTATTAGCTACCTCATCACTGAAATTGTGTTTGGTGTATCTGCGCTGACCCCGTCTGACCTCTGAGATGAATCATTAATGGGATCAGAACAAAGTCTGCTGAGTTAGAGAACTATGAGTCAGCGGTTATCTGAGGAACTCGAGTGGATGAGAGTGGGAAGAGAAACATCTTTTGGGGCCATCGCTCCGCTAATACCTTAATGTGGCAACACACGCAGACGCCACAGCTGTGTGTCTGGACGGTGGCATTTAAGCTGCCTGTGGTAATTATTACAGATGGAAAGTGCAGCTGCACCCGAGGAACGTCTGGGAACAGACCGTGGCTCGGATTTGTTACAGCTCAGAACAAATGAATGAGTTCCCAATTGGCTGCCATTACATCATCATCAACGTGGAAAAACTCATGTCAGTTTCCATGTACAGCAACAACTACACAAACAGATACAGGCCTGTCTCTCTGAGGCTATGGAACGCTATGATATTTAAACTGGGACAACTCTGACGCAGACTTTACTGACTGACAAATGAGTTCAAACAAGACACACACACACACACACACACACACACACACACACACACACACACACACACACACACACACACACACACACACACACACACACACACACACACACACACACACACACACACACACACACACACACACACACACACACACACACACACACACACACACACACACACACACACACACAACACACACACACACACACACACACACACACACACACACACACACACACACACGGTGTAGCCATGGATTCTGGTCAACAAATGACTAATGTCAAGAAGAACAGGTGTATCTACACAGGCACACACCCTAATAGAGAAATATTAAAAGAGAGCCTGGCTTATGGGGGGGGGGGGGGGCTGATCAACAAATTAAAACATCAACACTAACAACGGCTGTTCCACACACACATATACACAGTTATGTAACCTTCACACAGACAGAGCTGCTCTTACACATGCTCCTAAAGACTAACGCAAACACACTCACACACAAATGTCCTTCTGTACTTAGGAGGACCTTCCTCGACTTTATGCAGTGCCTTGCAACTAATAACTTTAAAACGACATGCCTCACCCAAACCTCACCTTATGCTGAGTTCAAAATAAATTGGTTAATTACTTAATTTGTCGAATTTCTGGTTCCAGGATCTCAGTTGTTTGGATTTGCTGCTTTTGTCATATGAGAGAATATCAACTCTAAAGGTTTTGCACTGTTGACATTTGAAGAAATGACGACCTGGAAAATAATCAACACACAAATAGAAAATGATAATTAGTTTGATTCGAACCTCAACAAAGTAGTTGAAGCTATTTTAATTGGCACATCTGGCTGGCTTTGTGTCAATAGCAACTCTCATGGGTTGTATCGACAGCCATATGCAGTACCAAACGGAAGAAATGAGACATGATTGTCAGATCATTAAAACTGATGGACACAACATGAACCTTAAGTACATTATTCGATGTGACTTCTGGGTTTTTATGTAAAAGAATGTTGAGAGTCATTAAGGGTCATATTTAGAGTAATAAAACATACAGCCTCCCATGTTTCACCTTTATCGCCTTCACAAAGATATTAGGACAAGAGCAAACAGGTTCTGAAGACCCAGAGAAAGACACAGTCCCTCTTTTCAGAGAGATCTAGCACTAAAAGTCAAACAAATCCAAACAGGCTTGCAGCCATCAATAAAAGCCTCTACGCTCTGAGAATAATTACGAACGTGCACATCTCAAGAAAGACATTAAAGCATTACAAGTTTAGATATTCCTCACAGCATGAGGCTTGGAAGGGAGAACCCAGAAGTATGGGGGACTTTGAATAACACTAACCAATTATTTGTTTTAGAGCAAAAAAGGCCACCGTAAGCATTCATTTACTATATAACAACTATCAGCTTCTTTAACTAACAAGAACAAATAAAACCAGCCGCGTTGATGCTGAAAACCAGTGGAGGCCTTTTCGTTTTGGGTCATCTTAAAGTGAGGAATCGATAAAGAATCAGACTAATAGGCTGTTCATCTGCACAATATAATGTAGTTAAGTAAATCCTCTACATAGAGCTGATTCCATTTTCATTTCCAGAGGTGTTATAAACAGAGCAAATGTCAGAGTTAAGACAGTTAGTCAGGAATATGAATTCAGTATGTGACCTTTCCTGTTGTAAGGCTGTTCCTCCGGTAACTAAGCCTCCCTGGTGCTGTGGTGGCTTACATCGCTTTATCCAACTTTACCTTCATTGATTTACGTTTAATAATCCGCAGACATGGAGGAAAGCCTAGAGAGACATAACCTTTACATAGGGATATAAAATGACATGTATAAAAGGTTTAATGCCAGACAGCGGCTACTTGCTTTATCAATTCATTTATCTTTTGTAGTTTCATACAACATGTTTGAGGAAATGTAATTTCTCCTGGGTTATTTCAGTTGTTCACGTATCGCAAATGTGTTTTTGGATAAAAATCAGGTTAGGGAGGATGTCGTGGTGGATGGATGGTTCACTTTGACTTATGTTAACAAAGGCTACATGCGCAAGTTACTTACATTACGTACTTAAATAACGTAATGTACTTGAAGGAAAATACATATTTATTTTATCCCAAACCAATAATGTTTACTAAACCTTTCCACATAGCTTTGTTCAAAAAAATCTAAGTTAGCATTGTGTTTAAAACTGTTATCATAATCTGTAATGCTCCGTCGAAAGAAAGGAAACGACCATCATCTCCCACGAAATATAATTGGAAACACAGTTTTGTTGTATGGTAACATGATTTATAGGACATAGAGTTGCATCGTTTCATGACTTTGACAAAAATCAGCAAGACCGGGATTCCATCTTTTCCAAAAAACTTCTCGCCACTCCTGAGGAGAGAGGTGAACTAGAAATAGCAGACTATGTACCTACACATTCCTCCCCCATTAAAGATTTAAAAGTTATAGTAAGTGAACACGTAGAAGTATTAGTAGGTCAGACACAGCAGTCCATCCACTCCCTACATGTTGTTTTAGGAATGACTAAAACATGAGGAGCAGTGGAGGTCTGAGAGTCTCTGCCCTATATTCCCCTCTCCCTTTCTGCTTCAGAGAATTCAACTCTCAGGCCATACGGAGGGAAACACTTCAAATAAATCTCGACTTTAATCCACATTCCCCGCAGTGATGTTTCAGTTCTCTGAATATTAGCAGTGGAGGTCAGTCAGACCGCTCCACCCAGCTTCACTCGTTCTCCGACTGTTTTACAAGGAGAGGACGTCAGCCGACACGGGGCTGCCGCCCCTCCCCCACTGTGTCATGGTGTAAGGTCAGGGAGACCCACACTGCCTCCCTTCTTGTCCTCATTTACAGTATGGCTTATAGAAAGTTGTAGGCATTGGTTTCTATTTAATAGGGAATCACATGTATCGGTTTTCTGCATGAGACAACATTTTGTGCATTTATATCCTTGAATTTTCTTCCTATATAACAATAAAGGTCTACGCTGTCTTAGTGTAAAGGAATTTGTTCAATAATCCATCTTTCTAATTTCAAGATGCAGCTTACCGTGGGTGAGCCCTGGTTTGTTTCAAATCTCTCTAATTCCAAACAAGACTTTGCCTTTCCAACGCAGGGCTGATCAGGGTTCCTACATCTCTGCAACATTTTTCAAATTCCTTTTTTCAAAAGGGATTTTGGTTTTCAAAAATGCACTAAACCAAAAATCGAAATATGACAGAATTAGAAGTGAATTAAAACCATTTTGTATGTCCTATGTTCCATCAATATTCATGCTCTTTTTTCTTGATTATAACTTAACAAATTTGAAAAATAATAATATTGAAAATGCCATTGCATTTTTCCCAATAGGAGTGGTGCCGTTTCGCATCACTTGATCAAACACTGACAAAAGTTTGCGTTAAAATCATTTCCTTACATAATTGTGCTGATTAACCAAAGACAATGAATTCTCTTCATCTCCCACTTACAGAACTAACTTTTATTTGCTAAAATGTGAAATATCTCTTTACTTACAAGTAGTTGTAACTTTTGTCTATCACACTGCAGGTCTGATTGACATTTCCAACCATGCCGTCAAGCTTTGCACACTCCCCCACTATCATATACAACCACATTAAATAAAGTCAGACATTAATGTGCATAACCGTCAAGGAGATCAGCGGTAGCCTCCCGCCTCCCTCCATCACTCCTGTCTGTTGTGAGCTCTCTGTTCCTGCACTCTGCCTCCTGCTGAGCTGGGTAGCAGGAACAGACTGAGGCAGTGATGACAGGGTGAAAAGGAGAGGGCCACAGTAGATCATCCTTTTCAAATGAAACAGAAAATAGTCTAAAACAGGACCAAAACCAAACACCTTGACCGTTGTTCAAGCATGCAACAAGTCGAGAACGTTATAATTTTCTTTGACATTCTTATCTAAATACTAGCTTTAGCATGCCAAGAGTGCAAATCATCCATTCCAGACAGTCTGATGTAAGCAAAACTGTTCTGTGACCTTCACACATATCACCACCATGAGTCCAGGTTTATAACAAAATACTGGAACTTCAGGTTACAGACTAACCTTCACTAAAGAAAGCACACAAACAAGCTAACCTTTCCCAATGACGACAGTAAACACACTTTATGCAACCTCTTTTTCACTCCGTTCGTTCTGAAGTTGCCTGAAGGAATAACCCAACGTTTTGAACAGAAGAGACAGAAAGCGAGACGGTTTCATCAGCTAAGGTTGCATCTGGCTGAAGTGGTTCACTGGATACCTGATCCAAGGTCAGACTAAAAGAAAGTCTCTGGATCAACACTGACAGCGGAGGCAGACAGAAAAGCCGGAGAATCAGACCATTAGAACATAATCTTCCTGCCACGGGTCGATCACCCTGATACAGTATGTGACTTGGAACCAAAATGCCTGGTCAGGGTTACAAAACTCCCCCAGATTTAAAAGACAACAGTGAAAGCTGCAGAGTGTGATACATCTTTGCCAAATCAAAGCCATTGTTTCAAGTAAAAACACACCAATGTACTTTTAGGGGATCAAAGAACTCAACAACTAACTAAATATTATATCTTTTAAAATCAAACAAGGCTTTCTGTCAGAAGCTGCCATTTTACATGTATATTCAACAGCTATACAGACAGAAAGTCAACATAAGGCGCTTTCACACCAAGTACTTTTTTAGTTCTGATGAACTAAAGAGCAGATCGCGTTCACACCGGAATAAGTCCCTAAGGGAGGATTAGGCAAATGAAGCCGCTGACGTCACTTCTTCTTCTTCTGCTTTGGGTTTACTAGCAGGCGGCAAACAACTTCACGGCGTATACTGCTACCTGAAGTCCCCGGCCGGAAGTCCCCGGAGTTGGGGACTGGCTTCATTTACTCTGAAGCCTTCGAGTAAATCGCCAGAACGCCGACACCTCCTCATCACTCCACCGCTCCCATGTTTGTTTTTGTGTTGCCATAAGTTAGTTTCTCTCCATTGGTGCGCTGGGCTAATGCTAATGCTAATAATGCTAATGCGAGCAAATAAAATGGCAGCTTCACAAAACTTTTTTGGAGTTTTACGGGGCGTGGTTTGCAATCCGCCCAGCCAATCAGAAATGGGAACCTTTTTCTCCCATGAAAGTACCTGCTCTCTAGCAGGGTCTGAAAAGGGGGTGAAAAGGTTCTCATGAACTAAGTTCTAGTTCCGGATTTTTTTGGTTTGAACGCACATTTTCGGAACTATATCGGAACTATACTGGGAAAAGTACTCCGGTGTGAAAGCGCCTATTGAATACCCACTGAAACACCAATTGACCAGAATGTCCTGCAACTAGAAGCCATGTTTGCACGACTCAAGTTACAAGTTAGGTCCAAATCTAGTATTTAAGTATGTAGACCTAGTTGCAATGTAAGTACTCGGAGCTGTCGAGCAAGCTACCCAACTACATTGCTAAGTGGAAGTAATGGGATGTTTAGGCTAGCAGGCTAACTGTTTCCAGCATGAGTTTACACTGACAAAAGGATAAGTTAACAGCATTTCCCTCCATTGTTCTGTATGTTTGATGAAGATGGAAAAAGTCAAACCTACAGAAGACGTCACCCGCAAAGTAACATTAACAACTAGAAGACATGTTGGGTATTGATTAAAGGGCATGACTCTCTCAACTTCATGTCTGTATAGCACAGTATTTCAGGCTCATTGAAAGCTAGTTCATCCAGAAAGTGGTAAGTCAGCTGATCACACACACACCTGAGCTCCTACTTGATACACTTGGCTGTTTAGATAACTTGTCTAAAGTTGTGGTGGTGACATTCCAATCCTTTCAGTCCGAGTACACAGAAAACATATTTAACTAACAGCACTTTAAGTCATTGACCATTTTATGTCCTACAATTACTTGGCTCAAATCTTTGCAAATACAACCAATTCTACCAATAAGGATGAGTATTACCTCAAATACAAAGTGCTATATTGCTATATTAACCCTTTAGGCTCACTGTCTGATCTTTAACCTTTGAACTGCAACCCAATGGGCTTTAAAAGACTTCCAGAGCTTATTCAGGGATTCAACTAAAATTACTAACTAATTTGAGTGATGATGGGAATGTATTTGATATTTAAAGCCTCAGTTTACATAACTCTTTACATAAGCCAGACCCCTTTTTTAGTTTGCCCTCATAGCCTAGCAGACTGTTAGGTAACACTGCCACACATTAGGCTCTCGTTGCAGTTAGCGGGGCATTCTAACCCCGCAGAGGTGTCTGTCAGCCCGGCGGTGTGGTCTCCGTGAGCCCCGCTGCGTTTATGTAGACCCCAGCAGGGTTAGGAAAGAAAACAGGCGAAAAAGAAAGCAGCGTGCTCGCATCTTTCATAACACGGAAGCAGAATGTACAAGCAATGCAGTCAGGAAGAAGCGAAGGGGCACAAGTGCAGCGTGCTCCTCTATTGTCTGCGGCTAAATTGACGCCCCGGCAAAATGGAAAGAGAAAAAACCGAAAGAAAACACTTTCAAGCGGACATTAAAACCCGGTGTGGGGCTCACCTTCCGTGTCTGCGCGGAGTCCCTCCGAGAGAAAAAGCTAGTATTTGTGAAGTGGTAATGAGATGCAAGCAGGCTCGGTCGCTTCCACTCATTCATCAGTTTCTTGCTAAAAGAGGAGGGTCGGTGCTGATGGTCCCTGCACGCGCTCTGCACAAAAAGCCATTACGAAAGTTCCGGAAGTGCACGAGCATCCTAACTGTTGGGGGTTACAAAACCTTCTTACATAACAACATTGCATTGCAACTCGGGAAATTAGGTTTATTATTAAGATATTGTTTAGTATCCTACCACATTTGTATTATTATACACATTTGGGCTATTTAAAATGAAAAAAATTACGGGTTTTTCAATGTTATGTGCATAATTAGCCTAATTTCTATTAGTTTTAAATATCTTGCTCCATTTTAGCCACTTTTTAGTCACTGTTATTAGTTTGAATTCATATTCACTTACATTTATTACTCTATTGCTGTGTAGTTTTTCTTATATTGTTGTTTTAACATTGCTATGTTGGTTTACTTTTTTAATTACATGTATACTTTTGTTGTATTATTACCTCTTGTACTTTTTATATACAGTTCTGTTTTTTGTTCTTGTGTTGTTGTCATTGACTCATTCGACCTTTGCTTAGGGCGAAGTTGGGTGAAGTTATGCAGGAGAGTACATCATTCACCAATCTCTGAGAATAAAAACAACAAATATACCAGGATAGTGAGACTGATGTCAAACAAGGACAGTGTGATCCACGTCCTGAGCAGCAGTCTAACAATAATATGTGAATTACATTAAAAACACAGCTTTGTATCTAGAGTGTACTCAAATCCTTAACATGAACTGACATAACAAACAGCAAGAAAAATACCTGTTTGTAATTTGACTCATTACCCAGCCAACCTCTTGAATAAAGATGACTGAGGAGTTTAATAACTTCATCTAGCTTCCTCCTGATGCTGCGGTCATACCACAAACCTCTCTCTCGGGAGACAATACTTGTCACACACAGCTGTGATTAACAACTCATACTGGCTTTATTCCATATAAGTGAACTGGCCTGCTAGATAGAAAGCAATGGCAAATTTGACACAACCCTTATTTGAAGAAATTAGTGAAAATTGGACTGCAATATACTCTATCAGGTCTACCAGGCTAAATCTTACCAAATTGAAAGTAATCACTGTAATTATCAGTGAGCAAATTGTCTTTATCCTTGTGAACATATTCAGTGGTGATTGTTTTAAAGAGATGGCAGTGTCTTTGTTTCCCTTTGATTGCTCACATGAAACAAACCTGCATTGAGCATGTTTCATACTGTTATGAAACAGCTCAGCAGGTGGACTGCAGCACACCTAATGACAGAACATGCAGCAGCATTCTTAACCTGATCTTATTGTAGGCTACTGCACTGTGCTTTCTTTCTCTCATTCATATATTGCCCCCTATCGGCCAACAGCCCACTGTGCTTCACATTACTCTGGATTATGCCATTTTAACAGAGGGGTGAGACTGGAGGGTAAAATGGATAGCTGTTTGGAAAAATAACCTTTAATTCATTATCGGATTTTTCTAATAAATATGTAGAAAACTGATTTGATTATGAATCTTGATGATTTCCAAGATGTGTTCAAGCTGATATACAATAGATATCTCCTTTAATATTTAATTGTGCTTATTCAATGTTGTTAACCTAAGAAAAAAACATGAAACCCAAATAAATGGAGCATGTTTGTTCATGATTAAACTTCACCCCCATGACTTCATTACACAACCACACCTACACAACAGCAATACCTTCAGCCTTTCCATGAGTTGTTTTTTCTTTTCATTGGCAGTACAATTGACAGAGATATAGCTGTATAATGTTCAAGGACGCTTTTAACCTGCAGCCAATCTTGTTACGTAAACAGACTTTTCTATTGTGTAATGCAGAAGGACATGCCTGGTTTTGTGATGAAAACATTCTTCAGTCTCCAGTCTGATTCAGGGCTGCCAATTTCCTTTAAGGGTTTATTTAACTAAAGCCCGTGTTACCTGTGATCATCATAGCTGTTTTTTTAAATGCTGCCAAATTGGCATTGAAAACTATTGAATGTTGCAGAAATTTTGAAAAGTGTTCTCAAGTGAATTAAATCTGATGTCTTTGTGCTAGAAAGACACACAGGAATAAAACATTTTTATGATGTAATTGTCCACATTAAAACTTGGAAGCTTACAATAAAAGGGCTTTCATTTAGGACACACTGATGTCCAAGAAGGACAACTCTGCTGCAGTCTGTGAATTACAGGGTCATGGTCAGGACTCACACATGGAGATCCAGTGGAGAAACGGACAACATCTGATAAAGAGCCAATAACCTTCACACGTTGTGACCTTCATCCAACATTTTAGCTCAGGATCAATGTTGTGGATGCTCTCTACGCTTCCTGCTTTAATTCAGAACTGGATACAATTTTAAAATTAACAACAAATCTATACAAAATCATTTCATCCTCTCTGTGTGCCAGAATTATGTTTGATAGGGTTCCTAACACATTGGCCTAACCCCTGCCCTTGTAAGCAAGTTGTGCATCCTTCACAATCTTTTCAAAGTATTAGGGAAGTTGATTCATAATAAAGGTCTAAGTCTTAGACATTAAGTGAGTTGTATTGGACACCTCATACTGGTAAAAAATACATGATTTTACTTGTTTACAAAGATTAAAATCACACATACCTCTTGAAGCCGTAGCGCTGTTTTAAACATATCTTAAGTTACTAAGTCAACATAAGCCTTTTTGGTGAACATGGACAAGTATAACAAATAACTGTTGGGTCCCCCTAGCTAATTAAAGGGGTTGTATAGGGTATAGAATGGTGCAACAAGCATATGCAAATAGGTCTCTACTTTTATACATACAGTCTATGGTCTCTACAGCAGGCACCATTGTAGAAGTGCTTTTCCTGGTTTTTCATGCACTGGACCACATCCACAATGCCAGGTTGAAACCTGTTCATGTGTGAGAAATATGGCTGATCCAAAAAACACCCAGATATGTATCAATAGTTCATGTCTGGCCATGGCACTGTTTAGAAAACCTAGATAGGAGAATTTAAAGTTAAAGGTAAATTGTTGGAGGAGCCTGTGACCTAAGATTTTCATCGTCATAACTACACTGTAGCTATGTTCGTATGACCAATAAAAGCCTTGAACCTTAAAGAGTGAAGAATTAGAAACAGCATTGATTACCATTACTATGACCAGACAGAAAAATAGAAATGTACAAAACATATGTACTCTAATGTAATGAGGAACCCCGCATTCCATTTTAGGAAGAAAGCATGGATCGATTATGCTTAAAGGGGCCATATTATGCTTATTTTTAGGTTTCATATTTGTATTTTGTGCCTCATCTGTGAAATGTCTCCATGCTTTAATGAAAAGAGAAACTCCCCGTGGAGGGAACTTCTTATTTATGCCTTTGCAGATCATTTACATAAAAACCTACAAAAACATAAAAACCTACAACACAGTTACGGAAAAAGGAAAAACTCCAAAGACCATAAAAGGGTCCCTTTGACTATATGCTATAAAATGAATTCACAGTAAATGATTGTATTAAATACATTTAAATTAAATTAGATCTGACACTGAATACATTTAAAAATATTCCTTAATTTGTTTAAGCATTTTAATAAAACTATATAAATGTTTGCCTTTATAATTTCAAATGCAACATAAACTCAATCATTATCAGTCTAAAAAAAGCTCAAAGCATATTGATTTGGCAGAAGCTCTTTTAGCTACATTGCATGATGAATAAAGCATTACCGATCGGGCCTACTTGTTTATTCAATTTGTGTTTATTCCTGTATGCTATGTGTGTGGGTCTGAACTTAGCCATCACAGGTAAGAAAAACACATTAAACTGACTTAAAACAGGAAAAATATGTGAGAAAATAAAATAAAAGGTAAGATGGCCGAGCCTCAGAGCTTGTTCCAATTTCCAGAGCAGTCGGTAGCATCCATCTTTCCTGTTGCTGCTGATATCCAACATCAATCACAAAAAACACCTTCCCTTCATCTATCCTTACATGGATTCTATTTTTGGCCCCTTATTTTCTGACTAACTTGCTCCTGCACACGTCACAAATACAAGACATAACAAGATGTTGATGGAAACTTAATTGAGGAGAGGCTCAAAGAAGAAGAGAAGTATGCACAATAATTGGTTTCAAAATAGCAAGTCATGGGCATGGGCATAGAAAAAAGATAGAGTAAGAAGAGGAAACGCATTAATAGTGGAGATATGATGAGTAAGATGGGAGAAAATCAATAATAAGACTGAAGCATAAGATGAAGAAAGATAAAAAAGAGATCCATCTTTAATTTCCAGTTCTTGACATTCTAAGTATTAAGGATTTCTGTAAAGGGTATTCGAGGCATATCTCAGAACACACTGTGATGAGTGTCATGCTGCATTCACATCATGTGGGATGAACAGTAGGGACAAAGATGTTCCTTCTACAACTTGTTAATGTCCAGCTCAAGATTGTGACTAATATCTAATTCAATCAAAGACACAGAAAGGAAATCAGGCAGTGTGAATCTTCCTCTGTGTTGACCTCATGTACACTAGAGGGAGACACTTACCATGCTATATAACATCGCTACATTTGACTAATTTCCAAAGCAGGTTTAAGTATGTAGTGTGTTCACACTGGAGTGACAAGTGGGCAAACTCAAAGATGACACAGAAGCTGTCGGATTATTTAGCGCCCTGCTGATTGACACTGCTGTCCTACAATGCAAATTCATGATAAACAGACGTGCTGAGTGTGCAAAGATTTAAGGATTTGCCATCGAGAAGCTGGCTAGAGCTCAAGGACTCACACTGTGGTTGACTTTTTGAACCTCTAATGCAGACTTCCCTTGACTTTGCGAGGCTGCGTGATATTGAAAAGTGACATTGTCGTCAGTGGCGTCGCCTGAAGCCCCGGATTTTTTTTCTGTAGCCCCGGACAATTCTCCCTCAATAATACATTAACCGTGCTTTACCTGAACCTCATCATGACACTAGAGAGGACGGCAGGATTGTAATTTCCCGTGTTCAGTGAATGCAGAGGCAAGACACCAGACCAATCAGAGAGTTGCATGGAAATACAGTACAAGTACTTCTGGGTCTCTGTGTTTCATTCAAGCTCGGCTCTGTGTGTGTGGCAATAGCGCATTTATGGCTCATTTCCACCGCAGGCCTCACTCAACTAATACCTCATTCACACCAACGGTGTTTCAGGGACGGTTCGGAGCTGGAGCTTGAAAAGCACCGGGTTTTCCTGTTCACACCGCAGCGGAGCAGCCTCTTAGCTCCGGAATCCGGTTCGTTTCAAGCACCAAAAAATTCTCCGGCTAGAGCAAAAGCACCGCATACGTCACGTTTACGTCGAGGCGGGGGCACGGCAGGGGCGGGATCAACTCCTGAACAACAACAAAAAGCTCGCGTTTTATCCAGTTTGTACACAACGATGGAGAAACTTAACAAGCAGCAGTGGTCCACTGAAGAGACCAGCTACCTACTGGGAATCTGGTCTTCCGAAGAGGTACAGAGGAAGCTGGAGGGGAGCACGCGGTCCAAAGCAATTCTCCAACAATTGCAGAAAGAGATGGCAACCGCTGGTTTTTACCAAAACCAAAACGAGTAGCGCTTCAACACAATCGGCCATTGTTGTTGTTGTCGGTGTGAGCTGTGAGGGGTTTCCGCGCGGTTTGGCTTTATGAAGCAGGCACGCAAACGGTTACGTCATAACGCAAACGATGACGCAATGATGCAGCACCAGTCTGGCTCTGAGTGGTGTGAAAAGAGCCGGAGCTAAACCGAAGAACCGGTTCTGAACCTGAAAAGCTCTAGCACGGAGCTTGAACCGGAGTTGCGTTGGTGTGAATGAGGTATTAGTACAGTTTTGTTAGGCCTTGTTAGGCCTTTTTAGGCCCGGCTCACTTTAATGCTGCGCTTCCATTACAGTTTAGGAACTGGGGTAGTATCTATGCAGGGGTAGCCAACACGGTGCCCGCGGGCACTTAGTCGCTCGCAGGGGCAACGTGAGTCGCCCGCGGGGCATGTTCTAAAAATAGCTCGCCAAGCAAATCCAAAATGTAAAAAATACACAAAACAAAAAAGGAAATGTAATTAAAATAATCTACCCTATGCATAAGCGAAACCTCAATCATAGCGAACTCTATCTACTTACTACAACTCTATATCTATCTAACATCCCTCCTCCCCCCACCCCCCACAATGAATATCGACCAATCACGTTCTTGCTTGATTTGCGGGACCAGCGTTGCAGTCGGGAAGAAAAGCAATGTTGAGCGGCACCTCACCACTTCATACGGAGTTTGACCGTGATTTTCCTTCTGGCAGAATCTACAACACATCAGCCCCATTGAACAGCCTAGTCGTGCCAGCCTATACTGCACATGAGGGGCAGAGTTTTACTCTTGTGTGTGTTGCAACTTGCATATTTATTTATTGCACTTGACGCACACACACGCATGGCGTAATTTCCACTGGGGACAGGGGGGACATGTCCCCCCCACTTTTCGAAATCCCGTTTGTGTCCCCCCCACTTTACAAATATGTTTATTATTATTTTTTAACGCAAGCCGTCATCGCCACGGAGGAGCACACAGCCTCTGTGAGCGAGCGAGACAGAGAGAGAGAGAGACAGAGAGAGCGAGCGAGAGAGCTAGGGAGAGCACCTATCTATTTAATATAGATAAAGTAAGAAATCATTCCAATGTGTACTATAGGACAGTAACAAAAAAAGTTTAAAAGGGGAGTGATTAGTAACATATGCCTAAATAGAAAGAAAGAATGCTAACTAGGTAACATAAGATAAGAATAAACAAGTTTAAATGATTTGTTATTGGTTGTGATCATATTCTAAAGATGTTTGGATCATTGAAAAGTATACAGCTCCCTTTCATCTGAGTGTTGAGAGCTGTATCCATAAATTCATTTTGTGCTCAAAGTGAACCAGATTGATGCTTTTAACTTCAACATTTAAAAACAAATCTTCCCGGGGCTTTTTCCCAAACAGCACACAAAGGTTAAAGGTAAGCATATAATAATGTTAAAATGTGCTAAATATATACACTGCAAAAAACAGTAAAAGTAGCCCCCGACTTGTTTAATTTCTTGAAAGTAGCGCTCATCCTAAAAACGGTTGGTGACCCCTGATCTATAGTAACGCAGTGTAGGCGGAGCCGTGACGTCATCTTCAGAAAACCAACATCAGCCGTTAGCTGTTAGCCCTCAGAGCTCACAGCTCCTCATATCTGTTCAGAAACTAGACACAAGTTAAACAAGTACAAACCACAGACTGTCTGTGTCATTGCGAATACAGTCGCTGCTTTATTTATGTCTGTAGGCCGTTGTTGTGAGTGTGGACGGTCGGAGCATATACTGCGTTAGCTTAGCCGATCTCCATTCAGAAAACACGCATTTTAAAAGGTGTTTCGCCTGCCGTCTGTCTGCAGACTTGTCAAAGCATTAATTCATGGTTTTTACTAACCGGTATCAGTATGTTGTTACTTCGGCATCATTTTGAAACGTGTATTACAATTAAATCACGGTCAAATATGTTCATCTTGTTGTAGTTGTAGCCCCCTTGCCAGCGATTCTCTCACTAGTTTAGCATACTCAGCCCGGTTGTTGGCCCGCTTGTTGGCCCCGATAGAACCACTTGTCGGGCCAGAAAAAAGGTGAAAAAGTAGCCCTGGGCCGGAACTAGGCCTAGTGGAAACGCAACCAAAAACGGGCCCGGCACGACACGGCATGCTTAAACCACGCTCCGCGCCGTGGTAGAAATGCGCCTGATTAATGTGATCAGGGCCGGACTGGGACAATAAGTCAGGCCGGGAATGAAACACCCAGCCAGGCCACTACCAGTTTTTTTTCGTGCCATTTTGCTGGATTTATTTGTGAATATTTACAGCGTTGCTGCCCATAGTGATAGCCCTATAGTTTAAATCTACTACCCAATAATAAACACATGGACAGGGGTTACAATTTAAAAAAAATTGCAAATGTATTTAGTTTCCTATCCATGTGAACATGATTTAAGTAGGGGGTGGACCTAACCTCCTCTAGGGGGGTCCGGGGGCATGCTCCCCCGGGACGATTTTCTTTTTAAATGTTGAAGTTAAAACCATCAATCTGGTGCACTTTGAGAGAAAAATTAAGAGATCTATGGATACATCCCTCAACACCAGTGGCGAGCCGTGACTTTTATACCTAGGCCCTCTGACCCCCCCCTTCCCTCGAAAAGAAAAGAAAAAGAAGAGTTATTACGTCACAGCGTATACTTCAGCGGAATATCAAAGCAGGGGCCGGGGTGCAAAACGCGTCAATGACAGCGACCCTCTACCACACAAAACAACACCATTTATCTAAACACCTATCATGACAGGGCACGGCACGGCGGCCCACATTGAAAATGACTTAGGCCTACCTCTGATGATCAAATCACTTAAACACAAAGTCCATCCTCCTGTCCTTTTGGATGAAGCACTTGATGGCGGGTCATGCAGCTGATCCTTTGCCACTCCAGTTTATCATTGTAACTCAATCTTGAAAATTACTCGGTTAATAATTTCGCAACGATGTCATCACTATCACTGACGTGAGCCATCATGAACGAACTTATGCTAATCATAAATCTATCGATCATAAATCTATCCATTAGATTTATGATTCGAAAATTATAAAAGTAGGGTAGACATGTGGAGATTATCCGGCTGAACAAAACGTGCATTTATCTAACAGGTTCGTTTTCCACATTCCTTATTTCCAGCTATTTTCAAAAATCCTATGGAGAAATCCCGTTGCTTTGTTGTCGAGGGAACCAGCAGCTTACTTCCGGGTTTTAGGACGCGTCACTGCACCACTTGCATATATGGCCGTGTCTCAATTCAGGGGCTGCACCCTTCGGAGTACGCAGCCTACGCGGTCACGGAGGACCCAGCCCACGTAGACCGGGTAGGCTGGACTGAGCGGCCTACGAAATGAGACTGTCTAGCCTACGGAGCGCTTCGTATTTACGTCACGTGATACGCGCTGTTCGGTTGCGCTGCTCCAGCAGCTCGCTAGCAAATTAGCTTACAAGCTAACTCAGCTGAAAAGGATCCAGAAAATGTACTTTTACTTTTTTACTTTAACCATTTTTTGGAGATCACCGTCGGCGATGAAATAAAGAGGACCATGGGCAGGTAAATACGATGAAGCTGTTCCTTTAGCCCCCAGTAATGTTACATTAGTAAGTTAACAAGTACATTATATATAGCTGATGTAATTTAATCATATTATTTCATATTTAAAATGTCTTAATTTTTCTGTACTAATAAAACAATGTTTTTTTTAAATGAACAAAAGCATGTTGTATGGATTGATTCTTAACAATATTAGTGTTCTAATCTTAATAGCTGTGATTATAACAGTTTATATTCTCCTTCTTCCCCTAAAACTGCCCAGATGATGTCCCACTGACACCAGATCAGCACCTCCAGGTCCAGCAGCACCGTGACCCCCCGCTCTGCTGAAATACACAATTAAACATTTTCTATGACCTATTTTTTGTATTAATAAAATTAAACTGAACTGAAGACAGTTTAATGACCTAGAGATATCCTATTATTCCACTGCTTATGTACACATGTTGTAAATAATGGTTAAAGCCTCAGTAAATGAAATACACAATGTGTTGAACAATTACTATTTTAATTCAATTTTGTATTTTCATCTAATCACAAAGTAGAGGTAAGAATATATCCATCCTCTCTCTGCAGCTTCATGTCTTCTATTATTATAACTTTCATCATTGAGACAGAGGAAATCAATCATGTTATTTAACATCCCCAGCAGTAAAACAAATATCAGCAAAAGTGTGTTTATCGAGTTGTTTATTTGTATTATATGTGCAGCAAGTATATAGAAGCAGCTGTTTGGGGAATCAGACAGACTCAAGCTATAATCGTTAAATATCTATTAAAGAAAGGACACATACAAAATGAAATTCTGAAACTAAGACAAGTCTGTAGGACGGCAGTAAGCAGAGGTCTGGGTGGAGGATGTTCCTGATCGCCGTTTTGCTTTCTCCAGCACCTCGGGTGTCCAGGTGGATGGCAGCTCTGTCCTGATGATCCGCTGTGGTTAAGGGTCCTTCTCCAGCACCTCGGGGGGTCCAGGTGGATGGCAGCTCTGTCCTGATGATCCGCTGTGCACTTTTCAGATTAGGGTCCTTCTCCAGCAGATCCATTTCTCCAGAATTGTCCTAATTACAGAGAAAAACAAGAGATAAACAAAAAAGTGAATTAATCATATTAAACACAGGGTTGCAAAAGTATTATTGCAAAATGTAACTCTAAGCATTTCAGACAAACAATCCTTAAAGGATAATTTAAAATGATGTACTGTTTTGGTTTTTAACTAAAGAGATGAAGTGACAGTCACACGTGCATCCCTTTGACAGCACGGCACAAACTAACATCAAGCTAAAGGCTGCTGTCTATTTTTGATTGTCTTATTATTATGGGATTAGGATACATTACATAAACTTTAACTTAAATAAAAGATGATCAAATCTGGTGGAAATATTGAAAATAGGCTTTTTTTTTTAGCCCTACCTCAAAGCAGCATGAGCTGAACACAAAGGTTGTAATGTTGTCCCAAAGTTTAATACAGTAAACAGCAAATGTCAGAGAAATAAATAAAGCAAACAGCAGCTACACGTCAGGGTAGCATTTTATAAATCCCACCGTACTGTAGGCTATACATGTCTAAATGTTTTCACTTTGGTCCATTTATGTAATATAAAGTATAAATTATCTATAACAGAGCCAAGATCTCTGTATGACTTTAGTAAACTTCTGAATTGAATCAAAAATAAGGGTAAACAGTGCAGTACGTCCAGCTAGCTAGTTAGCGTCACTAACGTCACGTATTTATCCGTATTATTTAACGAAAATGTACGTTTTAATGCCCCTTGGGTTTGACGTGTGTGACGTTAGTTAATTTAAAGTAAGTTAAAACCCAATACTCACATTTATTAGTGATTCCTCCGCTTGCAGCTGCTTTTAAATCCACTCTGCTGGGGAGACCGGACCGCCATTTCATTTGAAAAAAACTCACTCTTCCCTGCGCGCATTGCACCCTGGGATATGGTAGACCGCGGAGTGTACATCAGATGTATCCTTCAAATTGGGGAAAAGTAGGCCGCATTTGTGGGCCGCATTCGGAGGACTCTCGTCTTTTTTTTGAATTGGGACACCCTTCTTTCGGCGGAAGTGACGTATGCGGTCTACAAATGCAGCCTCCGAAGGGCGCAGCCCCTGAATTGAGACACGGCCAATTTGAGATACTATAGCGGGCCCTCTGTGAATGTACAGAGGGACCAACAAGCTCTCCCGTCTTCACAGTAACTGCAGAGACGGCATTTAACCGTTCACATTCCAACAGAAACTGAACAGGCAGATTCGAAGGATTTATTTCTTTGGAAATGTTATTTTAAATACAATTAAATCAAGTTATTTTGGTAAAACTAATGAAAAATATAACTAAAAAAATATATTTTTTTAATGTTTTTAAATATTATTTTTTAGAATATCTTAGGCCCTCAGAGAGGGCCTAGAGGGCCCTGACGGCTCGCCACTGCTCAACACCCATATGAAACAGAACTGTAAGCAGATTTTAATTTTCTTTATGGATATTTACAAATCACTCCCCTTTTAAACTGTATTCTTGTTTATTAATAATAACTTTTTTTTACTGTCATATAGTGTTTTATACCTGTTTACTTTATTCTCTTATTTTTTTATAACTATAATGATCATATAAAGATGTGTCTTTACCTCACTGGTTGTAGAAAAAGCTTCTTATATTCGTTAGCATAGCTAGCTAACCAGATGCTAATAACAACAAAGTTATTGACTGTATGATCAGTATGACAGATGAACAGATCGCCACTGGGCTTTCAACTAAAGACACAGCCACGCAAAAACTGCGGCATGCTTACGGCTCCTTATGCGTACTGTACTTTTTGAAGTGCCGGAGCGGCGTTCTGGTGCTCTCCGTCAGCACTACACCCCTGTCAGACGAGACATTTACCACGTGATGACACGTTAGGCTCGTGTTGTGTTCAAGGACCCTGACCTTAGCCAGGAAAAACAGGCACTCGCTTGTTTAATTCTTTTGCGGTCTAGATTTCTTTAATTATTTGCGTGTGTTTATAAATTACCTCGAGGGCCGTATCTTATGGTCTCGCGGGCCGTATACGGCCCGCGAGACCATAAGACCGGAGGTTCCCCACCCCTGGTTTAGATAGTTAACTTTAGTCTAAGTTATCTCAGTGGGTCTCAAACGGTTTGGTCACGAATTATGTAAAAGATTATTTCCGAGGCACACCTTAATACGATCATTATAGTTATAAAAAAAATAAGAGAATAAATGAAAAACAGTTATGAAATACTATATGACAGTAAAACAAGAATACAGTTTAAAAGGGGAGTGATTTGTAAAATATCCATAAAGAAAAATAAAATCTGTTTACAGTTCTGTTTCATATGGGTGTTGAGAGCTGTATCCATAGCTCTCTTAATTTTGCTCTCAAAGTGCACCAGATTGATGCTTTTAACTTCAATATGTAAAAAAAATCTTCCTGGGGGAGCATGCCCCCGGACCCCCTTAGAGGAGGTGAGGACCCCCCTAGAGGATGTTAGGTCCACCCAGGTTACCTCTGCTTACACCTATATGCTGTGAGCTGATTATCGAGCCTTCATTGTAACAGTCACGCGTACTGTGTATGTGCGTGTGGGGAGTGTTGCAGTAGAACATTTCACTGTAGCGCCCGGTACCTTAATGGGAAACCCTACATGTTTGAGCACCCTCTATGAAACGGCAAGCTACCCCACAGCACCCCCAAAACAAAATCTCTGGCGCCGCCACTGTGGGCTAAGCCCCGAATGTTTCCAGGTCCAGGAAACGCCCCTGATTGTCGTAGATGAGGTTGTGTATAATTAAAGAAAACACAAACAACATTTCCATATTTAATTAAAGTATAAACCCAGGTGCTATTTCTGTGACTGCAGGCTTGCTAACATAAACAGAGCAATTCTTATTGACATTTGTTTCACCTGTGCCCTTCCAGACAAAATGTCTGCCTACTTCCACACAATATCCTGCACTCAGGGGGCCTTTCTTATTTCTCTAATTTCCCCTCCTCGACTCCTCGACTCCTCGGTCCTCCGGTAGTGACCCGGAAATGGTTTTCAGCGCGCCATGTTGAAGGACATCTCATTTCTCTAAATGTACATCGAGGACCGAGGATCGAGCGTCGAGGAGGCTCTCTGGAGGAGCTATAATCGAGGATACACTGATGGGTCCTCCACGGCTCCTCCGTGGAGGCATTTCCGGCAATAGCGATGCTTAAAAGAGTCGTGACGCACGGCCGGACTTATCTCAGCCAATGACAGCTCTGCATGCATCCCCTGGATATTATTTCATTAACTGCTTTCATCGCGACAGCTGTGAGGTCCGTGCAGAAAGCAGAGCAGTGTTTATAATATATATCACTCAGTATAACATGCCTACATACATTACTCTCTTTATTTGCTTTAGTTTAGTCTACAAACAAAGAGTCGATATTTGTCTAAAGCCATTTAGTGCTTCACATAATAAAATACACAATGGCTGTAGCCTGATATTATATGCTTTAGGAGCTGTAGGTGCATGTTGTACAGTGTGTGGGTGCGTGTGGTACAGTGTGTGTGTGTGTGTGTGTGTGTGTGTGTGTGTGTGTGTGTGTGTGTGTGGTGTGTGTGCATAGATGTGGCGGACAGACAGGTCTCAGTTGGTTTGGTGTCCTCTGCTTACTTTTAATACTTGTAAATAAAACATTTTTGGCCCGTAATTTAATTTCCTCATTGTAGCGACCAGAGGGGGGGGGGATATATCCAGTCTCTGATAGTGTTACGTTATTATGCTGTGAGTGCTCTCATACTAGTTTGATTCTGAAATTGTATATATTTATATAAATATATATACCTATATATGTGTGTGTATGTCCGCATCTGTAGCCTGTTATTGTCTCATTATACCGCACTGTGAATGAATTATAAGTAAATATATAAGTCATCATGAACACAGTTCTGTCCATCAGACAGAGGGCTGTGCCTCCTGTCATCATTAATGGACGTCTCTTTAAAATGACCGCTCAGAGGAGAGGATTTCTCATTTCTCTAACCGCCTGCTGCTTCCCCTCCTCTTTCCTCGGTTCCCCTCCTCGGCTCCCCAGCTCGCATCTCCTGTGGGCGGGACTAACTTAGACACGAGGATAGGAGTCGAGGAGGGGAAATTAGTGAAATGAGAAAGGCCCAGGGACTTGGTTGATGACCAAAGTGACACATCGATTTAAGTGAGTGAGGGCTCAGTGATGGATATTGGAACTGAGCCACAGTTTGATTGATGGCCGTTGGCACACTTCCGGCATCATTTCTGTTAGTATAGAATAGTAAAGTATGACCTTATTTATGTGACTCACATCTTTTTTAGTTCCCTTATCACAAAGTTAGTTCTTTTTAAATAAATGTCTGATAAGTCCTCATATATCGCAGAATGAGGTCTGGCCTACTGATGAAATCCCTTTCATGTGCTGTATTAACAACAGGGTTTCTGTGCTGATATTTCCAGGAAAACGCAGCCTTGTCTCATTCCCAAGTCATTAAAAACCAAGCTTTCCACTTACTCTAATGTAAATGAGTTAAAATGTTAGACACTCAGAGCAACTTCTTAAAAGATACAACATACAAACACATGCCTTTCACTCAGTGATCAGTGTGTACTATGCCAGCGTAACTTATATATGTAATGTAACTAAGTTGACAAACATAATAATTTAAACCCAAACCACAATCTTTTCCTAAACCTAACCAAGGTTCAAGGTTCAAGGTTCAAGGTTCTTTATTGTCAAACTAACATAGCTACAGAGTAATTATGTCATTGAAAATCTTAGGTCACAGGCTTCTGTGTAGCTTTATTTGAATTCCTAATGTTAACCATGTGTTTAAAAGCTGAGAATTAACTTGTAGCTTTAAAAAGTGTCTCCAAGGACTCCTGACCAAGTGACATATTTGAAATGTATAGGGACTGAGAACAGGTTTAAAAGTCTCCACTGGCACAAAATCCAAAATCCAACCTTTATTTGAGGAGTGAGAGGACTTTTATTTTTTTGGTTGCATTTCATTCAGGTGTTAAGCTTCAGAGTCCTGGTATTCTGTATGCTGGTTTAACAACTCAAACAAAGAGAAGTACTGCATATTCACTCCTCTATGAACTTCAATTGTCTGTTTGTTATAACACCACAAACCACTGTTTCAAATAATGTGCTTGCTCTTCTTTTTATTTGGGTGCTTGTCTTTGTGTGTATTTGTTGTGCAGCAGAGAGGAAATCACGTGTCGACTCGGTTGCTCACTTATCAGCTCTGCCATATGCTGCTTTATGTAAAAACTGACTCTTGTTGAGAGGCCTTATGTCGAATCTAGCACAAGCACTAGTGAATCACTTTTTCCCAAGAGGCTACCTGTACCTCAGCCTTCAACTCAATATGCATAAACAAACTGTGGATTTATTGCCTCCATTATTGCAACTTATCTCCTTAAGTATCTTCACTCTCTATAAAGCATCATGTCCTCCCCCCAGCACTGATAACACAGCACCAAAGCAACAAGCTGAAGCTGCAGGTGGAGGTTTCTGCTGGTGTCTGTGGTTTACAGTAGAGTAAAGTACGTGTGTATTTCCATTCTCTCAGTTAACCTTTGTGTTGCATACCATTTTCACTTCCTGTCTTCCTTTATTGGCGAGCTTCATTCGCTCACTGTCAGCCATCTGTTGTACTAAGCATCTCTCTCTGTTAGGTTGTTTTATAATGACCCAGCTTGGCAGACTCCTGTCTACCTTTATACCCGACTGCAGTTTGTAGATCTAATGTGAATCACATGACATGAAGCAACTTGTTGGCCACTTCAACTACAGTATGTTTCAATCTCAAGGCTGTGTCTGTCATCATATTTTCCCCCCTTAAACGCAGATTGATGCTGCAGTAATAGTGAAAAAATGTAAAAGGTGTCATTTTATTTCCTGTTTTATCTCCCTTTAGCCTGGCAGCGCTACTTTATAGCCTCCTATAGTAATATTTGGGAACTGTCAGTAATTTTTTGGGAGCAGACATCTTAAAGATTCTCTGGCTCAGACACTGCTACACTTTCAAATTATTCATACTGATATACAGTTCCCTTGGGAGATATGAAAATATGAAAACATAAAAAATAAGTTCAACATTCAAGAACTCTAAAACAATACATTTCTAACATTTTGTCGTATAATCAAATCACAAATGCTTTATTCCCACAGCAGGGATTACATTTACATTGTTACAGAAAAGGGGATAGTGCAAATAAAAATGATAAATAAAATAGGATGATTAACAAAGAGGCAAGCATTAATAAAACAAGTACACATCCAAAGTAGAAAATAAGTAGCAGCATTATAAAAGTAAGTGCAAATATAAAAGTATTTAAATAGCAGCCATTAAGAAAAATATTAAATTGTAATAAGTATATACTGCACATAAGTAGGGATCCTGTCCCCTAATATGTTTCAATACAATGAAATGGCATTATCAATAATGTTTGCAGGAAAAGTATTTCCTCCGAAATTACAGTCACAGTGGTTACAGTTTTGAATTTAAACAAAACTAAATAAAAATGCAACAAAGCTCAATGAAAAAACGATTTTGTTATGTCTGGTATAAAACAATATGGTTGTTATGGAACCTTAATTACGTCCAAAACACAATCTCCTGACTGAAAATCCCAAGTTGGACTTGGATTGATGACTTTCCTATAATATTCCCCCCCCCTTGTGTCAAAAATATCTTGCATTCAAATCATAAATGATTCACCACCATTAACAAAACAGTGGAAGTAAACAGTTAACATGTTTATGGCTTTTAATTCCTGGAGGTTTCAACACTGTGATGCTGGTTACTGTGCTGCAGGATACGCTGGGATGCTGGCCAAACAGAATGCTGACTAGCACCAAATCTTTCCCGTCACACACATTACAGTAATTAACTCTGCATTCAGAGGATGAAAAAGGTGGTGCGACTCCTTTGTGAGGGACAGTTTGAGAAAAATGAAGGCAGGAGTTGATGACTGTAGCGCTCAGTCTGTAATTTATATGGGGATCAGAACTGTAAACTAATTTCTTCATCTTTAAGGTCAATAAATTATTCAGCTCATGTTCACATTCAGATGAGTTGAAAGGGTTGCTCCGTCATGACTTCCACAGGGCAGAAAGCAGCTGAGAAGAAAGAGAATTCATAAAAAGGAGAAAGAAGCGGGAACAGCTTTTCACGTTGCTTCCTGTAGCACATTATTATTTATTACAGCAGCAAATAATTGCATTATGCTCTCTGTATTTATGAAGCAGTCACACAGAAGAGTAATCACCTGTGGTTCTGAAACTTCTCAAAGAGAACATTTTTCTTTTCCCCTCTAAATGATTGTGATTAGGAATAAAAGCTTTTATGGGTTGCTCCAAAGACGCAGGAAGGAAAACCACCAGAAGCCTTTTCTGTTATTCCCTTTAACTCAGTGTGACTCGCTCCGAGGCACACACACATCACAACCCAGACTCTCTCTTATAGCTTCATTTTGAAACACAGCATGGGTGGAGTAAAGGTAAAGAACTATTGAAGGCAACATCACAGAGAAATATATGTGTTTGTTTAACACTCAGTGCGAACACCTTAATTTTCTTTAATTTACACTTCATTTTATCCTCATTTACTTTGTTGACCTTTTGAGCTCATGCACATACATTAGCAACATATATAAGATGACACACAGCCAGAGTTGGGAAGTTGTCACGATCTTGGTGTTATGTCACGGTTTTAGTTTTGTGTGTCTGGTAATGGGTTTTATTTGGCTGTTCTTTTCTCCCTGTCTCTTGTTTTCCTTCCTGTGTTTTTCCGCCTGTGTCTGATTGTCTCATTGTGTTCACCTGTTGCCTTTGTGTTTCTGCCTCCCTTACCCAGCTGTTTCTCGTCCTGTGTTTACCCCTCTTTGTATTTAGTCTTGTCTTTCCCTGTGTTCCCCTGTCGGTTCATTGTTTTTCCTGTCTCCCTCCATGTCAGTCACGGTCAGCTTTTGGTGAAGTATTTTCCCTGTATTACCTATGTTATCCATGCCATGTTTTTGATCTTCAGCTTGGAAAATAAAGCTCGCCTTTTGTTTATAGACCTCTTATCTTTTTGTAGTCTGCATTTGGGTCCTACCTTTTCTGAATCATAACAGAATGAACGACCAAATATGGACCCAGCGGATTATGATTTTGATTTTGATTTGGATTTGCTCTCTCTGGATTACTCCCTGCGATGTCATCATGCTGAGTGGAGTGTATCCTCGTCTAGAAGGGACAAAGAGGCTGTCCTTAAAAAGGCACAAATGGAGGTGGCCAACATGCCATGGTTGAGGAGCTCGTTGCCTGAATGGCTCAGAGTTTTCTCACGTAGCCCTGAGTGCCAGTCTCCATTTTCTGACCCTTTTTTTGGGATCCCGCCTGGCGTTTGGAGGTCCACGGAGCCTCCAAAAGACCTCTAAAAAACGTAAGGTCAGGAAGCCAGCTCATACTCCAGTACCGGTCCACACAGCCATGGTTCCGTGCTCCAGTGCCGGCCCACACAGTCATGGTACCGTGCTCCAGTACCATCCACACAGCCATGGTTCCGTGTTCCGGTTCCGTGCCCAGCAGCCATGGTTCCAGCTCAGGTACCGGTCCCAGCAGCCATGGTTCCGGCTCCAGTGCCGGCCCCAGCAGCCATGATCCCTGCTTCAGAACCGGACCTTACAGCCATGTTTCTGGCTCCAGAACCGGCCCACACAGCCATGATCCAGGCCTCAGTTCCGGCCCCAGCAGCCATGGTTCCGGCTCCAGAACCGGCCCACACAGCCATGGTTCCAGCCTCAGTCCTGGCCCCAGCAGCCATGGTTCCGGCCCCAGTTCCGGCCCCACCAGCCATGGTTCCGGCTCAAGTACCGGACCCAGCAGCCATGGTCCCGACTCCGGCTCCTCGTCACCTGTTGGCTCTCCGGCCGAGCCACTCCGTGTCCTGTCGGCGTACCGGCCGACTCCAGCACCTCGTCTCCTGTTGGCTCTCCGGCCGACGCCAGCTCCACGTGTCCTGTCGGCGTTCCGGCCGACGCCAGCTCCTCGTGTCCTGTCGGCGTACCGGCCGACTCCAGCACCTCGTCTCCTGTTGGCTCTCCGGCCGACGCCAGCTCCCCGTGTCCTGTCGGCGTACCGGCCGACTCCAGCTCCTCGTCTCCTGTTGGCTCTCCGGCCGACGCAAATCCCCCGTGTCCTGTCGGCATACCGACCGACTCAAGTCCCTACCCTATGTCTTGTGCCGTTGGAGGTCCCGCCGACTACTCTTCTGCCGGGGGTCCTGCCAACCCTACGTCCTGTGCCGTTGGGGGTCCGGCCGACACCTGTTTCGTCGGAGGTCCTGCCAACTCCATGTCCTGTCCCGTTGGGGGTCCCGCCGACTACTCTTCTGCCGGGGGTCCTGCCAATCCTATGTCCTGTGCCGTTGGAGGTTCCGCCGACTACTCTTCTGCCGGGGGTCCTGCAAACCCTATGTCCTGTGCCGTTGGAGGCCCCGCCGACTACTGTTCTGCCGGGGATCCTGCCAACCCTATGTCCTGTGCCGTTGGAGGTCCAGCCGACACCTGTTTCGTCGGGGGTCCTGCCAACTCCATGTCCTGTGTCGTTGGGGGTTCCGCTGAGGGTCCTGCCAACTCCATGTCCTGTTTCGTTGGGGGTTCCGCCGGATCTCCTGCCAACACCTGATCCTGACCTGTTGGGGGTCCCGCCGACACCTGCTCCGCCGGGTTTCCTGCCAACACCATATCCTGTCATGTTGGGGGTTCCGCCGACACGTGCTACGCCGAGGGTTCCGTTGACACCAGCCCTTGCTCCATCGGGGGTCCCACTGACACCAGCCCATGTTCCGTCCAGGGTCCCGTCTACGCCTGTCCCGCCAGCTCCTGCTCTCGATCCCAGTGCTCCGGCGATCCAGCTGACACTGGAGGGGTCCCATTGCGGCGTACGTCATCCTCCGGAGCTGTCCCGTCGCTGCCTTCTTGCCCGGCCTCCTGAGTTCCCCAGCGGCCTTCGCCTTCATGCCCGGCCCCCTGAGTTCGCCCGCTGTGGCCTTCGCCCCTTTTTGAACTCTGCCTTGCCCCCGGGCCGTCCGCCCGAGAACCCCACCATGAACTCTGCCTTGCCCCCGGGCCGTTCGCCCGAGAACCCCACCATGAACTCTGCCTTGCCCCCGGGCCGTCCGCCCGAGAACCCCACCATGAACTCTGACTTGCCCCCGGGCCGTCCACCCGAGACCACCTCCTGTTCCTCTGCCTTGCCTCTGGGCTGTCGACCCAGACCCGTCCTCCGGACCCCCTCCACCCACCCTTTTGGGAATGTTGGACTTTGTTATGGACATCTAGAATCCGTCCCTTGAGGGGGGGGTTCTGTCACGATCTTGGTGTTATGTCACGTTTTCAGTTTTGTGTGTCTGGTAATGGGTTTTATTTTGCTGTTCTTTTCTCCCTGTCTCTTGTTTCCTTCCTGTGTTTTTCCGCCTGTGTCTGATTGTCTCATTGTGTTCACCTGTTGCCCTTGTGTTTCTGCCCCCCTTACCCAGCTGTGTCTCGTCCTGTGATTACCCCTCTTTGTATTTAGTCTTGTCTTTCCCTGTGTTCCCCTGTCGGTTCATTGTTTTTCCTGTCTCCCTCCATGTCAGTCACGGTCAGCTTTTGGTGAAGTATTTTCCCTGTATGTTATCCATTCCATGTTTTTGATCTTCAGCTTGGAAAATAAAGCTCGCCTTTTGTTTATAGACCTCTTATCTTTTTGTAGTCTGCATTTGGGTCCTACCTTTTCCGAATCATAACAGAAGTAGCTAAGTACATTTACTCAAGTACTGTACTTAAGTAAAATGGTGATGTACTTCAATTGAGTATTTCAATGTTATGCTACTTTGTACTTCTACTCAACTACAATTCAGAGGTCAATTGTGTACTTTTACTCTACTAAATTCATTTAAAGGTCCCATGTCATGGCCATTTCTACTGATCATAATTCCATTGTTGAGGTATATTCAAAATAAATTTATATTGTGCAATTTTCCAAACTCACATTGGCTTCTCATACAGCATCTCTGTATAGTATGTGTATTCACTCTGTCCTAAACGGCTTGTTGGAGCTCCTGACCCCCCCCTCCCTGTGAGCCCAGTGGCCATCTGCGAGACAGCGAGACACAGCGAAACCTAGCCCGAAACACATGCGCGCGCACACACGCAGCCTGGCTGGGAGTTTGTGTGTGCCCAGGCTGAGTTCCGCGGTGTCTCGCTGACCCTACTGTGTGTGTGTGTGTGTGTGTGTGTGTGTGTGTGTGTGTGTGTGTGTGTGTGTGTGTGTGTGTGTGTGTGTGTGTGTGTGTGTGTGTGTGTGTGTGTGTGTGTGTGTGTGTGTGTGTGTGTGTGTGTGTGTGTGTGTGTGTGTGTGTGTGTGTGTGTGTGTGTGTGTGTGTGTGTGTGTGTGTGTGTGTCCGCGGATTGGTCCAAACGTAACGGCTCTGCGGACGTTACGTCACTATACCCAAGAAGTAAACAATGGAAAAAGAGAAATCTCCAACAAGGCGTTCTGGGGCAGCATAGACAGGTCTTTTCTGTGTTAGAGTTTTATTCGCTACAGGGTGTACTTTGAGGGTGTGTGACTCTGCAGACTGTTTACATGCATAAAAAGCTACATAACACACAAGGGGACGGGTAATAATCAGAAAAGCATGACATGGGACCTTTAATACCTTTAGTTAGTTTGCAGATTTGGATTAATGATGAGAAATCTTAACAAGACTTTAGTTACACCTGGAGTAAATTCACAATCTACCCTGCAGAATACAAATCAATAATCATAATCAAAACATATCATACTATTCTGAAATAAACCAATCTGCGTAATGAGTAATTTTACTTTTGGTACTTTAAGTATATTTTGAAGCTCAAAGTTTTGTACTTTTACTTGAGTAACCCCTTAAAGCAGAGCTGATAAATACAAGAAGTGGCCAATCAGAATGTTCCAAGTGCCCATAAATCTTGGGCTAGATTGAGATGTTAACTTTAGAGATGTATTTGTATTTCTTTAGACTATGATAGCTCTTAGATGTGTCAATTGTAGGGGTAAACAGTTAGTTTTATTGTAATATAGGTGGTTGTGTTTGTCTTTCTGTTACCCCCTTGTTTAAAAAGTAGTGTGTGCAACCGTTATATGTCCCCCTTTGTTGTCTGCTCTGGCTGTTTAGCCTGTTCATTTTTTATTAAGATCATGTCAAGTTAGCATAGCCTGAGTTTGGTTCTGTTAAGTTGAGAACTTTGATGTCAAAGGGCTGCCTTTTTAGCTGTATGAACAACATACGTATGTAATGTACTTAAGTTTTAAACAAAGTTACTCTTAAGGGGTACCTAGCCCAATAAAATATGGCGCCAAGGGTTCCTGATTGAGTGTCCATACTTTCGAAGTGCCTTGAGACACTTTGATAGACATGTCTGATATTTTCAAATTGTTTGTAAATGTGGAACGAGGAAAGAAAAAGTATTAAAGGAATGGGGAAAAGGTAAGAAATTAATGGTACAACCTACATTTTCCTGACATAACTTGAAGTAGCAAAAAAAAAAATCCCCTTACCTCTCTTACTGACATCTTCATTTTATTGAAGTTAATGGTCAGGGAAGATAGAACGAATATTTCTGTCAAAGCATTATATTGACCTAAATTCCCCTCGAGAGGAGGAATTACTTCCTCATGTGACTCAATCCTGATATGGAGAGAGAGAAATCTATAAAAGGAAGAATCAATTTGAGTAAATGATACAGATCCATTACATTTCCTGTCCACCTTATGTTTTTTTTGTTAATGTTTAGGCTTAGGTTCAAGCAAAACAGTGGTTCATGATGCTGTCGAGATGTGAAAATTAAAACAGAATGCTTGTAAACGGGCTAGACGTTTGTAAGGGGAGTCAATTATAAAAACAAATTGAACTGCCAGAAGCAATAGTGATGATCTTTGAACACTTTCAGGATTGAAATGCTGTCATTGTTGGATGCTTGTAGGGAATATTTATTTTTGTTTCTGCATGCTATAGCCCATGATTCATTGTTTCATGTTTTGACTAGTGGTTTTTAAATGTGAAGGTGCAAGCCGTACTCTTTTTAAATATTTGCCTCTTGTCTTTTAACTGCAAACCAAATCTATAGGTACAACATAATCTGATAATTTCAAATACCTTTCCAAAGCATACACACACAGTGTTTCACATTTAGGCAAAGATTATTTTCCAATAATTTCCATACACATGAATGGAAACAAACGTGCAAATGATTGCAAAATATACTTATTACTATACTTATTATTTCAAATGTGTGATGTTCATGGAGGAGCCAAAATAGTTGTGTGGTCCTCTAATTTCTCAATGCCTCGTTTCCTGACTTGTTGGTGGAGGTAGGTGAAGACAAAGGAAGGATAGACACCCTGGAAGGAGATGAATGACCTGAGTCTCCTCTGTTGTTACCTCTGGACTCGGGCAGTGCTGATGGGGGTCCAACCCCACCCATAAATCCTTCAATCAACCGTCCACGGCTAACCAATAGGGTTGCCCTGCCTCGGCCTGTTGCTTGGTATGAAGTGGAGCGCTGGCACGTTGCTCATTTTAATCTCCTTAAGTATTCGCCCCCACAGTCGCGTCAATGAGTCAGTCTGTCAAAGTGATCGATCCCGGTGTCGCAGGTTTCCCGAGCAGGAGACTGTTCACTGGATGAGAAACTGTGTGTTGGGTCCCACAATTCACCAGCCACTTCATGATAGCAGATTGAAAAGAGACCGCTTGGGGTCTTGCCATTACAGTCTAGTACTGTAAAAATGACAAATGCTGGAGGCTATTTTATGCCCTCCAAGGGCCAATTCGAAAATGTCCCTAAGATTACTGTGGTCAGTAAAGACTGGCAGGCGTTAGCTGTGTTTGAAGTCAGTTGACAAACATTTTTTCATGGGGGCTTAGAATTTTGAATCTTAAGTCTACACCAGGGGTCGGCAACCTTTTTGATATGAAGTGCCATTTGGGGGTTGGGGCTCGTGAACTGGAGGGCGGGGGGAGCCTCGCTGCGGGGAAGCTGTGGACCTCTGTCGCCTGTCAGCGCAACTTACATGATGCCATTTAAACACATTTAAATAAATAAAGGGCGGTGCGTCAACGGCCCGCTGGCGACCGGCTCGGTTCGCTGACGACCGGACGTACTGTGATTCTCCAGAACACACAGTTGGCCAGTCCGCCCCTGTGTAGCATATTATGTTCGATGACAGATGAGCAGATCGCCACTGGGCTTTCAACTAAAGATACAGCCACGCAAAAACTGCGGCATGTACAGCTCCTTATGGGTAACGCAATGAGTGAAGTGCGCTACACCCCTGATCGTTTCACCATGGAGGAAAGCAGCAGAAAGTCGACTGGAGTTAAAGAGAGCGGGGCCTAGAAGTTATCCTTCTGCGCTGCGTCGCGTGCATGGCTTCCTTCTGCAGGGGGAGACGCGCTCTGCTGGCGGTCTCGTTCAGGATCCGAGAATACAATTTAAAAATATTTGCACACTTATTCCTAGTGTGCCACTGGTTACGGTCCCGCATGCCAATGGTGGCACGCGTGCCAGGGGTTGCCGACCCCTGGTCTACACGTACATAACGTGTTACATTCATATACCTTTTAGTACTTCGGCAAACTTCTTCCAAATTATTGGAAATATTCATATTCAAAAAAAGATCCACCACCCCCAGATATATCACTTAGTTAGCAAATTGTATCATATCAGATTTCATCAAAATCAAAATGTATATTTAAAACTTTAAAAAACTACCTTTCAAAACTAGACAGCCACATCTATTAACAAAACAGGTGTTCAACTTATGATAAAGAGAACATAAGTAATCCATAACTGACGATTTGACACTTATTCGGAAACTATTCTGGTTCTAAAAAAGCTTAACAGCAGCTAGCCGGTAAACATAGTGGAGCTTTTATCAGCTTAAAAGTCAGGTATTTCTCTCAGGAGTAGGTGAAGATTAAGCAAAAAGTAAAGGAAAGACTCAAAATAAATGCTAACTGTTTGCTAACAAGTTGGCTGAATATTGGTGTTGTGTTTACCCAAGTGGCCCTACAGTTAATACAAGTTTTTAAATCATGCAAATTAAAGCACGGAAGCTAATGAATTGACAATTGTTTTTTAATTGTATCCTGTTGCCAATGGAATGAAAATGTTTCCTCAAATGTCCCATGCCATAATCCTCAGATCTCTCTGTAAACAAACTGAGAATGAAAAATGGCACTAGACCAAACTATCTGCATGAGTGGTTTTGTGATTAATGTGTAACATTTACCAAATCTTACACACATGACAAAGATGGCAGGGCACCCAAAGGTCACGCTTGTGCTTTTTCACCTTGTTGTTGTGTATTCACTGAAGTGTGTAAGTTAGACAACATTGGCATTATTAACCAACAGGTGATGTATCCAACAAGCATTTCTCTGCTGCTCTACGCAGACTGCTCTGTGGAGGCACAATTACTTACTATACGTATGTTGGTACAAAGCCAGAATCTGACTACGTTTGGCACTTAGCTGGGTTGTCCCTGTGGAGTGCTTAACTTTGCATTAGCTTTGCTGTGAATCAAATCAGCATTGTTGCGTTTAAGAGTCTCAGTTCTCTCTTTAACTCTGTAACTTCATGGAGGAGAGCTTTGTTGCGTCTCCTCAAGGTCTTCGTGTTTTTGTAAATATTTTCTGGTCTTTTCAAGCCTGTCTGTTTAAAAGGCTGCGTTATATATGACAGGCAGGAGTCTGTATTGCCTCTGTTGTGTCCCATAAGCTCTGCTTTAGGTTATGTGCTGCCATTTTGTTCTTAATGTAAATGTGTCTATGTTGCTTTTGCTTGACGTCGTGCTGATGAGTATGTGTGGATTACCTGATGCTTTCAAGTGGATTTTACTGTTATCCTGATAAATCATATTCATGAGTCTGTGGTAGGACCTTTTTAGGTATAGCTTTTAGGTTTTTGAGTCATAACAGGCCTTTTACGGTAGTGTGAACATTCTTGGAGGCAATGGCATTTTTTTAAATGTATATACATTTCTTCACTTTCCTTCTTGTTTGTAGCGTAAATTGTAAAGGTTGAAAACACAATCATGTGACATTTTTTTAATGTTAATTTCTTACATAGAAACCTCTGTGCCAATGAAGACATTTAGATCTCAGGCTTTCATTGGCTGACAGAGGCAAGCGCGATACACTTACGTGATGAAGTTTAAAAAACTTGGAAAATATGAAAAATACCAATGTGCCAAAACACATGCAAATGAACGAACATCTTTACCAACTTGACAACAAATGGGCGGCATTTAGACATTCACAAACTTGAGGGAGCATGCACACAGTTTACTAAAAGCTCTGCATAAATGAAATGCTACAAAAACAAGGAGAAACTAAAAAGAGATACACAGCTGGGACCGGAACGCTTGTTGAGGGATTATAAAACTGGCCAACAGTCACTGTTGGCAGAGTTAGTCTGTTCTGTACACGTTTTGTCAGCATGTTTGAAATGATTAGGTTAGCTTCGTTAGCTAGCTAGCAGATCTAAAGGAATCATGTGATCACATTATAAAAATTCGCCAAAAAAACATTTCATGTACGTTTCTAGTGACAGAGAAGATGTTGTTTTATTTGCATCGTTCTTGAAACTGTAGAGTGTATCTCTTATTGGAAGTGTTTTGGGCCGTTTTACCGCGTTGGCCCCTGTCAGCCACCGTACAGGCTCTCCTCAACAATGCTCATTTAAATGTAAAAAAGACAATCTCATTCATAAAATAGTACAAGTTAAGGCTTAATTATAGGAAATAAAAAATGGGGAAAAAATAAAAGTTGACTAGGAACTTAAGCAATCAGCCCCGGCGTCATCTTGACCGACAGTAACCAGGGCATGCCTGTTTTGAGCCCTGTTAACCCTGGGCTGAACAAACAGTTTGACCAAAAGGGAAAAAAGTTTCTTAAAATGAAACTCATGGAATTATTTGTGAAATCTGAAAGAAGCTTAGAGGAGAGTTGTTTTCTTTTATCTTTCATAGCTGCAGCACCACTCTGTCTCTTCCCTTTACGCTGAGAGAGTCACTGCACTGGCAGCTTTTCTTCCTCTCTGTAAAGTCTGGCCTCAGAGGGAGACACTTGGCAAGGGAACAGAGAGTGGACCTTTTCCCAGAGGCTGGGGGGTGAGGCGCTGCTCGGAGGCGGTTATCTGACCGACTTTGTTGTTTTTGTTGTGGGAAGGATGGATTTAATGCCCTTTGTTTTTCTCTAACTCTCCCTTTCTCTTTAACATGTTTGGTGTTGATGCTATTTTGTCCTCACTGCTGTTGTTCTTGCTGCTGCTATGACAGGTCACTCAAATTAAATATGGCAACGGTTAAGGTCTTTCTAATGTTTGCAATGGGTGAACTGAACAGGAAACATTTCAGTTGCTCTTGGTTAAATAGAAACCTCAGCTATGAAAGTAAAATGTTTCGGCGTACGACAAATGCTATTGACATTTGACCTATTATTTTTTTGTTTGGCTTATTATTTTTCTTCCCTAGTTGCTTGATACACACTGATGTTTAAAGTTTTGCTTTATAGTGATGAACATAGTGGCAGACAGGCCCAGATCAACCCATCAGGAAGCCTCAGGATTTTTGGACATCACAAGGAAGATTTTACATTCTACAATTAGATATATTAAACATGTTTTTTATTAAATTAGTTTGTATTCTCGATCATAATAACATACCTGGCACAAATATAAATAATTAATTATTTTTTGACCAGCTATAGAGTCACACATTTCTGGCTACATTCCTGGACGCATGCATAACACAGGGACTGCCTCTTGGCTTAGTTAAGCTTATACAGTAAGTGCTTTAATTCTCAAACACAATTTTCAATCAATCAAAGGACCATAAACCAACAGTTACATCTCATAATTAATTTCTAATAAAAAATAATCTATACACAGCCTACAGAAGCCAGTCCATTAAGAAATCATTCAGGTTGAATGCCGCCAGCAGGTGTGTAACACCATGGAGTGTTTTTGGACACGTGACGCTCCGGTGCAGTTCATCCTGACGCCTCTGCGCGTTCGTGTCACTCTTTTAGCCCTTCTTCAAGTGAGAAAGTGTCCCGTGAACGTGCACGCATACAGAAGCTCCCTCCCTCCCTGCCTCTCTTCACTTTCTCCTTCTCTCGTCTCTTAAGCCTCAAGAGCATATACAGCCACATAGCTCGTGCACGCGTATGGGGTTGCGCAATTCTGCCTTTCATATAGCTGTGAGAAAATCCAATAACGATCACGGAGAGTGTGTTTGGCTCATGTATGCGGAACATTCATACATTGCAATTATTCCCTTCTGTAAGCAGACTAGAAATATTAAAGTGTTATTTTTCTATGGTCTGATGGGTGATTGGTAATTTAGTTGAACTTAATTGCTTAATTCGGGTAACAGAAGCCTTTATGACAGCATACATCTGAATGTGGTATATTAATATAAGATATTGTCCAAGGTATGAACAGGGGCAATGAATGTTCAGGATGAAAACAAGATATGAATACCTCCATTATAAGTAATTTAATTTTCTTTCAATTTGTGTCTATTTTCCTTGTGATGATCGCCAACCTGAGATCATATTGTGCAACATTTTTCTCTCCATATTGCTAGTTGTATCCTAATCTTGCTGCTTCTGCGACCCACTTTCGCTCACGGGGCTCATTTAACTTTGATCTAATCCAATCTCGGTTCCTCTCGCCTTTCGCGCTTTTATTCCCCCCCCCCCCCCCCTCTCAGTCGTCTTGGCCGCGCGGCGCGCTCCCGTCATCACGTCAGGAGGCAGCCCTACTGGTCCTGAAGCTGATGATGATGATGATGATGATGATGGCGGTGTTGGAGGAGCAACGCTGAGTTTGCTCTCCCAGCTTTCGCTCCCCCCTTTTTCCATTCATTCTTTTACCGATTACATAGAAAAATAGCGACATATATAAGCGACACCGCCGCATTTGACCGTCCACCTTTTCCTTCTCCCTCCCGTCTCCTGAGCCGAGACCGAGATGGGGAACGAAGCGAGCATGGAGGGCGGCGGGCAGCCCGGAGAGCCGGGAGCCGCCGTCATGATGGGGTCGGCGATGCCCGGAGGACCCGCAACAGGACCGGGGGCAGGACAGCACATGAAGCCGGTCAACGGAACCGCTGCCGGGGGAGGGATGGGGGTCGGAGGCCCCGGGATGGGAATGACCAGGTAGGAGGAGCAGTAGTGGAGGTTGTTCGATTAAAAAGGGGCTGGGTGAAGTGCATCCCGATGTGTGTTTTAACGCGGAAACGGTTGTTGGATAAGAGGTTTGGATGAGATTTGAGAGAAATGGGATGTACAACTAAGTGTGCTTTCACTCGTGCATGCTTTTAAGCATGACATATTCAAATATTAAGAGGAGTGACCTCCCGGTCTGAATGCTGAAAACCCCAAGAGCTGTCCGTGGTGCTGAAACGCTATAGCTGCACCGCTGAGCGTTTTTTTTTTACGTGATTCCCAAAATAGGTTTGACATTGCATGTTAAGGTGGCTTACCAGCACCATGCCCCTACAGGTATGCATGTAATGTCTCTGTTACAGTTATCATATGACAGTATCTTTGGTTGTTTTGCTCTCAGATTGTGGTTTGTGTCATGTGCTGTAATAGTATTTCCTCCTTCCTCCATCTCGGGTTGTGCTTTGGCGTATTTTCTTGAATGGGACGTGTCTTTGACAGCAGATTGAAAACACACGGCCGAACTGTTTTTTCTCTCCATTATCATTATAAACCGTGACAATTTGTATGGTTTGAGCTGGAGATTATGCAGCGGGATGCTTGAAGCATTTATGTTTCCGCATGGGCGAGAGAAGGGTGCTGGATGTGTGTGTTTGTGCATTTGTGCGTCAGTGTGGGCGTGTGTGTGTGTGTACGTTAAGGGGCTTGCCTGACTGTAGGCGCGTGTTTGACGGTGTGTGTGTAGTACTGGTACTATCAGCAACGGCAACGCTTCCCGTTAATGACGTAGAAGACAGATATATGGTGCTTACCGACATGCCTACCGTGCCGTACCATTACATATCAAACCCTTTCCAATCAGAGCCGACTGCTGACTGCCACATCCATGACAGCAAATAATATATAAGATTTTCGCAATGACAATAAGCAAAATCCAAATTCTAATCTCATCCCATGTATTAGATTATACAATATCCCAGTTCAACATCATAATGTGCCATAACATACAACATATACACCATACATCTAATGACACTAAATCATGCTATTCCTTACACTTTCAAACATTAATGTATATTTATGAAAAATATTCAACCGTTCTCACTGTCAGCCTTTTTCAAGTATTCAAGTACCCTGATTGGAATTTGGAGATGTAGTGCATATTTGTAGTGGTATTTTTTTCATCTTTCTAATTAAATGTCATACTTTATGAATTTCTTGATTTGTTTCTACATTCTTTAATTTTCTATTGAATTTATTTTACTATCCTTATGTTATGCACTCATACACAATAGCAATCTCCTTTTTGGCAATCGGCCAAATTATGATTCATATACCATAGGATGTAATGGCATAACCCTGACCAAAACATGTGTATGTGTCCTGACATACCTTATCATGACCTGAAATAACATCTGCACACATCAGCAGACACACATTATACAACACAACCAATGTGTTTCAAATGTGATACAAAGTTGTAGTTTTCCTGAATATTTTGGTACTGTCTCCCCTACAGCTCAAATCACTCCTTTAGCTTAACTCGGCTAACACATATGCTAAAATCTCTTGTCTTTGCGCCAATCCTGGTTCACTGTAGCACCTCAGCCTTAAATTCAGTAGGCAGGCTTTTGTAGAGAGACTTAATCAGGTCGATGTTTTGTGGAAACAATGCCAGAGAAGGGCTACAGCTGGCCTACAAACAGTGTGTGTTTGTTGAATTCAGGAATTCAGGACACATCCTGGGTTTGATTCGTGCCGCTGTAGGAGAGAAGAGCACTGAGCAAAGGCCTATCCATCATTATATAACACAGAGACTCAGAGAGCGGATGACAGCTTCAGCTCTCTTCCGTGAACGACAACAGAGCTGTACATGCTCTGATGCATTATTTCTGCATTCCTCTGTTCAGGGGATTCACGGCGACGTTGATGCTTTCATCCAATATTCTATATGAAATAAAAACATATCTGCACTGCAGGTGTCTGCCATCCTGCTTTCAAAACTCAAAATCCATTCTGAATAAAAGGTGAGGGGTTTACGCGGCAAGAAGCCCCTTACATCAAGTATTTATAACGTGGCGTAATACGAGGCCATGTGAACAGATTGAATCACGTGCAGAGCGTGTTTGCTCCCCCCACTCTCTCACACTCCCTCCCTCCCTCCCTCTTTTGCTCTGCCTGACTGCCTGCTCCTATCACTTTCGTTTCCTCTGCATGCTCTGCTACTCTCTCCTCCTTCTCCCCTTTTCTCTCTGTCTCTCTCTATATCCTGTGCACACTTGCAGTCTTTATATAGGAGAAGAGGATGTCGTTCTCTCTCACTTCCCTTTCCTTCATTCTCCCTTTTTCCCCATCCATAGCACTCTATTGCTTTGTAGCTCCTTTTCTTTTTCACTCAATCTCTGCACATTCCCATGCTCCTTCAGTCCTTTCCCTCCCTCCTTTTCTTCCCCTGACATTCACGACTGAGTTATCAGTCAGTCATCATGTTGTGCCGTTGACACTATAAAGCGTTATGGCAAAGGGATATGTGTGTTTTCTTGAAGGGATAAGGGGGCCGACTAACCTTCCATGTCTGTGGCACTTAGTCCCAAGCCCATTGGTTCTCACTGAATAGGTTAATCTTTACGAATGCTCTTTTAATTAATTATTTCATTAAAAAAGGCTAAGTACCTTACAAAAACGTCTTGATACCATGTTGTTAGCTTGAGTTACTGAAACAGTTCTGAAGAGTGCATTTTTAGGAACAATTTTCAGCTGCGGAAGAATACATATTTAGTGCTCTTGTGTCGTTTTAAGGCGGCAAGATGCTGTATCTGGGATTGACTTGAAATATAATACAGTGCCCATGTTTACTGTAATGAAGTCACCCATGGCGACAGTTTGTCCCATTCATGGTCATTAAGACACATTTATTCGGACAAGAATGCATGCTCTATGCCATAGATAGAGGAATAACACATATCAGTCTTTAGATATACATACAATACTTGGTAATAGTCTCAAAGCATTGCTGAAGATCTTCAAATTAATTCACAATAATACAAATGTTGAGTGTTCTTTACAACGATACTGAGTAAAAGGTCTGTTGATTTGTCTTTAACATGCAGAAGGTCAATTAGCATTAGTAGATACAAAAAGTCCTTCAAATTATGTAATGAACAACAAAATATATCCATGGCCTTTAGAAGGAAACAAAGATGTGCCTCCCTTGTTGGCAGGACAACAGTATTTGCCCAATAAAAACATGTTTTGATGTGCCAACCCCAGGGTTAAGATTATGCACCAGAGCGACTTTGATTGGTTTAAGGAAACAACATGGTTTGGGTTAAAATATTTACTTTGTTAAGGTGACGGGAAATCAGTTGGCTCACTTACTTCCTTTATAATTATTAGGGACGTGAAAGAAATATGAATGTATACATTGGGTAATTTGCTGAAACAATTAATGCTCTCCTTGACAGCACCGTCTCTGCAAAGATACTGTACATTTGCTCCTTGTGTGAAAATCCCTCCCCCTCTATCTCCCTCACTCCCTTCCCCGCCCCCTTCTCAACCAATAACCGCCAGCCTATAAATGGCTCCACGTTTTACAATGCGATACACCGTAGTGCTATGTGAGGTATGGGAGTACAGATAAGGAGAGGGAGATAGAGAGAGTAGAGGGGAAGAAAGAAAGGGAGAGGAGGGTGAAAGGGGAGAGAACAGTGAAGAAGAAAGAAGGGAATACAAGCTGGTGGACATAGATCAAGTGTAATGTTCTCTGGGATAAAACCTGAGGGGGCACAGGGAGGGGTGGGCTAGTGATAGATCCAAAGGTAGATGAAACTGTTCCCTTCACTCAGGGGTCATCCTGGAACAACCAAAAAGGCATTAAACTGACAGAAAAACGTCCTCAATATTTTATTTACTTAATGTATTCGGGACTCCATTGTGGATTTAGTACACGTGTTGTACAATAGAATTCAATATTTGTCAAGCCATGCCAAAAGAATATTGAATTTGAGAAGAGGTAATAATGGAGAGGAGTTCAGATGTTAAAAGGGCAAATAGGTCATACTCAGCGAGAGCATATGATGTACAGATGGAGGAAAGAGAGGGCACAGATGGATAAGGGACCAATTAAAACAACATAAAAAGAAAATGTAGTGAACTTGGTAAGAACGTGAAGGTATATTTGCAAATCTCATATGTATATACCCTCATTAGACCCCAACTTTTACCACTTTCACGGTGTCACAGCTCTCTGTCAATCAGATTTATCAGCCTTTTGAAATGATTTTCAATGCATCCGTCTTTGAAGAAAGCTAATTGAGCATCCTTCTTATCGTGCTCCCTTCTCTTTTTAATATCATTTCATTTTATGTACTGATTGTGTGTGTGTTTAATATAGTTTTTTGTATGCGTGTGTCTTCTCCTGAGAGATGGGTTGGATGGGGCCGGTTGGAGAACGGTGTTGTTTTGTTTCTCTGTTTTTGAAACCACCTAACAAAAGGGGGAAAAGCAATTGTTTCCTTTTTTTTTTGTTTTGTTCCGTTCATGGTATGTAAATCTTAATGTATAATAATCGTTAACAAAACTTGTCTCTATTAACACACCATTGACCGAAAAGGAGCAGGAAGAAGAAAACAATCTTATATTACCTGCCCCTTTCTAAAAAAAACAAATAAATTGAAATAGATGGTCTGTCCTTCATATTTCTTTTTCACAGCCAAACGTATTCACAGCCAAACATAACAGTATCTTAGGATAATAAGAGAAACACAAAAAATACTTATTTCCCACTTGACAGTTAACGGAAAGAGCACACATAATAGCACATAATAATAATGATAATAATAATACCTACACATAAAGAACAGACATCACATCAGAGACATCAAACATATTTACCAATGGAGGCCCAGGGTACATAGACTTATTCACATTCCGCTTCATATAGTCCCATCTTTCTTAATTTATACAATTTCTTTAACTGAAAAATACATATACAATTCTTTAAATCCTTCTGTTGAGAATTCCACAATTTTACACCAACCACCGAAATACACATTTGCTTTAGAGTAGTCCTTGCATAAGGATGCTTAAAATTAAATTTCCTTCTGTGGTCTTCCTTGTCTGATCCAAAAACAAACAACTGTTGCAAATATACTGGTAACATTCTGCTTTTTGCTTTGTGCATTACTAATAATGTCTGTAACTCAACAATGTCTTTGAGTTTCAAGAGTCCTGACTTAAAAAACAGTCTGTTGGTGTGTTCTCTTGAATCAGCTTTATGTATTATTCTTACTGCCCTTTTCTGTAATATTGACAATGGCTTTATGTTGCTCATATACGTGTTGCCCCACACTTCTATACAGTAAATACAAAATGGCAAAATGAGTGAACAGTACAACATCTCAATGCCTTGTAATCTAGCAAATACTTTGCCTTGTTTAGAACAGAAATATTCCTAGACACTTTCGTTTTAACATGTGCTATTTGTGATTTCCATGTCAGGTTATCATCCAGTGTCAGACCTAAGAATCGAAATTCAGAAACACTTTCAATAAAAACTCCATCAATGGACAGTGAAATGTTTTCATCTTTTTTTCTATTAGCAAAAACCATAAACTTAGTTTTATTCAAATTTAGGGTTAAGTTATTTTCATCAAACCATCTTTTAAGTTTGACCATTTCATGTCCAATACACTTTGCTAAAATGTTTAAATCATCTCCTGAACTAAAACAATTGGTGTCGTCTGCAAACAACACAAATTGCAATAATGTTGACGTTTCACATATGTCATTGATGTACAAAATAAAAAGTTTAGGCCCTAAAACCGAGCCCTGTGGGACACCACATTCTATGTTCATACACTCCGATGTACTACCAGCAAATTGTACATATTGTTGTCTGTTATCTAAATAACTTTTTAACCAATCTAGAACTACTCCTCTTACACCGTATGTAATTTCGAAATTAATAGGTTATGGTCTATGGTGTCAAATGCCTTTTTTAAGTCAATAAATACACCTATTGTGTATTTCTTTCTTTCTATAGCTGTTGTCATTTCTTCTGTTATTTTCATTAAAGCTAAAGCTGTAGATCAATTTTTCCTAAATCCATACTGACTCACTTAACAACTCATTTCTTTCCATAAAATTATCACATTTTTGGACAAACAATTTTTCAAGAACCTTGGAAAACTGTGAAAGCAAGGACACTGGTCTGTAGTTGGTACATTGGCTTTTGTCCCCTGTGTGGGATAACTTTTGCTATTTTCATGCTATCTGGAAAAATACCTGTCTGAAATGAAAGATTAAAGATGTAGCTTAGCGGTTTAATTATGCAGTCAATAGTCGTTTTCACTATTGTCATGACGATCCCATCACTCTCAGTCGAAGTCTTATTTTTGCATTTGTCTACAATGGATCTCATTTCAATTTCGTTTATCTCTCCCAGAAACATTGACTGCAACACTTTACTTCCCCCAATTCCGCCACCTTCTTTTTGCCCATCGTTTTGTTTTGGAATAGTCTTTGCAAGATTAGGTCCGACATTTACAAAAAAAGAGTTAAATTCATGTCCCACTTCATTCATGTTTTTTACAACCTTATTTTTGTCCTTAATGAAGTGACTGGATACAGATTTATTTCCAATAACATTATTTAAGATTTTCCATGTGCCTTTGATATAATTTTTCTTTTCTTTTAACATATTATTATAATATTCTCTTTTTGCTTGTCTCATTATAACTGTCAACTTATTTTTTATATGCCTTGTATTGCTTTTCAACTGCCTTTGTCCTACATTTTATGAAGTCTTTATGAAGTTTATTTTTCTTCTTGCAAGCATTTTGTAAGCCCTTGGTTATCCAAGGCTTTTTATAATAATACCTTTATATTTACAGAGTACAGTGGGACAATGTTTGTCATACAGTGATATGTAGATTTTTAGGAAGAACTCATATGCAGCATTTACATCTTCTACATAAACCCCTCTCCACTCTTCCTTTAAGAGGTCACTCCTAAACTTGTCTTTTGCTTCAGCAGTCCTTACCCTGACATATCTACTGCGAGTCTCTTCCTTACTTTTCTTTAATTGCCAATCATATGCTTCAAATACAGGTAAATGGTCGCTTATGTCATTTATTATTAGCCCACTCTTAGCACTGTTTTCCATGACATTTGTAAAGATATTGTCGATCAATGTTGCACAAGTTGATGTTATTCTACTGGGCTTGGTGATTAGGGGATAAAGCCCCCTGCTGTACAATGCATCCAGGAAATCAGAAGTTGTTTTGTGTTTAGATACATTTAGAAGGTCGATGTTAAATAATAAATGTTTTATTTTCATTTAGGCCATCCATTAATACTCCTAAACTATCTTTAAAAATCTCTATATTTGATTCTGGTGCTCTAAAGTCACAACAACATTTCTCTTCCTTTCCATTTCAATTTCTATAGTTATGCATTCCATTAAATCATCAGTCACAATTGTCATTTTTTCAACCAGTGTGCATTTTAAGACGCTGTCCACATAAAGAGCCACACCCCCTCCTCTCTTATTGGTTCTGTTGATATGGTGTTGACCTTGACGGTTGATGTCTGGAGCAGGTTTATGGCTTGCTGATCTTCCTTGGAGCGAGTTACTTGCTTCTCGCTGGTGGAAGGAAGCATGTCAACCTGCCAAAGGCGTTCGACGGGCTTGAAGAGCTCAGTGGTTGGTGAGACTGTTGTTGTGAACAGACACCGCTGCTCAGGTGCAGGAATTTGGTCGATACAGGTCGGACCTTGCAGGGACCAGCCAAGCTTGGTGTGGACTGCAATGGGTCCTCCTGGTGGGCCTGAACACACCGGCTCTATGGGGGTCAGGAGATGAGGCATGTCTGAACCAATAGGCAGCAGAGGTTGAGCGTGGTCAACAGGAGGTAAGGGAAGATTGGAGAGATGTTTAAAGCGAAGTTGGAAGGTCGAAACTGGATATGAGTGTTCTGAAAGGCCCAGGTTGTCAGATGTGAAGGCCTGATGTATTTGGTACTTCTCTGAAGGCTTCTTGAAGGGAGATACGTGAAAGGTAACTGAAGCACCTTGGAGCTGTACTACCTCTTGACGAACGGTCCTGAGTGGGAGCGTTTCGGGCTCTGAAGGGAGCTTTAGTTGTTGCTCAGCTTGTGGCAAGATGATGCTTCGTTCTGATCCGTCGTCCAGCACAGCGAATGTCTCCAGCATTCGGTCTTCGTTATGAAGTAAGACTTTCACAACCTTCAACATCACTTTGGGGGATCTGTTTGGTCTGTCCAAGTACACTGTCGTAGGGGGAACAGCCACCATTAAGACACTCCTCTGGGTTAACTGGACTGGGTCATGCAGAACTGTCAAGTGCTGCTCTTTGCAGATATTGCTTGAGGGTGCAAGCGTCAGGCTTGTGAGAACGTCCGCACTTCCAACAACGCTGTCCATCTGCTATCCACTTAACAACCTGTCCTGTGTTCATGTTCTTGAACTCTTGACAAGCGTTCAGGAAGAGGTCTGTATTGTTGCAGTAAGGACAGTATGGCTTGGGTGTATGTAAGGACTTGGGTTGTGGAGGCGACCAGTTGAGCTTTGTTCTTCACTAGCAGTGAGGAAGAATGCAGTAGGTTCCTCCTTTGGTTTATTGAAAGCATGTTGGTCTTTCTTTATTGGCTTAGGGACTTCATGACTGTAAAGAGCTGCTGCTCTGCCTGCTATGCGCTTTGCCTGAGATTTCATCTGCAGCCAAGACCCCAAGTCAGGTAATGTATGTTCGGTCTGTGCCTGTCTGAAGGATGCCACGGTTCAGACAGTGTTCCACAAATCCATTGCGGTAGCTTGGGGGCATTTTGCTCAGCAGTCGGTCGACATGGGATCCACATCTTAGCTCGTAGCCATTTTGCCCTTCTAGTGTCCTAAGCATGCCTACTAGAGATTGGATGGACAGAGCAAAGGTGTCAAAGGCTTCTGCGTCTCCGAACTTGAGGGCTGGAGCATTGAGGATGGCAGCTAGTTCACTCTGGACCAGCTGTCGTGGTTGGCCGTACTTGTCCTGTAAAGCCTGCATGGCCATAGTATACGGTCTTGGGTCATGCATGTAGGCTTTGGCGAGCTGAAGTGCACTAGGTAGCTTCAGGTGTCCAAGAAGCACTTGGTACTTATACTGCTCGTTCAGGTGTTGATGACAATTCAACAGGTTGTCGAGGGCCATCTTCAGTAATGCAAAGTCACTCTCCCTACCACTGTCGAAATGGGGAAGCATTGATTTTGGTATGCCGTAGGATGAGGCGAGGAATAGATCTGTAGCGGATGCTTGCGTATGATCTAAATTGGCTGGCATCCACGCTGGAGTGGAGCTCAATGCTGCGTGTGTAGGGTAGGACGAGGCTGCATCTGGGTGGTAATACTGCCATGGATGACCTGGATATGACACAGGGCATTGTGCCTGGTATGTAGTGGCTGATGCAGGAGCTGGATGGTGGCTCACTGGTGCTAAATTAGCAGGCGGGTATGCAGGGAGTGGAGTCGCATATGATGCTCGAGGCTGAGCCACATGAAGTGTTGGTGGTGGAACCAGAGGTGCTGGAGCAGGAACCACATGAGGCGCTGGTGGCCGGACTGCAGGAAGCACAGGTGGAGGGACCGGAGACAGTTGTGGAGGAGCTGCATTAAGCACTGGAGTAGGAGCTGGATGGACATCTCTATGTGGCCCCAGTGGTAGAGGTCTGAAGCTATCAGGTAATGATGACCTTGGGGATAACAGCATAGGGTCTGCATTTCCGTCATCCAGTGGAGGTGGTCAAGCTCTGTCACCATCAGAATCCTCCGTCTGTCTTTAAGGAGAGAAGTGACGAATTTGGCTATTTTTAGCTCGTTTTCTCTCTTCTTTAGCTGTCGCCGTCTTTCCAGCTGTCTGGTCAATGACTCACGGGCTCTGTGAGCTTCTCTTGTGGCTGTTGAGCTTCTCTGGCTTGAGTTTGGAGTCTTTGACATTCTATGTCAGCCTGTTGTTCCTCTTCCAGTTGGTGTTGCATCTCTTCTAGCTCCATCTGCTTCACTTGCTCTTCGAGCATGGCTGTTTGTAACTCAGAGAGAGCGTTTGGATATCTGCCTACTGATGAGCGAGCTGAGCGTCTGGATCTGGAGCTGCCACTCCTCTGAGATGAGTTCCGCGACGACTTACTGCGAGAACTGTGAGAGGAGGGGCCTGTTGTGTGGTTTGGTTTTGTCCCTCATGAGGGAGATTTGCAACCACATAATCATCCAGGTAAGCTGGTGGGTGTCGTTCTCTCTGTGAAGCACGAGGGTTTGGAGACTGGGCTTCAGGGTCTGTATATGTGGGTTCCATACCGTGTAGGCACTCTAATCCGGCTCGAAGGACCATGTAAAGGAGACGGGGTCTCCAGGAAATTGGGTTTAGAGATGGCACGGTGTGGATGGGTGTGTCCCAGTAAAAGAACACGGAGAACAGACTTTCCCAGTTTGGATCTTTAATTGTACTTGTTCTTGCTGATAGCCATGTGTGTGTGTGGACTAGTGTTGTCACGATACCAACATTTTGGTTTCGATACCGATACCAAGTCAAGAATTGCGATTCCGATTATTTTTCGATACTTTTCTTAAAAAAAGGGAAACAGTCTTAAATGTAATTATTGTGCTTTATTTCACACCAGAACCATAACACAAACTTTACACAAACATGCTAAAATACTTCCAAATTTCGCTTCTGGCGTCTTTTTTGTCAACAAGCCGAGGCGCAGCGGTAGTTGCACTCCCACTTGCAGCCATGCTTCTCGTTTTCTCACATGCTCTGGCAGCTAGCGCGTGCACGAGAGAGGGGAGGCACTTAGAGCGTGCTTGAGAGGGGAGGGACTGCAGGCACGGCTGCAGTGCAGGGAGTGGAAGCAGAGCGCTGAACACACATGGCTCTTATTAAAACTGCGCTTTCTCACCGGAGTACTTTCCCCCATCATTCTTAAAGTATCGATACTAATGAAACGGAGGAATCGTAACGTTTTTAACGGCAGGGTATCGCGGTACCTTTCAAGTATCGGTACACCGTGCAACACTAGTGTGGTCTGTAACAATAGTACAAACAAGGAATGGCATTCATAATAATCACAATACATCTATGATAAACAATTATATAATCAATACAAATGAATTAAACAATTGAGTGAAATACAAAAATACAAAGAAGTTAGCAACTAAGCTACCACTAGCATCCAACACCGCTAATAAACTAGAGACATTACTGCCTACTAAAATATATACTAATATGACTATTTACTACATATAAACACTGACAAGTTTACATTGCACAAATAGACACTCACCTTTATGCATTTACGCACAACAGCATAAAGGCAAAGACAATGTTGAAGAAAAACGGGAGGAAAAGGCACTGTCGTCTCATAAACGAAGCTGAAAGTAAACATCACCGGCACACAGGTACGGCAGCTCACATCCAGTTTCTCACGTATTAAGTTTTCCACAAAGTCCATCATGTTATTTTCCTCACATTTTTCGGGCACTGAATAAATCCTCAGGTTGTTCCGTCGATCACGGCCTTCAAGTTCCTCACATTTCTTTTCCAGTTGCTTTTGCGTGCGTAAACTGTGAATGAGCACTTTTGTCATACCGATTTCACGGTCTTCATTTTCTGCGATTCTTAATTCTGCTGCATCCGCTCTTATTGTCAGCTCTCCGAAGCCTTCTCTCAAGTCGTTTATTTCCTCCTTCAATACTCCAAAATTCCCAGCAGTTTCCATGCGGAATTCTCTGATTTCTTTTAATATTTCAGAGAGGCCTTCCCCTCCCTCCTCAGGTTGATTTGCCTCAGGCGGATTCATTGTGCCGGCCTGTTTCAGTTTTTCTTTCTTGCTGAAACGTGTTGACATTTTCCTTTCCTTTTTCATTACCTTCTGCAACAAAAGCATTTGCGCAGTTAACACGCCCTTTAGTTACACTCTCAGTTCCAGGATTCCTTCAAAATAACTCAATTGTTTGCAGCGTGTTTCACCTCAGCTCCAGCTAGACAGCCATCTTTTTTTCCTAATCTAATTATGGAACAAAGATACAAAAAAATTGATATGGTGAAAAAACAAGTGTGAGGTAAACAGAAATACGAGTGGGGGATGGATATCCAGATGGCAAAAGATAAATGAGGTCGGAAGACATAGAGAGAGAGAACCGTAGATCTACAATATGGAACAGACCATTCTGCGGCATTAAGATCATGTTTGAAGGCTTATTTGCTGTGTGTACATTTGTGTGTGTGTGTGTGTGTATGTGCGTGTGTGTGTGTGTTGCTCACTCTTGTGTATATGATCAGTAACTGTGAAGAGCTGCTCGATGACTTGCGGCACTCAACCCAATGTATTCCCTATACACCCTTATCAAGCTGTGTAAGTGAGAAAGAGCCAGCTTGTGTAGGTGTGTGATATGTTTCTCTCTCTGACATGCTACACACTTGAGACCAATTTTCACTTCCTATATGTAGGATGTATGTGCGCGTGTTGTGCAACTTATTTTTGTCACCTCCTGCAGAAAAGCTACAGCCTGTCACTGCAGAGTTCACTGTGATTTACTGAGAGTTTATTTTCGAGGCTTTCTGCTGATGTCTTGCTCAAAGTTACGTGATTTGAGTTTTTTTCACCCATCAGCAGATGAACGAACGTTCATACAATCCACTTTCTGCTCTGCTGAGTTGGTTGCTTAACAGCCGTCCTTTCAGATTTTCTTTTTTAATTCGATGGTGATGTTATACTGTGGGATGCTGAGTAAATGCAGGCCGTTTATACATCAGGCGAGCCCTTTGCATTGTTGGAAACTTAGTTTATACTGTAGCTGTGTTTTTTAGGTCTATTCCTTAAATCTAACATTACATTACATTACATGTCATTTGTTAGACGCTTTTATCCAAAGCGACTTACATACATTCAGTACTGTGGACAATCCCCACAGGAGCAATTTGGGGTGAAGTGTCTTGCCCAGGGACACAACGACATGCTGATTGCAGTGGGACTCGAACTTGCTATCCCCTGATTTGAAGTCCAGCACACTATCCACTGAGCCACAGCCTCCTCTAACACCGAAGCTTGGCTTGTTTACTCTCATATAGTGTGATAAACATTGCTGCAACAGAATAGCTGTTGTATTTGTGCCCACCTGATGATGTTTTTCCAATATTCCCTCTCCTTTTAGCTCTATTTTGGTCAACACCACCTCATGAAAATCCGTTTTAAGCTGCCAGTTGCTGCTATTGGGGTTTATTATAGTTGTATTCATTGATCATAGTTGAGTTTACATTATTTGCAAAGGCTAATACCACATGGGTAAAGTAAATATGTAAAGCAAGGCGCTAAGAGAAGCTTAAACACCCTGTAGAGCTGCAGAGTTGGGTGAAATACGGTGCTTTCAAATTCTAGTTTGAGTATTTTTTTCCTTGAACACCAGAATACAATCTTTTTTCATTAGAATTCAACCTTGTATGTTTGATGGCGATAACATTACATCCACTTTCAAGAGATGTTAATTGAGCTCAGTTGACCCGCTCAAGAAGTGTGACATTTAAGATGACATGAACAACGTTTAACCAAAACTGCAGTTACACTGATATAACAAGCCAACAACTAAATGCTAATTAGATCTGAATGTGTGTTATTTAAATATACATCTATGCACTTCTAGGTTGCTTTCCAACAGCTTAATTAAAGTCATATTTGAATATTGTATTCCCTTCCTCTTGGGGAAAGATATGTGACTTTCAGTGAAGCATTGAAGTCCTTTCCCAGCTACATTTACCTTAAATAGCTTCTTATTTCAACCTGAAGCTTTTAATCATGACATCTTTGAAGGCTAAGTTCGGAACAATTTTGAAAAAGGACTCTCCACATCTGAGATCTATGTTTGATCTAGTTTTCATTTTATTACTGACATCTCCTTTATGAAGTTTTGGAAATATCCATCACAGAGAAAATACTTTTACAAACATGGACCGATTAGCATTTGGTTATTTGTCACATTAAAGGTTGTTGATTGGCAGCTAAATCTGTGTACCCGAATCCACCAACGGTTTTGAAGCCGTCCCTCAATTCACACAGCAGATACATGTTGACAAAAATGCACACAGAGACCACTAAGGGCTCTGAAAAGAATGCCGCAGCAGGTCAGATTTTGCCTCAGTAAACAAAACGAAATACAGCCGTGTTGCCCGAAGCTGTCTGTCCCCAACGTGATCTTGTCACTGTTAATTGTGCGTTGGAAAACACTGTCCTGGGCTGAGATTGTAGGTCAAATTTCTGACTTTTAAACAAAAAGGCAGCGAGTGTGTCTTAGTCACCATCCCTAATCGCCTGAAGGTTCACAAACCACAGCGATGGTGACAGAAAATAAAGACAGAATGTGTTTCTCAGTAGGCGTGTTATTGTGTGAGCTTCAGATTTCCGTGTGTGTTTGTGAATAAGTGACAGTGTGGGCGAGAGACAGACACAGGCTCTCTATATATTTACACGCCCTGGTTATCAGGAGGACATGTTTGTGGGAGCCTCCAAATACTAAATGTGTTTGGGTGGCTGCATCGGGAGATAAGATGGCAATAAGCGCAATATCACAGCCCAAGACAGTATTGGTTTTCAGCAAATAGATGCTGTCGCTGGAGCTTATGAGTGAAACCCAGAAATAGACTGAGCAGAAAGGATACTATCTGAGCAGGACCATGGGTGAAATCTGCAGAATCACAGGGAAGACACCGCTGGCTAATGGATTATCTGTTGGATTCTTTAACCAGGTGATCGAAAACTACTGAAGTGGCAAAGTGAGTTTCTAGGAATGTGTCTACATTGTGGTAGACACCAATGGACTTTACCCAAGAGTGGTGAAAAGTCATTTCAACACATTATATCGAAGGCTGAAGAAACTTTTAACATGTACAAATGAAAAGACTTTTTTCTAACCTCAATCAGACCACAAACTATCCAACCAAAGAGCTTTCTGCCATAATGTTGGTCAGTATTACCTATAAAAAACTGATGTCATGCATTAAAACTGAGAATAAAACGGGATCCTATGTATCATACTTTAAGTTTCTTCTGAGTGAGAACGGATCAACCAATCAGAGCTTTGTGGGCGGAGTTCGGAACTTTGATGGCATCTTCCTGCAAAGCTGGCTTTAAGAAATGGTGAGAAAATTGGCTTGGATGTGATTGACACAGCTGTACAGGGTGGTTATATTATATTTTGCTATGTTATTCCTGATTTAATATATCACTAATTAGGTGTTTGAAAATATCAAATATGTCAATATGCTAATTTGTGTTTGGGCCATAACATGAGTTATATGGAATAGATGTACAAACAGACACTTGGCAGGCAAAGGCAGCCATTGTTGCTTTCCTAGCGGCTGACCCACTAAATAGTGACCATATTTCCCCTGCCCCTGACAGACAGGTTGCATTAGAAGCTTTATATGTGTCATTTCTTGGCAGAGGTTGAGAATGACAGTTTTAGTGTTGTTTTACATGCATTTCCTATCTTCCTAGGAATTTCACCACTGTTGGTTTCACACTGAGCGTTTCAGTGATGATCCAACCAAGGGTTGAGGGGTCCTCTCACGCTGCCAAAAAATTCTGTCAGTGCGACGCTCTCGTGTTCACAAATTGATCAGCTCTGGGGCGAGCTGTGACCCAACGCACTGCGAGAATCTGCAGGGTCAAAAACCGAACAGCTTTTCTGTCGCTGCCATGAAAGCAACTCAACAGGGGTCCGATTATAAGCCAGCTCTGTTCAGAACTCTCTAGACAGATAGAGTGACCCAGACAGCAGCCTGCCCCAGTTTATACCTGGATACAGGTGCATAGCCTCTCTTTGGCTTGGGTTAGCCATATCCAATCCAACATTTCAAGCTTGGATTGAAGAGTTTTAATCCATGTAAACCTGGCCTGAAAAAAAATTAAGCAATAAGCTGCTTATTGTAATTACTGCTCTAGAATGAAGCCTTACATTGAGGTGAACTCACACATATTATGCAAACATAATCAGGCAACACATCAAAGTGCACGTACAAACGACAGTTTTTTAACTTAGTTTTAATTTATTTTTTGCACACTTTTTTTTTATACTATTGCTTGATTATAATGTCATTCCTTATTGCAGGGGTCACACTGAATAAGAAAACCCCCAAATAATGTTGGCCTTGAAGTTGGTTAAATGTAATGATGATCATAAAAATACAGGTTCAAAATCTATATTTATTGATCCCTTAGGTAATTGATTCCTTTGGAGACTGAGGTTATGACAGTCAAGTCAGTTTATTTTTGTATTCTTTATTTATTTGATAATGGCCAATCTATCTGCCCCCTAGTGACCATTAAGAGGTTCGGTTTCTTTAATTGACAGAACATTTTTTAAACCTAAGCTCAACCTGGTGTCTCAGTCAAACCGCAACTATCTCCTTACGTACACAATAAAACAGGAATGCACTGTTAAGTACCATTTTTTATTAACCCGCACTTTATTTTACATTACATTACATGTTACTTGTTAGATGCTTTTATCCAAAGCAACTTACATACTCAACACTGTGGGCAATCCCCACAGGAGCAGACTCAGGGACATAACGACATGCTGACTGCAGTGGGGTTTGAACCTGTGACCCCCTGATCCCAACACCAAGGCTCTACCCACTGCACCACACACCTAACAAAGTTAAACTGCAACTTAAATACTACATAAACAACAGCAACAAAAAGTATCAAGCTTTTAGAATGACTTTTTTACTTATTTATTTCTTTTGCAACAATGACAACACATTTGTTACTTTCCTCCAGCCTTGTGTGGCACGTTAAATCTGACTAACCGTTATATACTTTTCTAAAACATATTTTTATGATGACTCAACGCCTTTGTGTATTTCTTTAGTTCCATGCTGTGATTAGGGCTGTGATGTGGGCGAATGGCACCCTCCACTCTCTGTTTGCTTCGTTCAGTCCGGGATACATTTCCTCTGACTTTCATTCCTTTGTCAGAGAATATTATGCTGTGCTCTGCAATTTCCCCCCCGGCGCACTAGCAAAGGTCATGCTGCGTTTTCTCATTAGGCTGTCGCTACCGGACAGTAAATGTTACCTATATTGATGTTTTGGCTGAATATGGTGTGCGTGTGCATGCACTGTGTGTGTTTGAAAAAGGTGAGAAGCATTAAAGTACACACAAAAGTAGCTGTTTGTGTAAAGTGTGTGTTTTTGCATGAAATCACATTAGCTTTTTCCTCCTGTACTGTGAAGCCCATTGATGAATGGCTTTTTTTTTCATAGTCGATAAGTTTCAACCTTTTCTATTTGTTGGTTACAGCACATTAAACTTTACTTGTACTATTCTCTGCTCTCACTGTGGTTTAATCAAAGATGGTGGATGGAAACAGGGTTGTTTTTCCTTGCTCTGAGTCCTCAGCACTCAATAGATGTCGACTGAAAAGTAAACAGAGAAACAAATCTTTTGAAAATTGGACACCACTAGTTAAGTCATCCGTAGAACATTTTATTACAAATCATTGTTAACACATCCAAATGTCTGCCCTGCGTCAGTTTGCAAAGCTTTCTGGGAACTTTTTTCAACTCTGTTTGAGGCCATCCAATCCAGTTTCTGCTTTGATCCCTAAAACCAGACACCTTACTAAGGCTGCAACCAACTACATCTACTTGTATAAATTAATATTAATCCTTTGGTATATTATATCGCAGAAATTGGTGAAACATGTCCAAGATTATGTCTTTAAATATCTTGTCAGTCAGTCAAATACCCAACGATCAGTTTAATATCATATAAAAACTGAGAAAAGTAATTAATCTCCATATTTAAGAGTTTGAAAACAGCATTTTCCGGCTTTCTTGCTTGAAATATACTTTCATTTTGCAATGATTCATTCATCTTTGCAGCTCTAAACCTTACTAATGCAGCAATGTTCACAACGTTAGGAATAGCGCAAGGAGGGAATTCAGATTAGGCCCCAAAATAGCTTTGTTCATGGGGACAGCATGCAGAGTTTAATACAGTTTAAGAAGTTTTAAGTCACTAAATTCTCCATTTTAAATCAGCAGAGCACAGTGACAGTTTCCTCAGCATTCCCACAGCAGTGCTCTTGCAGACATTTGGACTCAGTAGGGGGGTTGGCACAGCAAAAGACACTCAAATTGGATGTTTTTGTTATCAGCATGAAATTAGGGAAAAATGGGATTTTTGAATTTGGTCACTTTGGTTGATGTGTTCAAAGAGAAGTTTCTCAGCAGCTTCTGAAGGAGCTGCAGCTTCTCTTCCTGTTATCGCGCTGACTTGTCTGATTTTGAACTAGAATCCAGATCCAGCATGGGGGAACAAAAGCCCTCATATTCTCAAAGAAACTCCCTCTGCAGGGAACTTTAGGATTTTAGCCTTTGCAGAGCATTTACATGCATAAAAACCTATGTACACACAGGATAGAGAACCCCCACAAAAGCATACAAGGCTCCCTTTAACAATGGTATGCCATAATTTACAGAGCATTAAATGGATACACGCAAAACTCTCCTCATCAGTGGGAGGATGAATAACTATGTAAAGAACACTTGATTATTTGATACAAAGTCAAAGGCAGAAAACTGCAAGCTTCAAAACTTGAGAAACGTGCAATAACTGAGTAAAAAAAAAACCTCAGCACCCTGTGCACCCCTAACGATGATCTGAAGCTACAACTTCCAACACTTTAGAGGAGAAATTAAACGTTCAGCAGATTAAAGCTACTTACTATAGGGTTCTGGCCCAACTTTTTGATGAACTTAGGTACAGATACTGTGTTTGGTTCCCAATTTTAACATGAACGCAGAGTTTGGAATTTCTGGAATTTGCTTCAACTCTGACTTTAAACAAAAGTGAATTAACAATGGGAAATCAACTTCTGGATCCAGCACTTTGCATCTTGGTTACAGGGATAAAAGCTATTCATTTATGATCATTTGAAAACTATTAATAAACATTTAAAAGCAGTTCATTATGTTAAACAAACTGATAAGAGCAGGCTGCCCAAGCGTTCCTTGTTTGGCACAAAATCAAAGATTTTAATCGGGAACGTATGCACCAAAAAATGACATAAATCAAACAAAAATAAAAATGAATAGTCACAAGTGAGGCAGTGAAGTGATCAGCCGTCTGCGAGCCCTGCAGCTCCTCTTCACTTTGGGTACAACACCTCCATGTTGTGAAGGCCTCGCTGAGCTGTCTGCTGCCTCTGTCTCTATTCTGTTTGACAGTCCTGTATGACAATTTATGAGCAGAATAAAGAGAGGTGGGGGGGTTCAATCCAGCAGAACATATTGTGGCTCAGCAAGTTTGGTGTGTTGCCAAGGAGAGACCGTCACACAGCAACCTCATAACTCCAGTCTCGTCCTTATTGATTTTATCCTCTCTCTGAGTCTCATGACCTTCAGGACCAATTGAAAACCCAGGATCCCGTTTCAGACATGTTCAACTGGCACTCTGGGATTGAAGGTCGATGAATTAAACTCCAAAGTTGATCAGTGTCTCACTACACAGTTAAATTAGCTTAGTGCTAATTTGTGTTTTCCAGCTGTGCGCCTCTTGGCTTATAACGTGGTAAAATTAATCAGCAGCAAATTCTTCACGACTCAAACCTGAAGACTAAAGACCATTTTCAGCCTGGCAACCATTTCTTCTTCCCATCTGTTTCTGTAGAGCAACATTTATTTTTTTCCAATTCAAACCACCAGCCTGCCGGACTGTACTGCAGACATTCAGGCAACTAACTCTGGAAAAATTATACTAAAACAGTGCCAAGGCCGAAAGTGACCAGTGTTAATGATAATAATCCAGATATCAAAGCACACAAGACTAATGTGATATAATCAAATACAGGATTACACTCATTTCAAATAATTCTTGTATATAAAACTGACATAGGTCTGAAATTGAAAACTGCTAAAACCTTATAAAGAAACAGGAAGTTGAAATAATATGTAAAAATGACATAAGCACAATCTTAGCCAACTGCAGCATCTACAAGTTACGTTCGGAAACCAATTTGCAACAATATTTTCCAAGTATTGTGATGTTATGTATAAAAGCAAACATATAGTGTACAAAGGGAAAATCTGGGGATAGGTTGTTGGGTATAAAAGGTATTTGGCAATGCAGACAGTGAATGTTTTGCTGATCTCCAATATGAAAATGTTATAGATACAAATATTTTGGCCAAACATTTTTTACTTGGTGGTACTACAATTTCACTTCTTGCGAGCTTTCTTGAAAAAAACATTATGTTTCCTACAAAAGTGCATTGTTCATTTTCTTTGAAGTAAAAAAAATGGTCTTTCCTTTGCCAGGAAACATTTGCAAACCAATTTGGATATTATAGTGATGTTCTAAGCTCGCAATGGTCTTCTTCCCCACCTTTTTTGGCGCATTGCTATGTTACTTTGTGCTTTACTGCTGCTAAAAAGTGTGAAATCAGTAGAACTAGCAATATGATATGTGCAATTCATGCGCTCTCGTGTGCGCATACACAACAGAAAAAAAATCAGGGACCTACTTGTAAATATTGCTCCATAGCATACTAGTGCTTTAACAATCCACAGTGTACCTTCAATGGAGATTATATAAGAGTAATAGTATATCATAATTGAACATTTAAGCTGCTTGACCCTGGACCTAAGAGTCTGATAATCTTACCTTAACGTCAACAGGGACATTGCTTATGTCATATATGGTGTTTATTGTCCTCTCGCCATCATATCCTTACATAATGCTTAGCCATGTCACTACATACATTTTCAACATGTTCTCCCACAGTTATTATTCGGGTCCATTCTGATTTCAACTAACAGCAGGCAGGAAAGAGAAAAAACTCTCAAAAGCCAAATCAGAGTAAGATGCATTAATAGAAATACCAAAATAGTGACAATGACGATGAATGTGGAGAAAATATGTTCTTTTGCAGCAATCTGTTTCAGAAAATAGAAAGTGTTGAGCGAGGTAGTCTCTATTTATATCCCTCTGTCCCATTTACTGCCCATTCTGAATGTGAGCAGCACAAATTAATCCTTTTATTACACATGCAGCATGAAATAGCCTGCTGCCGCTTGTGGAGCAAAAAGACGACTGGATGAGGGGGGGGGGGGGGGGGGGATTAGATCAGAAATGTATTCTTGGCAGGTGTAAAAGAAAACAAAATGCATTTCTAAAAAGGGAAACATCAAAAACACTGAAAGTGTATTTTAATCTGAGAGGGGTGTAAGTGTGACGGGGGTTGGGTTGCCATAGAAACAGCAATTATGCTGAGCATCTAAATAACTATATCAAAAAAACGACTTGTATAGGTTGTTCCTGCTTTTTGCAAACATGCTGCTTTTTTTTGTTGATACCTTTTGGGTCTGTTGGTTGACTTAATGAGTGTAACTTTAAAATGACTCTTATTAAGGCTAAACACGACGCTTAGTAAACAAAGAAAGGGAGAGAGAGGAGAAAGAAGGGCAACGCAGACTCTGTGAAGGGAAGGAGTCAGATGTGTGTATTTTCATACCCACTCATATAGGAGAGCTTATGGTTTTTTCTCTTATTTTCCACTGACAAAATACAATTGTTGAGGTATATATTTGTTGCCTCTACTGTGATATGTTTACTTGCTTTAATCTTCCAAAATGTCTTTATTTTTCTCATACTGCCTGCTGCTCTTTTCACCCTCTGTCTGAAACCAGAGTCGAGTCTGCTCTGATTGGTTAGCTGGCTGGCTCTGCTTAGAGATGTCCCACCCATTAGTCCAAGACCCACAATGTATTGCCAAAAAAGCACAAGTGTTACATAGAGATGTCATTATGTTATGGAAGACATCAAAGAGTCCACTCAAGGTGTTTCATGCACAAAAACCTATATAACACACTTTAGGAAGAGAAAACCTCAAAAAGCATAACAGGGCCCCTTTAAATGGTTTGAGAGACATTCCACTTGCCAGTCTTTTTATGCTTCTCCACTCTTGCTTATTCCTCTGTGTTTACACTCGCAGTGTCCGTCCTCTCTCTTTCTTTGGTTTAAATTGCATTTTTTCCACATGTCCTCCTGAGGCAGCATGACCACTGATAGGAATTTCAATTAAAGTGCAGAGGAGAGGGTCACAGTGTGTTTTACAAGTTCACTCTGCAGTGAGAGGAAAACTACTTCGACCCCCTGCTGGTGCCCTGGATTCTTCTTATTCCAAGATGTGAGGGGAAAATCTTAAGTGTGTTCAAAAATATCTTCTCTATTTGCTGTTTGCTATCTCTTTTATGATTCACACAGATGCCTAGAAATAGTACTTGTGACAAACTATATACCATCTTCAGTGTGTTAGAGTCTGTCCTTACATTGACATATTTCAAGTAGACTTTTCACAATCCCCTGAATATGTTTTTTTCTTTTGTGTTTATCTCTTCATAAGTGTACTTTTATGGACCTTGAAAGAATCTGGTACTGACTTTAGATGATAAGATATTGATTCATAATGTCACAGTGACAGAGTGAATTAAGTGAGCATGTACGGCAGGAGGGGAAACACCTTGAAATGTGTGTGTGCATGTGTGTGCAGGCATAAATATGTATACGTTTGTGGAGCAGCATGCTAAGCAGGGTAATTCTTTGCTGAGACCTCTCCTCTCTCCTTTCCCCTCTCCTGCATCACACTGCTATTTCCCTTTGATCATTTTCACACCAGCCTCCATTTGTCATAATTTTGCTGCTCTTATTTCAGCATCTGAGTCGACAGACGTGGCGCCTGCAGTTAGTCAGCCAGCAAAGTATTCAGCCTGCCAGTTAGGTAGTCAGGTAGCCATTCATCCCTTTGGACAGGCAGCCAATCATAAATGTAGCAAAGTAATCATCCAGGGTGTGCAGTAAATCATCAGTTGGCAACGGAAATTTAATTGATGACTGGAGTATGTTCTCTGGCAACAACTTTCCAGAATTGGATTGGTCTATATCCTGCATACAACTGTTAGACAGACGGTCATATCCTTGAAAAACTATGATGTTGCAAATAAATTCTATACATTTTGTTTAAGGACAGGGTCAGGTCAGCCATTTTGATTCGTGGATATCTGGACATTATTAAAAACAATTGGGCCCCTCATTCACATCTATCACCTACAACACCACTTTAATACCAACACAAGCAATTTGAAGTACGCTCTTGGCCATTGGACTTGTCTTGACAGAGTTGGAACTTCAGTCTTACCCAATTAATGCAATTCCAAACCGTATAGGGACCCACAGTGGCGGCTCCAGGGTATGGCTGGGGTAGGCTACAGCCATACCAAGAAATGGCTTAGCCCCACCATAGCCCCACCATGAAAAATTATGTTAAAGTAACTAACTAGCAACTCGCGCAGAGTAAATTGCACAGACTGCAGCAAGATTGATTTCAGTAGCCACTTGTCTGGAAATGCCGAAGACTAGAAACGGTTTTGAAAACTTTTGTCACGTAGTGATCGTCTTCTCAATAAAACATCTTTGCTAATTTCTTCTGGCCAATCAGAATCACGATAACGGCGTGGTGTTGTTGCAGGAAGTCCCGACGGAGAATACTTTTTGCGGTAGAACTAATCTTTATACATCCATGGATACAACATTACGTGTTGATAGAAATCAACACGTAATGAAATAAGACCCCACGGTTTGATGATTGATAGGTGTGTGGGCTGTCTTTCATTTTGACACACAGAACAATGGGGGCTATCCACCCTTATCCACAATGTAATGTAATTCACACAGCCTCTTTCCTCTTCTCTCTGTGAGGAGCAGCAGGTTCAGCTTTCAGAACAAAGTAACAAAAAACTAAAATGGCATTCATTTTTTTAAATATGTCGTGTAGTAATAGATTTATTTATTTTTCTTCTCAAGAGAGTACCAGAATGTGTAGTTTATGTTAGTATTTCCAAAAATCTCCTGGGGGAGAATCCCCCCAGACCCCCCTGCAGGAGTTGGGTTTTCAGCATGTCAACTCTTTCACCTGTGGGGAAATTGCAGGATTGGCTCCAGGTCGCCCTTTAAGACAAATGTGCCTTTTTATTTATTTTTTTATAGTCCATTTATTGAACATGTCAGAAACAAAACATACAACAACAATAATAATATATATATATATTCTTTCTTTTTTTTTCTCACTCATAATAATAATTATAACAAAGTACAAAAAAATAAATAAAATAAATAATAATAATTCTCAAATAGTCTCTGTCATGTTCAACAGGGGCAAGAAGAAGCTTAAAAAAAACGTTTCTGTTAATTTGTTTGTTTGTTTTTTACAAAACAATCAGAAATAAATTACTTTTACAATTACAAGAAATAACAAATGGGATTTTACAGGTTCTGTTCATAACCATTCATGATTTGGCTCCTAAATAATACTTTCAGTTAAGATAGACTTGTACAATATTTCAGTGCATCAGTACAGTTATTCCACAGACTAACACCTTTTGATGAGATGCATTGAAGTTTGGCATTTGTTCGTACGGGTGGTTTTTTAAAAATGCAGTTTCCTCTCAACATGTGCATGCTTTCTCTCCGTGTGAAAAGTCCCTGAATATTATGAGGTAATTGTTGATTTGCGGCTTTGAACATAATTTGAATAGTTTTATAGTCAACCAGGTCTTGTAGTTTTAGTGTTTTTAGTTTGATAAATAATTTATTTGTTGGTTCTCTGTACATAGTTTTATGTATAACTCGTGTGGCTCTTTTTTGCAGGATGAAGATAGGATGTGTATTTGTTTTATATGTGTTCCCCCAAACTTCCACAAAATACATCATGTATGGAAGTATGAAGGAGCAGTACAGCATAAACAAGGAAGCTTGATTAATTAGGTCTTTGGCTTTATTCAGAATTGCTATTGATTTGGATATTTTGGCTTTGATATAGCTTATATGTGGTTTCCAACTTAATTTATTGTCTATGAATACTCCAAGGAATTTTATTTCCGATACTCTTTCTAATTGGACGCCATTTATAGTGAGTTTCTTCTCTGTATTGGTCGATCGATTCCCAAATATTATGAGTTTGGTTTTGCTTGCGTTCAATGTTAATTAATTTTGGTCAAACCAGATCTTCATCCTGCTCAGTTCCTTTTCCATTGTGACCAATAGCTGTTCTAAATTTTCCCCACAGCAGAGTAGACTTGTGTCGTCTGCAAAAAGAATGGTTTTAATAGTTTTTGATACTTCACATATATTGTTAATATACAGAATAAATAGTAATGGCCCCAAGACAGAGCCCTGAGGCACCCCACATGTAACCTGCAGTAGTTGTGATTGATGGCTTTGTATTTCAACGTACTGTTCCCTGTTATGTAGGTAGCTGGATAGTATTTAATACAGTTCAATTTGGATTGAGACAGGGAAATAATCTAAACCTCACGCATGGCGTTTCATTGTCAAGGGGGGCGATATAGCGTGTATGTAATTACATCGCAAATACTGACTTGAGCCCCACCACTGTATCGGTTAGCCCTACCATAGATTACCCAACAAAAATACTCTGGAGCCGCCACTGGGGACCCAGTAGCAGAAATATTTGGAAACACCATTTTGAGAAATTGCACTTTTTTTACTGGTCCAAAATGTTGTCTAACTGCAGAGCTAACTTTAGATCTTTCCATAAGCTAAACATTTATTTATCATGTAAGAACATCTTAACTGTGAGGTAATTTATGCTCTGTAAGTCAGTAGGTAAGCTTGTAAGTCAGCTTTACATTAAGCAAGGCAGTCACAACTGGCTTCATTGTAGCAACGTCTTTTAGCTAAATCAGTAAGCAAGTCAGTCAGAAGGGGAACCAGTCTTCTGACCACTTAGCTCCACTGTCAGACAGGCCCGGACTGGCCATCGGGAGGACCGGGAGGTTTCCCGATGGCCTGGCCTGTTAAGTGGCCTGCTGGCCTGAGTTTTTTTTTTAAAATGTATATATTGTGAACGCAACGCTGCGCAAATGTGGGTCTGACTCTGCCTCACAGAGGGTGACTGGCTGTCTACATGATGTGGCCTGCCGACATGGCCACTTTCATACAGATCATACACTAAAGCCCTCGATTGGTCTCTGTGTGTCATTCAAGCTCGGGAGGGTGTGTGTATGTGTGGCGCGAGCGAGAGAGAGAGAGAGCGTGCGCACCGGTTACGTGTATTGTTGTTGTTAGCATCTGGTGCTAGCTAGCTGCGCTAACGGATATAATGAGCTGTTTCAACAACAAGGTGGAGGGAGAGTCCTCTGCTGTCAGACTGAGAGACTGATAACTACAGCTCAGGTGAGGTAAGGACTCTCTGAGTCTTTAGATAGTTAACCTGGTCTAAGTTATCTCTGGGTCTCAAACGGTTTGGTCACCATTTAGTGATTAGTAAAATATGCATGAATAATACAAAAAAAAAATGTTAACGAGGTGAAAAAAGGTAAGATAAACTTTTAAAACTTGTTGAGAGCTAAAACTAGTCTTTGCTGCTGCCTCAAAGAGGAGCATGGGGGAGAGGAGGGAGACAGGAGAGGCTGATTCAGGAGCCCGGACACACTCACAACTATAAATGAACCAAAAACAAATAAATAAACAAGTTTCAATGTTTTTTCATATTGGATATGGTATGTTATTGGTTATGGCCATGTTCTTATGATTGTATGATAATTCCCGGCCTGACTTATTGTCCCAGTCCGGCCCTGCTGTCAGATACAATTATATCTACTCAGTCAGCAGAAATAGTAGTTCGCTTTTTTAACCCGTAATTAAGCCAGCTAATCCTAACTAAGCTAGTCGGCAACTTTGTCCGCCAAAGAGCTAGCAAGATAATCGCTCAATCAATCAACAGCCTGTCAATACCAGTCAAGAATTGCACACTACAGTACGCCAGCAAATCAGCAGGTTAGACTGTCATGGGAGCCTGTCGAAGAGAATTCAGTCGGAAAGACAGCCTGCAAGACAGCCAGACATCATTTTAAAAATCCAATTTCTGTTCTAGCATTTTTCTGTTTTGGGGACTTGATTTGACTGGGAGGAGAGTTGATGAGGCAATATATATCTCAATCAGTGTCTGCTGCTTCTGTGTATATGTATGTATGTATGTATGTATGTGTGTGTGTGTGTGTGTGTGTGTGTGTATGTATGGATATAGGCTTAATGCATGTGATTACATAAGTGCAGACATGTGTGTGTGTGTTTGTATGCTCCATAATGAACAGTCTGTTATGTACTGAGTTGTCGATGGCTCTCAACCTACTGAAAACCCGGTAAGCCTGTTCTCACACATGGTCAATTTGGACAGGTGTGTGTGTGTGTGTGTGTGTGTGTGTGTGTGTGTGTGTGTGTGTGTGTGTGTGTGTGTGTGTGTGGGGGGGGGGGGGTAAGTGTCACTTTATCACACTGTTCATGTGGCATAAAACACCTGCTGGAGACACATTGAGCACAGAGAGCAACATACATGACTATAACCATTACAAACACAAACACCGGGGGCACTCTGCTTGTACATAAATGTATCTATTAAAGAAAAAACAATGTGTGCATTCCACATATCAAACCCATAAACTCACGGACACACACACAATGTTTAAATGACAGAACAGTGGTTGGCATTTATAGCAGCCATCTGCTGAGAACACATCAAAAGGTTACAAAGATATGGGCTAAAGACATAAATAGATAGAGAGGTACATTAGACATCTGGCTGACAGAGTATAAGTGCTGTGCAATACAGTAGACGTGTGTGTGTGTTTGTGTATGTGCCCATGCGTACCAGACACCTGGGTATTGTAGAATACAGTTAGCGCTCTAAGTCTTCAGCCACGCTGGCAGTAAATCAAACAGAAACCATCAAGCACCTGGTGTGATGGGCCTACACTACATCCCATTGAAGGTGATTTAAATGAGAAATTGTAGCTGTGGTAATGCAGAAGACAGTGCGCCTCATTCACCAACTGTTATTGAAAAGACACTTCACTCATACCATTTTTATTTGGGATATCTTCTTAGGTGAGAAGGGAATGCACAAATACGCAAAATTAAGTGCTGAAAATGTTCTGCAAAATAAACGTTTGTTTTTACATTTGTTGAATGTAGGTTTTACATAAAAATCTGAATATTATAGTTTTCTCACGACCTATCGCAAGCCCAAAGGGAAGATTTTGGCAAATGAGACCACATCTTTTTTTTGTTCTATCCCAATACATTTTAATAAAAACAAAACAGTTTGCAGCCAGTATCTGTATGCAGTACCCTTCTTTAAATCTGCCTAAACACATTTTGATAGAGTATGTCAGTATTTTACGGGAGGTGTGAATATCAATTTCACATTTGGGAACACAATTAAATATTAAGCTCAGTAGCAAGTATCTCAATTTAAATCCAGTGTTTGTGGCCTTTACGCAGAACCATGTGGTGTCATCACAAAGTAATTTGCTGGAAATCCTCTTACCCTGCACTGCAGGTTTTCTTAATACAGTGCTGTAGATTTTTCCGTGTGCATAAATGTGTGTACAATACATGGAGATATTACCACTCAGTGTGAATATGCATTAGTATTATGTTGAATGATGCAGCTGTGCTGATGTCTAGCTACTCCCTGATTACATAACAAAGCTTGATCTTTACTAAGTGCTTACATGTAATAATGCATTGCAGAATATTACATGGTGCTTGTACTTATTCCGATTCATCTACTCACTGAACTTTGCATCTCTAATGCTGAATTACTGCTTACGTATAGTAGGATACATACCCTAATAGACACCATCATCTAAATCAAAACAACTTTAAAATAAATAATTAAACGCTGTCCAAGCTTTTATACATACCATCGTTAGGACTGTATGAGTTGCAAAAATCAAAGTTACACTTTGTGTTTTATCAGCACGATGTGCTTAAATTAGTCATGGTGGTTCAATCTTGAAAGTACTCATACTGTGATGCTGGGATCCAATCCTACCGCAGTATGCACCACTAACTGTATAGGAAGAGATTATGTACTTTTGAGCTTGAATAAGTGGAACAGTCACAGCTGTTATATAACATTAGCACAAGCAAGAGGAAGCAAACAGCAAAGTGAAATGCCTGAGATCAGAGTATTAGTGTAAGATTTATTTTTTTGTGTTTTTTTTATTTACACAGCAGCAAGAGCCTGATTTGATTTATTTGGCCCTTTTTGAGCAAATACGTTGCTGAAATCACCTGATATAGTTTGTTGTTTTATTGAAATATTATACATATATTAATTAAAGAGCTGCAGCTCTTGAATAATAGCCTATAAATAACAAGCATCTGACTTTTTCTTCTTGTTTTCCTTCTATTGTACGTATGGCAAACCATACAGAGAATTCATGGCTTAGTGTAAAGTATTTGCTAAATGTTTGCATGCAGATGCTTGATTTTATGTGTACTCATTGCCTCTACTTGTGCATGCATTCAGTAGGCTATATGTTTGCACGTACCTAATATACCCAGAGCCATAGTAACAGCCCTCAGAAGGGTGTGTTTTGTTGAATCATCTAAGGAGTAAGGGGGAGAAAAGAGTATTGGCTCGAAGGTCTATCAGCTTGACCCAGGTAAAGACAGTAAATAGTATAGATATTTGGCTGCCTTTACATTTGTATAGCATTATACTACCCAGTAAGCATCACAATATTACAAGCAATGAACAGAATGAAATGCAAACACCTGGAAATATTCCTGTGATTACAGAGTGAAAACTAAGGAAAGAGGTAAGAATAGCCTGAGAGAGCAAAGATGAGAGATAAGATTTCGAAATTGACCGCCTGATGTACTTGTTCAGAGGATGGGTTTCCTGCCTGAGCTGAGAAGTGACTCTGCTGTTCTGAAGCAAAAGGGAAGGTCACTGAAGGTTAGCTAAGAGGGAATAGATTCAGTCCTGAAACTAGCTTATGGTAGGAAAAGCATGCTGGGATTTAAGCTGCCTAACAGTTTGTCACAGTAGCTGAGACACTGTGGAGGCAGAGATACACCACACTTTCCCTGCCTGAAAAACCCAGAGACAAGTTCTGTTAGCTAATGGACTACACAGGCTAGCTCTCTGTTAGCGCAAGAACATGCAATCCAAACCGTTTGTAGGCTGTTCTACCTTCAATTACACACCTAAGTGGTTTATACTAGCTCTGTTTTGTAGAAAGTAAGCTAGCCCGCTCACAGTTGAAGAACATGGATGTCAAGAGTGAGTAGAACACATTTATATTCTTGCATTTAATGTTTACAAAACCAGTTTTGTGTTCATGCTTCACTGCTTGTGTCTCGGAGCTGATGTAACTAGTCTTAAGGGTCCCCTATGTTAGCATCATGCTAGCCAAATGGTTTCTGTGTCTGTTTGGTTTTAAAAACTATCCTTCCAAGTTCATATTCACATTTATTAATTTTACTCTGTGTTATTAGCATAACTAGCCTATCGGCCATTCAAAAATAATAGACAATAACTTGTTCATTTGATTTTTGTTTATATTAACTTTTGTTTTAGTCAGGCTAGTTAGCTAGGCTACATATGCTCCAAAAAAAAGGACAGGAAGGAGAGGAAAGAGGGAGGTAGAAATATGATCAAATTGCTATTAGTGAAACCATAGAGGTCTTGGCTAACACAGATGGACACTTTGTCTGTCAAATACCATCTGTCAAATAAGTTTCAGTAGGCTATATGTTAATTTGTTAAAGTTATTTCAAACCAGCCGAGTTCAAACTCTGCTAGCTAGCTGACCTTCCAAGATAACAAATGTCATGAATGCATAGAAAATAAAAAAATATCATTTTGAATTCAGCCTAATTATAAAATCTCCTTCTCAAAATACATTTGCACAACTTTAAAGAACGGAGAAACAGGCAATGAAGAGAGGGAGAGAAAAAAGGGAAGATGAAGAGAAGACAGAAAATGATGATAGGGGAGGTTGAGAGAAAAGTAGAAATAGAGTAGGCAGATGGAAATAAATGGGCCGTACAAAAGCAATTCTGTCAACAGCCGAGAGTGGGATGAAATGGAGGCAGAGGAAAAATAGAGAAGGAGGAACTTAATGTTTAGTTTGGGTCCACCAATAAACTAAATAGACTTAGTTTGGGTCTACCAATAAACCAAACTGACTTGTTTTGCTGCAGGTCTAGAGGTGGGATAAGTAATGTATCCGGCTAGGGGAAACAAGATCAGGTAAATCCTTCCCAAACCTCTGTTTGCTCGGCATATCAACTGCTTTAGAAGGATACTGAGGCTTATATCAATAAAAACTGAAGGCACCTCCTCTGGGGATTTTCTAGGATTGCAGATGTTTAACAAGCAGACTGCAGTCCACCCTTTTTCTCCTTCCTTCTCATCACAAGAACTCATTTATCAAGCATTTTCCAAAACTGGTTTCTTTGTCAACCAATTAATTATCGTATAGTGCTTAATGAAATTCAATATACAATCGCACAATGCAGTCTCTTAAATCATACATTGAAGTCCTTAAATGGCCACCATAGTGTACTGTAGCCTCTTTTAGACGTTATCTAAATCTATGAATAAGTCCTGCTTGGGTAAACAGTGTCTTACTGTGGAGACTTTGGGAAGACAATGGCACATCCTCGCCCCATTTTTCCCTTTGTGTGAGCTCCCCTCTTTTTTCCTCTGTCCTTGTCTTTGTCACTAATTTATGATTGGCATGCAAACTTTATCCCTCTCTTCCACAATCAGACAGTAAATTGTGGGTTATGATGTGACTGGGTGAAATCCCTTTGACTGAACAAGCATGTGTATTGGGTCATTAAAGCCGGGGGTGCGACAGTGATGAATGTCCCCAGTGCAACGTAGGGGCGAAGTGTGCTAACACACAGAGGGAAGGACTGTTCCTATTATTTGGGCTGTCACCTACGTCAGCCTCAGTCTTGCACAGCAATAATATTGGTGGTGTCTTCCTGAACACGAGTGTCATAACGTGTTTTCTTTTATCTACCATTCCGTCTATATTTTAATTTCTTGTATGTATTTAATTTCTTTCTCAAGTAACTCTCTGTTTTACATTGATTGTTGTGACCTTGAATATTTGAAAGTTTTTTGGGGTCTTACTAAAAATTGGATCTTAATACGCTTATGAAAGCTATCTATGTGCACATTTTTTTACATTTTCCAAATATTCTTTCATACCTGCAGTAAGCCTTATCCTTAATGCAGTTTCTTTATGAAAACATTTTTAATTGACATATTTTCAGTAAAGTATGAAAATCATTTTGAAAAGATGAGATACCATTGTTTTGGAATGTGTGTGTTTGAACATTTGTGCTGGGAATTCGCAACTTTCTGTCGTTATATAGTCTCTTATATGCAAGAACATACAGACAATCAACATTAATACATATTTTAAAATCCTTATCAATGAGTCAATACTTTATTTGTAGACAAATATTAGTAGACAAGGGTTTTACAGTCTCTACAAAAGTGTTTTTGAAGCTACACTTTGTATAAGAGAGCCCCCCAAGGTCTACCACCCTTTTTAGAGAGTGGAAATAAAAAAGTTGAAAATGGCGAGATTCAACAAAGGGAAAAAAGAAAACACCAGGGAGCAAGGTCATGGTCAGCGCTGACTGAAAAGATAATAGAGATTCAGAGACAGAGAAGCAATGAGGAGAGGAGAGATTGAGCAAAAAGGGAGGATGTGATGAAGAATAAGAAAAGTTTGTAGAGCGAAAGATTACAAAGGACAAAGATACATATTAAGGAAAAGTAGAAAAAAATTGATCTGTAGAGACTTTGTCACGACCACACTGTCCATAAAAGACAAGCTTTGAGTTGAAGGAGAGGCACATTGTGACACTGGAGTTCACTAAATCAACATTTCCATTTTCTTTGTGCAGCAACCATTTAAAGTTGGCAACACGTCGAGTCAAGACTCATTCAATCAATGACAGCACAAGAAAGGGAATTTAGTGGAATAGTGACTTGTTGTACTTCAACTCTGGAGATCGAATGTTGCATCCTGTTTTGTTTCATCTTCAATGATGTACTTGAGGTGATCTTTCTGTTACCTTAATGAGGTATTTTGAATGTCGTTTACTCAAAAGGCAGATCAGAAACATTTCAATTAGCCATTTAAAGCACCCGTGGTTACCTATTCCTCATAGAATAGAAACATTTTCCATAGACATCTATGTGCATGTATGCATATATGGGAAGCAAAGATGCCACTACATGATACTGCATGAATGGGAAGTTAAAGATAAAGAGGGAACCAATCATGTTTCAATCAACAAAAGGAAAACAAATATATGTATGTACAATATCTACATTATAATATTTAGAGTAGTGTATTCATATCATTGTTAACCAGATTATTGCTCGGAATATACAGTGTAATGCAGTTATAATGACAAAAATAATGTACTGAGCATTGTCATCTGATTACAGTCACCAAGTGTTAGCTTAGCAGCAGGGTAAATAAGATGTTTGCAGTATCTTAAGAAAATTGAGATTCAAAATATTCATACAGAAAATATAACCGAAAGATGGTGTAATCTATGTCCACACAATTCTGGATTTCTGCATTACTGTCTATAACTTTAAAGAGCTTGGTTAACGTCAACTTTTAGTACCAATTTGCTTTCCCTCAGGAGTGTGTTTGTGTCTCCTGCATGAAGTCCCTCTCAATGCTCAATGTTGTTTGTGTGTGTGTGTGTGTGTGTGTGTGTGTGTGTGTGTGTGAAATGTGTATGTATGTGCGTAGTCTGTCTTGCCGCACCATGTTATTTTCCATTTTAATTTGTTTTTGCCTGTGGATGTTCAGTGCTTCTTCCACGGCTTTCAGCAGCTACCAGTGAATGAATCAGTAATTATTTTGTTGGTTTTTGATGTTTTTTCCTGCTGTCAGTTCACTGGCAATGAGGATATAATTGAATTTGTTAGTATGCAATGAAAATTACCAAGCTGAATTCTCCTGAAGTGCTCATTGATTTAATGATGCTTTCAAAAAATTATATATATATTTCTTTTTTACAGCGATGGCATCAACCAATGCTTCTTATTACATTTAAAAACATAATACTGTTATTGCATTCAGCAAGGAATGTGTCTGTTTAAAATGTAAATGAACACCGACAACATTTTTTTTGAAAGGATTTATTATGTTGTTTACTTATTAAAACAGCAAGACAGCGTGTCTGACTTGTGTTTAAAAAAAATTGCGCTATTTAAACAGAAACATTTTACAGAAGTAGTTCTTAGTAAATTGTTAAAACAATGGGTAATTAAGGCGTCTGTTATGTTGTCTGTAAGCTAGTTAGCAAATTAACAACATCTCTTTGTTGTTTTGTCTGCTGTGAGCAATATTTATTGGAACCACTTTCTAGAACAGAGACAAACTATTTCAATGTTATTTCAAATCATCTCTATCGTATTTGGTGGTAGCAGAAATATAACCTGTCCCTTTAATTGTAGTGGTAAATCTGACTTGAGAGAATTTACCAGGAACTTTAAAGTTGAAAGAAGATGTTAATTTATTTTCCTTTGCTTTCTCCCTATCTTACAGGGGTCCGATGGGTCCGATGGGAAGCCCCAAGCTCGGCATGCAACAAGGAGGTCATGGAGGAGGAATGGGAGGAATGGGAGGAATGGGAGGAATGGGAGGAGGAGGTATTGGAGGGATGGGAGTTGGAATGGGTGGAGGAGGAGGAATAGGAGCCAGACCTGGCGAGCCCTACCGCCTGGCCACTCATGACACCCCCACCACCCCGCGGCATATGCAGTCGAGCCAGGGGCCCGGCATGGGGCACGGCCCGGTGTCTGGCCACGGCATGGGTCACGGCCCAGCCGGGACCGGCATGGGAGGCCATGGCGGTCAGCCAAGCCCCGGACAGCACGCCTCCCGTCGTAACCTCCAGGTCGACTTCAGCGGCTCGGGCGGCTCCAGGACAGGTCGGTCCTCCTCCGCGTCGCCTGACCGCGGCGTGACGCCCACCTCGCCCTACTCCGTGCCACAGATTGCACCCATGCCGAGCAGCAAGCTGTGCCCGGTGTGCAAGTCCACCGGGCTGTCCAACCCACCGGCTTTACCCAACTATAACACCTGCACCCAGTGTAAGGCCTGCGTCTGCAACCAGTGTGGATTCAACCCCAACCCACACCTCACTGAGGTAGGTCAAGTTTTAGAAACAGATGTTATTCCAACGGTTTAACAATTATCTTGTTTCTCACTTCTGTCCTTATATAACCCCGGAACATTTTAGCTTTCTTGTGGCAATGGGATCATCAAATAATCTTCATTTACAGTGAGGTAGCATTTGTGGAATATAATTTCATCCTGTTCTGACGTCACAGTTAAATGATAATGTTCCAAATGACAAAACAATAAGAGACAGGGAAGCTTATTTCCATTCGCATCCTTTTAAGTCTGGAAACAGATCCACAAGGGACAGACAGGATAAAGATTTTGTCTGGCCTTGTAGCTCAAGCGAGGGAGGAGAGAGAAAGAGATGCTCTTGCTCTGCATGTAGCCTCTTTTGTCTTTTGTGCCAATAATGCGCTTTTGACTTGAATGACATTGAATTGAAGCGAAACTGAGTGAACAAGCCAATGCATAGAAAGTGATGGAAGAAGTGAGAGGGATGGTTTGAGGCGAGGGAGATAAATTAGGTCAGTAAGAAAAAGGGAGAGACAGTGATAGCATAAAAGCGGGGTGAAATTCAGTGCAAACAAATACGTTTTTTATAAAAAAATCTTCCTGTTTCTCTGTGAAAACTTCCAAAAATTATAGATTTAGCTTTGTCTACATTAATGTAAGTAATTCAAAGAGTAAATATTTGAAGTAGAAAATGTATGAATGAGCAAAAGAATGGGAGCAAGCAAGTATCGAAGGTGAGTGTGTGTTGTTGAGGCTTTTTGTGTGTATTTGTTATAGACAGTGTGTGTAAGGGCTCAGCAAGTGGCAGTAATCCTTCCCCGAAGCGCTGACAGAATTTCCATTAATGTGCTGAGGCAAGACACACAGGTCGTGACAGAGTGTGTGTGTGTTTGTGTGCGTGTGTGTGTGTGTGTGTGTGTGTGTGTGTGTGTGTGTGTGTGTGTCTGTGAGTTCATTGTACTCTTCACAGGTGTGATGTGAAGACAGGAACCCAAACACTGGGATATATTTGGCATACTGAAAGAGATGCAGGAAAAAGTAAAGAATAAAGGACTAAATAATGCGACTAAAGTTATTCAAAGATGGATGGAGGGATGGAGAGGAGATTGGCGGTTGCCTTTGGTGACGGGTTCAAACCACCTGCAGCGTCTGGTGACAAATATCAAATATCAAATATGGCCTCCCCGGGCAGAAAGTAAAAACTTCAGACAGAAATCACAACGGGAAGCATGAGGCCACGTCTGATATATTAGCCACGTTGGCCCTCATTGATTCCTGATGTCGGGTCCAGGGGCATATCATTAGCTGACAGCATGATAAACACTCTGCTGGATTAAACAAACAACTGCGGTTGTGTTGTTGGCTCTTATTTTCTATTTACTTTTTTGATGGAGAACATTGGCACCAGAATCACCCTGATGCTCCATGCTAACGCATTAGCATCCACTGCAGATAATTAATCACTAAAAGAGTTAACAACAGGTATAGGTTATTATAAGAGATTTTAGTTTTTCATTTTAATTAGCAGTATCTTGCAGATTTACCACAACACAGTGTTTCTATAAGACTGATTTGAGCTTTGAATTTAATACTCTATAAAAGAAATCAGCACTGTAAATAAATACGCTAGTTGAAGGTTACCTGTGTAGCAAATGAGCAGAAGCTTTGTGAGATTGTGAGATCCCATTGTGAGACATCTCACTCATGCTTTTCTGAGAACCAGGGTTACGCAAGTAACATAAAGTTCTACAGCAGTCTAATCTCAACAGAACGTGCGGATATTTTACCTTGACATAGAGCAGACGCACGGCGCAGACGCTTTTCTGCTTGCTCTTTCCTCTGCTTACTTTTTTATGCTGATTTTCCTATTTTTCTTTTCTGAAAACTTCGAGCAGCGGCTTCTGGGCACTAACTTATCACTGCAGTTATTCTTTGTAAATAGATGGAGGATTTCAGCCATATTTCAATATTTTTACGACGACCTCAGTCTTACAGTAGCGTGGCCTAGCAACAGCTAAAGCCTGGTACTGCATGCTATTTAGCTTAAGCTAGTTAGCAGCAAAATACCTCCGTTCTCTACAGATGACTTCCACAAACTTCTACAGAAGATGGCCGTGTTGGAAATGAAAATGCAACGGTTGGAAGTTAACGTGGAAGTGAATGGACTATGTTGGAATGACACCACTTTACCAGTGTTGCAAGAGAATGGACAGAGGCATGCTAACTCACAGCTAGTTAGCAGCTACAAGGATTCCAAGGAACAGGAGGGCTGTGTACCGGGTAAAAAAATCTACAAGTGGTAGTCCTCCCTGGAACTCTCTGGGTGCAAAGCCTAAGAGTAAATCATTTCCATGGGATTTGGGAGGATGAATAACAGGCAGAGCCCAGTGCTCTGGCCTGCATTGTTATCACCCAGGAAGAGCGCCTCTTCAACCCCTATTCATACTAGGAAACAGCTGTAGACAGCTGCTAAAGGGAGAACTACAAACAATCCTCCTAAACCACAGAGTGTGCCAATCCAGAAGAGATACGCTCCGCTGACCCAGAACCGGAGATCTCTTTCGGATGACCTGGATAACCTGTCCTCTTCACACAGCAGGGTATACAAGGACCAATAGCTACTCCAAAAGTAAAAGGCTAGAGGGAAAGCTAACGACTGGGCCTGAAACTCTGATTGTGGGTGACTCTGCTGTAAGAGATGTAAAAAGTCTGTTTAGTAAGAACAACACCAAAGTACTCTGTTTTCCCAAGGATATGGTCTCTGACTTGGCTGAGAAGATCCTGCATATTGGGGCTGAACGACCGACTCTGAAAAATGTGGTACTGCATATTGGAACAAATGATGTGAAACAACAGTCAGAAGTGCTGAAAGAAGACTTTAAATGTTTGTTGGAAACTGTCAGCTCTCTAAATTGAAGATTGAAGAAGAAGATTCAACTTATTGTCATTACGTAGTACAGGTACTATGTAACAAAACGGTTTCTCTGCATTTGACCCATCCTAGTGTTAGGAGCAGTGGGCTGCCATTATGTACGGCGCCCGGGGAGCAGTGTAGTGAACAGTGCCTTGCTCAGGGACACCTCGGTAGCACTTGGTCTTTCCGGGACTTGAACTGGTGACCTTCCAGTTGCCAAGCCAAGTCCATATGGACTTCGCCACCACCGCCCTAAATGCGGAGGTGTTCATCAGTGGCCATCTACCGCCAGTCAGAAGAGGAGTGGAGAGATTCAGCAGTTTGTTTGCACTGAACACGTGGCTTTCAACTGCCTGTACTGACCATTCTGTCCATTTTATTGACAATTTTAACTTTTTCTGGGACCGCAGACATCTTTTTAAGGCAGATGGAGTTTTCCTGAACAAGTCAGGAGTGAAATTGTTCATCTCTAACATATTCAACTGCCTGCGTCATCAATCTGTTCCCTCTGCCAAGGACAAGCGAGAAGAGGAATCAAAACAGGAGAAAGACACAACACATCGCGCAGAAAACCTTGAAGAAGTATCACTGCACCCACCTATGACACAAATGGTCTCCGCCGCCCCTCAACCCCCCTACCAACACCTTTGAGGATACTCTTCCTTCATCCCCCAGCGCTCTCTTCTCTTCTCTCCGCTGACCCTTTCACACTTCCCCCCCCCTCCTGGAGTTCGATGACCACATGAAGGAAATACACAGGGTTGCCACCAATTCCTTCCTGGAGTTCACTGAAAATAGGAAGGCGATACAAAGGGTTAGCAACATGTCCTTGACCCCCGTCCCTCAACGACGCCCACCAGAATCACAGAAGCAGAGACGCGCACCATCTCCCCCGTCTTCATCACCATGCCTACCACAATCATCCGTACCAAAACGTCCCCCCCCCCCTTCAAGAAATCTGCGGTCTCGGAAGCCCGATAAGGATGTGTGTGTACAAAACGCAGCAAACTCTAACTGATATGTGTTGGGTCCAGGCTCAAGGGCGTATGGCACTCTCAACTCTTTCCAGGACATGCCGGGGCCCTGCCTGCCAGTAGCTTTGCCGATATCTGTGTTGATAGGTAATAGATTAAGAGCAGTGAATCAGTTTAGAAACAGGAAGTACTCAAAAGTTTGTGTGAGTTTATCAAATTTAGCAGTGATTCCATGTCAGCCACAGCTTGTCACAAAAAATCTGACTGATAGTGTATTTAACAAACTTAAACTAGCTTTATTAAATGTCAGACCTTTGCCAGGAAAAACATTTTTAATCAATGATTTTATCACACAGCACAATCTCGATTTTATGTTTTTAACGGAAACTTGGATTAAAACAAAAATAACAGTGCAGCTGTTCTTATCGAATCAACCCCTCCCAACTTTAGTTTTATGAGTCAGGAAAGAATGCATAAGAAAGGAGGTGGAGTTGCTATTTTGTTCAATGTTTCCCTTCAATGCAGGAAGACATCTTATGGGAACTTTGCTTCTTTTGAATATGTGGCCCTTCAGCTGAAATGCTCCTCTCGACCTCTGTTCCTAAATATCTATAGACCACCCAAATACTGTGCAAGCTTTTTTAATGACTTTACTGAACTGCTGTCTATAGTGTGTATTGACTTTGACCGTCTAGTCATTGTTGGTGATTTTAACATCCATGTTGACAACGCCCAGGACAGAGGGGCTAAAGAACTGTTTTGTGTTCTTGATAACTATGGACTGACTCAGCATGTGACGGAGCCCACGCACAATAAGGGGCACACTCTGGACTTAATTATCTCAAAGGGTCTGAATATCTCTAAGGTTGTGGTGACTGATGTTGCACTCTCTGATCATTCCTGTGTTTTCTTTGAGAGCTCTATTTCTGTTCACAAAAATGTTCAAAAAGAGGTAACCACAAAGCGATATTTAACTGAAAATACTGAGAATTTTTCTTCCACACTTGCCCCTGCTAACATCTCAGTAAATGAGCTAGTAGATCATTTTAATTCAAACATATTAAATTTCATAGATGCCATTGCTCCAACTAAGATAAAGGAAGTGACTGGCAAGAAAATATCTCCATGGAGTAAGGCCATGAGCGTGAAATCAGAAAAAAGAGAGTGTCGAAAAGCTGAACGTAGGTGGCGAAAAACCAATCTCCAGGTTCATTTTGAAATCTATAAAGAGAGACTTGGCTTTTATAATTTGGAATTGAAAAATGCACGATATTCTTTCTTCTCTGACATCATTAGCAAAAACAAAAACAACGCACGTGCCTTATTTGCTACTGTCGACAGACTAACAAACCCCCCAGTGTCAGTAGCCTCTGAGTTTCTATCCACCAGGGCCTGCAATGACTTTGCCTCCTTCTTCACTGACAAAATTCAGAAAATCAGACAAGCAGTCAGTGCCTCTGCATCAGGTACAGCAAATGTTTTGTCCCTGTGTCCACCTAATATCAATTCAAACACCATGACACAATTCCATCAGATTAATGATAAAAACCTAGAGGACATTATACAACATCTGAAATCCTCCTCCTGCTGCCTTGATATTATTCCAACAGGATTTTTCAAAAATGTTTTTCATTGCATGGCCTCAGATCTACTTCATATAGTAAACAAGTCTCTTCACTCAGGTGTTTTTCCACAGGCCCTGAAAACTGCAGTCATTAAACCGCTCTTAAAAAAGAATAATCTAGATGCTAGACTGGAAAACTGGGTGGGACTTTCGGCAACAGTTCTAAATTGGTTTGAATCCTACTTAAAGGACAGAAAAAACTTTGTTTCTATAGGTAAATACACATCTGCGTTAACAAATATGACGTGGGGTTCCTCAAGGCTCCATCTTGGGGCCTCTTCTCTTTAACATCTACATGCTACCACTGGCTCAGATAATGAAAAACAACAAAATAAGTTACCATAGCTATGCGGATGACACACACATTTACGTAACCATTTCACCAGGAGACTATTCTCCAATTAAAACACTGAGTAAGTGCATTGAACAAATAAATGACTGGATGTGTCAGAACTTTCTCCAATTAAACAAAGATAAAACTGAGGTAATGGTTTTTGGAGCCAAGGCAGAACGTATAAAAGTCAACGCTGAGCTTCAGTCTGCAATGTTCAAAACAACAGATAAAGCCAGAAATCTAGGTGTAGTCATGGACTCTGACCTGTTTTTCAACAGTCACATTAAAACAGTTACTAAATCAGCCTACTATCACCTAAACATACATACATACATTTCTGACCTCCTGCTAAATTATGAACCATCCAGAACTCTCAGGTCTTCAGGGACTGGTCTGCTTTTTGTCCCCAGAGTCAGAACTAAACATGGAGAAGCAGCGTTCAGTTATTATGCTCCAAATATCTGGAACAAACTACCAAAAACCTGCCGGTCCGCTGCTACTCTTACTACTTTTAAATCCAGGCTGAAGACTTTTCTTTTTGCAGTGCTTTTAATTGAACTATTCATATCTTAAAATGCACTGTAACTTTTATTCATGTATTTTTTATTTTAATGTCTCTTTTATTATCTTTTCTTTTTAATGACTGTTTTTAAATGCCATTTTCTTAATGTCTTTCATTTTTGTAAAGCACTTTGAATTGCCTTGTGTTGAAAGGTGCTATATAAATAAACTTGCCTTGCCTTGCCTGAGCAACTTTTCTTTGAAACTCAAGTGAAAGGAATAAACAATAGGTCAGTTGCCAAAAAGCATTAGAGAGTTATTTTAGTAAGTCTATGTCATTGTTTTACTTGATGTGATTTTAAATGTTCCTGCGGTACGTATGCAGCTTCTGTCTGGCTCAGGTAGGATCATCTTTAAGACCAAGCTTTGATCTCTGCTCAGGTACATGTGCTTGTACATGTGGTCTTGTGCGTGTGGATGTGTGTGTGTGTGTGAGGGAGTGCAAGACACAGAGTGAGTAGTACAGGTTAATAACGGTGGATAACGCTAATGAAGTGGAAGGACAGAAGAGTTGATAAGCTCCTGAGTTAGGGATTTGGACTGCACTTGTGATAGATTAACACACACACACACACACACACACACACACACACACACACACACACACACACACACACACCACACTATCTAGTGCAGATATGTCAAACGCCCACACAAAACACACATATAGACAGCCCCACTTGGCTCAACATAATTCATGCAAGAAGCCCGAGCAATAAATTGTGATGTTAATTAACTGAAGGAACCCGCAGGGATTTCCTGTAGGGCATAATGGAAAACACAACGTGAAATGCAACACAACAGCGCAGAATATAACCACCACCTTAGTGAATTAAAAAAACCATCCCTTTCGTACGTTAATTATATGAAAGGGTACTCCATGCTTGATTAAATATTTTCCCCAAAAAATTATTTAAATCTACAAGATTGAAACACACATATGTGCATCGAACACAAAGCTGCATTTTAAATCCTCCATTTTGTTAAGATTAATACTCTGCTCCTGCTATTGTTTGTTTTCCCATAAATTATGAATTAGCTCCCTATTCCTATTATCATTTACTCTCTTCTCCATTAATTTCCTAGCTAATGAATCCTCCCTCGGTCCTGATAATCTAATCAACAGCAGCACCCTGCAAACCTTGTTATTTTATAATGCAGTTAACATTAGGGTGACGTTTCATTGCGGATATATGAGATGAATACACATTAGCATGCCATGTTAGGTTATATACTTCACTGGGTATACAATAACTTGAAAGAAACACCTCCTACATTTATTTGTATCCTTTTGTTAGGATATCTACTAACAATTTGAAAAGTTCATGTTCACAGTGTTGGCTTTAAAGTCAACATTTTATGGGAATGTGCGATAAAATTGTGTTTTTCACCCTCTTAGGATAACAAATATCCATAAATACTTTAATAAATACCTTGATTTTTAATGCCACAAACTGTCCTCTCACACCCGCTTTCCTCATCTCTATGTGGCAGAGCTCCATTCTTGTTGTGTCTGCAGCGATGGATTAATACGTAAACTGAACATTATCCATTATTATCGCAGCTAATCAATGTACGGCGTGTCCTGGTAATCTAATAAGCAGGGCCGGGCTCGTTTGTATTAAGCTCTGATTCTATTTGCATCAGATAACATGTATCAGAGTTAGCCAGGCAAGCTAAAGAGATTATTGTATTGAAATGGGTCAGGTATGTTTAATTATGAATACTTAACAAGCATAAAGTCAAACCTATAGTCTTTAATGCAATGAAAATAGAATGTCATCTTCATGTTTCAACCATTTTAACTTGATTGGAAAAAGAATATCCTGTGAGTCAAAAAACTGTTTTTTTTTTCTTCATAAAAGTAGCAATAGTTGCTTAGATCTTTTATGCACATTTTGATAATATTTCTGCTGTCTCTTTACAGCTGTGTGTGGACTACGCTGTTCAGTGTAGATTCACACATCATTATTATATTTAATCGATGGCACTCTCTGCTCTGGTAATCTAATAAAACCTGCCAGCATCCGTTTCTTGTTACGTTCTGACACCTTTAGCATCAGATAATACTACGGAGACTGAACCCAGAGAGTGACACCAATTATCAGACCAAAGAGGAGGATCAGAGTGGGGTTAAAGGTTATGTACCTGACTCAGGGAGGGTGCCTTATAGAAAACATGGCTTTGAGGCCACTAATTGACGTTTGCCCCCTAATGGTTAGCGATTTGATTTGTTGTTTTGCACTGAAATATACCTGCTGTAGATGATGGTATCATATGATAGGGCTTTACATCATTGTATTTAACTGATCACCAACTACCCTCACATACAGTTAGAAGCTTACCACTTATAACAGTGAATTTAAGACATTTCTAAGGACTTTAGTTCCTGAATCCCCTGCAATCATGACTCAATGTTGGTTTGAAGTCCTATCTCAGAGTTCCTATACGTTTATTGGAAAACTCAGTCTAGGGTGTTATAGGTTTGGAATCTACCTTATTGCTGTATATAAAGGTGATTTGTGGATCCTGCCATGTATTTGGAAAGAGAATACAATTAGATATTCAGCTATAGGCAAGGCAAGGCAATCTTATTAAAGTTACACAATTCAAGCACAAGGCAAAGTGTTTTTCAAAAAACATTAGGACATAGCACAAACAAATAATACATTTAAATACATGAAAAAGACAAAACAATTAAATTAAACAAGCTAAAATAGAATAGAGTAATACAACCTCAAAATAAAAGTTACTGAGCAGTGTAAGATATTAATAAATGATTTATTTTTGCCCCAGAAAAGAAAATGCATAATAACATTTTCTTGACAACTCATCAAATGCATCAAAACATGATTAGAAATAAAGAATTTGTTAAAAGGCTCTCAAAGATGGAAAAAGGCATACTGTAGTAACACATCACATTTAGGTGCTAGGGTTGGGCAAATCATCATTGATAAAAAAAGAGTGAATGACTCGACATCCCAAAGTAATTTCAATCTCATTCAGATCTTTATTGCCCACTAAGTGTCCTTTTTACTAGAAAAATGTATTTCAAAAAGATTCCCCAACCTGCAGATAGTCACTTTGACACAATTTCACAGAGAGGATGAATGCTACTGACTATGGGGGTTAAAATGTATGGTTTCGAGTGAAATTGTTGTTGAAACATTGAGATATTAATGTTCCCCACCGGATGAATTGTAATAACTTTTGTGATCCATTCACTTTTCATCGGGCACCATCATAAGGTCAGGATTTCTATTTCAAATGCTAAACTGGAAAGGCATTTGGGGTGAGCAGATCTGCGCCAAGGTCATTTTAATAGAGGAAAAATGATGTGTGATTTAGATCCCGTCCCAAATGTAATGGTTCTTCCTTGGCCCAGACTACACCCTTCCAACAAGTTTTCATATAATCAGGAATGCTGTCTTTCCATAATCCTTTGAATGTTGTCCCTGTTCTAAAAAGACAACATCTATCATTATGATAGAGCTAATTAGCAGTTTAAGCTTTGAGTCAGTTTACTTAAAATTACTTCTATTTTGGACTCTACAATCACATGTGATTTGGAAACGTCTTCCACAAAATTGCAGGTAGCATTTTTTATATTTAAGTAGCATCTTGGAATAAACCAGATGAAACCCTTTTTCGTTTGATGTTTTTGTGCGTGATGTGAGCTGTGTGCTAGCGTTGTCAGTTTTGCACCATAAAAGGATAAACCCTGAGTGTAGCAGCTCTTTTGAATATGGATGAGGGATATTGAAACACCCACACGCCATGTATTTGCAACTCATTTATATGAGTTATTCAATCCTTGAAAAAGTACACCTGGGAAAGATGCTGAAAAGCTCACTGTGGTGTCTCATATCTGAATAATGGGAGTACAAATTAGGTCTGGACTGGTTGCAGCCAGGTTGTCACCTCATACAGCTGTTCTGGATATGCGAACATATTTCAAAGATCAACCATGTTTTTAAATGTGTTGCACTACAGCTGTTCAGTATCACTCCCCCTCTCAAGTCACAAATAAACATCTGGAGGTAAACCAGCAATCATTTTCCCATTTTCCCTCACTTGCATGAGAACATAACAGCAGGACAACATTTTTTCACATCGGTCACTTTCAAGGCAGAACTGACCCTTAGTTCTAATATAAATAATTTAATATACAGTGAACTCTTTCTCTTTTATACAGGCAGTTACAATATTTGTAGGTCAACAGGCTAAATAGTTGCGCTGCATGATTATAAAAACAACTAAATAATTGCAATTACTCTCTATATAATATTGTATATGATTTATGATATAACAGGGAATGAAACATTCTTTTTTTTTTAAAGAGGATCTTTGACAAACATGATTTTTTATTAAGTCTGTTGAATACTTTTTGTAAACCCGGGACTTATCTGCAGCGCCACAATATTTCATTCAGACTGATATTTTCAATATTTTGCCTATTATCTAATATTGCGATTACTGCAAGTTGGATAAATCCCTAGTTTATATTGACATTTTCGACGACAACCCTACTAATGAGCTTTATTAGCTGGCTCTCCTAACATTGTTCTAGTCTTTAGCCCAATGTTTAACATTAGTGCAACAATAAGACATAGCATTACAATGTAAAACTAATGTTACAACTAAAACATAAACTGTAGCTTGTTGAGTGTGTTGATTTCATGATTGTGCAAGATATTCTGCCCCCGAGCAGCTCATGTTAGGATTCAAATGATTTGCATTTGCTTTGAAATTGTACTGTACGTCGTGTGTTGCTACAGCAAAGAATGGCCAGATGTGTTTCAAGGTAAAGGTTAAAGGCAAGGTAGCAACGGATCTAATTAGCTTAATAAGAGAGGATTTAATTAGGTTTGATCATGAAGTTGACCGAGTTTAGAATATCTTACCTTGAAGCACATCTTTTCCATAAAAACCCTTATATAATTTAACAGAAGAAGTTTACATTTTTTCGAAACACAGCCTAACAAGCCTAAATGAGGCCTTTCTAAATGATGCCCTGTTGTTGTCGACTAAATCTCTTGATTTTTATGAAAAACTTTGGTTTCAGTCTCAGAGATAAAAAAACCCATGAAAAGCCTCTATAGTCGCTCAAATTCCTACAGCTTTCATTTCTTCAGCAACAGTGTGAACCTTGTTGCAAATCTGATGATAAAAGTGACTTTATAAGCCTTCAGTGAGAGGAATGTAATGCATGCCATTTCGTGAAAGCTTTTATCCAAAGTGCCTTCAGTGGGCGGCGCAGTGGAAATGGAAACTTTACCTCAGTCTGTATACGGACAACAAAGTGAGACAAAAAAAAAGGCAATTCTAAAAGATCATAGCAAGGTCTTGAATTCACTATATACAATGCCCATAACATGCATTTACTCATCACTTTCCATTTAAAAGACATAGAACTACAACTAAAGAAACTTTTGTTTCTATAAAAGCTACATTTTTTTAATGCTTCAAACATATCATACCTGCTTACCAGACAATGTTTCACCATGCTAATGAGCTTGGTATTCTAGCGATTTTATGAATATGCTGCAAATTGGAAAGAAAGTGGTTAAAAGGCTGGATAGTGAGACAATGGGCCCTTGAGCACAGCTTTCCAAAAGGCCCTAATACCTCTCATACAAATGTGCATTACATTGGTTCTTGGTGCTTGTTTTTTCCACTTTTCTTAGTCATTGTGAGTCTCTGTCTCTCTGGAGCCTTGTTTTTGGTTTCCTTGTGGTCATTTTGAGTTGACCCTAGTTGATTGGTGTCTCCCTTTGAGTGCCCTTATTTAGGTGAATGGCTAGGGCAGCCCCTGACACTGTCGGCAGCAGCACCTTTGTTCGGTAGGCTTGTGCTGTAATCCATGGGTAAAATAGACAGTTGTTTGTATTCCCCTTTACATGGATGATTGCACGGGAAATTACCTTTTGAGCAGCTACACTACAGCAGATGAGCCACAGCTTCCCTGACCAGAAGTGTACAGTTAATACCTAAGAACAAAGCATTATAAACCCTCCCACCCAGTTTTATGAAAATGAGGCCAGCAGTTTTTCGATAATTCGTCTTTCACGGAAGTTACAAAATATTTAACGCTGGATGATATTTCTTGTAAAGCCGACTTGGTCTTGGCTAACTGCGCCTCTCCATTGTCTCTGAGCCGTTTGTCATCTTCTCCTTCTGGCAGCATGTCTTCCTCCCTGAAGCGTGTTTGTTGTTCAACAGACTGCGTGCTAATTTTAGACTCAGCGTGCACGTAGGGCTGCTAATAGAAATGTGTATGTGTATGTGTAAATGTGTGTTTGTGAGCCGGATTAATTAGTTTCCTGGAGAAATCTGCAGATTTTAGCTTTTCTCTTCCCTCCTCTCATATCTTGCCTGTCACACATTTATGCGAATGTGTCCGTTTCAGTACCACACACACACAGTGGTTTCATGTTACCATTTATTGCCTGATTTAAAGTATTTAATAATGAGTGGGCAGTTAAGGGGCAACCATGACCAAGAGCTTTGTTATACTAAGATTTCATTATGTTCACATTTAAGATGTTTACACTGGTCCCTTAGGCCATTGAGTATACATTTTATTTAAATATTAGATTTGTATTTCTTAAAATATTTAAAGGAATTATTTTGGATTTTCCTCATATGGATAGATTTACTCAGGTGTTCTTTATAACATGATGAAGCAGAGACAGAGCAAAAGGGTGGGGGAAACGAACCTCTCCAACCATCCACTGCACTCTATTTCCTGCAACTCCTCCACCATCTCTCCATGTATCCATTCCTAACTGCTTCTGGTCCGATGAGCTACTGACACTTTTGATCTTACACCGCTGTTGTAAAGATATGGCTATGTTTCACAGTTAATGAAGTGTGGCTTGGGTTACAATTACTAGTTGATCACAGTATCATTAAGAGGACTTTGATCTTCTTGGTAACTGCATAAAGGACATATTTAAGTTTAAGAAATGTTGACTCAATTAGAAGAAATCAAAATGGACTGTTGGTAATAATTAAACGGCAACATTTTACATACCAATGCTTGGTCAGGACTTTTAAATGCACTAAGTAGCCAGTATCGTAACAGTTTTCAACACCTGGTTAACATTGTAAATTCAAAGCTATTGGTTTGATAGAGTATTACAATTTGGTTTGTAGTAAGTATCAAGTGTTAACTCAAACTCCACTTTGTTCCGAGTGTTTCATATTGCCGTGGATGGGTTTAAATTGAAGATAAATGAAAGCTTCATGCGTCTGAAACGTTAAAGGATCCTTGTGCATTTTTATTAGACGCTGATTACAAAATGTTGTTATTTGAAGTACTGTGAATGAGTCTGGCTGTGCATTTTGACCTCACCCCTCCTCAAGGTATAGTTACGAGAGTCATGATTCCATTTTCTGAAACAACTTGATGCTCTTGTTTTCCCACATTTTATTACCTATCTTTATCTACAAGCTTTTATTGTTTAAACATAAATAAAAAGGTTTTCGCAGGTTCAATGCGACCATTTTTGCGACATTGCGAATTGATTTAAATATATATTTGTATTACATTATAAAAAACATCATGTGCCATTACAATTCTTTCTAAACATATTTGCTGTTCCAAATTATTTGGATGTAAATGTCACTTGGACATGTGGGGCACACCATTATATCTATTTGTGACATTAGTGTTATGTCAGGTTGTCAGTTCTGTCACAGTTGTCCCCTTGAATCTCTCACTTTGATTTGCTTTCTGACTTTCAAACTTTGTGTGAATGCATAAGAGAGACAGAGAAGGTGTTACAGTGTGAGAAAACGGCAGAGACGATACTGCGAGAGAGGAGAAGTGAGAAACAAATCAGCAGAAGGCAGAGCTAAAACAGGAGGAAGTGAAGGAACAGGGTTTAGAAAAACAAGGCAGAGGTGACAGACAGGAACACGGATATAGACAGATTTATGATGATACGGCCGAGGAAGCTTATCACCGCCGCTGACGTCTGGTATGGAGAACATTCCAGATCATTTCACTTTGGAGCTACTGCTTTACTTCATCACGGCTAATTAAACCTCACAGCTGTAGGTGTATCTCACGCAAGCACGCACGCACGCACGCACGCACGCACGCACGCACGCACGCACGCACGCACGCACGCACGCACGCACGCACGCACACACACACAGCAAAGGGCAACTTCAACGTCATTACCTTTACTCTACATGGTTTTTGCTGATGCCTTATGCACACACTATTAGTCTTCCACCTGTGAGCAATCAAGGAAATTATAAGCTTATACAAATGAAAAAAAGGGGGGCTTTTGTTTTTTTCAGCAAAAGATTATAAAAATGATATACTCAAGGATAGAATATATAAATATAACCCATTGAGGATATTGTTCAAACAAACGCAATTTCACAAAGGAAAAAATAGTCAAACAAATATTAACTTCACATACATTTTTTTGAGGCTGTCAAACACGTCTTGCAGTCTTTATTCGTGGAGTCTGCGAGTTGAGGCTGAAAGCTCTTTAAAAGCTAGACTGCAGTCTACAACATTAGACTATTAACAGTGTTTTCAATAACAGAGTTTAAATGAACTATTATTACAGAAGGGTACGGTGGCTGACAGGGGCAAACACTGCACTTTCAAAAACGACGCATATTTAAAAACACAAATGTGCCAAAACAAATAAAGAAACATCTTCACAAACTTGCCAACACATGTGCAGGGTTTACAGAACACTCCAAATAAAAAAATGCAGCAAGAAGCTCAAAACACAAGAGAAACGGGGATACAAAAAAGTTTGTCGTAATGTTTTGGGCCGTTGTAGCGCATTTGCCCCTGTCAGCCACCATAGAAGGGCATAACAGGCACAAGCTAACCCTTGAAAGAGACACTTACCAAACAGGAAGAGATGCATAATGACCATAAATAAACAGACACACATTTGTATTTAAAGTGTAAATAGTTGCAGACTCGGCTGTTAGACAATCTCACAGTGTGATGAGTTCAGCCCTCTCACTGTCACTCCTATTCCTTAGCGCAGTCCTGCTGATGATAATAACAATAATAATGCTAATGATACAGGTTACAGGAATGACACTTTAGTAATTACCACTTACATTGATCACCCTAATGGCAGTTTCCCTTCCAGAAGAAGACCAACAACAATGGATTTTTTCTCCCTAATGATGCACACGACCACCTTGACCTAACTGAGAGGATATATTTTTATCACCGCAGACGGAGGATAATGATGATAATCCAGACGACACCTAACTGAGATAAATATAGTGGATAGCTCATCACTGCTCCTTTGTCTTTCGCTTTTCCTTTTTTGTACTACTCGCACCACTGAATAAATGATCAGGCCTTATAGTATATTTAGATTGGAAACAGAAGGCAAGATGTGTTTAATCTTTCAATATTACACCTAACCTAGGCTTTTCCAACATAAAAACATTACATTTATACACAACAGAAAAGCAGCATTTACAGTATTTTCCTCCAAATGTTACCATCATATTATGAATTGCTAACTAAATGGCTCTTGAGGAAGTCCTAACTCAATAGCTCCAGGATAGCTGAAACCAAGCCAAATGTATTAGAGTTCTGTTACACTGCACATTATTATTGGCACACTCTTTCACATAGTTTGAACTGCCGGGAAGCTTCCTACCAATAACAGTAATCCTAATTGAGTAGCTCAAACAGTGGCTTAGGTGAAATAGACCAGAAAAAGCAGTCTCAAATAACTTACTGTATAAGTCATTAGTGGTTTGTCGCTGCCAGTGAGAATATAAAGCGATTGCCTGAATCCTGACATGCAATTAAGTTGTATTTTAAGTTGTGAAAGTAAACACCTCATAACTTTGCTGAAATGTGGGGAAAGCATATTCAAAACACTGTTGGAAAAATCCTTCCATCTTTCCTTGTTCCCTTATTCGAAGCGTTCTAACACCCTCTACCTTTCCTCCTCCTCTCTGTCTGCATCTCACTTTCGCCATCTGCTCGTCTTCAGTTCCTCTCTCCCCTCTCTCTCTCTCTCTCTCTCTCTCTCTCTCTCTCTCTCTCTCTCTCTCTCTCTCTCTCTCTCTCTCTCTCTCTCTCTGCGGTAGAGGCAGTCTGTCATGCATGGCTGTCCGTGAGCAGGCGGCGAATCAAAAGCCCCAGCGTCGGCATAAACCTCCGCCAAGCAGCAAAAATCCTATTTGAAAGCCTCCAGATGCAGCTCAGAGGACAGGCACACACACACATTCACACACATGGAGACTCATACTCAATATGAACAAATCTAAAAATGTGTGCATGCTGTATGTGAATACCCATATGTGTGCACTGACACACATTTGCACATGTATATTTTGTTAGAACGCAACAAAATGCTATCCTTGTTAGGACTCACATTTGCTGTAGAGCAGTATAAACCAGAGGACGATTCCCCACCACAACCCATATGTCATTGTTCTGTACTGATAGTGAGAGGGTCAATGAAAAGATTCATCTGGATCATTAGTTGGGAGTGATCAATGTGGTTAATTAACAATCCAACTGAAAACACACAACTTTGGCATCACTCCAAAGTCCATTCGTCTTCGTTTGTCTATCTTCTAGCAGCTTTTTACTGCTTTTCTTAAATCTCTTCCTTTGAAGGCCGTCAGCCATCCTAGGTATATTTTACATTTTTGTATTGTGTTGAGGTAACACTCCAAATGGAGAAGCAACATTTTGTTCTGACCTTGACCCCCAAAAGAGAAGTGGATTTATACTGCAGTATTAGTTGGCATGTCCTGCTTCTGCAGTAGCTACATATTTATATAATTTACCGGTAACAATTGTGCTACTGTTTTGTCAGCAGGCGCCAAAATTGTGAGAAATCTCACAAAAAAACAACCATATTGTTTTACTTAAAAAATATCCACCTGTGAAGCGAGGTTCTCTAGGTACTGCTTACTCCAATAGTGAAAAAAAGACCTGCGGCACATCTTTAGAAAAGTAAATGTACAAGATTTCATGACTAGCCAATAGGTTGAATTAAAAGGCTATTCTGCTATTTCAACTATTAAAAAATCACAAATATATGCACAAAACCATTATCTGACTTTAAATAGTCTCAAGGCAATCTTAAAGGACTACTTCTTTATGAGACTGGTACTGACCCTGAGATGCCTCAGTAGGAATAACACCTCTCAACCTGCCCGTGTTACTGTCCTATTCTTACCAATTAATAACACTCTTTCTTTTTTTAGTTTATTAATTCCCCGCTCCACTTGACATTCTTCTATTTCCACTTTGTCCCTTGCACCTTTTCTGGGTTATCCTATTTCCTCTTATTTGTCTTCCTGCCATTCCTCCCTGACACCTTTACACCATTCCCTCTACTTTTCTCGCTTCTGGCCATTAATAGTTTACACACCATGACAGGCGAACACGGCTGTCTCCACGGAAACCAAGTCATCTACGGTGAAGGTCACTGTTTCTATAATGAATGCGGGTATGGCTGTATGTTTCCATGTGTGAAGCTCTGTGGGAGTGTTGGGAGAAATCCAATGGGAGGGACTGTGGTGGCAACGGCAATATGGAAGTCACAAGAGGACATGCACTACATGCCAACAGAAACATGATTAGTCATACAAATCAGGCACAGCATAACACATGTAAGCTAAGTATGTTTGCAGCTTAGTTTATTGGTTTGATCATTTGTTGGTTTGTAGTGTGTCAGCATCAAGAGAGTACAAACTATTTGCCCAATTTTCATTAAACTTGGTGCAAGGCTGTAGCATGGGCTAACGGAAAACCAATTACATTTTGAAGTGGATGTGTATCACTGGGTGGATATAGCCATTCTTTTTTTTACTTTTGGAAACAACATTGGCGTAAGTCTACATTTTTCAAATAACCCTCTAGTGTTATGTTTGGCATTTATTCACTTATATAGCATCAATATGAACAATTGTGCCCAGACATTGAGTTTAACAAAATCATTACACAATCTTATCAGGAAGCTGATTTCTCCACATTATCATCAGCAAATAGCCTGCATGTGGTTGCTGCCAACAGGCTAATCTGTGGTAGGCTAATAGCCAACACGGCACCAGACCCTTCAAATCACTTTGCTTGTGGTTAGCTAAAAGCCAACAGCTCATAAACGTAACCTAATGCAGCAATTTATGGATAGTTAGCGGGCAAACTGTTACCTTGAAGGCTTTTAATGCAACGAGGAAGCAAAATGCGAACGCCCTTGAACTGCAGTTATTTAGCTTAGCTTATTTGGGGTTTATCACTGCATGATAATGGGATCCTGACACAAGGAAGGTTAAATATCTACAGTAAAAACATTCAGTTTATGCTTCTCTGCCTTACCAACTCCCTCTGGACTGGTCTATTTAATTGTTTTCTTTGCAAATAACATTGTTTAGGGTTAGGGTTGGACACAGGTTGGACACACTTAAGGTGCTTTAGAGAGACGCATCAGCCAAATGCCATGTTTTTGGATATTTAGTGTCAACTAGGAAAACCACTATGCCAATGTAAGTCCTCTTTGTGTAGTGGAATATATATCCCTTGAAATAGCAGATATGGATTCTGGGAAACTGTGCCTGTGTGTGTCACTGTACGGCCAGTTCAGGATTATCTCTCAATATAGCCCAGCAGAGGTATCACAGTGATAGCTGCCCAATGGATGCCTGTGTGTGACCTCTGCCTGTTCTGCGCCTCTAACCTGGCCCTGGCAAGCCGAGTTCTCCTGGCAGAGGAAACTACCGGAGAGACAGGAACAGAGCAAGTTTGACCTGAGTCAAAATGAGTGTACAAGTACAACAACACTGAAATAAGTCACAGTGTCTTTGACTTTGAATGCTTGAGAAGGATTTTGGTTTAAATAGCAATGTAATAATTTCACCATCAGGTGAGCTTGGATTAGTATCATGTGGTGTTGAATATTCCTGTACATATACACTAATCTTTGAATATTGAAATAACATATTACAATGTGTTTGCTCACATTGGTAATCATAAACATCTGGCTTTTTTGTTGTTGTTGTCCTCTTGTTCTGTCTTAAAATGTTTCTTGTGTCAATTCCTCTTTCTCTTGTTGGGGGCCCTGACAAACCAGCTGGAATCACTAATGTAGCAACAATGACAAAATCCCTCACTGGCTTCCCACCGCAAACATGCTAATTTCATTAATTGAATTGTTATGGTTCCTGTTTCAGCTTTTGGGAATCTAAGCTTAGTGTAGATTTCGTACGGGCCTAAAACTGAGAGTCGAGTCCTGCCATAATTATCAGACCTGTTTGGAACCCACCATTTGCTTCTATTTGGCCTGTGTCCATATCACAGAACTCCTAGAATTTTACTTGGACAGTGTTTCTAACCTTAGTGTTTGTATAATATTTGATCAGATATCTGAGGGAGTTTCTCTGCCGACTTTTTAAAAGTAGACTTTTGCTCCTCTCTGTTGTACCTCTTTCTACTCCTGCCCCTCACCTTACCTTTAATATATGCCCTCATGTGTCCTTATCACTCCCTCCTCCCCCTTTTTCCCACCTCTTATCTTCCTGCCCTTTCTCTCTCACCTTATCTCTCTCTTTCTTTCGCGCTCCGTGGTTTCCTGACTCCTCTTCTGAGGTGTGCTGCAGAAACGGGGGAGGAATGGGAGTTATCTTTTTGCATGAGCAGTGAGGATCAGGTCTATTCTAGGGAAGTAGGGTGGATGGGGGAGGCAGAAAGGGAGAAAACTGTGGGGACTAGAATTCTTTCTCCACATGCATTAACCATGAGAGCCGAGCAGCAGAGAGCCTCCAGGCAGGCAGCGCACACCTGGACACACACGCACAAACTCAGTCGACACTAAGACACACACACACATATGCTCACTTAAATTAATGTATAAACATCCAGACACAAGCTTACTTTAGTCAGCTCACAAACATACATGCATGTGCAAATGCATGCATACACACACAGTGCAGTTGCAAGCCCAGGAGTACAGGCACAGGAATTTATAATGAGCTGCTTTAAATGATTAATGCCTTAAGCTGGCACTCACAGATGCCAGATGGAAAGACAGATAGACAGAATGCATCTGTACTGAGAAAAAATACTTGGAATTTTTTTTAGAGATGGGTTAGATGGAACCATTTCACATCTCTTGATTCAGTGTCAATCCAACAAATATTGCTAAATACTTATTTTATTTTTCCTTTTTATATGTCAGTTTTGGATAAAGATAACCTTAGTTACCATAAAAACACTATCAGGTTTTGATTTTGGTATTTTGGCTTTCGTCATCTATAATTTTTGGAACCAGAAGTGATACAACTATGTGGAGCTACAGTAAGTACAACTGAATGCTCAGGAAAATGGTTTTAGGTAATCGAAAAACACACTGTAAAAAGGTTTCAGTTCTATAACAAAAACACAGACACACCCAACCTGGACAACACCATGGTAGCAACGTATAGATTCAAATGTAGCAACAGCCTAAAGCATACCCTTCTTTATTTTCTATTTTAGTCTTAATATGAGCATAGCTTACAAAATTACCAAGATACTGTATGGAAGAAAGAGAAATCGAGAGGGAAATCTCATTAGGAAGTTACGAGTTGGTTCCTTTTCTCATAGACTTCTATACAATTGGACATCTTTTTGTAGTTCCCTGTGTTAAAGTCCATTGTCTTGAGTCATCATTTCTACAGCTACTATCGGCTTTGTTGCTTTACATAAACAGATGCTGTTATTGGGCATTTTCTGAGATGTCTGATGCCCTCGTATTTTTTCTTTGGAGGAAAGTCTTGTCACATCAGTCAGTCAACCACCTGTCAGCTGAGGGGAGTCGTTTAAGGACACAGCCGCAGTCTTTACACACACATTTGATCATCCGGCCCCTTCGAAACACACTCAACACATGATTCCCACCCCTATCACACATGCACACACGGAAGGGCGGAACATGTCGGAGATAAGGTGGTTGATGGAGAGGGAGAGACTGGCCGGAGGAGGCTTTTAAAAGGCGGACCGGGTGCTGTCCCCATGTGATAAGACTGTTTGAGGTGGGGGTGATACAACTCATTTGTACTCTTATACCTCTGCAAACACGTCAGCCTGGCTACCTGGTGGATAGATGTGTTATCGGCCTATTCCTCTTGGAAGAGTGCGGACACCCTTTGGTGAAATGCCATCAACGTGATGACTGCCTCATGGGGCTGTTCGAGTCATCAAAGGAATCGAATCAAAGCAGAAAATTAAAATCTTTAATCAATTAATCAAACTCTGTTAGCAGGTCACTCTTACCCCCGAGAAACGCCTGTAAAACGGTCTAACTTTCCTCTTTCTTTAATCTTTACCTCCAACTCACCCAAAAACTGTAGTTGGAGAGATGCATGGCCAAAACGGCGAATGTCTGATTCTTCCGATTCTGCTAGCCAAGAAAATATTTTTAGGAACAACAACAGACCAATGTTGACAGAGGTTCTGCGAATCACATTTGTATTCCTACACATTTTTTCATTGGCTAGAAGTGGGTGTGCAGCTCAGTGGGAAGGGCAGGAAAACACTTAAATAGCGTACAGTCAGCACATGAGGTGACGTCATGTATGACGGTGAACTGATAAGCCACAGGTACTGAGGTGCTGTTTTTGATCCCTTAACCTAACAGAGCACTCTTTCACTAAATAATTGTCAATTTGATGTTTTAATGTCTTCCCCAGCCTTGTCACCATCTTCTCCTCCTACTTCTTGCTTTGTCAAAAAGTGCTTTTTTCTTTTGCGTTTTATTGAAGAGGGTACAGTTATACTTTTGTTTCTGTTCTGGGGCTTGTTGTCAGTTTTTAGGTAATTGTACCTGCAGACAAATGTTTTCCTGTAAGTAATATTTCATTTTCAGTTTTTGCATTTGACAAAAACAGTTGTTTGTGAGGACACACCAACAATTCATATATGTAGGAAACTATGTTCTGTAGCGTCACTTAAAATGTGTTAACGTCATATTCCCACTTGGAAAGTAAAGAACTATGCATACTTAATCACGTTTAATTTGTTATGTATGTTAGACAGTACAGGACTCTGTTTTAATGGTCTATTGTGAATACAAGCTTCCGTCCTTCATGTTTGTGTACTCTATGTACTGTAAACAACAGTCTTTATAGTCTCATTAAATATGCATTGAAATCCCATCATCCACCCTAGTGCTCTCTTCTTTCACACTTTCCTTTAGTCCTTACATCTTTTTCTTTTTTGACAGCTCCCATCCTTTTGCCCCTTTCCTACTCCTGTCCAATGTTTACCTTTGCTCATTCTGCCCATTTGCATTTCCATTTCTAAATTGTTCCCAAATGCTTTATGAGTTCTTACTTTTTCCATCCATCCATCCTTCTATCCATCCATTGCACTACCTCATGGTATTGTGTTTCTGTCCAACTCAAATCATTTATTGATCTAACAGCACAGGCTTAGACCCAGGCTTTTAATCACAAGTTACACACACACACACACACACACACACACACACACACACACACACACACACACACACACACACACACACACACACACACACACACAGACAGACAGACAGACAGACAGACAGACAGACAGACAGACAGACAGACAGACAGACAGACAGACAGACAGACAGACAGACAGACAGACAGACAGACAGACAGACAGTTGCCAATCCACAAAACTGCATCGTCAATTACATTTCAAGTCAAATTAGTTTAACCCAGGATTTGTTTGCCATGGCAGTCAATGTTCACCTATCGTATCTTACGCATGCAAAATACAAATGCACCAATTTCCCAAACCATGGTGTTTTAAGACGCATCTTTATTGAGACTCAGTTGTCCACTCTGTTTACATATACAGTATTTGAATACAGTAGTTTTGTTGTATTTTTTTTTTTTGTTCAACCTCAGTTTAATACCACATCTTTAACTGCGTCCATTGTACAAGAGGCGAGAAGTTTAGCTGAAGGTATGTGAGGGTGCAGTTTGGTTGTATGAGAATGTAATTTTGTATCAGACATAGTTGGTCACAGGGAGTTCACACAGAGGCTGTGATGATATTGGACTGGGCTCAAAGTGCTGAGGCAGATTTTAATTAAGAAACATGCATTATAGTGTGATAGTGGTCAATACAATCGACCAGTCCGTGTTATTCAGTGAAGTGAGGCAATAGATTTATGGCACAGGTGGTGTGTGTGTGCGCATATGTGTGTGTCTCTAGATGATATAAGGATGTGCACACGGGTGTGTGTATATGTGTGAGACTGTGGGAACAGAGTGTAGACTGAGATGGCATGATGATAAGAACAGGATTCATGAAATTGGAACGTGTGTGTGTGTGTGTGTGTGTGTGTGTGTGTGTGTGTGTGTGTGTGTGTTGGTGCACAGTCTCAAAAGTGAGAGGTGAGCCAGTTTTATGACTTTCTCTTGGCCAGGAGGTTGCTGATGGTAATCATGCTGAGATAGACCTTTATGTGTGTGTGTGTGTGTGTGTGTGTGTGTGTGTGTGTGTGTGTGTGTGTGTGTGTAGTCCATTCATCAGGACAAAGCAGAGAATGAACTGTCAGCCGAGGTGCTATTAGGTCTTGAATGAAGGACGAGTCTTTCTCTTTGTCTTTAGATGTTGCATTTCAAGGTGCAGACTCGTTCCCTGTTTCAGTAGCCGGTTTTCCAGAAGTGTTAGTGGGTTATAGGAAGTAAAAGAGACATTTATAAAAAAAGAGAATGATTTTAATCAGGGGTTTCAAGCATTTTCAGGCCGAGGATACTTTAGCTGAGTGAGTGACAGAGCAGGGATTTCCTATACACATATATAACATGTATTTGCATATTGAACTTGGCTTACGATAACGTTAGGTGAAACCTAAAGTTCCATGTATAAACAAACCTTTTTATAGTGCAAATTATACTAAGCTGTAATTATAATGATTAGCCAAAGCTAAGGTGGCTTAAACATCTAAAGACATATGCTTTAAATGTTTAATTAAGCTTGAAAGACTGAGTAACTGCACGATTGAAGACGCCAAAAATAGGAAGTTCTTTTAAGATAAAGGTCATGTTAATTGTTTATTAACTGTTAAAGGTGTATGAAAACCTCGGGACACAAGGTTTCACAGATATAAGAACATGGATGTGTATATGTTGTTTGGCAACATGAGTTTAAGAGAGTGAACTCAAGATAAAAACACTGAGGCAAGTGGTTTCCTTTGAATTGAGAAAACCAAAAAAAAGGTTTAGGTGGCAGATTTGGTTCAGTTTTTTGCTGCTTAAATTGTCTTATGTTTCTTTAGACACATTTGAATGTCATTTTGGGGAAGAAAATGTTTAATGTAGCTGGTAACAAAGGGTCTGCTTTACTTGAACAACGTAAATGGCAACACCGTTAAATGAACCAAGTCAAATTCCAAAATCAGCAGTAGATTAATGAACAATTGTAATGACATTCTACGTTTCCAACACGCTATGTATCAACTCCATTGTATATTCCAATTACAGCTGATCGTTTAGTATCATTAACATCTTCAGCATCTAATCAGTCAAAGTGATCTCAATCTGTCAAACAGAGATGTCCATCATACTCCCTTATTTTCAAGCCATCAATCATATTGTATATTGAAGAAGGCAGGATTACCACCTTTTAATGCCAGCATAAATCTTCATAAGTTATATTTAAATGTAAAGCTGGTGATGTCAATCGCTTTTTTAAAGGTTTCTTACTTTTATTTGTACATTATTTTTGTATATAAACTGTCAGTAGGGTAAAATATAAGGCTCTTTGGGACATTTTGACCCTTCACTTCTTCAAAATTGCTTTTTTAAAATAAAGGTTGGGATGTATTTGCTGCTGTAAAGATTGTGGTTAGTGGCTGAAGCCTATATTATGTCAACTGGTCCTCACAAGCATGTAGAAGGAATAAAAATGAGCGTGTGATGGTGAGTGTTTCCATAATTAGCTGTAGTATCACAGTGCTTCATCATGGGAATACTTCCTGGAACATCCTCTCTCTGTGTGGAATATTGATCAGTACATTAGTGTGCTGCCATGGCTGTGAGCGGCCAGACAAACCCTTCACTCTCTGGAGTCACTCAGCATAAGAGCCTCCACTCAATGACTGACAGTCAGGATACATTTGAAGCATATACAGCGTGTGCCCTCTGCAGACCTGCTAATGTTACATTTTTAACATATTGGCCTTCCTCGGATACTATATTCCTCATCATTATAAATCTAAAATGTACAACATTTTTCTATTTTCATGCATTAAATCTTCATGCGCATGTAGTATCCTCATACTGTCAGGATATCCTCAATCTCTGCTTCTACTAATTCAATACTGCTACTTAGATTAAGAAAGGGAAGATCACTTTACTTCTTAGTTATACAATAGTGCCTGGCTACACCGATCATAAACAAAATAAAAAAGAAGTCCCCTAAAAAGTATTTTCTCGTAACACTGCTAATTTCAAAGACCACGTACGCCTGTGTCTAGAGGAGATTGAATAGGTCAAACAGACACAGGACTTTCACACAGAAGATTGTTCTAGGCCGACGTGAACTGAAAAGTCCTTATAGACTGATCTGAACTTGGGTATAAATTAGGTTACGTAACAAACGTATTTATTTGAAGAGCAACCATGATTTTTCTTTTAAACTTTGCCATGCAGTTAATTGCGTTCTTGTTTTGTTTTGTTTCAATTATAAACATTAACCACCTGTTTAAAACTACAACCGTCAATCTGCTCTGATGTCATCCAAATCTGCACGTATGCATTAATCATCAACCTTGCCACCCACCCAAAGTATTTTTTTCCCTGTAATATAAATAAGGTTGATGATTCATCACACTGAAATAGGCTAGTCTTTTTTATAAATGGACAATCTTTAGTGTTTTCAAACACATCCGGTGGGCCGGACTTTTTCAACAAATATGCATTAGGCAAAAGCTTGGGACTACATTACACTGCAAGTGAAATTGTCTATATATACAGTATGTATATATATTGTTTATTATTATTTAACAATTAACTATTGACTAAGGGCTTCCAAACACCGCAAAGGAGTAATAGAAAGCTCCGACCTGTTGGTCGAGGTTCAGGCCACATAGCTTTGGTTGTCCGGGTCCAGTGAGCTATAATAAACGATACTTAAGAATGCATAATCACACACAAATAAATAGTTAACTTCCTTTTTTAAAGAAGTTGTTCCGATCTTTTCATTCTTCATGATAGATGTTGTCTAAAATAACTTTGTAAACTGGTACATTGAATCGCTCCATAAATGATCTCATGTATTCTTTTCTCCTCTCTTGTTGTCTTAGTTCCCAACACTACATTTCTCTTATGCTCACCCTCACCTTGAATTTCTACACTCCAAATGCGTTTTTCTGTCCCTCCTTCAGTCCTCCACTTTGCTTTGAAAGGCTGCACAGGTGTTGATAGACAGGTCTATTAAAAGCTGTGTCCCTATGTGTAGGTGCATATGGATTCAGCAGGAGCATGTGAGGCTTGTGTGTGTAGATACAGTCTGTGCGTTAATGTGTGTGCAGCCTGGTTCCTGACAGAGAAATTGAGCTGACCACAGCAGCAAACCACAAACATCTTCTAATGCCTGCGGTGGGCTTCATTTACTTTACATTACATGTGACATTTCCAGCCACTCTGAGCCAGTTACAGCTCATGGCAAGTTAATTCAACCTGGATTTGATGTAATAACGCTACCTGTAACCTGTCATACCTCCCACTGTTTTTACAAAGTGACTGAAATTGTGCAATGAAAAATCTTACCTGATGTAATCTTTGGATGCAGCCTACTCATACTGTGCTGTTCCACTCCCCAACTGTTTCTAGACCTGGTGTTGATAGATAGAATTTTTATCTCAAAACCAGAAGAAAATTGTTTTTATTTGTGTAGTTCTAGTGATATGGAGTGTTAATATCTGATTCTTAAAGGATGACAATTTTGATAACTTTGAGCCAAGTTGGAGGGCTGCATAAGACCAAAAAGAAACTAGGTTTTCAATACCACACATTTGCACAACCCAAATGGTAAAAACCAATGCCGCTGTAATTTGAGGACATTTTGATGTATCATCTCACCTTCAGAGTGTAGAAATGTAAAAAAAAGATGAAATTGGCTGCCTTTTGTCAAGTTGATCCTTACCACTGCATCATCATCGCATCTCAACGTGTGATATCACTTACAGGGACATATATATGAATTCCAATATACAAACATATATAATACATTTGAGGAGATTTTGACCTGGGCCCCCAATTCTTTTTTACGATGGAAAGCAATAGGATTAGGACACTAGCGTACGTTTCACCCTCACTTCAAAATATGCTATAGCATATACATTATACAATATTGGCTCACCGGCAGCTTAAATTACATACACTTCGATTTTGCAGCACTAACTAAACTGTTGAGGCATGAGCCTTTTAACGACACCAAGCTGGTCAAAAGAGAGGGTAAACCAGTGTAAGATGGTGCAAAGTGATTGGGCTTCTTTATGCATTGGGGTCCATTAAATCAGTCGAGGTGTCCTTGAACAGGGCATTCATCATCCAAATGGTCCAGTAGTGCTGCCAGTAGTTTAGGACTGTGGCTGGTTGCCCTGGTGAGTTTCCATGGTACAGTATGTATGATGCAGCAACAAGGGGAAGAACCACTGCATACATGTTGACCAAAACAACTTCCTGGAAATAGAGACATACATATTCATGAGAATGTTTTCAGGATGTAGTTGGACATTGTTTTTATTGTGTTAACTGAAATGCTTGTCGATGTTGTGAATCACACATCAAGTTTTCTCCGTAAAATGCAATTAACCTGTACTTTTAGTGTTTGGAGAACTGCAACATGAATATTTAATGCCGACAGCTGGCCGGCTTGAGTGTGTGTGGTGTGTGTGTGTGTGTGTGTGTGTGTGTGTGTGCATGTGTGTGTGTTTGTGTGTGTGTGTGTGTGTCTGTGTGTGTTGTTGTGTATGTGTGTGTATGTGTGTGTGTGTGTTTGTGTGTGTGTGTGTGTATATTTCAGGGTGACTGGGTTTGTATCCATGTCAAACTTTGCATGCAACAGCCGCAGAAAATAGTTCCGTTTTCATCTAGGCCTCACATATCAGAAATACTTTTCCCCCCTCTCGTCTGATGTAAGAACAGTGTTTTCTATTGAAAGGTTAGTGTTTGTGTGTGTGTGTTTGTGTGTTTGTGTGTGTGTGTGTGTGTGTGTGTGTTGGTGCGTGTGCTTTACTGGGAGACATTTTGCCGTTAATAAAAAAAAAGAGTAAATGTTTAAAGATAAAGTTTTGCATACTGTTTGTACATGTATTACCCGTTTGCACAACAAGAAAATGTCATGCCATTTTTGTCTTTTGCTATTTTACTATCGACTGGTTCTTTTATTACTATTTGTTTTTTGACATTTTACGAACTAATCTGAGTCAATTAAGTGCAGCTGTGTTGATAGAGTAGCTCAGGTGAGGGGAATGAGGCAGGACTGAATGCAAGCAACTGATTGGCTGAGGAGACTGTGGGAGCAGGGAAAGACTAACGAGGCTAATTCAGAGCAGGTGTGTAGATTGCGAACGGAGGGAAAAGAAGCACAGGAACAACAGACAGACACACACACACACACACACACACACACACACACACACACACACACACACACACACACACACACACACACACACACACACACCACACACACACACACAACCACAACCACACACAACCCTACAGAGGACACAGGAGGATAGTGAAACACAATGAGACAATATGGAGGCACAGCCCTGGCAGTGACACAGGATCGACAAAACTCCAATCGGACCCCTCTGCCCTCCCACTCAATGACCGCCATTTGTAGTCACACTTACAGCTAAGTAAAGCACTTTTCTTTAAGGTGTGGGGTAGGCAAGCTTCAAGAATAACTTCCCTTTCTCTGGCAGAGACAGAAAGCATCCTAACTTTTTGTTAGCATGCTTTTCGTTGCAAAATAAATCCAAAGCATCTATTGTGTAATTTTTGGAAATATTTCTTGTTTTTATGTAAGAACTGCTTGGTTTTTGCAACAGTTCCTTAATATAAAACACCTTTTTGCTGATTTTAAATAAATATATGATTTAGGTTGAGCAGTTACGAGTAAATATTTGCATTCGTACTGTGCGTGTTCCATGACTAACGCAAAACAGCATTACACATGGCCAGTAACCCCTGGATTCCACCGGGTCCGTCTGCGTCGCGTTACGGCTGCGCCGTGGTTTTGTTCCGACCTCAGCGTCAAACCCCACCGGGCGCGTTTCAGAAGCGGAGCGTCTTGCGTGCCGGCTCGCAGATTTTGTTGATTTGGGAATATTTCTTGGACAGGCTACTTTGTACAGACAAAGTTAATAATACTTTTAATAGTCCAGTTATAAACGACATGAATCAAAGATGTGTTGCTGTATTTTAGTGGTAATAAAATGCATTCATCATCATCATTATTCTATATATATAATTTACACAGTGCCTGTAAACCGGAGGAGAACGCTGGCATTTCTGCTCCTACTTGAAAGACTACGTAGGGATAGGGTCTGCAAAATTAGTTTATTTTGGGGATTGACTGGATGCTCTGACCGTTCCACTTCCTGCCCGGCGCTATGCAACGCCCCGCGTCGAAAATAGACCAGCCGCGTATTTTTAGCGGAGCCCAGCGCTGGGACGCTTCTGGGACGCTTCTGGGACGCTTCTGGGACGCTTCTGAGCCGTAACGCGGCGCGTCTGGTGGAATAACACCCATTGACTAGAGAGGCCGCGATCGTAGTGAACGCCGTAACATGGCCGTAACGCGCCAGGGGTAACCGGCAATCGCGGCCACTCTAGTCAATGGGTGCTATTCAACCAGACGCGCTGCATTACGGCTCAGAAGCGTCCCAGAAGCGTCTAGGCGCTGGGCTCCGCAAAAAATACCCAGCTGGTCTATTTTCGACGCGAGACGCGTTGCATAGCGCCGGGCAGCAGTGGCGATTCTAGAGTCTGTGGGGGCCCTAGGCAAACATTCACTGGGGGCCCCTCGAACCAGCTTTTCATCACCACACACAGCCGACAACCCCCGTCCCCCCGGAGCAGAGCAGCGCAACTGAAATTATGAGCTTTTAATAATAATAATAATAATACATTTTATTTGGGGGGCGCCTTTCATAGCACCCAAGGACACCTTACAGGGCATAGGGGCAATATAGGGAACAATTAAAACAGTGGATTGAGTGAAATATCAGCCGGGGTAAGACAAGACAAACAACAGTAATGGACTACAGAAGGACACAAAAGGACACAGGGTACAGTTTATAAAGAAAATGCCAGTTTGAACAGATGGGTTTTGAGTTGGGTTTTGAATGTTGTTATGGAATCAGACTGTCGGTTTTGTAGTGGCAGGGAGTTCCAGAGTCTGGGAGCCGAGCAGCTGAAAGCTTGAGCACCCATGGTGCTGAGGCGAGAGCTTGGGACGGTGAGAAGTCCTATGGACGAAGAGCGGAGGGTGCAGGAGGGGGTGTACTCCTGAAGGAGGTCGGTGATGTAGATGGGGGCAAGGTTATGGAGAGCTTTATATGTGAGTAGAAGGTTTTTGTAGTCAATACGGTAGCGCTATGCATGGGGACCCCTTTAGGGGGTTACCCGACATGTCGTTGCAGTCAATTAAAGGGTGTTTCATGTTGTCGTTGCTATGGACCTTCTTAATCTACCTTCTTTGGGGGCCCCCTTCTGGTCCGGGGCCCCAAGCAGTTGCCTGCCTTGCCTGTCGCAAGGTGCGCCCCTGTGGAACGGTCAGAGCATCCAGTCAATCCCCAAAATAAACTAAAAAACAAAACCGGAACAAAACCGCGGCGCAGCCGTAACGCAGCTCAGACGGACCCGGTGGAATCCAGGGGTAAGAGTAGCTAGTTATGTCAACATAGATGCAGACTAGATGTTCATGACTGTACACAGATCTTTCCAGATGTCCTATTAGCTATTTTCTTAATGAGTATAAAAACCAACAGGAATAGGAAGATGGAATAAAGGAAGACCTCCTAGATTTTCTCGTCTACCCTGTTTTAACTATTTGATTGGATCGTGATCCTCCCACCTCCTCTTTGCTTCTCTTTCTGTGTCCCCGGGCTAATTAATGACAAATTAGATTAGACTCACAGCGAACTCTGCTCTGTGCAACTTCTACTCTAAAGCTGCTTGCTATGGGCTCAGTATACTGCCAACTATGTTGAATGATCATGCAGCTGGCATTTGGTTTTATTAATTAATTTGTTTTGCTCTCCATTCTGCTTATCTGTTAAAGCTTGTAGATATAGGCTAAGACTGCAGAGATTAATTGAAAGGACAGTTTATGAAATCTTTGCATCCTTTGTGGGATCGCCCTTCTTCTGCTCCATTAAGGATGGAATTATGGAGTTTTTGCTTCTATTTTCGATGTACTGTTCTTCAGAAAAATAACTGGGTGGCTAGCATGGCCGCTGAAACGCTCCAACACAAACTCACAAACCCAAAACAGAGATTAGTCCTTGATACTTTTGATAAATTGTAGTGTAACTAGCTATTTAAAGTTGTGTGTGTGTATGTATGTGTGCACTTTTGTGACTCAATAGTGATAGAGTTCATTCCTTGAATTGATAGATTTGACCTCCAAGTTAATGATTGTTACAAGAGTATCTCAGACCTGAAGGTGTGTGTGTGTGTGTGTGTGTGTGTGTGTGTGTGTGTGTGTTGTAGGTGTGTAGGTGTGGGTGGGTGGATGTGTGAATGAAGAGATTTCTGCAGAGAAAGAGAATGACAGCAACAAAGAAAGACAGACAGAAATGTGATCGAAGAAATCAGTCCTGCAGGTTTGAGGAGAGCTGAGCTGGGGATGAGAGGCAATAGCCATGGTCTCTAAATTGTGAGTGAGTGTGTGTGTGTGTGTGTGTGTGTGTGTGTGTGTGTGTGTGTGTGTGCGTGTTGTAAAGCAGTATTTCTAGTCTTCAGAAGCAATGTGCATGTGTGTGTGAGTGTGCATTCATTTACGTATTTGTACTTATGCAAGTTCAATTTAATACCATACATTTTACAAGAAGATAACTGGAAACGGCCATCAATGCAATTCCACATGCTTCCTTGTTACATAAGGGATCTACATCCCCTATAATGTTCAAATGGGCCTTTACAAATGTATTTAAGTAATTTGTATTTTGCTGCTTTAACTCTACTGTTTGACCCTTTGTATTTGGACTCTATAGGCACAGCTTTTTAAACAAAAGTACTTACTGCTGATGATACAAACATGGAATAATGACATTGTTTATCATTAGAAAAGATATAGGAAGTGTGTGACAACAATGCTCAATCCTGGCTCCAATTAACATGCAACATTCGTTTTTTAACCATAACCATTACCTTCTTCCACTGTTCAATTATTGTAAGATTACATTATCTCACCTTCTTTGAAGGAAGGATCAAGGCTTTTGGGGGAAATATCAACAATACTACCTTTTTTTTCCTAAACAAAACGTACATTTCCAGAGCAATTTCTATGTTTGGTGGCTTATTCAAGAAGCTAATGTGAGTTTGTAAATTAAATTCAGATGGACCTCTACTTTTTTTTATGCACACTACTTAAAGTATTCCCCTGTATATGCAATACCGTTAATATTTTGTTGCGCTTGTCCGATCTCAAAAGCATATTTGTTATCAGCTTTATGATGCTGTCTTTTGAAAAAAAAGGTTCTCTATTGAAATATTAAAGGATGCTAGTTAGGTTATATAACACAAGTACATTTAATGGGCTGTTAATTCACTGACCATTCTTTTGATATTATTAAAGTAAGAAATTGAAGTTGTGACATGTAATGAGACACATTTTCTATACATTTTTAAAGGAACCATAGTCATTAAACTATACTTCAAACATAGGCAGAAATAGGCTCAAATAAGAAAAGGAAAATATATATTAATATATAATAATATCTATTTAGTGTGGAGAGTAACAGAGTGCAAAGTCAGCATCATTTGAGATTGTCAGGGCTCATTTTCCTCCTTTCAGGAAAGACATTCGCAGCCACTTATTGTGTAATAACTTCCACAGGCTTGAAAATTGCCTCAGCTGGCGTCCACACCATATGCAAAATGACTGCTTTGTGAACCGTACACACAGGAAGTAGTAAATGGGCTATAACTTAAAGGGACACCTGTACTATAATGCTAAGAGGTACATTAGAGACCTCACAGCTATCCCTTAGTCAGTCTTAAGTCTCTGTCTTAGCTGCGGTTTCAACATGAGTCTTGATGAAGTCGGAGGAAGGTGATCGTTCATAAACCTGGTTCAATGTCTTCTGTTCGTATTTTTTCTCAGGCTGCAGGCTTGGGTTTTATTATGTGATTAATAATGCGCTCCATCTGCAAACAGAAATCCTGGGTCCCACTCTATAGTATATACTGCATCCATAAAGGCAGCTAAAGTTAAAGACTTTAGCTAGCTAATGATAGCATAGACAAAAAATATGTAATAGTCCATCACCAAGCTCATTATTTACAACTCCTTGGTAAAAGGATAAGTGAGAAATACCTAGTAAAAACCGAGTCAAGGTTTGCATCACATTGACATGGCTTATTGTTGGAAGAGGATGTTTAATAGATCGGATTTAATAGAGAACGAGATGGTGTGATGTCAATTAGATGCACTCGTAAGTATTACAAGCAGATGGGGCACACAAGCCACAGCCATGCAGATAGGTTTTGGTTGTATTCATCTATGTTTAGATATATGCTTTTCTGCTGATGACTCAATTCAGTACGCCTAATTATGAACACAGGACTCAGGTGTGTAAAGGATTCACTGGTTTTATCCACATTGAAGCAGAAGTGGCTATTCTGCGCCGCTGTGCTGTTGATTAAGCTTGACATGATGAGAGCAGAAGAGCTGCCTGGATTAAAAAACTGCTGACTCCTCTCCCTCCATGTTCGTTCCCTCCCCATTTTCTCCTTGCTCTTTCCCATCCCTCCATCATTTGGTTCATCCTTCATTCATTCAAGGGTCTCTTGTGATGTTGCTTATGAAAAAGAGGGATAGACAGGGACTCATTAAAATCAGCCCCCTTCTCTTCCTCCCTATCTCTCCATCTCCCTCTCGCCATCTTCATCAGATGTAATTATGGCAGCACAAGTTGGGTGGAGCCTGCACAGCAAAAATTATACTTTCAAATCTCCTTCCGCCTTAGCTATTCAAGGAACGAGACCTACATTTTCAAGCTGATCAGAGAGAGAACTGAAAAATGGGGGTAAAGACGGAAAACAAGAAAAACAGGGAGAACAGAAGCAGAGAGGAGAGGAAAGACAGCTACAAAGAGAATATATTAAGGGGGATGTCAGGCTGTAGCATAGGCTGTAGTCGCTGAGTTAACAGAACATAGGATCAGTAATGCTGTCAAGCTAGAAAATGCCAGACTGCAAAGCAGGCTGGGACAGCACAGTGGGAGGAAGTGCTTAGTTAGGGTACGTGACTGAGGCAGACATTTTTTTCTTCCCTTCAAATTCAAGAAGCCAACTTGTCCTCAGGAAAAAAAATCAAGAGGAGGGAGGGGGTAGGGGGTTCAGTGGATACAGACGGGGTGATACAGTACATCTGCGCATTGCATTGTGGGAAGCAAAGGGGATGGGAAAAACGCTTGAAACGTGCACAGATTTACTAGCTTTGGTCTGGCTGCAGAGGAGCTAAGATAGCAGATGCAAAGCTACAGTAGGACAGACAGAACGAGAGCAGGTTGACTCAGAGAGGAGCTGTGTGTGTTTGCAGTCGGGAGAAATTAGAGAGCCAAGCAAGGTCCGGACACAAGGGAGTATCAGCTCTCATCTGGAGGAAGAAGAGAAGGAAGGAGAAAGACATGGAGAAAAGGATGAGGAGGAGGGGTGATGCTTTTTATTTTTATTTTTAGATGCTGAGAGGTGTTTTCGCGTTCATGTCATTTGACTGCGAGTGTCTCTTATTATATCTGTTTGTGTGTTGCTTATGTCACTTGATGTGCATCCCTCTTTGGATTTATATGTGTGTTGGCGAGAGATGTGATGCTTTTTCGGTTTGCGGTTCGGCTCAGCAATCACTCAGCGCTGCAGTCAATTTGTGGTTGATTTACCTTTCTCTCGCTCTATTTCTGGTTGATTAAAACTGTTCTCTCTGCACTTATGTTTTCCACAAGACTTGACCATATTCTGTGTGTAGCCATCCAAATGTACGCTGTCTAATATCTTCAGCTTTGAAGTTGGCTGAAGGAATACTGTGTCCATGTGGATTGGATGAGACTCCTGTGCACCCTGTCTGAGTCAGCGATGATATTTAAAGTAATCTACAGCAATCAGCTTCAAAAGGGAAAGTCAATTAATCATACTGATGTGTTACATAAATAGTTTGCTCTGTCTCCATACATTATCTTTCCCTCCTTCTCTTCTACAACAATTGGTAGCTACAACCTCTTCGACCTCAATGACCCAGTAAGCCAAGCAGAACCTTGTTTAAAATGATATTGGAGATCCCGAAAATCCCAAATATGACACGCTGACATTGGGGAACTATGTATAAGCTGATGCAAAACAGGCCAAGAATACTTCCATTATGATGGATTGGTACTGTTGTATAAACAGCTTTAAAATACTTCACTCAGTATAGATAATCAGCTTCAATGAAGAGTCGGCACAACCTGATACAGAAAATTTATGAGGGCGTGTGGCGCAGTGGATAGAGCCTTGGTGTTGGGATCAGAGGGTCACAGGTTCAAACCCCACTGCAGTCAGCATGTCGTTGTGTCCCTGGGCAAGACACTTCACCCCAAATTGCTCCTGTGGGGATTGTCCACAGTATTGAGTATGTAAGTCGCTTTGGATAAAAGCGTCTAACAAGTAACATGTAATGTAGTGTGATTAGATTTGAGGAAAAGTTTTAATAACATGAAACCTTTTTTTGCTCTCTGTCTGCAGGTCCAGGAGTGGCTGTGTCTGAATTGTCAGATGCAGAGAGCTCTTGGCATTGATATGACCACGCCTCGCTCTAAGAGCCAACAGCAGATTCACTCCCCATCCCACCAAGCCAAGCCCATCGTCCAGCCTCAGCAGCCCGCACCTCAGCCAATAAAGCCGGCAACAGCGGCACAGCCCAAACCTTTGGCACAGAGTCAGCCCACCCAGCGGCAGCAGCAGCAGCAACAGCCCCAACAGCAGCCTCAGTCTCAGCCCTACGGCCAGACTCAACCCTACTCTCAGTCTCAGCCTTACAGCCAAAATCAACCCTACTCCCAAAGTCAACCCTACTCCCAATCCCAGTCTCAGCCATACGCCCAGTCTCAGCCATACTCCCAGCCCCAGTCCCAGCCCCAGTCTCAGCCATTCTCCCAGCCCCAGTCCCAGCCCTACTCCCAGCCCCAGTCCCAGCCATACTCCCAGTCCCAGTCCTACTCCCAGCCCCAGTCCCAGCCCTACTCCCAGCCCCAGTCCCAGCCATACTCCCAATCTCAGCCATATTCCCAGCCCCAGCAGTATCCCCAGTCTCAGCCCCAGTTGTACCCTGCATCCAAGCCAGGACCCCAAAATCAGCCTCATACTTCCCCAGGATTGCAGAGACAACCAAACCCTGGCGGCCAACAGACCCAGACTGGGTCCTTTCAGCAGGGCATGAAGTCCGACCAGTACTCCCAGAGAGGCCCTGGAGCTCCAGGAGCTGCTGGAGGTCTCACAGGAGGCCTTAACCAGCCTGGGGGTCCAAGGATTCCCCATCCTGGAGCTGTGCCTCTCCCTGGCATGACCAAGGCACCTTCACAGCCCGATTTGGGTCGCGGTTCTCCGATGCACCAGTCTGTAGCGCGTCACCATGACCAGACCAGGAGCGCTGGTTCATCCCCAGCCCACAGACCTCAGAGTCAGGCCCCTCCTCCTGCCCAGGACGGCCTGACCAAACTTTTCGGCTTCGGGGCATCGCTGCTCAATCAGGCCAGTACCCTGATCAATGTTGACCCGCTAGCCGGCGCCTCCACCCAGCCAAGCCCTGCACGGGGCAAGGTGGTGTTCAGTAATACAACTGCTGACAACAAGCAACAGCAAGGAACCCCTGCCACCAAACCATTCAGTATGGGGGGCCCTCATGCGCCGAGTCAAATGGGTGGCCCTCATGCCCCGAGTCAAATGGGTGGGCCTCATGCGCCCACTCAAATGGGTGGCCCTCATGCCCCCAGTCATATGGGTGGCCCTCATGCACCGGGTCAAATGGGTGGCCCTCATGCGCCGGGTCAAATGGGTGGCCCCCATGCACCCAGCCAAATGGGGGGTCCTAGGATGGGTGGACCGCAAGCACCATCTCAGAAGCAGCAGACCACGTCGCATCAACATGGAATGCCCCAACAGCAGTCGCCCGCACACCATCAAAAAGGGCCGCAAGGACAACAGCATCAGCAAACACCTGCTCATCTGGAGAAAGCGCTGCAGAAGCAGGCGCCCGTGGTGGCACCCAAGCCTGCTCCAGAGCCTGAGAAGCCAAAAGTGAACTGTCCTCTTTGTAAAACGGAGCTGAACATCGGCAGCTCCGACCCGCCCAACTACAACTCCTGTACAGTGTGTCACAGCCAAGTGTGCAACCTGTGTGGCTTCAACCCCACACCGCATCTGGTGGAGGTAAGAGAACAAACATGCGGTACAGTGTTCACACAAAGAGCCATAATCACATGTTCAGATGTTTTCAAAAGATAATATTGTACATAGCCATTTTAGGTGGAAAAAATGGTGGGGAAAAAACTACATTCCAAAGATGCAAAACCATTTTCTATTGACTAAAGTTCAACACAGGTAATAATCTGACTGGGCACAAACATGTTTTCCTCAACTTGCTGTTCTACTTCTTAATTCATTGTTTGTTTGTGCGCTCTGCATGAAAGCCTTGTCTTGACCAGGTACTGCTTTTGAATAACACACTGGAGGCAAAAGAGTGTCTATAAGCAGGGCTGCACATAACTGGTGCGCAGGTGCGCATGCGCACCCCCGCCAAAAAAGAGACGAGATGGTGTGATGTCGAGAGAGAGAGAGAGAGAGAGAGAGAGAGAGAGAGAGAGAGAGAGAGAGAGAGAGAGAGAGAGAGAGAGAGAGAGAGAGAGAGAGAGAGAGAGAGAGAGAGAGAGAGAGAGAGAGAGAGAGAGAGAGAGAGAGAGAGAGAGAGAGAGAGAATTGCATAAGAACTGGTAAGATAGCAGGGTTTCCCACACATAGACTTTATTATTTATTTTTTGTATCCGTCTGCGATCCCTCGCTCTACCCCTCGCTATCGCGTGAAGGGTCTGCTTTATGTGCTCGACACAGTAACCCCGCTCCGGCGAACAGTTCATGAGCGTGCTCACTAGCGCACCTCCCCCCCCCCCCGTTCATAAAGTCAAGAACCCCTCAAAAGTTACGGTTTATTTCATTTTAAGGATCCGCACCAAGCAACATCTCCAGGTGCTCCTTTGAGAACCGGGGCAAAAAGGTTATGTGCACCCCTGTCTATAAGCTAGTTAGTTCTGTGACCACAGTCCCTATCTTTAAAATCAATTCTAACTGCTGCAAGCTTCTGTCAAATGACAACAACAGCTGTTTTTTTCCATGCTCTGTGCACTTGACGTTACAAGCACTGAGCTATCCACACATAGCAGCCTTGCAAGCCAAATACAATTAAATCAGTATATTCAAACTATTCCTTTTTGGCAACTGACCCTTAATTGGGGGATAATGGTAAATAACAACAGCAAACACTAACAGCATGTATTAATGCAGAATTATATACATATTTCTAAGTTTCTTAATACCACTCGAATCACACTTTTTTCTGCTACCGGCAGGTGGGACTTTGCCCCACTTTCCCAAAATGAAAGACTCTGGCCGTTCACAAAAGCACAATAACTGTAATTTCACACACACACAATTCAGAATCATCCCTGCCCAGACAATCGATACCATTCAGCACAAATATAAAATGCTATTCATTCCACTGTTGGACTTTCTTCCTCTTTACTGCATCGATGCAGTTAGACCTGAACCTCTGAGGAATTAACTTTCTCTTCTCCCTTCTTCTGCTTTTATCATACTGAGTATTTATAGACCTATATTACGTTTTGAGATTTTTTTTCTTTTCATTTGTTCTGCTTCTATTCAATATGTAGCAATCCTTCACTAGACTGTTGCTTTAATCTTTAATCCCCCACTTTCCGGTTTATTTATTGTCTTTGGGTATAAGGCTCTAAAGGTAGACATATATATCTATAAATTCATGCACCTCCACCTCTGTACTTGGATATACTTAAGCGTGGTTTTCATTCATTAGCCATACCCTTGGTAATTGAATATGTACATCATATGATTTTTAATTGCATACACCAATTTATTTAATATGTAATGAAACAAATATACCCTAGCATGCGCAAATGTCTCTTTATCAACCTTTTAATCTATTAATTTAATTTTAGTCTGTACTTAATTGTTCCTTTGAGCTTACACAATGGTACTTATTTAAGAGGAAGGCAACCTAAGTTACAAAATATGAATCAGTGCCCTGTATTGGACATTCACATCTTCAGAAAAGAGATTAGTAATTATTCTAAATTATGCAGAATGAAGAAATATCTGATGAGAAATGTAACCAATCAGAAGTTAATGTTGCATTCCTCTGTGCCATAATCTAAAGATACCATATTAAAGCTCAGTTCAACTCCTGAGATGTACTATTCCATGGGTGATAATGACAAAGAGCACCAACAATCCAGCTTGCTATTCAGATAGATGTACTTAAGCACATTGGGACATAACAAAGTGATTCTCAGCCAACATGCCATTAAAAGATGGCCACAGCAACCACTGAAATTGGAAAACGAGCTTAGTTTATATCAAACACACAGAATGGCTTAAGAAGGATTTTTTTGACACTTTGAAATCAATTTAGCACGGCCTCCAACAATCCATCAGCTGTTAAACCAGTTGAACCCTGAGCCTGTTTTTCAGGCCTCAGGCTCGAAAATGACATTCCCAGAACAAATGACCATAACTTCACTTCTAAAAGGGGTAAATTAATAATCTTTTTTCTCAAAGCAATGATAAACCTGTGAGTTGGATGTAGAAAAGTCAGAATCAATATAGATTTTTTTTATTTTAAAGTAAATTCAGATAAAAAAAAATGAAATTATAGTGTCCGTCCAAAAAAAAAACATTACTTATAGTGAAAACCACCCTTTAATGATGGGATAGTAGACTAAAAGCTTTAGGAATCCAAACTATAACATATAGTAAGTACCCTGTATCAAGATTGATGCAAAACAAGTGACATTTGACCTTTTTAGAGAGGTTTAGAAAAGAAATACCACTTCTGGGGTCATTTGGGTGCATTTTCCATATCTCTGGCCCCCCTCGATCGATTTTGATGATTGACACCTCTTTTTAACCTTTAGAGCCAATAGAATCGAGGGGAAGTTCCTAAAATCCATCTAAACATTACCCATTGGTGAATGAGTGATGCGTAGCCAGAATGCCCAAAACCGGAAGCTGTCATACCTTTTTTTCCCATAATAGGAGGGTGAAGAAAGATCAAGAGGGAAATATGAAAGGTGAAATGAGGCCAAAATTCTTCGATGGACATAAAAAGAGGAAGAGATTGAGTTCGATGAGGTAGCTCTCATAGCAACTATATATGAAAACTCCTTTATTGACATAAATATGAAAATGGATTATCAGTAATCATTTCAGACACATTGGATTAACCTATGGATTAACCTTCAGCAGCGTTTTTATCGTTTTAATGCCATTGAACACAACTTTTGATCAGAAATAGCAAAAGGTAAGACATTTCTCCCGTGTTTGCTCCATAAAGCTCCCTGGTGTGATGTCTGTGTTTGCTTCCCCTGTCGCGAGTTCCAATCGCTCAGTGATGATACTTATATTTCTGGAATCTGTGGAATCTCAGCTTGCTAATCGATATCTTGTTTGAGCAGATCCGATAAGTAATAAGGGTATTTTACCGTGAGTTCTGTGCTAAGTGCGTTAGCATTTTTTCGCTCAGGGCTAATTCAGAGCCTTTGTTATTACCCTTGTGTTTCGTCTAGCTAAAAATGGTTAATATTGTCTGATAGCTGAGTTTCTTCCCGTTAAGTGGGTATGACACATTCATAGTTTGTTAAATATTAAGAAGCCCTCCGACGCTGTTTCTTGCAAGATGTTGCGTTTTGCCTCTGCCCGCGGGGCCGTGGGGTTTAACTGACGAGTGAAGACTTCTGTTCACAAATTTCAAGAGATGCACAACAAGCCTTTTTTTCCCATAATAGGAGGGTCAAGAAAGATCAAGAGGGAAATATGAAAGGTGAAATGAGGCCAAAATTCTTTGATGGACATAAAAAGAGGAAGAGATTGAGTTCGATGAGGGGGAGAACAGATGGACGAAAGAGCGATAGACTGAAGGGCAAAAAGGCAAAAGAATGACACAGAATGAAGGTTCTGAGAGAAGCTTAATCACAAAACACAGACATCCTTTTCAGTTATGCTTTCTTTCTATCCTCCAAAGTGATTCTGCTCACACAACAATGCTATGAGTGTAAAGGCCGACTACTTTCTCACCTCCTCTTTATCGATCCAGACGCAGGCTTAAAGGTGAAATGAAGGAAGGATAGAAGCAACAGCAAAGGATAGAAAGAAATACAAATAAGTAAAGAAAGTAAGAAAGGAAAGAAGAAAACAAAACATTTGTGATGTATATATTAGAGGACTTATGCAAACAGAGTATTTCAAAGGGAAGTCAAAGACAAGGAAATATGTATATACTGTAAGTAAGGAATGATGTGGGAAATAATCAAAGAGGGAAGAATATTGCAAGGAATGGATGCATGTAAATCAGTCAGGCAAACTGAGAATGACTGTATTTACTTGAGGCAACGTGATGCCTTCAGGGTCTCTGGAGAGTACAGCTATTCATAGTACTGTACCGTAATGTACTGTCACTGCCTTAAGCTAGACCTACAGATAATATATCAGGATATATAGAAGTATTATTGTGTAGTAACAGTGATAAATGTACACACAGAGTAAGGACAAAGAACGGTTCAAAATGTTATTTAGACCGTAAGAAACACCATTGACTCTCACACGCACGCCGATATAAAGAAGATATATTATGTAAAGAGTATGAGTAAATGTATTTGAGTGTGTAATGCAGGTTAAGGCCTAAAGCAAGCAAGAAAGAAAGAGCAGAAAAGAGAATATAAAAAGGGGGAAGAAAGGAGGAATATAGAAGAGGGTTAAAACAATTAATACTTATTATTCATTAATACAAAAAGGTAAATATGATGCTGTATATGTGTAACCTAACTTTTGAGTTATAGTCAAGCAAAGATAAAAAAAAGTCTTAAATAATTGGAGACCTAGAGACATATTAAAAAACAGGAAAACGGTAAGCAATTCAGAAGTGATAGAAAGTAAAAGAGGAGAAATCACTTCCAGTTAATGTTAATTGCGATAAAAAATGTGATCAACGGCCACTCGCTGCAAATTCAGTCATTCTTTGCCTTAGTAGATTTTACGTTGTACTCAGTAAGCTTGCTAACCCTAACAACCGCTTAGAGAGGTCCCGCCCCTTAGCCTATCACGTACAATGTGTTGGGGTGCTAGTCCGTGGAAGGGCGAGGGTTACGTAGTGATGTCACTATGTATCGGAAGTGGACAAAATCCAATCGAGCCATTTCAGGCTGGGGGGAGTGTGGACACCTTTGGAGACCATTTACATGCACAAAAACCTATATAACACACTAAAGGAAAGGGAATTCTCCAAAAAGCATGGTAGGGCCCCTTTAATTTCTACTTCGGTAGCTTTTCCTACTGAAAGCAAATATTTGCCAAATTTAATTTCTAAATACATTTAAATGTTTATTTTTTATATAATGTTCTTTATTCTGCTGTCAGAGAATATGTTTGTCTAATTTTAGTAAAAAAAACTTTACAGTTCACTCCTCTCTTTACCATGCATGCACTATAATACACACTGTGACGTAAAACAACCCTGTGCCTTTACTGAATAAATTACATTTTTAACAAAGTGACAAAGACTAGAGTTAGTGTTTCAGAAAGACTGTGTGGTGGAGAAACACGGAGGGACGCGCGCTCTCTTTATACATCAATAATTAAGCAAAGTTTTTTGAAATATAGATAGCAGGAGATGAAATATGTAAAGGGCAAGGAACAGAAAAGTAAAAAGTCGCTAAGTTTATCCTGTACGCGCTGTTCATGCTTCTCTATACTTAACGCCAGACTCCAATACTTTTTTCCTTGGTCCCTTTTTCTCTTTTCCTTTTGTGTGCTCATTCTTCCATCTGTAAGTCTTATCTAAGCTAATGGAGCTTGATCGGGACTGGGCGTGTCTCATAAACTGTGGTGTATGTTGTTTCACGAATGCCGCAGTTTGAATTCAAAACATTTCAAACACAATAACTCAGCTCTGGTGTAACAGCGATCTAATGAATGATGACACACCACTCACAGGCACACACACTACCCTGACAGTGTCTATAAGCAGGTGTTAGTGAATGAGTGAATGAGGCCATTTCTCTGTCCGGTCTGTCATTCAGGCTTTCACAGCCGTCATCACTGCTGTCGCAACAATTATTAGGATTACTGCACCCAGTCCACCTGTGTATGTCTAAAAGTGTGTGTGTGTGTTGTCCGCATGGCTGAGGAAAACTGATTAGGGATTGTGACATTTAGACTACATTAGTGTGTTTGTGTACATGTGGTGTGTGTTTGTGTGCAATCATTATATAAGCAAGATTCCATTGAGAGGTTTGATCCTCAAAGCTCATGAATATTTGTCTTTCAAAGGACCTGAATACCAGACTGAAAATGCTTAATTTCCCCACTAGGCAGTCTAAGCTTGAGGAAAATAAAGTTAGTTGGCGTTCAGCAGTTATTGTAAGGTATACTAGAGTTGATGCCGTATAAAAGCATATTATTTAATCCTTTTTCTGGCTGACTTACGTAAAAACGTAAATCTTTTTTTGTTTCTATGGTTACCTCCCCTGCTAGCTTGCTCTGCTAAATACAGCTGTCATTGTATTGGTTGCGCGTCAAAGGGACATCGGTAACGAGGTCAAAGTTTAAATCATTTTGATCAGCGACGCCGAGGGTAACGCTTCCGTCGATTATGGCAGCACCGCTCTCTCCATAGAAACACAACGGCAAGGCCAGGGGCCTCATTTATAAAGCCTTGCGTAGGATTCACGTGGGAAGGTTGCTTACAAATAAATACGCACAGACATTTTCCGATTCATAAAACACTGCGTACCGGCGTAGGACTTGCGTGCGGCACGTCCTACGCCGTTTTCCCTTTATAAATCACAATCAACTCGAAATGCGGCGCAGCTTTTGCGGGCTTCACGTAACGCCCATATTTGCCTATAAATAGTCAAAGAAACGCCCCGTATTAATATTCATTTTGACTGACTGCATGAAGAAGATTTGCAGGAAATGACGACAGAACAGCTAAAAAAGACATTTCACATTGTGGGGAGGTGGAGACAAATCACATTGTTTGGTGGATGCAGTTTGAACCAGAGAGTAGCAGCATGGAGGTCGGATCGTCACCAAAATAAATGAATAAGTGGTCCGAAAAAAGTTAATGGCAAAATAAACATAACCTTCCTCAGGCAGTGTGTCAGTGTGTTTGTGCCGGGGACAGGAGACCCCCCCCTTGATGAGAAACTGTAAGAAAGCATCGGGGGATCCCTGCGGAGTGGAGTCAATTAATGTTTATTTTTTTATTTGGTGGTTTGTGTTCCAGCTGTCGATCAGCTGTGCGCAGCGTCTCCACTGCAGCCTGTGCGTTAACGCGTTAACGCGTCGCAAAAAAAAATTAACACCACTAATTATTTTAACGTGATTAACGCATGTGTATTTTTTGTCCTCGGCCGCCCCGTAGTTGCAGAGCGCATCGAGTTTAAAACACCATCTACAAGCTGATGCTGACAGCCCCGCTCCTGCCGCCCGCTTGCGGCAGACCACACTTCCACGCTCACCGGCAGGCCCGGACTGGCCATCGGGAGGACCGGGAGGGTGTGTGTATGTGTGGGCGCGAGCGAGCGAGAGAGAGAGAATGCGCATACCTTACGTGTATTGTTGTTAGCATCTGGTGCTAACGGATATAAGGAGCTGTTTCAATGAAAACAGAGGAGCGACATTTCGCCGACAACTGCGCCGAGCACTTGACTTTATGCAGGTAGCCAGACAGTGGGACATTGTACGAAAAGTCAGCACACTCAGCACGGATAGTGCGCGCAACATGATTGCAGCGTCCAGGCAGCTCCCGTTCGAGCATATGCCTTGAGTTGCACATAGCTCCAACGATCCATCACAGTGTCTCTCCACACACACACACACACACACACACACACACACACACACACACACCACACACACACCACACACACACACACACACACACACACACACACACACACACTGTATTATTGTATTGTATGACAGAGGTTCCAGGTTGAATATTTGTAATGTTCAGAGGTTGTTGTGTTTAATATTCATGAGAATATTTTTCATTGTTCAAATGATAATAAACAAACATTTGCATAAAGCATATTTGTCCACTCATATGTTGATAAGAGTATTGAAAACTTGAAAAATATCCCTCTAAGGTACATTTAGAACAGATAAAAAATGTGCGATTAACTATGGACAATCATGCGATTAATCGCAATTAAATATTCTAATCGACTGACAACCCTAGTTGAGTTATATCAGCTGCAATCTACCAAATATGGTGTTCTTAGTTTCCATACCTCCTGTGTTTTATGAGCGACTTATCAAGTCTTAGCAAACGGCATAAAACACGATTAAACATGATAGTATATAAAACCATGCTCGTATACAACCTATAGAAATACCAAACGGCCTCAGTTTAGACGTAATTCTGTCCTTCTGCATACCGAGAATACATGTCATTCTTTATGAGCATACATGTCATAACATTAAGAAGACAACCTATTCGAGGTGGTTTTCAATAACATATCCATATTTATTTATTTCTCCAAGTTACGTTTTTGTGTGCACTGAGGAGTCTCAAACAGGCGTTTGTTTAATCATTTTAAGATTGGCTTTAATCAATGTTTGCAAATGAATTCTTCATATATGATACATGAAAGGTAACATTTTATTTATGGTATTATTTTCACATATTTCTCTCCATTCTTCCTTCTGCCAACGGTGTCGCAGTTTCTCGTCTCTCCCGTTTTTGTGCTTAGTGCGTACGCATGGGTCAGAGTTTGCGTGGAGGACCGCACATTTTCCCGTCAAGTTTGTTTTTTATAAATCACAAACATTGCTTAGAAACTGGCGTACGCCATCTTTTGAGCGTACGCACCGTTTATAAATGAGGCCCCAGAGATGTTTTACCACTTGTAATGTGACTGACACTTAAGAATGGTCATTGATGGAATAAGAATATTGATTAAGAATTACCTGATATATCCATGAATTCTTGCATGGCTGTACTACATTATAGCTAATGAAAACCTAACATTGGCTACTGCTGCTGCTTCACATTTAAAGCTAAACTGTAGAATAACAAGCTAGCTTTTATCATGAAGCAGTGACAGGTTATGGTATGTATTTGTCACTAACTATTCTTACTGCTTCCTACTGTTGTGTGGAACACTACTCACATGTGCACACCATGAAAAGAGCACATTATGATATACTTACAGGGTGATGGAATTGAAAGAGGTGATTATTGATTCACATATTTGAGAAAACACCATGAAGCAGATTTAGTGTATTCTTCGACATGTATAACTAAAACACTCACAACCGCATAAAATCTAAAGCAGCTTTAACGATTCCTCGCATAGTTACCATCACCGGTCAGTTTTATTTCTACATAACACTTGTTGTTTTCTGCTAAAGTAACCATCTTATTATAATGTCTGTCACACAGTCGGACACTCTGCCTCCGGAAAATGCCACAGTGTCAGAAAGTTTAATGTGGGTAATTTAATGAATTTCTCTGGTTGTATTTAATTAGGTGTGTGTACATGTGTGAGAAGTTCCCAAAGCACCGGTCATTCTAAAGGTTGCTATCAGCACTGTGGGGGTCATTAGAGGTTAAATGAGTGGACTTAGTATTTGTTTGCTTTTTCGTTGATCTTTGTTTCCCTTCTTCTTGTCCTTTTATCTTTTCCCTCGTTTAGCTGCTCTCTATTCTACTGGGAGATAAATAAAAGAATAACAATCTCTAAATTGTTGAGCGGGGTACCCAGAGAGAAACAAAGTAATGGAGCGAGGAAAAACAGAGTAGATCATTTAAGACAGAAGCTGCATAATGTTTCCTAAACTGTGTGACATTTATTCAACACCAAACAAATAAATGCCACAAACAAGTGAAGTGTCTGCGAGTGGAAAGATGACAAACAGGTCTGATTAGATTAACAGGGTCAGAGAACAAGACTCTCACTCACACACGCATGCCAAACACAAAACACACAGTTAACTAACTTGAGGCATCCTCATCATCAGTTTTTGATGTCCATATCACAATAATCCACATCATTGTGGCTCTCAGTCAATTGTAGAACTCATGTGTGTGTGTTTGAGCACCTATTCAACATTAAACAAGGCCACTTGGAGTCCCAGTGTTGGTCATGCTTTACGTAATGAACTTAAATAAATGGTTTTAATTTGTACAAATAGGTTGTAATCTACTGGATGAAAAAAGTCCAATGTTTAAAGTGATTACTTTTCAATTTCATTTGTGAATGGCTATATCTAGTAGTCCCTACTTGGTCAATGTAAAATGATGGACCCCAGTTGGTGATATAGGCAGGTAGGCGTGTGTGCATGTGTTAATGTGTATATCTGTTTTTGTGTGCATTTGTGTGAGAGAGTATGTTCAGCTGTGTATGCTGGTCAGCATCCTTAAATAGTACAGACAGAAAGGAGCAGATGTCACATTGTTCAAAACAGATGCCCACACACACACACACACACACACACACACACACACACACACACACACACACACACACACAAACCTACCTGCCTATATCACCACCAGGGATCCATCATTCTGCACTGTCCAATTGGGAACCATTAACACACACACAAGTTATTATTTGTAGCTTGTGTTTTCAATTGTTTTCCCTTCCTTCTATTCCACATCTTTCTTTAGCTCCTAATTGTGTTTGCTGCTTCTCTCTGACTGTTGATCGGATGTGTGTCATACTCTATATGTTTTATATACATTCAGCCATTTTTCCAAGAGATGTGAAAATCAGTGCTAGTCTTAAAATCAAAGAGATGTGAGAATGCAAAGAAATATCAGACCACCAATCAAATTTGTAAAAATTATAAAATATACAATGACTGAAAACTACATTCTACATAATGTTTCTTCTAATAAAAACTGCAGTTTTGGTTAGGAATTCATATCAGTCCACAATATTGCCATGCACTAAAAACAAGGAGTGAGGACTTAGATGTAGGAAAAAAAGGTTGGAGTGAGTCATGCTTCTCTATTTAGAAAGAAATCAGAACAGAAATAGAGGAGAGAGCAGCAGCAGCGGCAGCGGCGGCGGGCTCCTAATGGACGTACGGTTCGCTCCTGCACTTCAGGACATCTCACTACAATTAATAATACAACGGCTCGCCTTCCTCTCCTCTCCTCTCCTCTCTTCTCCTTCTTCTCCTTCTTCTCCTTCCCTCCTCTTTCTCTCCTCTCTGCCTCTGTCCACCCGCCTCCTCTCCATCTGTTCCTTTCATCTTGTCCTCTCTGCCCCCTTTTTTTATCGTCTCTCCCCACCCCAGATTTGCCCAGGTGGGATTCAAACTGGCAACTTTTTGATCACCCTCCTGCTTTGAGTGAACATATAGTCTTCCCACTAATTACATATATTCACCCTTTTCTTTTTCTCCTTGTCTTTCTATTTCTGTTCCTTTTCTTAATTCTTTGTCCTAATATCTCTGGAAACTTGTTCATTTCAGCATATTTGCAATTTTCTTAGTTTTTCCTCTCGCTTAATCTTTCTCTTTCTCTCTTTCTCTTGACTTATTCAGCACACCAAACTCCTTTTTCTTTTTTAAGCATTCATACAATATGCATTGACAAACGTGCAAGACAGGTCACTTTTTATGCATGTGTTATTTTTTTTCTTCTTTGTTTTTTCCTCAGCAAGTTTCTTATGAAATGAATCATCAAAATCACAACGCAGTCGTGAAAGAAATAACCATCTGGTGTTATGTTTTTTAACCGAGGTTGATGCGTACGCGTCTGAGGGGCAGTGAACTTGTGAAGGTGGTTATTTAATTTATTCAATATTGGAAATAATTTTCGAGTGCAATGTAGTTAACATTTTGTGTAGGAGAAATTATATTTAAATAGGAGACATTGTATTTACATTTATTTTCAATTTATTTTCAATAGCATGATATGTTTGTCTCAGAAAATACTCAGTGAAAATGTTAAAGCTTGAAAGATCCTTACGTGTATTTCAGAGAATTATAAAATAATTCTTTTCTGTAGAACAAAGATCTTTGGTGAAGTTTCATATAAATATTTGGATTTTTCAAAGATACTTTATACCATATACTTTCTTCTTCCGAACGCTATCTTTCAGCCGTTCTGAAATAGTCATTTATTTCTTTTGTGTGGATTTTTCATAGCTGTGAAATGAAGAGACACAAAAATGTCCTTTAGTTTCACTTGTTACTTCAACTGCTAATTTACACTGTTGTTTCTCAAACAATAAGAACTGACCCTGACCCAAATTCATAAAGTTCATTACATTTCTTAAACGGACCGTTTTGTCGGTAGATTCACCTTTCTCTAAACATATATGTACCATATGTCCTCTCACATGCAGTACTTAGAATAGATTTCTCTTCAGACTGATGTTTGTGCCCATCATTGCGTGCCGACTTGACTTCTCTCAGTCGGTTCTTTAAATACCTGCAGATGACGTAAACCGAGCCAGCGCGCTGAGTTTGTCTCACTTAGTTTAGTCAAGCGAGAGCTGCAAGTGTCATATTAAGATTTTACTGTTAGTGTGATGAGACTAAACACTGATGCAAACTGCAGACATTTTTTCTCAAAGACTGGATGTGCGTAACAGACTTTACAAATGTCAATCTAGTCTTTAGCCTCCGTGGTGACATAAATCAAGAGCTCCAATCTGATGCTGTCTAGAGTCTTTAAAGGTTGCTTCATTCATGCACCCTCATACATATTCTCTTTCTCTATTCTCTCACTCAAACAGAGTCTTTGTTTATGATGGAGTTGATTTGTGATGTTTTTCATGTCACCATAATCCCCCCCATTGCTCTTCCTCCTCGATGTCTTCTGTCTTCCCCTCCCTCTCTCATCCCTGTCCTCCTCCTTTCAACTCTACAATTCCTTTTGCTTTAAAATCACTCCCCTTCTCCTCCTCAGTCTGTCCACCTCACTGTTTGTGTCCTCCTCCTCACCTGCAGGTCTCTTCTATCTTTTTCTCCTCTAAATTGTGTTTCCTAACTCCTGAATCCTTCCCTTTCCTCGTGTTCATCATCTTCGGTCTGACTCCATCCCCCAATCTGTTTCCCTTTTGCTATTTTGTCTTTCATCTTGTCATCTCACCATCCCTTTCAACTTTATTTGCCTATTCTATTCTCTCCATCTCAATTTTTGGCACTATTTTTTGAGTAAACATATAGCTCCCTGAATGAATAAAAGACTTGGCTGTAAGGCAAGGATTAAGCTCACTAAGACACTCTTTTTTCTTTGCTTTGTCATCAATGTGTTTAGCGTTTTATATTAATATTCCTACTACCTTTTTTAACATAAATGCATGGTAGATCATTGCCTTAAAAACAGTTTCCAAGCAAAGTTGTGCTCTTTCATCAGACTTATTTTATTCAAATTGTAGCAAATACACAGACCAAACACTTCCATAGAGATTTGTGTGCCATATCATTTTGAGAAATGTGTTACGTTTTCTTTTTTTAAATGTACACTTGATAAAAGGTGCTGAACAAAAAAAATGGTGAGTTTTACATTTGATCTAAAAAGTGTTGCACCGTATCGGAGACTTGTTCCACTGGCTTCCTTTGATGAATATTTCATATTCGTATGCAATGTAGATATAAAATGATTGGCAGTGGTGCAACAGATAAACTCATATAGAGACACAACCGTGGCTAAATGATGAGACGGGGGGTCAGTGAGTTTTTTCCCTCCTTAAAACCACAGAGGAGACATACTGTTCCAAAATGTGTCCTGATAAATCTTTCAGGAGTGCAGGTTAGCACATCCTCTATAAATAGTTCCAGAGGGTTACCTGCAGAAAAATAATCCTTCTCCACCACCAGACATTTTGTTGGTTTTTACTAAAACGTGTGTTATGTTGCTAAACTACAGCTCCATTTTTAGAAAAAGTGTTAACCGTACGTAACTGTATCCGAGCAGCTTTTATCCTCATCTTAAAAAACTCTCTGTGGAGGAGTCTCTGCATGCATACCAAAATTCAAGATAAAAAACTATTGCTAGGCGTATTTCTTTGTTTCATGTGGGCCTATAGAGTGGTGCAGGTATGAGTCCTGAGCTCGGAAATGAGTTAGCATTTGAACACTTCCAGGCTCCATCGCCTAATTACATTTTGATTAGATTCCAGAAATAAGTGTTGTTGTTAACTCAAGCTTACGAGATGTTTATTTTTATTTTTACGACATAAAATCCGTCAGTAAATATAAGTAATCTGTTACATGTCTTGTAAATGGCCGTTCCTAACAAGTGGCTAAATGAGACTTCTAAACGTCATCACGCCGAACATTAGCCGCCTTTAGCTTAGTGGTGGTGACATGAAGTCATGCAACCTTTATGAAGTACATTTAAAGCCTTACGTTAGCTATTTAGATTTGGCGATTGCATTTCTGATTCAACTCTAATAAAAGTGGTGTTAATACCTGACCAGGATCCAGTGTTCCAAAAAACATGTAAATATTATACATGTATGTTTGCCACATATTATTTACTGCAATATTCCAAAGTCCAATCGTAAAATCCCATTGCTCGAGGGAATCTTTGCCAGGCTTACTTACAAATTGGCCTACAAAATGACGTCACCACTCCACCTCACTATTACCCCGTGCTGTTACAGTCTTCCCATTAACAGGTACATTACTGTTCTGCGCCACAGTTAGTGGTAGTGGTGTTATTTGGAAGTGGTAGTTGTAAGAGAGGCTGATTGGCCCTCTTGGGGACAGTAAAGGGGCCCCTCCCTTGGAGAGCCTCAACGTGAGGGACGTACTACTACCCCTTCCGAAAGAAAAACATCTTCCTACAAGAGTAATGGAACCAGGTTACAATCTCTCGAGGGCACTTATGCGAGGGCACGTTTGACATAAGGGCTTAATGTGTGGGGGAAGAAACAGAGAGTTGCATCAATATGTTCATATTTGTTCCAAAAACAGCATGTCTCTTGGGACTCCAGGAGATAGGTGTGTGCTGTCTGTGTGTTAGCCTTTGAGTTTCTGCGTGCTGTACCTTTTTTAAGTTATCCTACTTTCGCTCCTCACTCCAGCATGTTGCTTTTAAATGGGTCAGTGAGGAGAGCTGTTCCCTTCCTCGGGCAACACAGCTGATTAACAGCACCCCTCACACTCGGAAAGAGAGTCCCACAGAAGCACAATGTCTGACTCTGAAGTGAAAACCCAAAGGTAAAGGGACGATACAGCGGAGAGAAAGAGGGGGATTCCCTCACCGGGTTAGAAGCAAAAGGACATGATGCTAAAGCTGCTGGGAGGCAAGGGAGGACCATTGTTTTTTAAATGTAGGTGTAGATGTGTGAAGGATGAATGAGGGGAGAGATCTCACCTCTAGAGAGTTAAAAACATACAGTTAAACTTAGGTTTATGTAGATCAAAAACATAGGATTCAGGCGACTTAACGCTGTAAATCTCAAAGCCACAATGCTTGTTAAGAGCAGAGAAAGGGTCATTATTATTATTATTGGCTTCCAGAACAATAATTTGACCGATTAATTATTTGATGCTATAGAATTTAAAAAATGTTTTAAGGGCCTCATTTAAACCCCCCTGAGAACAGAAGTGAATCGACATGACAGATACCAACAATCTTGTTTATTTTAAATATTTGTACTACCTTGCACACATTAATTGGTTTAATTTCATTTTTTATAACATGAAAAAGAAGAAGGCGAGAAAACAAATGACAGACTTGATGTTCAGTTTGGTATATCCATGGTTGTACATGAAAGCATGAACCAACGGGACATACATTGGGAAATAAACTTAAAGGAGAAACTGTATCATTGCAAATCTGTGCATCTGGTTCCATAATGGCCGAGGGAAAAAAACATCCTTCCCTGGAGTTATGCACCTGCATCACATCACCACTGAAATGGAAAGATTACTCCCGAAAGAAATATATGAAGCACTCTGCAATCTGCATTGCGTAGGCCTAAACCCGTGATAGTAGAGGGATGAACATTTGAGACAAAATGCAGCAGCAGATCCATGCAAGGATCAAAGTTATTTTGAAAAAACAAACCATATGCAGCTGGTGAGCCAACATGAGCCTCGACACACATCAAAACCCGTGAAGAAGAGCCGTAATGGAGAAGTGGTGTTCAGATTCTGGACTTCGGTATCTAGCTTTGCCAATTGCCAGTGATGGAAAACAAGATGAGTTCTGTTTCACCAAGACTAAGCCTAAGGGCACAGATAAGGAAAGAAATACTATTATTGGAACTGAGTCCGCTGCTGATAATGAAGGATTCTCTTTGAGCGGTATGTAGAGCAGAGGCTTGATCTTCTTGAGTCATTATGGCTGACTGCAGTAAAACTGTCATGGAGCTTGTTGTCTCTAGAGGCAGCCGCAGAGCCACAGAGCAGGTTTATGTGTGAAAAATATTTCTACTTTAAATTGGATTTTGGGTGTAATGGCTGACTAGAGGAATTGCAGTTCAACGCTGTCTGTTCAAAGTCAGAATTCACTGCTGGCAGATGTTCATTACAGCCACAAGCTTGTAGAACAGAAAAACAGGGAAGAAAAATGGCTCCATAGACATTTTATTTTCCCCACCTAGCAGCATAAACTTAGAAGCTCATGTTGTGTGATGTGTGGCATTGAATAGATAGAACACTAGCTACAGTTATAATATACTGGTGAGGTTTAACATGGTGGATTAAGCAGGTTCCAATAAATGAATGAAAAGGTTATTCAATACTAGGAGTTATTGATCAAAAGAAACACTTTCATAGGGAATGTGAACATGCACATATGACAAGTTGTTTTTTACTTTTATGTCAAGTTTAGCAGGTCTCCTAATGTATTTATAGTCAATTGAAAGGTTATTTAAGCTTGATTTTAAGAAAGAGTAACATACAAATATTATGTTTTTGTGGCTTTCTCTAATTCGAAAAGTCCCTGCCGACAAAGAAGGAAGACACATTTAACCAGTGGATTAGGCAGAGGGATCCTCATTTGAACCTACCTTTTTCTTACTTTAGAACTCAAGCCAGATAGAAATGACATAGTGAAAAGGATAAAGAGTTATTGTTTTTTTACATGTTTTGTTAAATACATAATCCTTTCTTTTACATTTGACACATTGATTTCCCAGGATCTGTGAACACAGCATAACTGTTACTGGAGTAGCATATGAAGTTCTGACAGCAGCGAACTTGGCAGCCGCTGTAACTCGGGGACTTACCGTACTGCGTGGGAATATGTACTGAAATAAAAAGCAATGTGTCTTATTTTACGTCTCTCTGCCCCCGCGGCTCTTCCTGTTTCTCTCCGGGTTTTCTGATGTTTTCATATCAAATACAAAGAAATTGATCTCCCCTTTTCTTTTATATGTTATCTCTCACTTACACACCGTTTAAAAAAAAAATGCAGAATGAGTGACTCATGCTGCGTTTGAGAAAAAGTGGGTTCATACAATAACACACATAACACTTTGCATCATAAAAGGAGGATGTGCTCTTTAAAGAAAACCCACTAAACCCAAACAAACACACATTCATGATTCACATGGATTATTGAGGGAAAAGGTGAATTACTCAGACACACTCGTCTTATCGTCTTTCTTTCCGTCTTTCATGGTACCACCAGTCTCAATTATCCAGTCAATTCACCTTTTATATTCCCACATATGTGTGTGTGTGAATGGGGGTTGTAGGTGTGTGTTTTGGGGTTGTGACAGCCAGAGAGAACATTGATTCTCCCTCCCTGGGTGTCTCAGGAGGGAAGCGGAGCAGATGGATGATTCACACCTCTCTCCGCTGCTCTCCATTCACATTTTTGGGTTGTTTTTACCATTCATTTCATATGTTAGAAGTGAATCGGAAACATCCACAGGAGGTTTAGTAACAATGTTAAAAGGAAACTGCTGGAAGTACGAGGCACAGAGTTATCATGGGAATTGCTGAGGATGTTGTTCGATGTCCTGTGATTTAGAACTTTCCTTTTTTCGACATCTCAGGGATACACAACAAAAAAAAGAGTTGGTGTGGATTTAAAAAATGAAAGAGGCAAAGCTTCCTAGCGAGACAACACCTGAATCAAATACAAAAAACAAAAGAATAAAAGAGTCATAACTAAATAAAGAAAAAATAAGATAACGAAAAGCTAAAAAAAGGAAATAAATAGGACTACTATAGGGCTTGATCTGTTTTCTAAATGTGGTTGCTGCTAGCTTTGCAGGATGGGTATGGTTTATGTATTTAGATTATTAGTTAATTGTTATGATCCATATAAACATTTTTGATGAGGAAAACAATATATAAAAATTAAGCAATTTCACATCGGCTTCTTATTATTTTCATTACTTTTGTTTGTCTATCTTTATCAATAAAAGGGGTCAGCAAAAATAAAAACCAGGAAACCAAGTGAACACATCGCAAACTGTAAAGTTGAACGATCATGACAATAGTGATGTGTTAATATTTTTTGCGGGAGGCTGTTCCAAAGTTTAACAAACTGTGCTAGTTAGTTTATGTAATAGGCAAGAAACCTAAAGTCCAAGATAAGCCCCAGATTTAGGTCAGCCAATTTTGAGTGAAATGTATGTTTTAAAATATTGCTTTAAATGCAACAAATGTAAATCCGGGCGAGCTTTCTGCAAACTGCAGCACTGACCCTACACAAACTGCAGCATGAGAGGATTTATGTTTAAGATGTTGCTCCTTTATCCCTCTGTTGAAGCTGAACACGTTGGAGGGATCCTGCAGCCTCCAAGGCTCCAATATTCCACCACCTGCTGAGATCATAAGAAATCCATCCACTTTCAAATAAGTTGCTCTGACATCCATTTCAAAAGTTTAAGATTTGAAATGCAGGTTGCATACATAGTCAACATTGAGTGAGGCCATGTGCGAAAGTAAAAAAAAGGGAAATGTTGTCAGAAGAAAATATTTATATAAAAGACTTAATAAAGACACACATCCACAGAAATTGATTTTCATAAATGTTACATTTTTCAGTTAGAAGTCCTTTTTCCTAAGGAGATGTTCAAAAACACTTCGAGCACCGCCACCACTTTCTTTTTATATTTTTGCTTGCTTTATCTTATGCTTGTAAAACCGATTTCAAACTATCTTTTAGCACATTTTTTATGTATAATGAGATTATTCTAGTAAAGAAGAGTTTAAAGTCTTTGACACCAAGGTAAATACTCATTGAAAAGCTATTAAACTGAACCTGTACCATCGCAAACATCATCCATGTTTCCTCCCCCGCAGCATTTCTGCAACGAGGCAATCCTTCATCATAGCAAGCCAAATAATTCTTAAATGTGTTTTCAGGGCACAGGTCACTAGCTGGTAGGAATTCATTAGCTCGCCCACAGATAGTCCGCTGTGAGCTCATGTTCAAATGTGAATCCAGATTTGAAAAAAGGCCTTGAAACCTTAATAACTCCAGTATTGTGCATTAACTCCCCCTGACAGCTGGGCACTGTCCTCTGTGGTCGCCATGACGGATCTTACTGGTCCGTCTGCCAATCAGCTGTCATATCCTGTATGGGTGGCTGCCTGTCGCTGACACTGACAGCTACAGAGATGTGACACACACACAGATAACAATTTTATTGAATGCAAATAAACCATCAGTCAAGCGTATGTGTGTGAAGATACAGATATATGTGTGCACATTTGACTTGTGATCTCTGTGCACACACACATTGACAACCAAGATGCCCATAAATGAATCAGTATACAGACAAGAGTCACAGATAAGACATGCAGTGTACGAATGTTCAAGAGGTTATATTATGCTTTTTGGTTTTCCCTTTCCTGGAGTGTGTTATAAACAGTAGGTTTCTGCATGAAAATGGTCTGCAAAAGCTAAAATCTACCACACCCCCCCCCCTTTCCTAAAACACCTCAATTGTAGTCCTTTGTTTACTTCTGTAACATAGTGACATCACTAAGTAACACTGATACTTTTATTGACTGGTGCTCCAACACATTGTACATCATATGGTAAGGGAAGGGACATCTCTGAGCAGTTGACAAATCACAACAGAGCAGGCCAGCTAACCAATCAGAGCAGACTGGGCTCTGGTTTCAGACAGAGGGTGAAAAGAGGTGCTGCAGCACAGACAGTATGAGAAAAATAAAGAGCTTTTTGAACATGAAAGCATTTCAATGTGTCACAGTAGAGGCACAACATAAAAATATGAACTGGAAATAGAATATGGCAGAATAGGGCCCCTTTAAGTATTTTCTGCTCCATTAAGTAACATTTGGCATTACTATACTTGAGGGAAAAAGACAGAAAGAGATAAGTAGAGGAGAGAAAGGAACAGAAAGGACTAAGAGAAAGGAGGTGAAGCACCAAGGCGGCCATGAAGGAAGGGAAGAGATTGAAAGTGAAGGATTGAGAGGAGAGATAAATCCAGGCGATGACTTCAGATGATGAGTCAGCCGTGGAACAGAGAGCGAATCTGACAGAGCGAGCAGAAGAATTAACCAGAGAGCGGGACGTGGTCAGAGGTCAAGATGCTGACCGAGAGAGGGACGCCTCTCAGGGGGGGAAAGAGAATTGGAGAGCATACCCAGCCATATCCATTTACTGTATTCTCCTCCAGCTCCCCTGTGCTTCTCACTGAATGGATGATTCCCAAGCGGGCTGCGCCACTGTTGGTGTTTGTGGGGGTCCTGGACTGGAGACTGAAACCCGATGTGTTTGTGCTCCATTACCTCCTCCATTCTTCCCCCCTTCCTTCCTTCCAGCTGTTCTCCTCTACCCACTCAGACTGTCTCATCGTTCCCCCTCTGTTTTATGTTGCTTCATTGGCATCAGGGTCCCTGGGATTATGCAAGCTGATACGGATACTTTAGGACGTTAAATGTTGATTATGTAAAGAAATATCAAACGCTTGTTTCCTAAATGAGAAAAAAGAGATTAACGATACAGTAAATATAAATATTTCATGACACTCTTTGATTGAGTGATATGTCTTTGATTGAGATAAGCAAACAAGGAATTGTGAGTAATCAAAAAGAAACAAGTAAAGGTTCAAGCAAAAGCAAGCAAATTGAAGCAGATCACAAATTGTCACCAAATAATTCCGATCCCCATTTTATTTGCAAAGTTAATCAATGAAAATCAACACTTCCTGCAGTTATTTCACATGAAAAGCCAAATAGGAAAGGAAGTAAACTGGTATTTTAAGTAATAATGTATTATTAAAAAACACATTGCAATCCTCCATAATATTGGAGATGGGCAACATTAACTGACACAATACTTGTTCAGTAAAACTGAAGATCAAATACTATTTCTGGGTTTAACCTGTTAAAAAGTGTCTTTGTTTGAAGACAAGTAAGAAAAGAACAGGGCTTACATTGAGGCCATTATATTTATATCTCAAGCAGGAGACAAACAAAAGCAAGTCTTACTGAGCAGCGCTCACAGTCCTGTTTTGATCTCACTGCATTACATGTCAAGCACCGCTTAGGATGACACATAAACACACACACACACACACACACACACACACACACACACACACACACACACACTCATTATGCACATGCTCAGCTAAATGCTGTCCTTGTGTAATTCAGGCGTGGGTGTTGAATTAGTTCTGTCACTAGCATGTTGTTCATCTGCTCAGCTTAGTGGGAGACATGATGACTAATGTTAGTGCAGAAAGACATTGGTGTGTATGTGTACACACACACACGGTAGCAGGATCCTTGTTTGTTACAGCGAACCATGAAAACCACTGGGCTATTATGTAACATGATTTGGCTAAAATACACCCATTATTTGAAAACCGTGGCCAAATATCAGAGCAGTGGAATGGTTTCCTCAGCTCTGGCCTTCTATAGTGTGAGTATGTGTGTGTGTGTGGTGTGTGTGAAAGAACTAGAAAAATCCAGCTGCAACCAGCATCACTCACTCTCTCTCGCTCACTTTCCTCACTTCACTCTCCCTCTGTACATTTTTCTGTTTGATTTTGAAATGTTTAATACACCCTTATTGTTCCCTTTCTGTCAAACTAACTAGCTGCACATTGCTATGAACATTTATTTTTTTAATTGCTATTCCATTTTTCAGACTACAGTTAATCTCAAACCCAGCTCTCATACCAGCAGCAGCTGTATGTCCCCCTGCTGGTGAGATTTGGTTATTGCACTCTGTGTTGCCTCTGTCCATGGTGCTAACCTCTGCTTCTTAAAGGGAGGGAATGCTCATGACACGCATTTTTAAATAATTATCATACGATAAAACAGACCAGTCTCTGCCAGTCTTTATTTATTTTTTTTAATCTGATGACGTTATCAGTGATTTTAAGCTGATTAATTACCGAAATAACATCAACCCTGTGGGCGGCGCCATTTTGACGAGTCACATGACTTATTTTACCGGACGTGACGTGAACTATGCGTTTGGACAAAATGACTCTAGTTACTCTCCATTGTTCTCACAATTCCATTGAAATATGCCTCATTGTATTTCGTTGCAAATAGGATATATTTTTTATCGTAATGAACAGGTGTTCCTATCACAAATTATATTTCAAGATAAGCTAAGTTTCAGTTTGACTTTTTAACAGCCAGTCTCAGTTCTGTCAAAATACTCACAGCTAGCTGAGTGCTTCTAGGGCATTTTGATTGTTTTCACCTGTTCATTGAGAAAAATGTCCACTTCATGTATATATTTATTCAGATTTTTTTGGCTGTATATATCTCTTTAGTGATTTATGTTGCCTGATACACGTCCTCGTGTTTTGGTTAATACATTTAATTTCATAGTCAATGTCAACATCATGCCACCATAATAATTAATCTGTGGTAGCAATATATGATATTATTTACACTGTGAAATATCGGTATATCTAAGGAAATATGTATGAAATTATTACTTTTTAATGATGAATTAAACAAATAAGATGTTTGGCCTGAAATGAACGCTTTTCTTATTTAATATTCACGATTGATTTATCATCATCATCATCATCATCAGGCCTTTTCTTTTGGCATTGTATTTTTGACATGCTTGACAATCGGCACTACAATTTAAAAATATTGTGCATATGTTAATTTTAATTGTAAAGTATATAATGCTAAGAGAAAGGGCTGTACCCGTTAAATGTACCCACCTTTCATTTATTGGTTCAACCTAAGAGGTGCGTTTCACATCCTTCATGGCAACCAGTGCTGTTCTCAATACAGCTTCTTCTAACACCACAGTGCCGAATTCCCTGTGTAAACATATGCAATCCAAGTCGTCGGTGACCAGTTTATTTTCAAGCTCTTCAAGCTCATGACAACATATGTTCATCAGAGGATTGTCCATGGCTACACACCGACTGCAAGTACACCATTCATGTACAGGTCTCCCTACTCGCCCCCCGAAATCAATTGCACGAGTAAAGGGATCGTCTCCAGCAAGATCACCGCGCTGTTCATCCTCATCGTCACTGGATTCCTGACAGTTCTGGCCACTTGGCTCGAACCTATATGGCTGAATTCCCCCATCCAATCTCTCCACATTGCTCAAAACTTCTTCCTCGGCTGACGAGTCCGAACTCAAATACTCCGCCATGTTTTCGTCGAACAAGCTGTTCGTGTGTTTACAAAGTGAACGCATAGATGACGTCACAACCTAGTTTTTTGGATCATGTGACTACTGAAAATGACCAAAATGGCAGCTGCCTGACGGAATATACAGGTTTTGATAAAAAAGAGCTATAAAATCATTATTTACCGGGGAATATCGCTGATTTCTTCAGGGTATGGTTTAAACATAATGTTTCACTAAATACTGAAGTTTTTATTAATTATCTAATGAGTGGACCCTTCCTTTAAGGAACACCTGGTATCATGTTCTTAATGGATCAATTCAATAAGATGCCTTGACTAGAATTGGTACATATAGCAATTTCTCATGAGCAATATATCTTGAAAACGTTTTATTTTAGAATCAAAAGCACATATCGTCACACAGTATGTTCTCTACACGAGCATTGATCTTGGTATGGAAAGAAGGAAGGACACTGTGTTAGAAGTGTTCTAATAAAGGAAAGTAAGCTGTTAGCAGATATTTATGGCAATAGTGCTGGTATAACATTTTCATGTGGGCCAACTCAGAATTTAGCATAGTTACTTTAACAAAAAGCCAACAGGAGTTTGGATTATTTGCAGAAAACAAGTTCTGGCAAACAACATTGTACAACAACATTTGTTGTTTGAAGTAGAAAGCTATCATTAAGTTATCATAAAAATGACTGCACGACTTAGGCAGACAATGGTCCCGTCTTCAGCATAACGACTTTTCATTTCCCCTAAAACATCTGCAGACCTCAACTTATGAGTTGGGTATTAATGGATGTATTTTATGTGAACAGTACGTACAAATCTCATAAGCTTGTGTTAGCAATAGACCTTATTTGAGGTTTCTAGGACTCTGATTCTTGCAAAACTCTACAACTTTGGTCAAGTTCTCTCTTTATAACTTGTTAACAGCCATTGACTTGAGTCTTATTTGGACTTGAGTCAAACTTGAAAAGTAACATTAAGATTTGTTATACATCTTACCTTACAATTTCTTGACTGAGTTTACTTGAACTTGCCCCCTTAAGATCAGAGACTTGAACTAAGATGTGCACTGATGCAAACTTAAGTCTTTGACTTTTGCCTTAATTAATATATGTTTTACACAGTATCATACTCAGCGAGCTTCCCCAAACAGTCAAATTAATTGATTACACATTTTAGAGTTTGCTAACTGCTGGCCAACTGCTAAATACACATCATAAACACACAGCCAAGCAGTCTATTTACTCACAGATAGTTGGTTCCAACATCAGTTTCTCTGTGAAATCAAACTGATCACAGTGACGGGGAAATGAGAGGGATGAGATCAAGAAAAGGAGACAGCAGAAAATGGAGAAAGAGATAAAAAAAGACGATAGGAGTAAAACCTGTGTCTCAGCGGGGAGCTGCTGTCAAACTCCTGCTGTAGCCTCAGATTTATAATGAATCACTGTATTTAGTGACACATCTCTTCAGCAGACTGTCAGCAGCTCCACTTCTCCCTCGTCCAAATTACCATCTTCACAAATAGATACAGCGCTTTCCTCCACTTTATTATGCTAATAGTGTCGGTAGCCAGGGGACGTCTGTTTTCCTCTGGAGTATAATGGATGTTGAATAACCAACTCAACTAGGCCTTTCAAATGTTGGAGAAGCCTACCCTTTTTATCACAAGGATGGGAAGGAGAAAAAAAACAAAACACACATGTACATTATGTAAGTGAGATCTGACACATTTTTCATTTTAACTAGCTTTGTAGAACACCGTGTTGTGTTTTCCACCATTTTAGGCTAATACAAAATCAGTGATGTAATTCCTTACCGTCTGCCATATACATAATATATAAGTGACCTAACTTACGCATTAATATGTTATTTTAAGTCAGAAAGGCCCAAAATAAATTAGTTTTGGGTTATTTACCATTGTCTTTTATCCAGCAATATTACCAGACGATATTATTTTCCCCCATTTTTCAAACCACTCAATAGGTATCCATTGTTTTTTTTAGTATTCCCTTCTTAATATACCAACATTTGAATAGAAAATAATGCTTATTGTTTGCCCTGTTTTGAAGTCAACCATCATTACCGTAGGTAGTGTAAGGAAAGGCATGTGAACCAATGAAATCAAGTAATGAAATGAAAGCAAAATAACAGATATAGTTTTATGGAAAGCAGAAAGCGAGGGAGTGAGAAGAGCAGGTGTACTATGTATGTGACTCCCCTGGGAAAGGAAAGAGGGTAAATCGATCTCGCCTCTCCAGCAAACACACACACACACACACACACACACACACACACACACACACACACAACACACACACTCCAGAACCAGAGATTTACTACAAGAGAGCTGATTGGTCAGTTACAGGATTGCCTCTACTCCCATTGGATTCAGAGAAGCCTGCTCTGTAATTTGATTTGCCAAAGTGCTTCAGGGGGAGCACACACACACACACACACACACACACACACACACACACACACACACACACACACACACACACACACACACACACACACTGTGCACACAAGCATGAAACAATTACAAAACACCTCCTGTAACTGACCAATCAGCTCTCTTGTAGTAAATCTCTGGTTCTGGAGTGTGTGTGTGTGTGTGTGTGTGTTTTTGCTGAAGTGTTGAAAGGCCGCAAATCTCCTGCAGGTTGAGCTTTAACACTAAGTTGTCTCACGGGAGTTATAACAGTGCAGTGTGATGCAGTGTATGCTTAGTGTGGAAGCATGCTACTATATGTTGGCATTAACAGTAAAACCTAAAGACTGCGTTCAGGCAGTAGCTCCCATCATATATTCCAGTGGTTCTCAACCTGTGGTACGCGTACCACTGGTGGTACGCCAGCTCCCGCTAGTGGTACGAGGAGGAATCTGACATATACAAAATATTATTTTTTTTAATTATTTTTATTTATTTTTATTTTTACATTTTATTTAACCTTACACATAACACAGACATATAAAATACAGAAAACACAACTAAGTAAACAAAATACGAAAAGCAGTCCCTACATTGTGCACGTTTGGGACAGTAAGGTACACTACTTATTACTGCAAGAGCAGCTGGAGGTAAGGACCTCAGACAACTTCAATTTAAAACAGGCTATAGTTTGAGTGCCATCATTTTTGAGGCTTGATTGAATAACATTAATTAAAAAATAAATCATACTATCTAAATACTACAACGAATGAAAATAAGCTTGAGATAATTGAAACTGTGGTTTAAATAAGTTCTAATAGGCTATTGTTGTTTTTAGATTTAGAAACCAAAATATTTTTTTAATTTATTTCTGGCGTTGCTAATGACGACCATAGTACCCGCGAACGATTAGCGAACGTTGCAAGCAAGCTAAAGAAAGAAGAAAGCTGAATGATGTTAAAAACGTGGCTCAAAACGGGAGGTATTCGGAAGAGAGGTACAGAGGAGAATATTACCAGCTAAAGTGAACAAGTGAATGAGGAGGAGGACAGTCATCAACCGAGCACAAGCGCAGGCTCCGCCAGCAACGCAAAAGTGATATGCACAGTCACAACGCTGTGATGGAGGAGAGAAGTGACTCAGGAAGAAGGCATCTGCTCAAAGGATGGAGAGAAGGCTGTGACCGAGGTCAAAAGCTGAAAAAGCACACACTTGTCCTTAATTGTTATCTTTTTTCTTTTCTTTTTTACTTTGTCACCACAGAAATGGCAATAGCAAACATCAGCAGACTGAAGATGAGCTAATAGCCCTTAGGCTCATCTGCTCCTGGAGGCTTTCATTATTATTGTGGAACTGAATTCCCAAAAGGACATTTTCTGTTACAATGTAGGTTGTTGCAGGAGGCCTACATTCAAACTTTGGTATATGACATGTATGTACAGTTGACATTTGTTGTGTGAGAATAAGTTATTATTGTGTTCTTTATATTCTCACTTGTGGTGTGTGAGAGACCACAAGTGAGAATATACAAGAGAGAGAGAGAGAGAGAGAGAGAGAGAGAGAGAGAGAGAGAGAGAGAGAGAGAGAGAGAGAGAGAGAGAGAGAGAGAGAGAGAGAGAGAGAGAGAGAGAGAGAGAGAGAGAGAGAGGTACATGTGGCTGACAATAAATAATGTTATTATGAATACATTTGCCTCAGAGTCCTGCATGAACTGTGCATAGACTGTATTTTAACATTGGTCATATGGTGGTACTCGGAGAGCCAACTATTTTCTCAGGTGGTACTTGGTGTAAAAAGGTTGAGAACCACTGATATATTCTATTCATGCCTGCAATGCCTCATGGTTAAAGAAATGCTGTAAAATGTTCTTTTGTTGATTGACCGACTGACTCTGTCTAGAGCAGATGAGTGGACTGCCAAAATCAGATTTTTGTGTGTGTGTGTGTGTGTGTGTGTGTGTGTGTGTGTGTGTTCCTGTTTAATTTGGTCTTTGTCAGGGTTAGTCCAGACCTTGAGAGTAAGGGCATGTTTTGAAAGTTAGGTTGTTTTGGCCCTTTCATACACTTGTAAAGGGCTGATTAAGGGGTTAGAGAACAGTTCATTTAATTATTTTGGGAAGCACGCTTATTGCTTTCTCTCTGAGTTAACTGAGACTAATACCACTCATATCTCTTTGTAAAATATGAAGCAGCCAGGTAGCTTAGCTTAGCATGAAGACTGGAAACCTGGCCAACATCTAGCCTGGTTTTGTCCAAATGTAAACATATTTGGCCATATTATATTCACAAAGATGTGCATGATGTGCACTTTGTATCTTCCTTCACTTTCCCTTTCCCTTCATCCAGATCCCCTTTTCTTCAAGCAGATAAGAAAAACATGAAACTGAGACTAAATCCAACCACTCTCCTCCTTATTTATCCACCCAGTCCAACTCTCCCTTCCCTATATCTCTCTCCCCCCTCCCCCCTCCCCCTCTGCTGCGTTTACCTCATCTCACCTTTGACTCCTCAGCGCATTTTTACAGCTGTGCTGTCACTCATGACTTATTATGTTCCACATGGAAATAGACTGTAGGGACTTCAGGGTGACTCCTTGTGTGTTTGCTGGCTCAGCTAAATATTGTCGGAGAAATACAAAAAAAAGCCTATCCAATTTTGTATAATTTTTCAGATTAACGCTCCTGAATTACTTCTGCAAGTCTTCAGATGCCTCTATTAAAATATTAAGATCTTAAGTTGGATTTACCAAGCAGTAATCATAAATAAAAGCGACTTCCAGTGTTTGCTCTAATCTTAGCTAAACACATCCTGGACCAACATCTCCACTGAACACACAGAGATGAAACTGGTCATGATTTTTCTCCTCTAAATTAAGCAAAGATTGAAAATGTGCTAATTTTGATACGGTACATTCAATCACGTGTTTTCAACTATTCATATGCATAGGAACATACTACAGAAAACCCCACAGCAGTGAGTCCACGTGTTTGTTTCTCCTCAGTGTGTAGATTTCGTACAGTGGATATTCTTCCATGCGTCCCTTCCTATTTTCTTTCTATTGATCGCACTGTCAGGGGTGTTCCTAGCCATGTTTGTGAATGGACGGTTATTGGTTATTGATCTGTCAACAGCCGCTCCCTCTGCTTTCCAGTTCTAAGAAAAACACAAATAGAACTAATGAACACACATGTACACAATCTGAGGACTGTTTTTGTCAATACAATCCTTTTGAAACCCTGCATTTGCTGCATTTAGATAATCTAACTGTTTAATCCTTTAAATAGCATTCATTTTCTTTTTTTACGTTTGGTTGCCCTGGTAGCAGTGGTACAGCAGTCTCTGGTGCGGCCTGTCTGTTGTGCTCTGTGTAAAATGATAAAATGAGGGGGCAGAGCATTGACACTGACATCTAATCGATGCCTATCTCAGCTTGGCGGCAGACGGGCAGAGTGTCATCACAGCACAGAGATGACAAATAATCACCATGTAGTGATGGTGTTGTCCCTGCAGCGACTGCAAACATCCAGCAACAGCACAGAATGCACACACCAACATACACATGGAAAAAGGTAGAAGAGGATAGTACTCATTGATAATAGTTTATATAAAATACCAAGAACAGTTAAAGGGGCACTTTTATGCTCATTTTCAGGTTCACATTTGTGTATTTTGCCTCTACTGTGACATGTTTACATCCTTTAATGTTCAAAAAGCTCTTTATTCTTCTCATACTGCCTGTGCTGCTGCACCTCTTTTCATCCTCTGTCTGAAACCAGAGCCCAGTCTGCTCTGATTGGTTAGCTGGCCAGCTCTGTTGTGATTGGCCAACTGCTTAGAGATGTCCCGCCCCTAAGTCTATCAAGTACAATTTGTTGGTGCGATAGCGAATAGTGTCACATAGTGATGTCATTATGAAACGGAATTAAACAAAGGAGTCCAATGGAGGCCTTTCAGGCAGGGGGGGGGGGGGTGGGTGGGGGAGTGTGTGGGAGAGAAACTCCCTCTGGAGGGAACTTTGGGATTTTAGCATTTACAGACTATTTACATGCACACAAACCTATATAACACACTACAGGAAACAAAAACCCCAGAAATTATAATAGGGCTCCTTTAACTGTACCTTAGAAAAAAGAAAAAAGAAATCCAATCTTCTCATTTACTTTCATTTACATATATAAAATGTGTACAAATACACAAACAGTAAAGCTCATATTTTCTTCTAATGTAACAAATAATAAATTGAACATTACGTGTGCAGCTCAATTAAAAGTGATAGACGCTACACTTCAATATATTCTCAGAAATGAGGAAAAGACACATTTTTTTACTAGGAGAAAAGATGTAAAGGGAAGACAAGAGAAAGTACACAGATAAACAGCAAAACATTTGTGAAATCATAGGTTAAGGGAAACTCAATTCTAAACAAACACTTGAAGCAGTGGGATTCCTCTGGAGCCCCCGTCTCTCAGATCAGCTGGATATCTCCACAGTGAGTGAGTAAGCCTCTACAGAGAGATCAGATAGGAAGGGTGAGGGTAAATGTGCCTGCTTTGTGAGTATGTTTTTGTAACCCTGCATGTTCACCGTGTGCAAGATCGTGTATTTGCAAGTGCCTGAACGTACAAGTGTGATGGTAATGTACGTGTGTATTCCTGCAGTGTGTTATTAGTGATGTTGGTTGGAGTTGATGTCAAACGCTGCACAGACATCGCCCCGCAGCTGCAGCGTACACACACACACACACACACACACACACACACACACACACACACACACACACACACAAACACACGCACACACACACGCACACACACACACAAATAAATACACAGATACACACTGTGCACAGTAACAGGGATGTCACTGCATGTTGTGATCTTTGACAAGGATTCCAAGACAGTAATGCATCGTGACAATTAAGTGATCACTTCTATTTTTCTAATTTGATTGGGCGAGTTCCTCATGAATGTGTGTATTGTCACTGCTAACAGCTACAGGCCTCTTGCTACACAGTACGCTGAAGGCTAGCTAGTAAAACATACATGTAAGAAGATGTAGTATTCATTCTACTAGAAAATGTTTTACTTATACTAATGAATAGTGAACTGGCCGTACGCACTACGCACCTAAGTAGTCAAGGCTGCTAATGAGCAGTAAAATAACGGCTTGTGTTAGCATGTGGCTAACTCCCATCCCTCACCCATCCTGTACCCGTTGAAGTGGCCTTGAGCGAGACTCTGGATCCCATGTGAAATGGCAGAGTGCAGACTGACCCAGATATTGTTCGGCTGCACAGTGTGTGCAGTTTTAGAGGCTTCACTCAGCACTCTGTGAGTCAGGGTCAAAACACACGCACGTGAAGAGGTGGGCTAGACAGTGAAGGACAGAAGACACTGACCTTTTCTCACTGTTCCTGTGTGTTTGTGTGTGTGTGTGTGTGTGTGTGTGTGTGTGTGTGTTGTGTGTGTGTGTGTGTGTGTGTGTTAATCCTATATCTATTCTATATAAGTTCTGGAAGCCAGGTGGACCTCTACCTTTATATTCCAAAAGGGCCATTTACAGCCAACAATAAGCAAGACACTATTAAAAGACAGAACTATACAGAGACACCAACAGAAGTTTATGATCTTTATCGTAAAATATAAGCCTGTTTTTCTATTTATCGTGTCATCTAACATATTTGAAACTCAGTTGTTAGAAATAAACAGAACAATTTGCAAAACCATTTTTTATAATAGCCGATCAGACTTACTCAGAAAACAAAGCATTTATTTAATGTTTTCTACTTAGCGTCTGGTGGTTGAGTTGATGGTGAAGAAATGTGTTATTGTTGTTGAAGGACTTGTTGATCGTAAAGCAATGACTCACTGCTGATTATACTTGAATCATGCTTCAATTCATTGCCTCTGAATCACAGTCCACACCAAGAATAATCCCCCAAATGTGTTTTTCCATTACAAATCTTTGCCTGAGTAGCTTTAAGGGACTTAGTAGCAGACTAAATGATGTGTAATCATGCGACAATTACAGTTTATGTATTTTTTCCCCTCTTTGTTTCGTGCTCAGGAGCATTCATGTCTGACCCTGTCAGCTCTCTGTTAGCGTCCCTCTCACAGTTGCTCTTTTAAAAAGACAGTGCTTGTGTTTTTGTCTAAATGTCAATACGACATCAGCTCTGTTCTGGCGAGGCAGTGATGCTCTTTGCACACAAACACACACTCTTACATCCAGCCACACACACACACACACACACACACACACACACACACACACACACACACACACACACACACACACACACACACACACACACACACACACACACAGAAATCCTGGCCCCAAAGCCTTTCTCATCCAGAACGGCCAGCTTCATGAGGCAGAACTAATTCACTGTACATTTCTGGAATCCGCCTCTCTTTTCTTCTTCCTCAGCCTCCTCCCAACTATTTTTCTAATTCCCTAATATCTTTATCCCCAGCTCCTTTCACTCTGACATTTTGCCTTTTCCCCTCATTCTCCTCTCCTTTTCTGCTCCTCTATCTTCCTCCATTTACCAAGCTCCTCACACATCCCAAGACTTTCCTCACTTCTCATCTCTTTAAGCATTTCTTCCTCTGCCCTCCTTGCGCTGTTCCCAATTTCCTCTTCCCCTTCCTTCGTGCGTTTGATTGACGTGTCATTCAAGAGCCACCAAGCGGTACAATACCTCATTTTAGAAGGAAAGAAAACAGTAGTGGTACCAATATTTTAGAATTTCATTTGGGTTGTGATTTAAAAGCTTAATCATTTGAATTAGAATTTTCAGTTGAAGGATGCTTTCTTGTCTATTTAAACCTCTATTCCTCCCTATAAAGCTCCGCACACCTTTCCTTAAAACAGGAAATGCTCTCTTGGTGGCATCAGCCCAAAAATCAAGCATCTTGTTGTTTTCGCTTTAGGTCTTTTCTTTTTAGTATAGTACAGTACAGTACAGTATAGAATAGTATTATCATACTGGTTTAAGTGGAAGTTGTTGTGGCAATCCAGCACTCACAACAGGAAAGAATTAAACAGAGAGGAATCAATAAAACACAAACACAAATATAGTTGATCAATTATTATTTTGTTGTACAACAAACAATAATAATGAGGAAACACTACCTTTGCTCTCAAGCAGTCACATGGTGTAGTGGCCCCCCTGACCAGAAAGATCTCATGTGCTTTATACATGTAAAACACACACGAACATACACTTGAAACAGCATACGTGGCAGAGATGTTCAAACCATATACAGTCATATATGTTGCATCCTCTGAGTTTTACATGATCCCAGATTTCATGACCTTATTTAGCAGCTACCACACATGCTAATGTATACAACTGCTGGTGAAGACTTCAGCTGATTGCCTATAGATGGGCCTCCCTCCTGCAAACTAAATGAACAACACACCGTCCACTATAGATCATCTCAACACGTCTAACATATGAATCTACTGTTGATGATTATAATCTAATCAGCCTCTTTGTACTTCCTCTCATCCCTAATAATTGCGGAGGAGACGAGGAGCTTCTCTAAATCTGGAAACTATAATTCAATAACATACAGTTATTATATAGTTATGTTGAGAAGGTCCAAGCCTGACATAACAAAGTGACCCAGTTTAAATACAAGATTTAAAATATTTGCAACAGATGCTGATTTTGCAATTACCAAGGGCTAAACTCCAGTGAAGAACAATTTATCAAATGCAGACACGACCAAAAACTGCACTTCCTCAAATGGCCACTTGAGACTGGGGGAAGCTACAGATTATGTAACAGGATTTGTAATCAGGATACCCAAAAAATCAGCCTGATATAAAAACACGTTTATTTTTACTTTCATACCATTAAATGCAGGTATTTTATTGAATCTATACACCCAAAATCCGGCTCATACATAAATCCAATTTCAGACTTTTAACAATTGTTCTGTTGGGCTGTATAGTTTATACTGTGCATATTATGATTTATCCGTTATGTGCTGGAGAAAACAGGAGAAAACTAGAGCTGAGAGAGGTTCTTATTCTCATCTCTCCCCCAACACCCTCTCATTTATTCCCCTGTAATCATTCTCTCTCTGTTTTACATGTTTTTTCCCTCCCTACAACACTCCATCTTCTCTCACGTCCTCCCCCACCGCTGCTTATTTTCCCCATCCTCCTCACCCCTCCCCCTTCCATCTATCTCACTCATCTCACCCTGGAAGACTTTCCCTCTCCTCTCCTTGCTCTAAGCTCTCGGTTAAACTTTCCTCCAGATTTCTTTCCCAAACTTCCTTCTCGAGCATCTGTCTGATCATGTCCCTTTCTTCGCCCTGTGGGATGAGCCAGCAATCTCCCCTACCCATAATGCTCCTGTCCAAGGACTGCCTCCTGCACTTCAAAGTACACACTTCAGCACTTCAAAGGCTGCACGCTCTCTCATACTAAAACCAAGCCTTGATCAATTAAATCCTAATAATACCCAGCAGCACCGACGATGAGGTTCAAATGTAAGGCAAGTTTATTTATATAGCACATTTCAACACAAGGCAATTCAAAGTGCTTTACAAAAATGAAAGACATTAAGAGCATTAAGAAACATATTATGAAATGATATCTAAAAACACTCATTTAAAAGCAATGATATAAAATGGCATTTAAAAACACTCATTTAAAAGCAAAGATACATGAATCACAGTTACAGTGCAGTGTGAGATACACACATCTGAACGAACCCCCCTTTGGAAAATTATAATCTGACCCCATGGTACCTTTTAGTTTTCGCCGAAACTATTCCTCTTTTTTATTTTTAAATGCACATAGTTAAGTTTACCTTGTCTTTCTAGGACTTTTTTGGTATGCTCCGTGAACCAGGGTCTTGAAACCAAAACTAATTCCTGTACCCCATGGTAACTTTTTAGTTTTCGCCAAAACTATTCCTGTGTATTGTATAATGTATTTGGGCCTAAACTATTCAAAGCTTTATAAACCAGCAGCAATATTTTTGAAATCTATTCTTTGACACACAGGAAGCCAGTGTAAAGACTTCAGAACAGGAGTGATGTGATCCACTTTCTTAGTGTTAGTGAGGACTCGAGCAGCGGCGTTCTGAATCAGCTGCAGCTTTCTAATATATTGTTTAGTGAGACCTGTGAAGACACCATTACAGTAGTCCAGTCTACTGAAAATAAAAGCATGGACAAGTTTTTCCAAATCCTGCTGTGACATTAGTATTTTAATCCTAGAAATATTCTTTAGGTGATAGTAGGCTGATTTAGTAATTGTTTTAATGTGACTGTTGAAACTCAGGTCAGAGTCCATGACTACACCTAGATTTCTGGCTTTATCTGTTGTTTTGAACATTGCAGACTGAAGCTCAACGCTAACTTTTATACGTTCTGCCTTGGCTCCAAAAAACCATTACCTCAGTTTTATCTTTGTTTAATTGGAGAAAGTTCTGACACATCCAGTCATTGATTTGTTCAATGCACTTACTCAGTGTTTGAATTGGAGCATAGTCTCCTGGTGAAATGGTTATGTAAATGTTTGTGTCATCCGCATAGCTATGGTAACTTATTTTGTTGTTTTTCATTATCTGAGCCAGTGGTAGCATGTAGATGTTAAAGAGAAGAGGCCCCAAGATGGAGCCTTGAGGAACCCCACATGTCATATTTGTTAACTCAGATGTGTATTTACCTATAGAAACAAAGTTGTTTCTGTCCTTTAAGTAGGATTCAAACCAATTTAGAACTGTTGCCAAAAGTCCCACCCAGTTTTCCAGTTGGTCTAGTAATATGTTGTGGTCAAGAGTGTCAAACGCAGCACTGAGATCTAATAATACTAACACTGAAGTTCTGCCACTGTCTTTGTTTAAGTGGATGTCATTGAAGACCTTTACAAGAGCAGTCTCAGTGCTGTGGTTTGGACGAAAGCCTGACTGGAACACATCGAAACAGTTTTTGAAATGCAAGTAATTTTACCTAGAAATTAGAGGTTTGATATGGGCCTGTAGTTGTTCATTACTGAAGCATCTAGATTATTCTTTTTTAAGAGCGGTTTCATGACTGCAGTTTTCAGGGCCTGTGGAAAAACACCTGAGTGAAGAGACTTGTTTACTATATGAAGTAGATCTGAGGCCATACAATGAAAAACATTTTTGGAGGATTTCAGAAGTTGTATAATGTCCTCTAGGTTTTTATCATTAATCTGATGGAATTGTGTCATGGTGTTTGGATAGATTTTAAGTGGACACAGGGACAATGTAGGTACACAAAGAGGCAAAAACTTTAACTCTGTAAACTTATATGTATCCACGGAAGTAGGATGTTTTGTAGCTCTAAAAACAAAAAACAGGACTTGTATCTTTAAAATGTCTTAGATAAGAAGTGCAGTTTTGCAAGTTATATAAAATCACACATTCATAGGCGAGAATACAGGTTGCTAGACTTAGATTAAGTAATGTTTTTATAAGAGGGTTTCTTTAGGTAATTCGACTAAAAGTCCATTTCTGCCTGGGTGTAGTGAAAAAAAGCCTCCAGTTCAGTCGATTGAATGAAAAAGAGAAAGAACAAAGACAAAAAGTACATCATTGAGTATCTGAAGACAAGGCATATTTCTCTCAAAGGCTTCTTCAGTCACTGTTTCTGTCTACCTAAGGAAAGCTAGGAGCTAACTTTGTGTACATAGGACTTTTCAGAGCTTGTTTGTTGAAAATGTTTTGGTGGAATCATACAGCAGCCTAAATTTGAAACCAAAACAATGAGCTTAAGGAAGCCACAAAAAAAAAGAAGATGATTGATCAAAGTTGTCAACGACTCCTTTGACAACCAACCTAGTAATTTTATTCTTTGTTAAAACAATAATGATAATGGTCAGTAAAATCGAAAGCAAAGTGGGTGTAAAAATTATAAATCACTTTTTAAGGTGTTTATTTGTTTTAAAATGACAAATGCGTATGTGTGATACGGCAGTGGTTGCAGTAGTTGACTTGATGTTCCCTGTTGAGATAACCAGGCCTGTAGCTATGGTCCTGTTTTGATGCTGGCTACCTACCATCTTATTACTGCTGGAGTCAAAATCCTCAGATCCCTGCAGACCACACACCCACACACACACACACACACACACACACACCACACACACACACACACACACACACTTTTGCAGGAACTCGCGCATGCACGGCAAAGATTATGCTGTTGCCCCCTGTGCTTCATTTGTGTTATATTAGTGCCCATGTGTCTGTTTGTGTGTGTGTTGGTTCTCTGTGTGTGTCAGTCAGTCCCAATGAGACAAAATGATTGCTCTCATGGCAGATTTGTGGGAACAACATGAAGCGAGCCTTTGGTCTGTTATCCTCTCTCAACCTCATGGGCTTCCGCCTTTGAGCCAACTTGTGAAAGTCAAGTGGCTGGTTCAACTCCCTGGTCTGTCTGAGTGAATCAGGGCAAGAGAACTCTCCTTCAAAAGCCAAAGTCAAATTAGTGTTGTGCAAGGCACTTAACCTCTCCACGGCAAAAACTACAACCTCTAGTGGAAAAATAAATCAGTGTGAAATTCATCTAGTTTTTATTCTTCCTTCTGTTACCTTATCTTTATGCATTTCTCTTTTTATACCATGGTCAAAGTTAGGAATAAAAGCACAAAACACCCAGTAAGGTTGTTTCCATAAGTCCACAAATAATGCTTGCATCTGCACCAGGGTGATTGTTCTGCTCCAAAATGTAAAGGATTCTTCTAGAGCCTATCCTTTACCCTTCCACAAAGTTGCATAAAAATAGGGCGAACTGTTTTTCTTCTCCATAATCCCGCTGATATACAAAGAAACAGAAACTAAAAACATAACCCCCTTGGCAGAGGTTATAAACCTTATGATACATAATATTTATAAATCGCTTTTCCCAGTGCTCAAAGACGCTAATCAACGCTAGTCAACCTATGTTGACAATTAGCAGGAATGTTTTTCAACACATTCATTTGTTCCTTAGAAGAAAGTCATAAATCACACGGCAGCTAAAGGTCCATGGTAAATGTCAACATACTGTACATTCTTTCAGGATCTTTTATTTTTAAACGACAAATGTTTTTTCATGTCAAAGAACAGTCTCTTCAACTTGTCTTTTTTATTTTTACACATTTATCACACAAGAAACTATTTATAGGTTACTCTTGAGTTGGTGGAAGGAACCTTTTAAAGCTACAAATGTGGGCTGCTTCCCTTAAGCCCCCAGGGCTGTGAAGCAAGTTTTTGTAGTGGCCAAATGGTGGTACTACATCTTCTGTGTCAGTCCGTGACGTCATTGGCCCAAAAATACTTTTTCCCATTTAACTACCCAGTACAAACTGAACACACAAACACAAGAACGGCAATGATGCTTCGGACTGGAGGCGGTGCTTAAGCAAAACCCATATGCTTACGCTCTTTGGGCCCAGATACAGATACTTTTGCTCTCAGGAGGCCGGCCATTTTGGCTCCATGTCCCACTGAGCAACTTTCATAGGATGAGCAGGGTCCCGCTCATGGAAGTATAATAAGAACTGGATACAGCGTGGGAGGCGGGGCCTGGTTCATTCCTATGAGAGTTGCTCATTGGCGCATGAAGACAAAATGGCCCAACTTTTGAGAGAGCGAAACGTTATATGAACGATATGGGTCCGTTCTTATTGTGCATCCATGGGTAAAGGTAAAACTCATGTAGTACTGAACACGTCACATGAACGTGCCAGGCGGCGCGGTCCCGTGGGTTGGATCCGCGTTCATAATGCAGAGGAAAATAACTCTCAGAATAACGTTATTAGCACATTTTACAACTTGAGGACCGAATGTTTTTAATAAGGGCTATACAAATGTTCATACTGGGTAGTTTATTTAGTTTAAAAAAAATTATCTAACGATTTACAGACGTCTCTTTCCCAATGTTAGTCAATGGGAAAAAGTCTTTCCGGGCCCGGCGACTGATACAGAAGTGTACTACCGCCGTTTGGCCACAACGAATATTTTCCTCAGAGTCCGGCGCACTTCCTGCTTCATTTATTTCTGCTATGCTAGGCTAACACCAACATTTCTTCTGAACATCTGATCCAGAATTGCAACTTCTTTGCACTCAAGCTTGTGTGAGGCATATTTTAGAAACTTGATGAAAACTATAAGTGCCTCATTTCAAGGGTTAATAAGACTCACAGTTGTAGTTTATCTGATATCAGAATCCATCATTGGCAGCTATAATTCCCCAGCATATGCAGATGAGAACCTCCTACACGCTGATGAGCAGGGGGAAGTGGTGGGCAGATCAACCTCGTCTGGGTTTTATATCAGCTGTGTGAAAAATTACTTGGCGACGAGCCTGAGACAGAAAGTAGGTAGGAAGAGAGGTGACGGTGTGATGTGGGCAATAAAACATTATGTGTACGCATTAAAAACAAACACACACATATACAGCCTTGTGTCTCTAGCAAGGTTACATAATTAAAGAGGCTCCACTGTCGTGATGGAATAAGATGAGGATATTTTTTAAATATCTGTTAAAGGGAAATGACACCATTTTGGTTATATAACCACGTTTCTGTGTAAGTCCTCTATTCTCTCCTCGGCTTCCTTTTTTTATTTAAATCTCCTTCTCTTAATGTATTCCTCTTTTCTTCTACCAATTGTTTCTGTCCTCCACCTTTCTTCCTCCCCACTTCTAATTTATCTTACTTATTCTCTCCTTTGGTGTTTTTTTCCCCTCCTATCTATCCTCCCCTAGCCTTCCTCCTCGTTCTTTAAACTCCCTCCATTTCTAATTTATGTCTCTATTTCCTCCCTCTCCTCCTTTTTCTTCTCCTCCACCCTTTATTCATCCTCTCTCCTCATCAAGCTGTATGTCTCTTCTTTATCCTCCCCTCCAATTCCCCCTCTGCTCTTGCTGCTCTCCTCTAAATCCATCTCCTCCTTTCACTTCATGTTTTCCTCCTGCTTTTACTGCCTCCCTTCCTTTAGTTTATATCCTTTCCCATCTATTCTTTTCTCTATCCCCGCCCCTGTTCCTGTTTACAGTGCTTATGGTGTTAGATACAGTCCTACTAAATTCAAACCACCGCTTTGTGTGCTTCTAAACAGATTTAGTGTCATTTTTATTTGACAAATATCACTTGGGCCTTCAGTAAGATCCCTGTGGTCTTCTCCCATACAGATCGTGTTTACCTGTATGCAATAGTAGAAGTAACTAAGTACATTTAATCAAGTTGACTTAATTACTATTTGTCATACATGTACCTAACTTGAGTATTTCCATTGTATGCTACTTTCTACTTCTACTCCACTACCTTTTGAACACATGTTTTGTACTTTTGATTCCACTACAGTAATTTAATACTAATAGTTACCAAACACTGTTTACATATAAAAACACATGACATCATTTTTCAACTACCAATACCCTTTAAAAACAACAACAATTGAATACTACATGTATTTGTTAGCAATTTAAAAAAATGGTTTAATATAATATTCTATAATAAGATAATACTTTTAAAAGAGCATATTGTGCATAATGGGTAACTCCGATACTTAGTACATTTAGCTGACAATATACTATATCCTTTTACTTAAGTAACATTTTGAATTCAGGACTTTTACTTGTATTGGATTATTTTCATAACGCTCATAGACATCTCAAATATGACAAATAAAATCTTAAAATGAAAATTAAATAGTAACTTTATTTGGCAAAAATATCAGAAATGTATAATTTTTTCATACAGAGCATGTCTAGACCCCTTAATTCACCCCCAGAATTCCCCCATGAGCTAGCGAGACAAAGGAGAGAGAGAAAAGAAACAAAGTGAAAGGAGGAGACGGAGCTGAAGAGGCATGAATTAGGAACGTAGCGGTGAACAGTGGGGGGAAGAAGAGCTTAAGTGGGACAACTCCTATGAAGTCTCCTCTTTGTTGTCATGTTAAAGTGAGTCTCCCCACGTACGATGACTGATGCAAGCTGTGCACCGAGCGGTGAAACCTGCTCCCGAAACTCGTTTGAGATAAAAACTTAAATGCAATTTGAAACCATAAACCATGATACGTTAAAAGGAAATAATATAATACATAGAATTACGACACTTTCATAGTTTAGTTTGTTTTAGTATGCAGTTCTGCCTGCCACCAGGTATGATCTCCTGGGACAATAAAGGCTCAATCTATTGCACCATGAAAGTATGTCAACCGTTGGGCATCCAAAACAGGAAGAGGAGAGCCGTTTTGTTTTCTTAGCTAACTATGATTATCTATCCCCAGTTAACAAAGAGTATTATTGTAAATACTTTGCAGTGTATTTCCCCAGTAGCTGAAAAAGCAGACAGTGGATCAACCAAAGTAACGATTGTACACAACATGCAGTATGTCCTGTATTGACATTAAGGAAAACAGAAAGCAACAACACAAACAGGTGGAAGGTTTTCTGTTTCCATGTTTCCGAATGTATCTCCAAAGATGCAACTGTCATTGCTACTCTGTGCCCACTCCAAGCCAGTGAGTCAGCTACATTAGTAGAGGCCTCTCTGAATTACAGTGAGCGTGCATGACCCATGTGCACGTGTGGTGTCACTCATTTCCCCCTTTTTCCTTTCCTCCGCCCAGTGGGCTCCTCTTCTCCCCCTCTCCTCTTCCTCCCTCTGCTTGTCATCTCTCTCTCCTTCTGGTAAGCCTTCAGCTACAAAGGCCTCCTCCATTTTGCATTGAAGTGAACCGTGTGACTACGTGTGTGTGTATGTGTGTGTGTGTGTGTGTGTGTTTGTGTGTGTTTGTGTGTGTGTGTTGCTGTAGAGTGCAGCCTAAAGCAGCAGCCAGTGCTAGGGAAGTTTGCGCTCGAGCAGATCAATGGCATTCTGGGTAAAAATAGCCCTTGCGCTGTTGGAGGGAGAGAAAAGGAGACGGAGGGTGACAGGGAGAGAGAAGAGAGGGAGGGTAAGAGCTGAGAGGAAGGGGGAAGATGGAAGTTTAATGATCATGTAGTGAAGAGAGGAACGAGAGGAACTGCAGGTGCTAATGTGTGAAAAGAGTCGGACTAGAAGTGAACTGAGAGTAGGAAAGAAGCTTTGAGAAGTAGTCAAGTCAGTATTTTAAATTCAGCGAGTGCCACAGTTTGGCATGGTTGCCATGTAGTCCAATCTTATTTGACATTCTACCATTTTGGGGCTGGGCGAAAAACAAATATATGCATATCAACATTCTGCTGCCCGGAGTTCTGCTCACCAAACAAAAACAAACCGTCCAGCTTGTTAACTCGTTGGGACAGGTCTTTTTAGAAAGAGTTACCAACCTCATAGAGATCCTCATTGGAAACCCATCATGTAAATGGAAGCCTATAGTTGGGTATATTACCACCACTAATAAACATACAGTCTGTGAAAAACACCCTTTCCCTGGCCACACCAACTAGCTCTAACAGGGGGTTACAAGGTGCTACCAGGCCATCTTGTATATATAATCCCTCCACCTGGTCCTGGGTCTGCCCCTCAGTCTCCTCCCAGCTTGATGTGCCTGGAACACCGACCTAGGGAGGCGGCCAGTTGGCATCATTACCAAGTGCCCGAACCACCTTAACTGGCTCCTTTATACATAAAGGAGCAGCAGCTCTCTACCTTAGGAAACCTTATACCTAGGGGAGATAGCAGCCAACCTCCGGAGAAAACCCATTTCGGCTGCTTGTATCCGCGATCTTGTTCTAACGGTGACCCAGCCTTAATGACCATATGTGAGGGCAGACACAAAGACAGACTGGTACATTTATACAGTCCCCTGGTTTCCTGTTGAGAACCGTGGCCTCAGATTGGAGGGGATGATCTTCATCCTAGCCGCTCAATACTCAGTCGTGAAAGGATCCAATGAGTGCTATAGCAATAAATCCATGCATGAATTGGCTTCGAGCTAAGACATTTGAAAATGACATATCCTTTCATAACCCTGGGTTCAAAAAGGATTAAATGCAGGTATTGATTAACTAGAGTGGTGTGGTACGAATAGGCACTGCATTTTTTTGCTTTAAGGTATCGAGTACTGATACCCAGCCTTACTTACAAGTGAACTGAGAATAAATAATTCCGACTTCTTTTTACTACTTTCCCTTATATTTTGTTACCATATTTTTTGTTTTACTGACTAACTACGAAAAACCAAGTTGGGGAAGCACCTTCTTCTGGAGTAATCCATTTTTACCCAAAGCGTTTGCATTTTCCGACCCATCTCTACACACATACTGTATATTAGTAGAAGAAGTATATCACGAGAAATAACAAGAGACAAAGAGGCAAAACAATCCAATACCACAAAGATGTCCTCAGGGACAAATACAACAAATATGTCTCCTTCATTGATGGTTCATTCGAATGCCTTTCTTTGGCCAAGGGGTAAAATGCGGACTGAACACAGTGGTGAGTTATTTACGCAGAATTGTCATAAATCAAATCCAGTGGTGGAAGAAATATAATGTGCAACTGAGATGGAGGAGAAAAAAGCACAACAAACAGTACTGAATAAGAGCAATAAGGAACACGAGATAAAAAATAAATATAGAAGGGGGGTGGACATTTTTTTTTAAAAGAGACACAGAGCTGTAAGGCAGAGAAGAAATACAATACAGGACAATTCTAAGCAACGCTGAACAGATTTTGAAAGGTAACTTAGAGAGAGAGTGCGACATAAAGAGAGAGAAGACATCTGAAAGCAGAATTAGGACTGATGGAGCTTTTTAGTGAACATTATTGACAGGAGGAGAAAAGGCCAGATGTTTGTGCTATGTAGGTTAAGTGGTGCAGCGATGGGCTACTCTTTGGGACAACACACACACACACACACACACACACACACACACCACACACACACACACACACACACAAACGTGTCATGATGTGATCTGTAGGACTGAATACACTAGCCTTGGGAAAAGAAGGACATGAATTCACTTTAGGGTCTAAAGATGATTCACCCATCGCATACGCTACTGCTTTAGTGTACACACATACAGTATTGTATGATAGTTAAAGTAGTTGCAACTGTTTGCACTTACATCTGTAATGTAAGGGGGGCCCACTTTCTTCGGCTTTCCTTTAAATCCTTATGTCCGTCATGCTCAGAGCAGACTCAAAATGAGGTCTGGTCTGCAGCTTGGATTGCACAAATGTTTTGAGCCTTGCATCAGTTATTTCTGAAAATGTTTGATGGTAGAGTCATTTTGGCGGGAGAAAGACGTTCAAAGGAAGCTGTGGGTTTGGCAGTGTTTCCAAAAAGAGTAGCAAGAAACAGTCCTACGTGTTAAAGTAAACATTTAAACATTATGGATTTTCACAACCATTGTGTCTATGTCCTATCATACCGAAATCTCGGTCTCATTTCGTGTCTTTAACATTGAAGATAATACCACAACAGACTTAGATGCATTATTTACCTAATATCTTAAACCAACTATATACATGGGTGACTGTGATGTTTACTACTTGGAATTTTGTATAAACAATAAAAATAACAATGATAAAGTGATATTTCTAAGCGATGGTTGTGTTGCAGTGCACATTAGATCATTGTCTCTGTTGGTCTACATTAGGAGTTTTCAACATGAACAAATATTAGAGAGGCAGAATTATTGGGCGGAGTTGCATTTCTGTCAAAGACTTATTAAAACAAACAGATCGCATCACTGATGACTCTACAAAAAAGGCAGTTGGAGGACTAAAATGGTTATTAAAATGTACAATCTTGAAATGAGGCCTATATACAGAGTGATGCAGTACAGAAAAAAAACTTAAAATATTCATTACACAACATTAATAACACTAGAAAAAGCATTTCTAAAAAAGTATCTTTTACCTTGTGATTTAAGTACAATAATCTTTTACTTTACCTGACCATGTGTAGTTGCCTAACCCCTAACCCTAACCCTTTATCACCATGGTATTTTGTTGCATTTGTTGTTTCTACTTTCAATTTACAACGTTAACGGTGTCTTTAAACTGTGACATACACCTGGGGACATTTGTTTCCCTCGAAATGTAATTTAGAATCCAGTTTATTTGTTTGGTAATGTCATTTTTAGTAGACAGGGTTGTCGCTATGGAATTGTCTTATGCCACTTAATAACAGATAAAGTCTGAAAGGGATTCAGAGAAAGAGAGAGATACAGAGATCGAAAAGAAGAGGAGAGGGAGGGGAGTAAGAAAGAGGTTTGGTGGGTTTTGTGTAGAGCAGATTTGATGAGTGGGTGGAAAAGAACAGAGATAGGAGATAAGTGTTCATCAGGGAGGGCTGTATCTGTCAGTTATTCATTACATAAGTAATATGGATGCTCTTTAGTGCAGAACAGCATCAGTTACTATCCTGTAGAGAGGGGATAAAAGAGAGATGTAAACACAATCTGTATACTTGAGACCAATATACAGTTTATAAACCCTAAATATTCCCATATTAAGATAAGGCAAAAAACAAAAAAAACAAGGCATTACATTTGGTTCAATACATACATGTTTTTAAACTTATAGAATGTATCTATTTTGCCAAACTTGTGTGGATCTGTTTGGACATTCCAGAGATCACCTGTCAATCAGATACTGTGGGTGGGTCTTTAACACGAGAAGTTAACGAAGAACACATCATTCAAGATAAGAAGTACAGAAGGAGAAACGGTTATACATATTGAACATATGACTTTAATGTAGCCTTTTACATTAAAACATTTTGAAACCTGATTTTGTTATTGTGCCCAATGTTCCTTAGCACCTGTACTAGTTTTAATGCTTTGGACTCATGCATTAGCAATGAGCTTGAAGGAAAATCTTAGAAATCTGTAAAGTTGGACATAATATATTGATATAGAAATAAGTGTTTTTTTGTGCTATTGTTATATAACAAGCTCGTTGTCACTAACCATGTTTTTTTTTTTACTCTCTGTTTTCCAGAAAAAGGAGTGGTTATGTCTCAACTGTCAGACCCAGCGGCTGTTGTCCGGAGGAGGTCTGGACGAACCTCCCCTTCCTGTTCCTCACCCGTCTCCCAAGCACCTGCCAATGGGCTCACCCCGTCACCAGGTGCCAGCCAATCAGCAAAGCCCTCTCCACAAGGCCACCAATCAGCAGGGGCCCAGGCCTGCCCAGCCGCAAACGCAAAAAGCGCAGGCGGGAAGTAGCGTGAGCGGACTGTTTGCTCCAGCTGCTGCTAAACAACTAACGGACACCAAGACAACGACACCTGTGTCAACCACAGAGACCCAGAAACCTCTGAAACCCACAGAGGAGAAGCCCAAACCCGAGCCTGAGAACCAAACTGACAAAGACACCAAAACCTCCCAGAAGAAAGGAGAGCCCATCACACCGATCAAGGAAATGAAGAAGTCCAGGCACTATGACGTAAGTCTGATTCCTTTTTTATTACATTGCTTCAGCCTGGTGTACAACTCTGTATGTTAAGCTATGGAAAATGAACAAAAGTTGACTAATCAAACAGTTGAATAGCTTGTGGAAAGTGAACCAAATAGAAGAAGAATTAGGCTGATTATCAGTGAATTATCTATGGAAACCATAGTGTAACATACAAACATTATGTACCTAAGATTGCTTTTTCGTGAGCTTTTTAGCTATTATAGCATGTATGCAGGTTGAGAATGCTTGGCTGTTTCAGCGTGGCAATGCTTCACATTCATAGTTTTTTCCATCATACTTCATGAGCATAATGGAAGCTCTTGTTCATCGGCAGATATGTGTAGTAGACAGGATTATGCCTACATTTGACCTTCAAAATCCTCACAAGATATGGGAAAAGTCCATATTAAAAAGGCTTAAATCAAGTTGATACTTGCGTAAACTATTCTGCACATCTGTACCTTTGTTTAAATGTATACTTATCGTGTGTACATACCAGAAATATTGTATTTTAATGAAGCTCACAGTAAACCCTGATCCGGTGTTGTACAGGCAGCTGGTCAACTTCAGGATCAAACGTGACTGCTTCCTTTAGGGTTCAAAGAGCAGATGCCCTCTCCTAGCTTCCCTATCTCAACATGCTTTATAAAAAGCTAATAAAACGACCCCAGGAAAGTTGGCGTACAACTTGTACAACTGTTTTCATGTCATCCATGCTTGTTGCCATTTTTCTGTTGCTATATTTTCATGAATGTAGCTAAGAAGCTAGCTAGCTATGGAGCAAGACTGCATGTCCCCATTCTTACTTCCACTTCAGGTCCCTAAATTTAAAACACACTCAACAGCAGACTAAACACTTTGTTGACTTTGGTAGTACAGCCCACTGGCAAATATTGCCGTCCCAGCAGAATCTGACCTAGAAAGATGCATGTAATAAATGGACCATGTGACCAATGGACTTGGGAAGTGTATGTTGTCACACGTGAGAAATGGATGTTAAGATTTGACATCATCATGGATCCTGCCAGCGACCGGCAGCCTGTTGCCACATTAGATATCCTCCAACGTTTCCCTCAAGGGTTTGAATGCTGTGTTTAGACTCCAGATGTAAGTAAATGTTTGACAGTGGCTTCTTGAGGCCATTCATGCTACTCTGAATATAGCTTATATTACATATTTGTGATGACTAATGCTCATAGATAAGCCTTCAAAAGGTTGAAACGACTCCATATGACTCCATAATCCTACAATATCTTTGATGTTTTCTACACAAATCTGACATTATTTTCTCATGAGTATCATAGACCTATTCTGAAAATTGTTCTCAGCTGCTGCATGCTGTTGTAATTTTGGGACTGAAATTAAATCAAAGGCAAAATGCAAATGCAACACATTGTGCTCTTGCCAATATACCTTTGTTTATTGGTTTTATCTGCAGTTTCATACAACTCTTTTAAAATGTACATGACTACAGTATCTACTGAGATGCATCAAGGTTTATTCTGGGAGCCTTCATGTGTTCACGATGAAATGGGATAGTTTTTGGTTTAGTAACAACCATTTGGAAACACACTTTCATGTTTGTTTGAATGACCTTTTCTCTGGTAAAAAGAAAATATTAGGTCCCATGTTCGTTTGTTTTTTGTAGCATTGTTGGCTTTCATAATCTCTCAGTCGACTCTTTAAATACTTTTTTATTTAAAGCTTGTTTTGTTATCTTGAATTTCTTGTGTCATCGTCTCTATGTTAAAAATGACTCTAATATTTCATGTGAATTATATTTCAATTCTGTTTTGTGATCACAGCTTAGACCCAATGTTAAATATAGTAGCATATACAGTAGTCATGGTATGTTATGAGACACCCTATGATTGGACGTCCATGGCTGTTTGGAAAGCATGTCATTGATTCCCTGCTCACAGACTTGCTGATGCTGCAAGTGGCAGCATTCATGGAGGGAGTGAGAGAAAAAAAGAGAGGGAGTGATATAATTGTAGATGTCTTACTCGGCGGCAGCCCTCGTACTCCCTGGAATATTTATTAAGATTGGCTGCTTTGGGCCTTTTCAAAAGCAGAGCAGACCTTCCTCATCAAGGTAGCTGCTAGGAATTTAAAGTGGGGAGAACTCAAAGTAAAGTCTCCTTTTGATATATTGTCATTGTTTGGAGGTTTTCTAGCAAACATTTCCTTAATTTTTGTATCTATTTCGCATTCTGTCCTCCATCCCCCTTTCATTCACGAGGTTAGTCACTTTGAAATTATGATTTGGCATGTTATTAACAGACATCTGAGACAGAGCCATTGATGACCGAGTTTTGGTTATATGTTCTAGTCAAGTTACCTTCTCAATCGTCATGATCAAAAAACTAAATTCCTACAAAAAACGCAATTCGACTCTCCTCTTTCCATCAATGGCTCAAATAATTGTTAAGAAACCTTACAACTGTAAGCCACTTTATGAAAACTGTATAATGAAATATGTAATGTAATGTCCAAATGATGTCATATATTATATTGGTGGATATTGGCTTTTTTAATAAATCTCACCATGCCTTGAATGTATTGATTTAGTGTAATGTTGTATAATATTATTTCTTTATTACATGTTTTAATTCTAAATAAAATGTCAATGTTTTTATATTCAGCTTCAGAAATAGGAAAGCAAATCTGTGCATATTTTCCCCACTGTTTTCCTGTATAATTTACATCCATAGGGTTATGACCAATAGCTGCAAGCCTTTTCTCTAATGTGTTCTCTTTTAATTAAGTTCTGTCATTCTTTCTTTCGGCTTTGTTTTATTTAGAAAGCTTTTGATACGATATCATTGAAACATTACATTTTGGCCCACATATGAGCTCAGCTCTGATAATGTTATAATAATGTTGTATCTGTTGTGAGATTTTAGGTTTCATGAAAACTAAATCAGATGTTGTTACTAAAACATGTTTGGTGCTGTCCGTTCAACATGTTAAAGCTCAAGACTCAGCAGAATTTCAAATCACGATAAAGGTTTTTTTAGACTTCAGGTTTTTTAACCAAATGAAGAGAACCCTACTCTCATGAATGTTTAAAATGTATTATGTATATATATATATATATATATATATATATATATAGCACTTCATTGCTTTGTAGCCAATGTTCCAAACATAATGGATGATTGACATTAATGTACTTCAACCTCTGGGAAAGCTATTTGATTGAGCTTTGACAAAAGTTAACAGTTTTTTTTATTTATCAATATATGTTTACGTGTTGAGTTCAAGAGAGCTTTCCGGGTCATTGCTTAATGTCTACAACAAGAATTTAGTACAATGACATAATGTAATGTACTCTTTTTATTAAAATTCAAGAAATGCGGTTTTATCACGCCTGTTTAAGCAAGTGATGAATAATGAGTAGACATTTTGGACAAGCAATTCCTACATTATATTATAGATAAATACTTAAAATAAAAAAGAAACCATTCCTTTTTTCATCTAAAAAATCTAATTCTAAATATATGTGGGCTTAAATTGTATGCATAGCAAGGTGTTTATCCAGAATCAACACATTCTTACACTGCATTAATTATGAATTTAATTTTAAACCCTAACTTTCCCTAATACATTCTTCTCTCTTTCTTTTTCTCTCTTTAGGATACAAAAAACAACAGCACCCATGACTTGTCACGCAGCCCTCAGAGCCTAGTGACACCGGCTACTCCTCTGATGGCATCTCCAGCTCCCACAGTGAAATCACAGGTCTAATCCAAGAAGAGGAGATGAAGCTGAGCGAGAGGGGCATCACTGGACGAGGCTCCCCACCGAGCCCTTCAGAAATCACCAAGCTAGAGAGCTCCATGAGGCCTTTGCTGGAGAAGAGCCTGTCTGAAGACAAGGGGGACAGAAGAGGGAGGAAGCACAGAGACTTGGATGACAGAGGGAAGCAGCGCCCACGCTCCCTGTCAATCCCACCAGATTCATACGACTCTGACGAGGAGTTGGAAGATATAATGGAGGAGGAAGAGGATGGAGGAGAATGGGAGGGTAAACGGAAGGAAGTGAAGGAGGAGAAGAAGGAGAAGAAAAATAAGGAAAAAGAGGCTGAGCCCACAGAAATGACAGATGAAGAGTTCATGAGGAGACAAATAATGGAGATGAGCGCTGACGAAGAAAATGAGGACGAAGAAATGGAGGAAGAAGATGATGAGGAAGATGAAGGATATGGCTACCAGAAACCCAAAAAGAGCCACCTTAAACATGTCTCTGACTCTGGGAAAGAGAAAAGACGTCTTCAGCACCACTCCAGCAGTTTTGAGGAGGAAACAAAGAGCTCCTCTGATGTCTATAAAGGCTCAATGGAGGAGGGTGAAGATGATTTGATGGCACAAGGAGGCTTGAGGCGCTTCAAAACCATTGAACTTAATAACACCAGCAGCTTCAGCCGGGACATGGAGCTGGGCAATGAAAATGACTTGAGCCTCGATCGGGAACCAGAGCTTGAGATGGAAAGCCTGACAGGATCTCCCGAAGAGCGTTCTCGGGGCGACTACTCCTCCACCGTGCCAGCTAGCTCATCCTCATATGGCTCAGGCCAGTCTCCTACTTCGATTTCATCAATGGAAGAGGACAGTGACAGTAGCCCCAGCAGGAGGCAAAGGCTGGAAGAGGCCAAGCAGCAGAGGAAAGCGCGCCACCGCTCCCACGGTCCACTCCTTCCCACCATTGAAGACTCTTCAGAAGAGGATGAGCTGAGAGAGGAAGAAGAACTTCTGAGAGAACAGGAGAAGATGAGGGAGGTGGAACAACAGAGGATAAGGAGCACAGCACGAAAGACCAAGAGGGATAAGGAGGAGCTAAGGGCTCAGAGGCGCAGAGAGAGATCCAAGACACCACCTAGCAATCTCTCACCCATTGAAGATGCTTCTCCAACCGAAGAACTGAGACAGGCGGCAGAAATGGAAGAGCTCCATCGTTCATCTGCTTCAGAATATTCCCCTCAGAGTCTGGACTCAGAGGCTGAGGGGTACGAGTCAAAACTTTACAAGTCAGGCAGCGAATATAACCTGCCTACCTTTATGTCTCTCTACTCACCAGTAGAAAAATCATCAACTACAACAACCACCACAGCACCATCTTCTACTGCCAAACCACTAAAGAGTGCTGAGGAGGTTTATGAGGAGATGATGAGGAAGGCAGAGATGCTTCAGAAACAACAGAAGCAACAGCAACAACCAGCAAGACATGGGCAGTGCTATGAAGAGGATGTTAATGGACAAGGTTATGAGGAGGAGTATGAATATGAACAAGATCAATCATATGACAATGAGGCAGCGGAGACAGAAACAGATATTTATGAAGAGATCAGACAAACATCTCAAAACATTACCAAGATGCAGCAGGCCACTGATGAGCAAGTAGAGATCGAGATTGAGAGCTCCTATCCGGACAAGCAGCTCCTTGACACAGGCTCAGCCTTTGCTAAGCTTCTTGAGCAAAGCAATGCTCTGCTAACTCCAGGTACAAGCCCCACCCAGGTGTCAGCTCCTGTCTCCTTTGCTGAGACTGGAGGACGAATTCCTGATGTCCGAGTAACACAGCACTTCTCTGCAAAGGATGGTCACAAAGACAGGATCAAAAGCCAAGCAGGAAAGAATGGAATTACTCCAGCAGTGGCTGCCACCACTATTGCAGCTTATGGAGTTTATGCCAGAGATGCAGTAACAATTTCTCAGACCAGTACAAGTTGCACTATGACGACTACTCAGTCAAGTATGTATAGCCGACAAACGGCAAGTCCTGCCACATCTTCAACTACAGTCTCAAGTGTATGCAGCAAGATTGCAGAGATTACCCAGGCATACAGTCAAAGGGAAGTGATCACCAGAAGGGTAGGGGAGACCAGGGATGTCCAAGTGCGAGACAGCTCTACATCTTCCACTGAGAGAATCATTGAGCCACGTTCTCCCAAGTATACTACTTATTACAGGAGCACCAGTCCTCCTCTTTCTCCATCACCCCCAACAATGAGTCCCACCCATTCACCTTCCAGAAGGAATACTGCTGAATTCTCGACACAGACTTTCAGTTCAGCATTACGAAGGTCTGAGTCAGCTGGCGCTGGACCTACGTCTCCAGTGACTGCTCAGGGAACCCAAACATCAAATCGATCAGTGTCCCCACGGCTCTATCACCAACAGTCTTCCCAGGATACCCCATACTCCCCACCTCCAAGCCCAGCTAGGCCAATGACAGTCAACACTGCTACTTCTCCCCTGTCTTCGCCCACCCGATTTAGTCGCCAATCAACATTTGACAATTACTCCCCATGTAACAGCCCTCCAGATACGCCACCTTACCACCAGTCTCCCACACGTAGTTTCTGCACAACACAAAGAGTGGAAAAAGTAAATGTTGGAACTAGTATGGTCACTGCAGCCAGCCATTACACAAGAGGATCCATGTCAATGGACAACATCTCCCTCTGTCGAATATCTACAGTGCCAGGCACTTCTAGGGTAGAGCAGGGTCATATGATCCAAGGTGGGAGTGTTGTGGACCTCAGAACAGCCACAAAACCAGCTCCTATTATCATGACTGACCAGGGAATGGATCTCACTTCATTGGCCACCGAAAGCAGAAAATATCACGGTGGATCAGAGGGTAGCAGGCATTCAACAATTGTACAGCCCATGATTATGAACCTGAACACCCAGGAGATCATCACTCCAACAACTGTGAGTGTCACTGTGGCTGCCTCCATGTTCATGACCCAGCCAAAACAGCCATCAGTCTATGGTGATCCACATCACAACCAAGTGGATCTTGGTCAGGGCATGGGTACTGCTATGTGTCTTTCCCAGAACAAACCACTAATGTCCCCTCCAACTGACCCAGCAATACCAAAAATCGATGCCAAACTGGAAGACCTCAGTATCCAACAGAAAGAGCTACAAATACAGCAGGAGAAGCTGCAGATGCAACAACAGATCCTTGAACAGCAGTTGCATCAGCATCACCAGATGCAACATCAGCAGCAAACGGCATCTGCTTTGGCGAGGTACAGCCTTACCGGACAGATCTCACCTTTATTGAAAAAAGACTTGCTAGTCAGTCAGACCAGCGCTGCCTCAGCTGTGGTCAGTGCTGTAACACCAATAATTAATCCTGAGCTGTATGGCGCAGGTCCTGTTGAGCTAAAAGGAAGGCCCAGTCCTCCTGGTGTGATATCAGGAGCTAAATCTCCACATAGCATGGTAGTACAGATGGACGAAGGGCCAGAGCAGGCGAGGGCTGTGACTCAGCTAGTGAAGGTAGAAGAAGGACAGGATGCTATGGATTTGACAGAAGGCCAATTCAAACCTGACAACCAACCAGCTTGCTGTGATGTTGTATACCGACTTCCATTTGGTGGAAGCTGTGTTGGTGGCGAGACAGAGGGCATAAGGCCTCCATCTGCCCCACCTCTTACCTATGAGTCTGATCAAGAAAGACAATCCGGAGGGTACCTTGATTATCCAATGGATGAACGTAAGGCCTACACATTACCATTCCCCGGAAGGCTCCAGCCTTCGATGTCTGATACAAACCTTGCTGAAGCTGGGCTACAGTCCTACCACTCCAAACTAGAACCACACATCCAAACTTCAGCAGAACTTGCTATGGATCTAACTGCTATGAAACAAGGTTATGGAGGGTTCATAGGGTTGCAATATGGCTCCTATACAGATTTACGGCATGGAGGAGACATCACAGCCCAAGCACTGCCTATAAGGAGATATAATTCCTTGTCTAACATCAGTTCAGACTATGGCTACTCTGCTCGTGACATTGCTGGCTTCCAAGAAGCTAACTTGGCTCAGTACAGTGCTACAACTGCCAGGGAGATCAGCCGTATGTGTGCAGCACTCAATACCATAGATCGATATGGAAGCAACCCAGACTTGATGCAGTTTGGTAATTTGGGGAGAGGAACTGGGCCTGGGGCTGCCAGGCTCGCAGCAAGTCTTGGCATCAGGCCAAACCTTCTTTTTGGAACAGACGGGAAGCCAATTTCCCACAGTCAAGCACTAACCAACCTTATCAATGCCAGGCAGGCTAGTCTCAGGGCTATGTACCCTACTGCTATAAGGTCCTCTGATGGGATGATTTACTCCACCATTCAGACCCCCATTGCTTCTACACTTCCCATTACAACTCAGCCTGCCTCTGTTCTTCACCCAATACTGAGGGGGGTCTACAGGGCATACCCCTCTGCCAACATGACACCTGTTCCCCTATCCAGTCTCAGCAGACTACCAATGAGCCCCAGAGTACCCTTAACTGGACAAGCTCCAGTCCGTTACCCAGCTCCAGGTCTTCTCCAAACAATGTCAATCGCTGCCACTACTGCTGGTGTTGCACCAGTAGGTGCCCCAGTGTCTGTTTCTTTGACAACTACAAGCTCTACAGTCCAGGATGAACCAGTTTACCTCGGTAGAGGTGCACCCTCATCAACAGAGGTCACCTCAGTACAAGGAGTTGTCATACCAATAGAGCCACAGCAGCAGCCTATAAACCTGTCCCAGGCCCACCTGAACAGTCAACAACAACAACAGCAACAAGTGGCAACTGCTCAACAGCATCCTCCAGCAGCCTATGCCTACCCACCCTCTGCTCCTTCACACAGTCACGGCTACAGCCAACCTCCAGCGGGCCCCTCTGCCCCCACTGGTGGCTTACCCATTGCAGGGGGTCTTCCTTCCTTCCCTCCACCAGGTGCCGTACATAAGGAGGGTGAATCCGAGGCAGAGAGGCTGCATCGGCAGCAGGAGCAGCTTCTGCAGATGGAGAGGGAGCGCGTTGAGCTGGAGAAATTACGACAATTGCGCCTGCAGGACGAGCTGGACCGAGAAAAGATGGAGCTGAAGCTGCACAGGGAGAAGGAGCAGATGCTGGTGCAGAGAGAGTTAAATGAACTGCAGAACATCAAGGACCAGGTAGAGGGAGAAACAGGAGGCGGAATGGAGAGTTTGATAGTTGGTGTCCTGTTTTTTGTTTTGTGGTTGTTGGTTTTTATATTGTTTTGTTTTAAGTTGTTTTGGTGGTCTGTCTTATTGTGTTATTACAATTTAAATGTTTTTCTTTTTTAATATCACACCTTAGATGTGCAAGCAGTAAACTGAGTTGAAAACTACAATACATCATTTGCTAAATGTATGTATTGTATAACATTAATTCTATATACTGTATACGTACAGCATACATGTTTATTAAGTCCTCAACAAAAATTGCGTTAAAATTCTGTTTTTATAAGAGAAAATGGGATTGGATTTATTAATGGCTTTTATGTTCAGAGAAATGTTTGCATCCAAAACCCTTACAAAGATTTGGTTAAAGTTGTTGCTATAGTCTGCATGACATGTAGTTGGATATATCCTGGTTATAAGGTGTGAATGCACATGCCTGTAGTATGTGTGATATTAACTGATAATGCTCAGATGTTGGTTTCATGTTTCATGTGTTGGTTTGATTGATATTCATGGGAAAATGGAAAGTGTTTTGATATTCAATTTTTTAGACTGAAAGAAAAGAAAAGTTGATTCCATTAAGTTGTATTTATCTGATAACCAGCAAGTACCCATTGAAGTATATCACTTTTCTTAGCAACAGAAAGGCTAACATGACAATTTTCTCCTTTTTTGATAGAACAAGCAGTTGAAAATCTTTCAAGTAAACTCAGTTAAACAGGTGTGGAAGCCTTCCTTAATGAGAATGAACTAGAGATGGAATGTTTAATATTCATCTCATACCCGGCAATATTAGCAAAAATCCTAGCTCCTTCTTTGCATTAGCTTGCCATTTTTGCAACAAAGAAAATTACATATTTTCTTACTGTATGAGCATTATGTGACTGGCAACAGCATTAACCAGTACATGCTGCACTTCATTTATGTTGCGCTTCCATTCTTGTTTTTTGCAATATATAGAGGTTTGACTAACGTGGAAACATTTTTCAAAACTAATCCATCAGCACAAGAATGTCACATTCAGTGTCAGGATTCTTTGATCATCTGTTTAACAACCAGTTGTGCCAATAACTCAACAACTTTGTCCTCTTCTGTCCTACTCTCTTTTTCTATTCCTATGTTTCATCATTCATTTGTCTTGTTTGATCATTTCATCTCGTCCCAACATGTTCACTGTCACCGTCCTCTGCTACGCTTCTCCATCTTTTTCATGTTTTTTCGTTTGTCGACGTGTGCTTCTTCCTGTTCCCCCTTCCACCAACATTATTATTAGGTTCTACAGCAACAGCAACAGGAACGTGAGAAACAACTGGTACTCCAGAGGGAGCAGCTGGCCCAGCAGAAGTCCCAGCTAGACCAGATCCAGTCTTTACAGCATCAGCTCCAGCAACAGCTTGTAGAGCAGAAGAGGCAGAAAACAGCTTTAGCTCAGAGCATGCAGGTGAGGCACATTGGCAGCTGGCTTGAAACGGATGTGACATGCTTGTATGATGAATTAAAGATTGATCTTGCAGGCTTAAGCTCTGGTGCATAAGTATAAGTGATCTCAATGTGTGCTCTAGTGCTCATCATCTCAGTTGAATCAATGATGGTTGACCATTATCAACCTTAAAATAATTGTTTCTATCTTCAGTTGGATGTGAATGAACAGCCTTTGCCCTCCTTCACCGACTCTCAGGCGGGCTACCGTTCTCTCCCCAACTCCTCGTCCGATATGTGTCTGAAGAGCCAGCAGGAGCCCATGGAGACCAGGAGCAACATGAGGAAACACAGCTCCATGACCAGGCTGAGTAGAGACAGCTTGGACGGAGAGGGCGTGGTGTTTTACGGCTCCCCCCGCAGGAATGTGGACAGCTGTGTACAGACAGACGATGAAGATGGAGAGGAGAGGTGTGTATGTATATTGGGCAAGGATTACCTTGATGGCCTTCCTACTCAGTTACCATTTTTTTTTTATAAAACAAGAGACAAGCTTATGCAGCCTTTATGATGAATTAAAAAAAATGTAGACAAGATATATATATATATATATATATTAGGGATGTGCATCTCCATCACTGAGGCCGATGCGATGCGCATCTCGATACGTTGCCAATGATACGATACATTAACAATACATTTGAAGCACTGGGCGATGCGATACGATTGGATTCAACATTATACGATTCGGGGCGATACGATGCGATTCAACACAATGCAAAATAATGAAACAATTCAATATGGTACGACAGAGGACTTTGTTTTATTCCTTATATGCAGCAAATCATGAATTAACCAAAAATGCTTCACATATTTGGTTCTCTCTACTAGTACTGCGCATCCCATTATGCTGTTTCTTTTTTACCTTTAAAAACCACCTGGACCTTTCACAAACAGGCCTTTTCACAAGTCCTTTGTCATAGTGTTCTCTGTCTCCAGAGTACAGTACAATTTTATAACACCTCACAGTTAAACAATTTAAGGATGCATTGCCCAGGATTAACAATGTGCATATAACAACTACCATAGTGCAATGCCCATACAACTGCCAGCCTGATGTGCTTAACACTCATTCATAGGCTCACCAGTGAGCAGAAAGCAGTGGTGTGGTTTCTATATGAACAATAAAGAATACAAATAACCTTTCACAAACAGGTATTTCATAACTGCTTACAATTGTAAAGAAGACATTTAAACTATTATTAGCAGTCACAGGCTGCTGTAAACTAAACACCACTCTCACTGACATAACACCTCACTGAGTGATTTAACTCATATGTCTTACTTTCAGGTTTTTCTTTTCAGCTGCAGACCCCATGTCGCCTCTTTATGTGCGTTGCTAAGTTCCTTGTACTACTTGTGTACTTTAAAGCGGCACGGCATCATTTACAATTTGCTTGTGATTTGTCAAGTTGTCCGTCTTTCTTGAAAAATCCGAAGTGTTGCCAAACGTTTGATTTGTAGGTATTTTTCGGTGCGCTGTGTATCTCTTTCTCCACGACTTCTATGTTTGTTGATAACTGTGACGCGGCTCTCAGCCTCCCTAGTGGCGAAGCAAAGATCAAAGATCATCTCTGCTGAGTGCTGACAAAAGTGGATGAGAGGATATTATATGAATTAATCGTTTTTTTACTGATGCAAAGACGCTACAATAGATGCATCGCGAGTTCAACCCAAACTGTAGCCAATGTGCACTCTTTCAACCGGTGCACTCGCATTTTGAACGTTTATGCCGGTGCACCGATGCGAATCGGTGATACTTAACATCCCTAATATATATATATATATTTATATATATCGAATATTTTCCAGTCAAAAGGCATATGTAGACAATTATGAGTAATTGCTGTCAAGTTGTAAGTGTTTTTTAGTTCCGTCCAGTTGAGTCCTGTGAGTCGATTCCATTATGGTTCATATTATTTTTTATCTTCTTCTCTTCTCTCCAATACCAGGTACATGATGCGCCATCGCACCAGAAGGCGTGGTCGCAGCGTTGACTGCTCCGTCCAGACAGACGATGACGAGGACAAGGAGACGGAACACCCAGTTCGCCGAAGACGTTCCCGTTTCTCCCGGCACGCTGAGTCCAATGCCACTGGCAGCAGCACTTCCGCCACATCCACCGCAGCCACTGACACCAAGACAGACTCTCACAAGATGGTTTCTTCCAGTATCGCCATCCAGACCATCAGGGAAATGTCTTGCCAGACGGAGTGGAGCACCTAGGAAGAGTCTCCCCAGCAATCCATGTGACAGTACCAGACCCGAATAAGGTAGAGATTGTGCATTACATCTCAGGACCTGAGCGGACCAACAAAGGACAGTCTCTAGCATGTCAGACTGACCCGGAAGCCCAGTCACAGGGTGTTGTAGCCCCTCAGCTCAGTGTACCAACCACAGTCAGTCCATATTCTTCCTCTACCAGTACTGGAACTCAACAATCTGGCTCTGCGGACCTCCTGAGCCAGCAGCGGCAGCAGCAACACATCGCAGCAAACGCAGCCAAGTTTGAGCGACGCCGCCCAGATCCACTCGACATCAACTACCAGCCTCACAACCACATCCACAACGAGTCTATCTCCAGCATCATCCGGCAGCAGCAGACGGCTCCCAAATCCCCTCAAGTCCTGTACTCTCCTGTCTCCCCGGTGTCCCCTCACCGCCTGCTGGAGAATTCTCTGTCCAGCGAGAGGCTGAACAAGGCTCACGTCACACCTCAGCAGAAGTCATACACAGCTGAGTCCCCGCAGAGACACCCCTCTGTGCCCAGACCCATCAAGAGCACCCAGAGGTCCATGTCAGACCCCAAGTCCCTCAGCCCCACCGCAGATGATCACACCAAGGCAAGGCTGTCCCTCTACCAGCAGCAAGTACTCCAGAGCCAGGTAAAGTCAATCATACCATGCTGAGTCCGGAATGGGCACAATTTAGATAAGATCGCCAATTAGTGAAGATGATATGTTAGCAGCTAGACAGATCACTAGTCCAACTTTTCTGGTAATCGCCATTTGTTTTTATAAAAACAGACGCAAAGTCACTGGCCTTTATTAAAGAATCCTCTGGTGAAAAAAAGACATGCCACACAAACAAACTTAATTTAATGTTAAATGAGGTATCTTGTTATCTGTAGTAGTTTATGTTCAAGTATAGGGATGTAAGGTTTTAAACCACTTCTATTCATTAAGGAGTAATCCACTTCCACGTTGCATTGTCAAATCAATCCCAAAAGAAAAACGAAACAAAGCAAACTGTTTTGGGACGAGTCTGCACTTTTTGTATACTCTGTATTCATGTCACGCATTGATACATTGACTCATCTGATCAAGATACATGTACCTGGCAGTTTAGATCTATATTCAATTTTGCAGTCAAGATATACAGCTAAGATGAAATACAATGAAACTCTTGTCTTTGGGGTCCAAAGGGTCTAATCATGGTCCTAAGATTTAAAGTTTGAAGTATGAGGCCTACAGACACTAACCATCATTTGCAAGGACAAGAAAGCAAGTTAAACAGATGGAAACAAATAGCTTCTTTATTGTGTACCTGTCTAAGTGGAAGAACCCCAACTTGTCTTCAGAACAGCATTAATTAAACAAGCAATGGATTCAACAAGGTGTTGTTGACATCCAATCCAGGTTTAGGTCCATAATGAATCAATAAAATGTACTATATCTTTTTGCCATAAATGCATGCTGCCAAGCTCTGAATTCATAACTGAAAGAAGATGTATTCCCTGACAATTTTAAGGTGATTCATTTCCAAACTTTGTTTAGCTTAATTTTTCTACACATTCCAATACCTCATAATAATAATAATAAGTCAGACCATCTTAGAGAAGGTTTGTGATGAACAGAGCCTTTCAAAATAATGGGTTTTGTCATTCCCTTTCATCCTTCTACCTTATTATGCAACATTTTGAATTCTAGAGCAGATAGTTGTGTTTGACATGTTAACTTGTTGAATCACATAGTTCTTGAAGCAACAACCTAGCAAAAGCCTGCGATAGGATTTAAGTGGTTTGCAATAGATAAGTCGATTAATTATTGGAATTCTGCAACACAATTGACACTAAACATGTTTTTGTAAGTCCTCTAATACGAACTCCACTCTTGTTTCCTGCTGTCCTTGTCTCTTTGTCTATTCGTGTCTCCTTTGTCTTCCTTGTATATCCCTTTGCTTGCATCCTCTCCTTGTTTCTGTTCCTTGACCTCGTTCTCTTTTTGAGTTTTCCTCCCTCTTCTTCTTCCTGTTCCCTACATCCTTCTTTACCTTTCCTCTCTATTCACTTTTCCTCTTTACGCATCCCTCTGCCTCTTCCCCATTCCACTCTACCACCATTTCTCTCTTTATTCTTCTCTCTATTTAATCCTGTGTCCTTCCTTGTTCATCTTCCTATTTTGTCTCATACCCTCCCCTGTCCTTCTCCTTCTCATATTAACATTTGGTTACTTGCGCACCATCCATCGACCATTTCCCCACATTCACCTGTTCTTCTGTTTTACCTCTCCGATCCCTTCTTTCTGTACTTCTTTGTCTCCCCATATTCTCCTGCTCTCCCATCCCTCCTTCTCTCCCTCCTCCCCCCCTCTTTCTCTCTCTCTCTCTCTCTTTCTCTCTCTCTCTCTCTCTCTCTCTCTCTCTCTCTCTCTCTCACTCTCACTCTCACTCTCTCTCTCTCCAGCTGGCTGCCCTACAGCAGAGCTCACTGCTCCGTAAGGTCAAGCGAACCCTGCCCAGCCCTCCTCCGGACGAGACAACAACATCAGCTCATCTGCCCATGATGGCACCTGCCCTCCAACAGGTCTACTTGCCCTCCGTGCCCAGCCACAAGCCCGCCACAAGGTCTGGCCTGGCTGCCAAAGCGAGCCTCCTCAAAGACCTCACCCACGAGCTGAAGGCTGTGGAGCAAGAGTCGACAAAGCTGAGAAAGCAGCAAGCTGAACTGGAAGAGGAAGAGAAAGAAATTGATGCTAAACTGAGATACCTCGAGCTGGGGATCCACCAAAGGAAAGAGACTCTAGTAAAGGAGAGGGAGAGGAGGGATATTGCCTACCTGAGATGTATGGGCGACAGTAGGGACTACATGTCTGACAGTGAGTTGAATAACCTACGTTTAGCAGCTGCAGCTGCATCACATGAGACCAATGGGCTTCTGGCAGCGAGGCCTAACACTGCTCCTATGAGTCAGTTCACCAGTGACCTGAACACAGCAGCCCAGTACCCACCCACCTCATCCTTCCTCTCCTGTCAGTACCCCCAGAGCCAACCCGCACCACCAATTCAACAATCAAGTGTGCCGTACCAGCCCACAACATTCAACCAGCCTCCCTACCCAACAGTGTCTCAGTCCCAGGCACTGCCACAGCCAACACCCCTTCAGAGCCATGTCCCCCCTCCAGGACCTTCTTACCAGTCTCAACCTTCCTACCCTTCCCACACTTATCCCCCAACTCAGCCCCCATACCCCCAGACAGACATGGGGTTACCAGCTGCACCTCAGCCTCAACCCCAGCCCGGGCATACTGGTTTTGGGCCTGCACCGCCTGGTCAGCCCCCATACCCCACCCACAGCTCACCCTATCCCAGCGCTGTGTCCTCCTACCCCAGCCAAACCACCCCATACCCTGGGCAGCCCCAAGTTGATATTCTGACAGTACACCCGGGAAGACCAAGGCAGACTTCGCTGGCCGATCTGGAGCACAAGATGCCAACCAACTATGAGACAATCAGCAACCCCACAGTCATGGTCACCACCACGGCTCAGGAAGCTACCTATTCCAGTTCAGCCCCCTCTTATGGTCAGTACACTGGCTCCACAACCATGCCCAGCTCCTATGGGCCCTATGGCTCAGCACCAGTGTCCAGCAGCTATGGTGGGTACCAATCAATGCCATCCAGCACTTATGGCCAGTATACTTCAACCTCAGTTAATTCGTATGGCCAGTACACCACAACCAATGCTAATACTTATGGCTACACCAACACCACAGCAAGCTCTTACGGACAGTACACCTCTACGGTTTCCAATGCCTATGGGCACCCTGTAGACAGTCCTTCCACGTACAATCATGCTGATGGAATGTACGGAGCTCCTGGCTTAGAGCAGAATGTCCCAAGGAACTACATGATGATTGACGACGTAAGCGAGCTGACGGCAAAAGACGGGCTGGGCACGACGACAGGGGACATGATGCATCATGGCGGCAGTGGGCGTTATCCAGGCGACATCCACGGCCACAGCAGCACCATTGGCAGCACGACGCGTGGCAGCTCCTCGTACGGCAGGACACCCGAAGAGGAAGCAGCGATGCAGGAAGAGCTGTACGACCAACACGGCAGGGGTAAGAGCAGCTACAGGCACGGACCTCTAGGGGGCAGCAGCAGCAGCGTGAGCGCTAGCATGGGTGGGGGATCGTCCTATTACTATGACTTCGACTACAAAAATGGCGGCATCCGCTCCGGGGTACAGAAACCTTCACCATCCTCCAGAACCCTTCTGGCTCCTGCTGTCATGTCTTCCAAGCGCAGCAAGCACAGGAAACTGGGGAGTATAGAGCAAAAGATCTCCAAGTTCTCCCCAATTGAAGAGGCTCGGGATGTGGAGGCAGACCTGGCCTCCTATTCCTCAGCAACAGGTGAGGCTTACCCCTCCTCTCAATTCGAGGGCGCCAGCTGATTGAGGATTACGGATTCAAGAGGAATGCTCAAGACAGCCTCAGTGGAGCCTCTCATGGTAGTCGACACTATGGTTTGACAGAGGAGGATGATAGGATTTACTACACCTCCACAGGCCGCTCCCGTTCCACCGGCTATGGCATGGACAAGATCTCAGCCAGAGACTACTCCGGGTATCGCAGCCGATCCTATGAGAGGGACGACCGCTCCTACCAATCTGGTTACAGCCGGGGGCGCCACCCAACCCGGCAGATCACTGAAGAGGAGAGCCCACTCAGTCCTCTTGGGAGGTTCATGCGTTCTGGGCGATCATCGAGCTTAGGTCCCGACCCATACGACAGTCGGAGCAGTAGAGATCAGTACTATGACGGCCAGTATTGTTCGAGCCACTCGCTGCCAGACGTACAAGACCACATACGGGACCTCCCTCGGACGCATGTCTACAAATCGGATGATACGTACATTATAGACGATTATCATTGCGCTGTGTCAGACAGCGAAGGTAATTGTGGGAGCTCAATGCCCACAGTCTCACTACCTACTACTGCTCCCACCGTTTATCTGAACGTCCCCCACCCACCCAGAAGCTAGGCTTAGCAATGACAAAGAGAAAGATAAAAGAGAGACAGAGATAGCTGTTGCATGCTGGTATTTTCTTCTTCTGAGAGTCACTTGGAGCTCTCTTATCAGTGGACTGCTGTCTGTCTGTCTGCCTGCCTGTCCGTCCTTCCGCCTGTTCGTCCAGTCGTCTGTCTGTCCAATACTCGCATGGTTCTTCGGCGTGGTCGTTTCCTTCGTTCGGTACACTCTGATTCACTTGAAAGTCTTCTTTGCACGACACGGATGCATTGTATTTTTGCTTTACAGGGTTTTATTTTAAATTATGTCTTTGATGTTTTGTTTACATGTCTTTGATTTATTAATTCTTTGTCTACACTGCAAAACGGTCCCTACAAATCTATTCTTTATTTAAACCTTATCTTTTAAAGAGAGACATATTTATTGTTTTACTGCAACAATTATGCTGTACTCACACCATCATAAATTGGCAAGCCAATTGTTTAAAGTATGTTTTTGCTGCATAAAATAATTTCCCCTGTCATTGGCTTTAGATTTAAAGCTTAATTTTCAAGCAGAAAAACAGCCCCCAAAACCAGACAGTTTTGCAGTGTTTTTGTATCCTGTTCATATTGTCTTGTAATGTGTTACGGTCCGTGAAGTGTACTGTATACTGCATGTATGTAAACTTTTATTTTTATTTTCTGTCTTTCTTTCTGTGTCTTCTTCCTCCTATTCTTTTCTTTTGCATGCGGTTGGCCTTCTTCTTCCTGCCTCCTTCCATCTCTAAGCCTGCATGCCGCTGTCACCAAACGACATGGAGATTGACTGTGATCTGCTCTCGGTTTCCAAAGCCTACCATCTGGGACAAGAAGAAACTGACTGGTTTGAGAAGCCCCGCGCCAGTTCTCGACACTACGGCAGCAGCCACTCAACTGGGAGGAGCCGGCACGGTGTCAAACACACCTACCATGATTACGACGAGCCTCCTGAGGAGGACCTGTGGCCCCAAGATGAGTATGGCCACGGAGGTCGACACTCTACGTCCCGTGACCATCGTCAACATGGCAGCTCTAGCCGACACTCATCCGGGTCACGTCAACCAGATGAGCCGAGGGCCTCAAGGCCATCTAAAGGGCACCCAAAAGACCCGTCGATGCGCCAAGACCCTTCAGTACGATCCTCATCTACAGGACGGCGTGGAGAGTCAAGGTCAGGAGGGTACCATTCTTCGGACTACTCCCGAGACCCAGCTGGGCCTCACCACGGACAACGATCCTCAAGACAGGGGGACCCGCACCGTTCCTCACGCAGCAAATCCCAGCCGCCAGGGGACATGCAGGGCCAACCAGGTAAATACGGGGCACCTTTACACATGTAATACAATGAAAAAACATGCTAGCTAACTAATTGCTTGCTTGATTATAGGGCAAATGCATTGATCGAATGATAAGATTTCTTACTAACTTTGTAACTCTTTAACTTATCATCAATAATTTCACATTATTTTAGTCTACATTACAAGGTAATGTAAGCTTTTTGAATACATTGAATAAGTAGTGAAAAGAGCACCCTTAAAAAGTGATTTGCTCCTTTATGCCTAGAACAGTACTCATTTAGATTCTGGCCACTGTCCAGATTGAGCAGTGGTGCCAAATATCCCCATTTAAAACAAACTATGTGTCTTATTGAGTAACAGGCTTATTTTTTATCAAAATGTAAGTCTAGTCAGATCAATTTAAATTCATACAGTTCAATATAAGAAATGTTAAATGTGCCACAAGGTGCTTTAGAATTTCTACCCTGCAAAAAAAGGAAGAGCAGCAGAAGAGAGATCTCTCTCCAAGGACGGAAGGACTGGCAATCGATGTTGTGTGAACAGAATATCGTTTTTGATTTACAAAAATAGACAAAAAGAATGAAAAACTGATAGATTGTTCTAAACAAATCTTCTTTCCACCTTGGAGACCTAGAAATAAGACATACAACACATTACATGTCATGTCACTTGTTAGACGCTTTTATCCAAAGCGACTTACATACTGAATACTGTGGGCAATCCCCACAGGAGCAATTTGGGGTGAAGTGTCTTGCCCAGGGACACAACGACATGCTGACTGCAGTGGGGTTTGAACCTATGACCCCCTGATCCCAACACCAAGGCTCTATCCACTGCGCCACACGCCTCCCTCCCTACACAAACACACACAAGGCTAACCATTTACTAGGATAGGGAAAAAGGAAAAAAAGAATAGAGAAAGAGAATAATGTAGCTTTGCTTGTTTACATTATTATTTTCAGCAGACAACACAGACCCTTTTACTTGGCTTAATAGCTCATATTGATTCGTTAACAAGATTGACCGACCAGAATAATAATAGTAACAGGTACAAAGCTTGCAGTTATCAGAGAATAAAGAATAATAATCAAAGTCAGACTGTGTGATTTCATCAGAAATATTTTTCTTTCCGGAGGAATGGGGCACTGCAGGGAGAGAGAGATAAAGACGGTTTTCATTCACGATCTGTTTTATAGATTAGAGAGCTATCTTAATAACTGCTGCATGCATTGCCAAGACACCCTGCAAAATAAGACCAATAACCACATTGAATTAATGCATCCTACAGACCTACTGTAAACTAAGTTTCCTGAACTAAAGCATGCCCTCAAATAATTATTGTGGCAATAATACGCTGTGAGGCTTCAATGTGATCCCTTTAGATTTACTATTTTTGGTCTGAGGCAGACATATTTAATACCCCATGTTGTTAGGAATGAGTTTGATGCTTTTTTTACAACCAACTGTCCCCTAAGGGATCAACAGTTTTTAATTAACTATATGAAGCGTAACTTTTCAAAGGAATTGTTTTCTCCCAGGGAAGCACTCTGGCTCTGTTCTAAGCAATGTACTCATTAAATTGCTGGTTTGATCTTTGCTCACAACTATTGTTGCACGTCATTCCCTCTTTCATCTCACCTGTCAATTGATAATAATAATAATAATAATAATAATAATAATAATAATACAAATAATCCCTGAAACGCCATGATAATAACAATACATCTTTCCGTAAGTTAAATGCTGTTTTACCAAGTTCCACCTCACTGATTGGAGCATATCAGTCAAGGTTTTTCTATCTAGGAACTGGTCAAATTAGAACCTTTTAGGGCACATGTTTACTTTGAGCAGTCCATCATTCCATCAGGCCATCATGCATTGTGACATATTGTTAAGGCCTGCAGGGTTCAGACTCTACTGCTGATATTTTGTATCGGTTTATAGTATCGGCTGTAAAATAAGAAAAATAATCCACCGTCCCTTCCTCTGTCCAGGCTCTTCCAGGTCTGGCAGCAGCTCTCGGGGTCAGGGCTCCTCTGGGGGCCCTACGGGATCAGGGCGCCAGGGTGGTCCGGGTTTGCAGACCGACGGAGCTCCAGGACAAAGGACCCAGCTCCAACAACAAGCCCAGACATCAGCGACAAGGCCAGGGCAGCCCAGCGCCGCATCGACCATGGGCCCTCAGCAGCAGCTCCCAGCCCAGGGACAAGGCATGGGCATGGGCATGGGGCCGGGCCAGGCCAAGCCGGGACAGATGGGACCAGCTGGTGGACCCATGGGGCAGGCCAGGCAGACCGGACCCGCAGGAACCACGCCGGCAAACATGGTGAGTACAGAGAGTTCAAAAATGTAAAAAAGACTTGCAGCTTTTATTTCCATGTTTTATTGTACCATATTGATATAAAGGGAACAATAATAATAACACTATAGCTTCAGTCAATATTATTAGTTTCCGCCTCTATCCATCCTGCTCTTAACATTTTAACACCCTGATGCTAGCTAGTTTCCGCAGTTTTCGCCCTCATCTGTGTCCCTACACTCTCCCAGAGATGAGGGCTGCTCTATCTCCACACAGTTCAGATGGTTTATTTCAATTCTGCTGAGTCTCTGTTGGCAGGCTTTATCTAACACTACGATTAACACCCAGGCAGCTGATAACTGAATGTAGCTGATTCACTGTCTGCTAGACGCTCAAGAAATTAGCACTCAAAATGTCTCCCTGCTAAAATCTATTGCCCCCTCCATTTACTCTATAATCATAAATCCATGCAAATCTCTTTGCTATTTCAGTCTGAAAACCTCATTCTGACATGTAACACAAAGATTCAGATAGTTTAATATTTCTCTTCCGAATATATTCCATCTGGAGCAAATGTGAATTTTTTGCGAATGAGGTTTACAAAGCCACTGTCACCATTTCCTAAAATGATTCACAACGGGTTTTCACTGCTGAAAGGCGTCCATGATTTTCATATTGCTGCATTGTTGTGCTATCAGTGGGAAAGCAAATTGAAATAATTCAAATGGTCTGATATCAATTTGTCTAGGAAATTATTCTGAATGCTGCTGTGGAAAAGCTCTGACAGGAAGCCATAAACAGTAAATGGCATGTGTCATTTGTTTATTATTCAGTCTGGAAACTCATACACTTACACCCCTATGTTAGGTCCATTGTGTAATTAAAATCATTGATTAAGTGGCTGTAAATAAGAAAATGCTGCACAGTGAATCATAATGCACCACCTCTGCTTTCCGCAGCTAAACTGGAACAAATACAGAAATGTGTGGCATCAGTCCAGTGTCTTTTAAGTCAAGTGTATTTATGGATGAGAATAAGTGACACAAAGAGATTAACAGAAAACAGAGGACACAAATTAAGATCATAAAAATTGTCAAGATCAAAACAGGGCTATATTTCCTGTGTTCAGATTGTAGCAAGTGATAGATATCAGGCAAGCTCTGCTCTGCGTCTTTCCTGAAGCAATTCCCTGGGGTTGCAGCAGTAGCCTCTGTAATTTAGTATTTCTACATGTCGAGAGAAGAGCTGGAAAGAACCACAGCAACACAACTGCTCAGAGTGATTCAGCAGATATCAAAATGTCCAAAACAGTCCACTCAGATACAAATAAGTGGTGGAGCAATGACGCAGGAACATGTGGGTCATCTACAGTGGCAACCATATCAATTACATAACAACTACATTTATTCATTCTGGTTAGTGCAATTTTAATCGCTTCAATGCAAACTTCACTGAAAAAACCTGTAGAGCTCAATAAATAATAAACAATAAATAGTACAAGCACTTATGCGTAAAGGTTGACTATTGATCTTTGGAATAGTAATTAAAATAAACATAACTCAGGACAAGCCTACTAGCTTTTCGAGTGCCACAGTGACACGTCCTAAAACCCGGAAGTAAGTTAGCATTTTACCACTTCCGTTTCCTTCGACAAAAACCAATGCAATTTCTCCATAGGATTTTGGAAAATAGCTGAGACAGATCACGTTTTGTTCAGCCGGATAATATCCACATGTCTACCCTACTTTTATAATTTTCGAATCATAAATCTAATCGATAGATTTATGATCGATAGATTTATGATTCGAAAATTGCATTGGTTTTTGTCGAAGGAACCGGAAGGAGTTTACTTCCGGGTTTTAGGACGCGTCACTGTGGCACTCTATACTTTTCAATCTTACAATATGTAATTTTCTGCAACTTGGCTTCTTTCGAACAAATCAATAACAAAATACAGTTGGGTCACGTCGTCTGGTGATCATGGGAGTAGTTGTTAAATATATAATATTAAAAGTAAAGTAAGAAGATTATGACGGAGGTAATGTTGGATTCTACGATTGTCTCTCCGGTGGTGATTAATTATCAGACTGTTGAGACTTGTCACTATAACTAATGACAAGCTGACCTTTAAGCTTTAAGATTCTTTTTGTAGAAGAGCCATTTAGGGCATTGCTCTAAAAATGTTCTTCTTGTCACTATGTTTTAATGTTGACACTACCTTCAAAATAGAAATACCTGAATATATGAATGAATCAGTTCTTACATTCTGACTCTTCAGCTCCTACGGTTTAAAATTGCACAGTGTCCTCAAAAACCGGTACCACCTTGAATGACCTTAGTCATTCATGCAAGGTTAAGAATTTTCAAAAAGCCTGATCAATCATGGCTGATCCCAGCCTCCCATAGGATACTGAGTTCAAGTTGCCTGCGTTTGGCTTCAGATACAATCAGCCAAGATGCAGGACCAATACACTCAGGAACTAGTTTGTCCCTGCTGCCATTGGCCTTGTAAATATCTCAAAGTGATCTTTATATGGTATTTATTGTTTGTCTGATGGTGGTGTGCTAACTGCTTGCTGTACAGCAAACTGCCCCTCTGAGATAATAAAGGTATTCTTGATCCTTGAAAACAGTATAACAATACCCCTGCAAAATGATCCGAAGACAGGGATAGAAATACTACTTTACTACGACTCTGATAGACAGGAAATCCTAGACTGAAAAGTGTGCCAACATTACTATCATGTGAATATATATATATATATATGAATTTAAAGAAAATCCCCAAATTCCCCCTGCTGAAACCCCCCGATTAGACTCCTTCATTTACTTCTGTAACATAGTGTCATCACTATGCTAACCAATCAGAGCAGACTGAACTCTGGTTTCAGACAGAGGGTGAAAAGAGGTGCTGCAGCACAGGCAGACAAATGTTGAGAAAAATAAAGACCTTTTTGAACATTAAAGTGTGTAAACATGTCACAGTAGAGGAACAAAATACAAATATCATCCTGGGATTGTGCACAATAGGGCCCCCTTTGAGTACATATAGTGATATTTAATATTGTAATATTTTAAATATCACCCAGATTGAATTACAATGATGAATAGATTTCCCAAAAGCTATTCCATATTAAAAATATGAATTCCCCTGACCATGAAACAAAGCAAATGGGATGAACTATCTTTTCTTCAATCATTATATTCTGAATGGGCCTGATAACAGTTGACAGTTGGCCGTGTTGTCGGTGTTAAAACTCATCATTCATGTCATTCAGTGAGATGTCACAACACAACACAATAGGGCAGCAGCTTTCTCTGTCACCCCTCCCTCAACCTTCTCTATTTGTGTGAAAATGATGTGAACAACTGTTTCCTCCCCACTATGTTCAATTACCAACAGTTTCACTGTGCAAGAAGTACAGCACTGAGATCCTTGCGTTGCTAAATGAAGTTTAGTGCTTCCCCCCCAGCACCACTCCTGCTGTTTTCACCTTTTGGTATCTCCATCTCTCTCCCCAGGCCAAGATCGACACGCCTCCAGTAACAGCGATTGGAGCGAAGGCAGCGCCCGTCATTGCCGCAAAAGCTGCCCTGCCCCCCCTCACAGGCATAGGTACAGTTATGATCACCACACACAGAGACTCCCACCACTCACACGTTTTGCCAGCTGCTGCCCACTGTGTCTGTATTATGTAACCGCTGTGTGCTGTCTCATCTAATCTGAGATTTATCTGCACATAATCCCACAGTGGAAATCACACAGGAGGGGTTTCACTTCATGGCAGCGGATCACACTCATTGTGTTTAGTCAGAGTTGGTCAGTTAATTAATTTGGTATTATGTAATTCAGTCAATTAGTTGAGTAGGTCCTGAAATCTATTAGAAGATTTCTGGATAACAGTTTTTTATCAAATGCGTGGATCTGATGTCCCTCAAACAGACATGATTAACAGATAATAGGCAACAATTCAGACATTGACAATTGTTTAAATATTTTTACAGCAAAGTCAAAAATGCATAAAATAAAACTATTAGTTATTCTTCAAAATGTTTTTGGTATATCCTGAAACCCTGTTATTTTGACAACGTACGTCAGTCTAGGAAATTGTGTTATTTTTCATTATTTGTTTATATCATGTTTCTGACATTTATTTGACTGACTATTTTCATTTTCTGGTTATTAAATATTGGAAATAAACTGGTGCTATAAATCTTTCCCTAACCTTAAAGGAAGGGTTCACCCAAAAACAAACTAATTTGGATAAATGTCACACTAAAGCACAAGTCTTCTATAAAAAACATTTGAACCAAAGACAAATATCAACGCTTTGATATCACTGTGTGGTCAGTCAGTCTGTCCTTCTGTCTAGATGTGTTGTTAAGTAGTCTGTTAGTTACATGGAAAGTAGAGAAGTAATGAATGACAGCTACAACAGCACATCTATACACACAATCTGGCAGCATAGCACAGGAAGTCCATGTAGGTCTAGCGACACATCAAGTCAAGAGTCTGTATCAGTGGACTAACAGGAGCAACTAGTGAAGGTTAAAACATCATATTACTGCCCACTCTGTTTGAAGTGATCTTTGGAAAGTGCAATGAGAAGACACAGAGCACTTAACACCACAGATTTCATCGTAGAAAAAGAAAACTGACATCTCTTGTCCTCTGGAAACGTCTCTCTTCTCCTTTCCCTTCCATTTCCAATTTCTCCTTCCACTTTCCTGTCGTCCTCCCTTCCTCTCTCTGTTTTCTTCCTGTCCAGGCTCCAAGGCAGCTCCTAGGCCAGGAGGCATTGGCAGTGCAACAGCAGGAGTGCCTGGTATGGAGGGAGACGGCATGTTGTCCAAGATCCTCCCTGGAAACGCCGCTGAGCAGGCCGGCAAACTGGGAGATGGTACGACATACAAATCACCAAAAAACAGCACATTTTAAAGAACTGATTGGGCCCTGATATAATTTAAGTCATCATTCATGTTAATAAGGCATCAACTGCTGATCGTCACCATGTTAATAGCCTAACATTTTTTGGAGGAAGGCACTTGTCAAACTAGATACTTTACTTCCTAACGTGCCCTAAATCATATTAATTGGATGGATTACTGACACAGGCACAGGTGACTATTTACTTATTAGAAAGTCATTCAAACAACTACAAAAAAATGCAAAATAACTGCAGAGAGGCACAGAACTGCAAAGAGACGTAAAATAACTACGGAGAAGGATGAAATAACTACAAGGAGATGCAAAATAACTACAGAGATGGACAAAAGGACAACGAAGAGATGCTAAATGGCTACCAAGAGAGACAAGACAGCGACAGAAAGACAAAATGTGACTACAACGACACAAAATATAACTGCAGAGTTAAAAATAGGACTTGAAAGAGACACAAAACAACTACAGACAGACTACAACAAAAATAATTCAAACGAATACAGAGACAAACAATAACTACAGATAAGCAAATAAAATAAACACAAAACGCTATAAAAAGGCAAAACCACCTCATGACATCACAATTGAACTGTAATAATAGCAACTGATAAAAGAGCTTTCAAGTTGCGCATCAACCAAACTCAAATCTCCTCATGCCTTTCATCTACAGTAGTTAAGCATAAACATCATCAGTAATGCAAACACTTTATCTGGTTGAGTCCTTCAGTTCTCACCCATCAGCTAACATCTTTTCTTGTACGCTTTCTTTCAGCTATAACCGGTTTGGGCAAGAAACTCACCTCTTTCTTCTGAGGTGCTTATATTAAGGTATGTCTTTTCCTTCGTTTCTTTGTCTTACAGTATGTATGTGCAAAGTTAGACCTGCAGAAGCCGGATCATCACTATGGAACAGGAAGTTGATGAATGGTGTAAAGGGGCTGCTGTTTTATGGGAAAGGTTGTAGCTGAGGGTCTTACGTTTAAAACAGCTTCCCTCGAGTAGTTTCAATTGATGAACTTCTCGCAGATCATTTATGTTGAAGTCTTTTGAATATAAGTCATAATAATGTTAAATAAAGTATGACCTCATGACTGTACTTGTGAGAAAGCAAAGACCACTTGTCTGCTTCTCGGAAGATACTGATCGGACAGCAGCAGTAGATCTGATCAATGATTCACGTACAAAAAGCTGGAAACATTTATATTTCTCTTCAGTGAACAAAAACATCTCGACATAAGGTATACATATAAATCTGTGAGATGCTGGTGGGATAATGACAGATAGCTACACCGGGTTGTTTTGACTCTTGTAGGCGGCAGCAAGTGGGCGACTTCAAAGTGGTTTACTCAGAACAGACTGTGTTCCTAAAGCAGCGTGTCTATGTCTAAGTGTCTCTATGCTCCATTCTCAGTCGGTTCTTATTTTTCTATATATTTTGACAATGACAATTTATTCCTTCTATGACTCACTGTCTGTTTCAAATGAGTTGTTTGTTTACAGCAGATCATTCCAGCTGATATGTGTTTATTGTGAATGACTGTTTTGAGATTTGATATACTTGAGACTGGACTTTCCAAAATCATGAAACCAAGTTTTGATGTTTTAAATAGCAGAACAATAAAAAATACATAAGACAGCTTGCAAAAGTCCTTGCATGGCCGCATATGTTGAATATTTTATTATCGGGCTCCATCTTGTATCATGCAATTTGAATGGACCACGTTGAGGGATGTGAAGCATTTGCGGCTTGACTTTTGCTGATTTTGACATTTTCAAAGACCGTTCTTAATATGACTGGAGACTTCTTTAGATGCTAAAATGTCTCCATGTTTTTGCAGGACTATGTAAATGTGAAATGACAGCTACGAGGCCCTGTACCAGAAAAACCTGTGGAATTTCCCCTGCTTTTAATTTACTAAAAAAGAGAAAGATGATGAAGAGAGAAGGGAACAGAGAGGAGAGCTGAGCTTACTGGTGAGTACCTTAATTGTCATTTAACCTGAAAACACTGATTTATGTAAATGTGTCTGCTACCACAGTTTCACTAAGTATCTATTCATCAATCCTGGAAGCTGATTACTCAAATCAGCTGCTGCAGTGAAACCCAAGCCTCATTCATAAGCATATTTATGTCATATGAGAGTTGGTTAAAGGTTAAAAAGGTAAATATAGCAATTCAATGTGGGTTTCATTACCTTGAGATGTGTTCGTAGCTTACATGATGCATCTGTGTTTGGTTGCTTGTCAGTTTTATGTATCATTATGCTTCAAGAGATATGTATAGCTTTTAGACTATAAACAAATCAGAAACTGGTAATTACCGTAACCCCTATATGAAATGAACACAGCCTACCTTAAAGAGTCCAAAACTAATGGTGCATTATGGTGACTTTTATAAAAATGTGAAGGAAATCATTTTCTTTATTGCCACCCTAACCCCAGCCCTAACACAAGTAATTACAATGTGTAATTAATGGGGCAAATGTGGCAAGTTTCATGATGTTAAGGTAATGTTAAAGTTTGGACATTTAACTTTATCACATGTTTGAAAATTAGCAAAAAATACGATAAGATAATTAAACATATATCTATATAACTTGACAACATATCCTGTGGGCACATTGGGAACCACGTTGAGAGTTTCTTATATATATATATATAAATGATGTACAGATTGTATCAGAGGATGGATGTTTCCATCAAGTAAATCTCCTGGTCTGAAACGCTGCCGCTTCCTCTTGCAGCCAACAAGGACTGGAATCCTCTGGATGCTTCATGTCTCAGGCCTGAGCACACACTGCCAGAGAGAACATGCTGCTCTCTCTGGCAGTTAGACAGTAAGTTACTTTCAACTTTTCCTAACTGATCCCTTAGAGATCTTTTTAAAACTAAACTATAAAACTTTCCCAGTAAGTCAAATCCAAAGGGGACCGAAGTCAGGAACGTTCATTTGACCTTTAGACCCAGTGCACAGTCCTGCTAGTGCTGTTACGCCTTACCAATAATAGTCAAATAATAGTATCTGCTTCAGTGCGCCAAGAAAGGAAGAGAAGAAGAAAACGGCAAGCTAGTCCACATAGATGAACAATGTTGCATTCAATATACATAAAAAATCAGCTTTGCAAATGTTTTATTAGCTGTTATTACAAGGCTTGGTTAAATACTCGATTCTGATTGGTCAATTTGGACATTTCAGAAGTTAATACTCGATAACAGACTGTTGCAAAGGAGGATCAAAGGACTATGTATAGACATATCAATTCGGAGAAAGAAGTCTGGTAAATGTAACGTTAGCTGCGGACAACAAACATTGGTTTACCTTGGAATACTTTTTGAATATCTTTTTTTATATTTGAGAGCACGAAACTTCATGATGGCTGAGCTGTACCCAGTGAAAAAAAGAATAACGGGGCAAGAGAAGGAAAGAGGTTAAAACACAGAGCGCTGGACGTCAGAGGAATCAACAGAAGACAGACAGGAAGGAAACACTAACAGGAACTCAGTATGGGTTCTGGCATTGTTTAAAATCAAGTTAATGGAAAAGAAAATGTGAACAGACATGGACGGTTACAGAAAAACTCAACCAATGCTGCTGTCATTTTGACTTACGATGGTGTCTCCACAGTTCCAACCGTTGGTAATTAGTGAAACGAAAAAAAACGAGTTATTTTGTGTGCCAACAAAATAACTCCAGAGGGGACTTAAGAAAACCGAATCCAGAGCAATATTAATCTACTGAGCAGAAAATACAAAATGTTGGTTTACGTATTCCTTTGTCTCCAGGATATTTGTACATCTTCAATTCTTCATATCTCAATTGTTGTCATGTGGAGACAAGCTTTCTGTGCTTGTTCCTCCAGCTCAGCCCCAAGCCAGTGTTGTAGCAGCTTATGTGTTTTTGCAGCTGTTGTATTGTGGCCTTCTGCCGAAAACACTGGCATCTGGGTTGAGTGAGTTCAAAAGCCTGCAGTCAGCTCAGCCAGAAATACATCAGCAAAAGTCATTCGCGTTCCAAGAGCATGGCAATGATTAACTGCCATTTGATTCATCCTATTAGAGTGCAGGAACAATGAAACATCAAACAAAGAAGATCACAATCAGGCTTGTAGCTCGTTTTGAAGAGTAAACCCCTGCTAGAAATAAAACTAAAGTGGCATCATCGTCTTTAATCACCTGTCCATGTGGGACTTTGTACCAACAAATGGAGATGTCTTAGATTGGTTTTCACTTGTTCAGGTTGTGATGTCATTGCACATTGATGGCTTGTCAAAATCTTAAGATATTCGAGGTATATTTATCTTCTCTGATAACAACATCGCTGGAGTCAGAATTAGTTCTTAGGTGGACCTTGAGACCTCAAACCTAAATATAAACTAGACAAAGTGAAAAGTGTGTTAAAAGCTTCCTAAAGGATCTTAGTTATGCCATGCCTAAAAAGATCTGTTCACATAATCTAGCTTTAACTCCTTAATGTGTGCTACAGCACCCTTAGTCTTCTAAAATCAGCGATCCCGGACCCCCCAGACATTATGTTTTCATTCATACATTGTATGGGGAGGGTGTGTCAGAAAAACACAGATCTTTAACTCAGGAGTTTGATATCCCTGTCCCGGGTGGAACTAGAAGTACATGTTGACATTTTTAAATGTATGTCCGTAAGTTAAACAACGTTAAACACGTTCTTGTTTGAGACTAAACCAGAATATTTACTTAAAACTAACCAAGTGGAGTTTCTACCTAAACATAACCATGTAGTTCTGTTGGGTTTTTCTTTTGTTTCATTTCAATTTGCATTAATCAGAGGTTTAAAATTGCAGTGAAACGGTAGGGAAAGGTCATTTTTAGGAGTCAGGGTTAGCTACCCTAACACTCGCGTTTGCTAGCTTACATTGCTGGCAACATTAGTTAGTTCACTAACTTGGCGATCTCCAAAAAGTAATCGTTCATTTTTTATAAATAGAATATGTTGACAGTGAATGTTTTTCAGACATAAACCAAAGAAAACATATTGCAAATAAGTTATGAAGGATTGTAGAGAGGCCGGTGTGGGTCGTAATGTCAGCTAATGTAACGGCGTGGCTCTGATACAGGGGTTAGATGTGTTTTCTACGTGTAGAGGCAGTAAAAATAGAAGTAGCTATAAATAAATCCAAGCTTCTTTATTTTATTGGACGTACAGTCTTTTGCCTTTGGCGCAGTGTGTTTTGAAGCTTTTGATGCACCGTTGGGGAATGAGCAGGCATTGATGTAGCTGCTGTATTTCACAGTGTGCACAGTGTTGCATATGTGCCATAAAAGATAATGTACTGAGCCTGGACTGTGCGTGTTTTTGTGTGCTGTGCAGCCAAGCGCTGCTGACTAACTGCCTCATGTGAGTCTCTCTCCTCCCACACTGTCAAACATCACTGCTTCTCTCTTCTTTTGCTCTCGCGCTCTCACTTCCGTGCTGCCTGTCCCTGCTCTCCTCTGTTTGTCAGGATAGTCATTTTTCTTTCTCTGCATGTCTTCTGAAGATGTAAGGATCTCCCCTCCTTTTTATCTATCCTCCGCCTTTACCATTTTCTACTTTCACCACCCCACTCATGAGGAAAAATGTCTTCCTCTCTCGGTCTTCACCTTTATCATACAATTTATTGCAAAAAGTATCCAGACAGCATACATTACACACTCAAATGAGATCTTGTTTTAAAACCATGGGTATAATATGTTGTAAGGATTGTCTCCACTCCTCGAGGAAGGCTTTGCACAAGATTTTGAAACATGGCTGCAGGGATTTGCTCCCTTTCAGCCACAAGAGTATTAGTGAGGTCGGCCAGTAATGTTGGCCTGACTCACTCTCATTCAGCCCTAAGGTGTCGGATGGGATTGAGGTCAGAGCTCAGTATAAGTCAACTTCTTTTACACAAACTGGGAAAAACACTACATCGTCCAAAACACACTTCTGTCTAGATCTAGAATATCGTTTTATCCTAATCCGTGAAAAACATACCTAGATTAAAAGTATAAGTGAACATATTTTATAAGCGAACATATTTAAATGTCCATACTGTGTGCTCCTGGCCATATCATGTTTTTTCCCCTCCCTCCATCTTCTCTTCCAGTGAGTCAGCTTGCTGTCTGCTGTTTACCAGCCCTTTGGGAGCCTGTTCACTAGAACAGATTCAACCTAATGCTGGGCAAATGTAAATATACAGCATATTTGGAGCAGTTGATCTGAGTCAGGCACAGTGGGAGAAAAACCAGAAGGCAGTGATTCAAGAATGATGCATACCTTTTTCATTTGGGAAACATACTAGAATAACAATGAGATCATAGAGGGGACAAAAACAACATGTACATGTGAATATAAACTCCCACAGTCTAATACCTTTTTCGTTTAATACTATTTTAAGAATCCTTCCACATTTTAGTTACAAACATACAGTTCATCATACACAAATAACAACATAAGTCTTTGTGTGTCAATGTCCAAGCACATTATACTGGTTTTTTTAAGACCTTTGCTATGAACTACTTAATTCTGATTACTTCCTGCCTTGGCTGTCGATGCTGAACCTAAATGAAGAACTTTTGCATTTAAATGTAATTTGCAGGACACAGGGTTTATTACATGGTGGAGACACAGGAGGCCACAGGTGCTGCTAATTGCAGGGTACACAGGTGTTCTGCATGGGGCTAATTACTGCTGGGTCTATATATAACCTGAAGGGCTCGCACTCTGTTCGCCCTGTGATCTGAAGCAGGGAGAAGGGCTCTGACCAAAGAAGACTTTAAAAAAAAGCATGTGCAGCTCCCTATTTGAGGAAATACTAAGGCAGAGATCTTAAGAAGTATTAGTCTGCACAATGAAAGGCCTCAGAGCTGTGAAGCTAATTTAAAAAGCCAGATAATACCAAGGACTTTACTTCCCTGTACTCTCAGGTAGCATGATAACATGTGCCTTTCCCATTATGTAGACAGTTGGTGATATGTTCTTAAAGTGACCTGGACCTGTGTTGCTGCTGCTCATTACAGTTTGTACATGCTGGAAATACTCATTTAAAAAAAAGGAATTGGGGTTGGCTCAAATGAGTTAAATATTTGGATTAATCCTGGCATTTTCACACTATTTTCTTGAGGAGAAGAACTCTTTTCCTTAGCTTCTGCTTCCACTATCATTATCACTCTTTGCTGCTAGGAGTAGGAAGATCTGAAGGCAACAATCTTGATTCTCATAATAAACCAAAAAAAGGTCAGAATTCATGTAGCAAGGATGCAATGGTTGATAAAACGAATGCACCACATGAATGTTACCCTTCTTAAAACTCAATGCTGCTTCCAATACGATCATTAACAGATGAATGCAGATACAAGGCATAATCATTCCTGTTATTATTCTAAATGTTTGGTGTACTGTACATCAGCAGTGCATTTCTTTGGCTCATCCACCATCTAGTGGCCAATGTGACTGTTACAGCATTACAGCTCTACACAGCAATCCCCTTTATTTGAGTAGAAAGGCTGACTGTGTGTCTTTAAAGAGTCCCAAACTAAATTCATTGATCTCATATGACCTTGAAGCAGTTTAAAGCGGACATGTTGACTTTGTCACTTTGGATAAAAGCGTCGGCTAAATACAAGGAAGGTTTATTCTAATGAGCTTACATGTGACATAGGAAGGGGGGCAGAATCTGAATGGCTTGTTGAACCTAAAAACAGAACTGCAAAGTTGTCTACAATTTGTTTGTGGGTTGGTGGGTATTCCAGATACCAAAACATACATAAGTGCACAGAAGATATCCATGACATGTCCCCTTTAAATCTTAAGAAACCTCTGTAGATAAGATCACAGCACTGAATCAGATCATTGCTTCAACTAAACCACCCTGCATATGCCATTGAGTGAATCTTGTTAATGCATTGGTCGCTCTATGGGCACAGATACGGGTTCTTTTGCTCTCGAGTCAGGCTTCATGTGCCACTGAACAACTTTCATAGGAATGAACGGGGTCCCAGTTCTCTTTATACATCCATGGTGCACCCAGACATTCTTCATTTATTCAACTGCTGTATGAGCTTACACAATGTTTGCTTCTATAAATTGTTGACCCTCCAAATTGGAAGGACAGCTGTTGTTATATGCTACACAATGTTTGCTATGCTATTTATATATGAGAATATTGTAGTCTTATATTGTAAATAAGGTGAATATTAATTATAGGACACACATTCAGTGGAGAGACAAGTGAATATGCACATATCGAATGTGTATAAATTCATATTATAATAACCATGCAGGGTTAGTGTTCAATAGACTAAATTACCTTTGTGTTTCTTTACAGATCATGCCAACCCAACATCCATGCTTTATCCAGCGTTTCCCAGCCAAATAATTAGTCTCCATCAAACTACCGCGGAGCCCTCCAAATCACCTGTAGCAGTTTCTCCGCCATTCATTGAAAAGAACTGGCAGCCAAAAGTCTAAATGTGTTTATGCGGCTATTCCTCCATGCCAGTAGAGGGAGCTAAACACCAGCGGAGATCTACACAGTTGTTGGAAGACGAGTAAAACCAATGGTAGCCATGCACCACCTAAGTCCTCCGTTTGGATCTAAACCTGCAGTTGCAATGGAATAACAAGATGGTCGCCAATACGCTGATGATGCCACTGTTTATACGAGAGCTCCTTGTTCCTGCTTACAGGAAACGGTTGCTTTACAACGGGCATGGTGGCATGCTAGGATCCTTGGTTTCACAGTCCTGTGCTCAAACTAGGAACAAACCCACCTCTCTCCTCTTTTCTATCTCCTCTCAAAGTAAAAAAAGAGCGGGGAAAATGTGAATAAAACTTGCTGCAGGTTTTTCTGGTACTACAGACCTCTTGTCACTTAAAGGAAATGTCACGTTGAATGAAAAAGACAAAGCTAACGGCGTAGCCGACCCACAGTCCGTGTTTGTCGGTTCGCGTTTCTTTCCACGGTTTGTTTCTATCTACATTCCAGATTGGAACGGTTTAGACCTTTTGCTCCCCCTCTTCCTCACTTCTCTGCTTTTTTCTTGAATGCTGATTCTTCTTCATTTCCAATCCCCGCCCAATGATCCTCAACTTGCCATGTCTTTAAAGAAGTGTATAGTGGATACAAAAAAAAAAATAGGAATTTGGAATGCATGGAACTTTATATCCAAGACCTTACACTGTTCATCATTACTTAACTGAGGCCATAAGTACACTTGGAAACACTTAGCTAGACGACGTTAACGATTAAGAGATTTCCGGAGCAACACACAGGAATTGGGCCACGGGAATAAGAGGAGCCTTGTTTTAGTTTTTTTTAAGAGGAAAATATGGATTGGTTTTTGGAGTGAAACTGTATGTCGTCGGGTTGTTTTTCAGCCATTACAAAGCCATTGAGACAACATTCACCTGCAGTGCTTGTGGTGATGGGGTTTCTCCAACTGCTCCACAACATTTGGCTCTGAGATGTTCCTCATGTTGTTGTTGGTGGTTATCATATCCTGTGTTTCAATTACTTTCTTTATTGCTGGTTTTTATGTTGCAGGTAACCAATATCGCCTTAATCATTCTTAAATATTTTTATTTTGAAGTGACATCTTTTTTAATACACCCTGTAAACACATATTTTCATCACACCTCTTTTTTATGTAGTTAAAGCTGCTGGAACACTGGCCACAGTGAGATTAATTTATATTTTTTAACTTTGTTTTTGATAATCGTTAGTGATATTATTTATTTTATTTATGTTTTGTACTGTAATCATCCTGTCGATTTGACTGATTCTTATTTATTATCAATACCTATAAAAGCAATAGAGTAAGAGGTAAGGAAGTGAAGAGCACAATCGTGTGTCATTTAAGAAGTTGGTGGAGTAGAAACGTGTTGCCTCCGTCTGTCTTACACACCACTGATGTAACGCTTAAACGTACCACCACCAACGTACTCTGACAATGTTCTACTGCTGTACTCTTCATCAGAGAGCAGGAGCTCACCTATAAACACATGTTTGATACCCCCCAGATCTCCTCCAACGACCAACAGTGAGACATCACGTCTTCACTCACAGGAAGTGTGATGCGCTGCTTGTGTTGGCCAGCTGGAGTCGATGTGAAGCACTGCAGGGCAGCAGAGAGGCACTGAAACGCAGACCAGACACACATTGCGGCAGAACTGGACTTTTTCACCTGCGGGGGTTCGATGTGATTTCTCTGAAAATCCAACATGGACGTTCTTTAGGAGCACCGCCACGCTCCTTTTACACATCGGTGTGTATCAGCATGTGTCTTCACTCACTGCACACGTGAAAGCACACGGTGTCAAAAGAACGAAGGAAAAAAAAAAAAAGCACTCACGTGACTGAGGAACCAAATATAACACACTTGGTTGTGTCACAAAGTCACTCGCCTTTTTTTAACTTTTCATTTTCTATCATGGTGGCGTCCAAGACCAAACCCCCCCAAAACCTCTCTCTCAGACTGTCATGGAAAAACTTCTCAGGTCAGTGTTCTCCCTGCTGTCGCTCCTGCAGTGCATTGTGGGATCTTCGGTTTCGGTACTCAAAAAACTGTCGGGCCAAACATTGCGAGGCCTTCAGCAAAACCAACAAAACCCAACCAACTTCTGCTGTATATTGTCTGTGTGAACGCTCGCTGGGAACCTTCGCATGCCGCCCGGCGCAGAAAACCTCAAGGTCACCTCTATATTGTTCTGTTCCTAATGTTTGTATGTATGTGTGTGGGGGTCTGTATGCGTGTATTTAAAGGCCATCATCCAATGTGGAAAAAAGAAAAAGAAAAAACACGAGTTCAACCACGACAAATATGGTGGGCAGAAGAGGCGACCTCTCATCTCCAGTCCTTCTATGCAATGAATCATATTTGGTCAAAACACGAGGAAGAAAAGCGAAGTGAAAATACACACCAATGGGAAAAGTCATTGTTTATCACACTTGAGTTATTCTAATAATATCCATTTGGTTTGGCATTCCTCATAAATCTAAATAAGGAGGTTCTGTGAATGTGTGTATAATATATCTCACCGGTAGGTTAGGAAATGATAAGAAGGGTCTTTCTTTTTACTCGTAATGCTCTCCTCCCTAACTGGGGTCTCTTTCTGAAGATGTGTTCATGGTAGCTGGGAAATGGCAATGATAGCCAAGAAAGGAGTGTTGCTGTTAAGATGATTTGAGGTCTAGCAGTTCTTTATTTGCAATACAAATACAATTCAAAAAATTCAAACAATAAATAGGTTTTCAATGAGAATTTGAAATAATAATAGACCTAAAGTTAATAAAAAGTCCACATAGGATGCTTAACAATAAAAAAGAGTCTGTTTGCTGTTCTAAACACCAATATTAAAGAAGAAAGAAAAATATATAATAAGAATATATTTTTGAATGGGCATTTACCATAAGCACTGAAAAATCCCAGGTTTCATGAACGTTGCAAACAAGGCCAATTTGATTTATTTTGGCGCAGGGTACACAGAAAAGTTGTCCAGAGATTTATAAATACAAAAAGGAAAGACTTATATAAATATAGAATATAAATATATAAATAAAGATCTCAATACATTCCCTAATATAGGTTGTAACTGCTCAGGGGTGAAGAAGACGAAATGCTCCTCTTTTTCTTATTTTATTTATTTAGCAGGACCCAAAATGCCATGTTATTGTCTACATGTGTGCACTCGTTGTTTGCAGAGAAAGAACTATTTAAAGAATATTTAAGATACTCAGAAGCCGTACAAATTCAAATATATACACATGATAGATAAGATGACACTATATTATATTAGACACAAAATACTGAGCTTTTCAAGGCATTCCTGAATTGAATGAACTGATGTGAGAGTGTTGGTGTTTGAAGATGCCACGACACACTTAGGATTTATAAGCTAAATACACTGGAACGGAAATGACTGAAAAGATAACAGATTTAAGAAGAGGTGGTTTATGAAGTATAAAACATTGTTTATCTCCCAACTCCTACACTTTCTTTTAAGTCACTGTGTAAAAGAAACCAGTATATATATTTTTTGTGAGACGTTTATGAGAGGATTTATTTTATCATACTGAGAGGGGATAGGAAGCTGATGAAAGACAGGAGCGATGAAGAAGAGAGGTTTATAATATTAATAATAATAATAATACATGGTATTTATATTGCGCTTTTCCTGGTGCTCAAAGATGCTTGGGTCGTTAAGACGTTTAGGTATTGAAATATATAGACACAACCATTTTATTTTATAACGATATATGAGATTAGAGGCTATTGAAAAACGCTAGAATGCTAGGTCATCATTCAGATACAAAGCTGCTGAACACTGCAACAAGATCAGTGACTTCACCCTGGAAGCTTTAAAGGAGTATCAAAGCAGAGCAAATCATATGAGAGAGAGTTTCAAGTTATCCCGATTATTACCAACCTTCTCTATTTTATGTCGTATGTTTTTGGAGGTTTGTAAAAAGTTAAATAAAATGTTCTTCAATCACTTTTGCCTCAGGAAAGCACTAACAAAATGCAGCATCCTAACTGAGATATAGAGAAATATAGCGTTGTTTATGCAGGTGCAATAAATTGGACAATTTACGACACAAATAGACCTTCTTAAGGCTGGGGTCTGTGTCAAATGTGTGGAAAATGTCCCTTTTGTTGCTCCTGTGTGAAGAAAGCCACCGAAGGTGACGTCAATATGCATAGCAGCAAGGGCTTTATACTACCATACTGGTTACTGAAGAAAGCCATCCTGTTACTGCCCTCTAGTCGTGGTCTCTGTCTATACTCTGCATGGGGTCTGTTTATATCCTGGAGCGCAAGATCAGACCACAGCAAAGCAAAAATCACTGAGCCACAGCCGGCTTTTTCAGAAGTGTTGGAAGCACAACTGTAGTCCATAATAGAAGATAGAACCAGAATTGAATTGAGATCTGGTCAGGAATAGCTTTTTTAAGGAATATAGTTCAAACTGATTCCATGGGTCATTTGGATCAGATCTATGTTTAAAAATGTAAATCTAAGAAGTCTTTACTCATTTTCTAATCCGACATCGAGACTCTCAGCAATAAGGACAAACCCTTGTGGTGCTGACCGAGTATCAGAGTGGAGGGATTTTCTGACTGAGAAATTACTTTTAGCACCACAAAGAGTTATAACAGTCCACGGTATTCAAATGCAGCTTCGAGTGCTTTTGGGAAACCGGACTGTGTGTTCTCAAGCAAAAAGGTAGCAAACAGTGCTTGTACAGTATGTAGTGTAGGAATGGAGAAAGATTTAAAAACACATCAAAATATATATATATAAATATATAAAAGAGTAAATGTTTCATAGGTGAGAGGTTGTGATAAAGACAGAAATAAACAGTCCATCATTCACAGAGCAGTTATTCATGTTCCACTGTAATGAAGCATCAAAGTAAAGTGCATGAACTGGACACCCCCCCCCATCCCTCGACCTTTTTAACCCCCTGACCTTTGACCTTCACCTCACGGGCTGCCATCTTTTTCCAGTGTAAATACCAGATGAGAACTAAATGTAAATGCCATGAAGGATGTGTTCTGTGCGACACACTAACATACTACAACACACACACACACACACACACGTACACACACAGGCAGGAGAGAAGCCTTTGCACACCACACAGCGACACAAGCTGGAGCGTATGCAAGCCTCCCTGCCCAAACTGTGTGTGCATAAAAACCACACACACTACATGAAACACAAGAGTTGTAGATTTGGAGGATACATGACGAGAATCGCATTGTGTACGTTAGTGGCTGGCTCGTGCGGACTCATTAAACAAGTTGTATTCGGAAATGAAAAAAAAATGAAAAAATATATTGGTCTGTGTAGAGTTTCTATACATGTTGTGTTTGTAAAATGAGATGACATCGAAAACATAAAAAAAAGGGGGGGTAAATATCTGGCTTCCATGTAATTTTTCAGGGTGGACAGATACTTTTTTTGGGGTGGAGATGAAGAGGGTGAGATGGTGAAAAAAGAACCCAACGAAATGAATGAAAAAAAAGAGGGTGAAAATAAACTACAGAAAAAAGGTGAGAGCCTAAAAATGATTACAAAGTGTTCCATTCACTGTTGTAAGTGCAATGAGCTAACTTCCTGTTCCCCATTGTAAAACCTTGTGTATGTGTCCGTGTATTCCTCCTGTAAATGGGTGTAGTAGACCTGGTGCATCATGCCATGTAATGTGATGAATGACAAATTATGACCTTACAATACATTTCAATCAGGAAAAGAAATAAAAGGCAAATACATAAAAAGAAAACCCTGCTGTGTTCCCTCTTTATTTTATTTTTTTAAAGTGCACCCTGATTTTAAAGGGGCCCTCTTTTCCTTTTGGGGTATCCATTTCCTGTAGTGTGTTATATGTTTCTGTGCATGTCAATGGTCTGCAAAGGCTAAAATCCCAGAGCTCCTCCCCCTCCCTGCCTGAGATGCATCCATTGGTCTCCTTTGTTTACTTCTGTAACAGTGACATCACTAAGTAACACTCGCGCTCCTATTGGCTACACATTGTACGAGATAGGCCGAGGGGCGGAACCTTTCTCAGTGGTTGACAAATCACAACAGAGCCGGCCAGCTAACCAATCAGAGCAGACTGGGCTCTGGTTTCAGACAGAGGGTGAAAAGAGGTGCTGCAGCACAGGCAGTATGAGAAAAATAAAGAGCTTTTTGAACATTAAAGCATGGAGACATGTCACAGTAGAGGCACAAAACACAAATATGAAAACTGGAATTTAGCATAATAGGGCCCCTTTAAGATGAATTCTAAATATCATACAATCATTGATTATTAGATTGCAAAAGGTGTTGATGACTAACATATGTGTTTGTGAAATCATCCATGTTCACTGTTTTTAATATTGCAGTACCTTACAGGAGAAAAATGTATTGGGATTATTGTTTTATACAGAAACTCTTGGCAGAATGACGGCTGAATTCCATTTAGTTTCAGGGTCTGTGCATGTTTATTTTCAGGCAATTGTCACAGCAGCCATTTAGCTGTTTTGTCATGTCATGGCAGGTAAAACCTGTTAAGCACCGAGCCTGTTTTTCAGGTCTCAGGCTCGAAAATGACATTCCCAGAACAAATGACCATATCTTCCCTTCTAAAAGGGTTAAATTAATAATCTTTTTTCTCAAAGTAATGATAAACCTGTGAGTTGGATGTAGAAAAGTCAGAATCAATATAAATGTTTTTTAATTGATTGAACATAGTAAAAAACTGTAAATGATAGTGTCCGTCCAAAAATCATTTTTTACTTATAGTGAAAACTACCCTTGGATGATGGTAAGGTAGACTAAAAGCTTTAGGAATCCAAAGTACAACATATAATAAGTACCCTGTATCAAGATTGATGCAAAACAAGTGACATTTGACCTTTTTAGAGAGGTTTAGCAAAAAAAACTCCACTTCTGAAGTGATCTGGGTGGAAATGGCCTTTTTTACCGTTTCTCTGGAACCCATTGGTCGATTTTGGTGATTGACATCTCTTTCTGACCGTTAGAGCCAATAGAATCGAAGGGGAGTTTCCACATACACACCAACGTTACCATTGAGAAATGAAAGCTATGCGCACGCAGTTTTGCATGAGAGTGAACCTATCTCACGCTCTGACATCTGAAAATGGAAAAGCAGGTTTATTGCTTATGGATTATCAGAAATCATTTCAAAAGGACACAGACATTGGATTAACCTATGGATTACCTTCAGCAGCGTTTTAATGCCATTGAAGACCACTTTTGACCAGACAACGACACAGGTAGGCCATGTTGCCGTTTTTAGCTACCTAGCGCCACATGTTTTGATGTCTGTTCTTGTTAATATCTCCACGAGTTCTTATCATGGAGTGATGATGTATGTACCTATCGATTCTGTGTCATCTCACGATGCTAGTCGATATGTTAAGATAAATAATAAGGGTGTTATGAGTGAGTTTCTGTGCAGTAATGCGTTAGCATTTTTCGCTCGTTGCTAATTCAGAGGCTGAGCGTTAGCATTGTGGGGATTTAAAAAAAAAAAAAAAAAAAAGATCAGTTAGCTGAGTTTCTTCCCGTTACATGGATATAAAACATTCATAGTTTATTAAATATTAAGATGCCCTCAGACACTGTTTCCTTCAGATGACGCATTTTTCCCTGGTACCGGGGGGGTGGGGCTTAACAGGTTTGAATAACACTTGTTATGGCCCTGTTCCATTCCGTTGGGCCAGAGCCCTGTTGTTGTGAAATCTAGCTCACTGTTTCACACGAAATAGAACTGGACCGTACTTAATCTATGAATCCCTCCTGTTGTTTCACCCTGTGATGACATGTCAAAATGGCTGTTTGTAACAACTGTGATTTCTCTACTCTGACTTGTAAGCATTCTGATATGAACTCTAGTGGTTAATTGTATTATTGTTGAGTCATCCCGAGTCAATTACGAAAACCAGTGCATACTCAGTGTGGTCTGAGTTTTTCCAACATGTTCCTTAGCGTTAATCTTAATCCAAAAAAGAAAAAGAGAAGTGGCCATGAATTGAAATTAGGATTTTATTAGTAGACATTTCCCCCCCTTTCATTATTCTACCAAGCTGTCCACAGACTGGATATGACCCACACCTCCAAAGTTAAAACATCTGGTACAACTTTCTCAACAAAAATAGTTTAAATACTATAAAAATAAATCAATTGCACAAAATGATATATGCCATTTGTGATTACCTCTGTGCAGCACTTGTACACACATAACATCGACAACAACCCCGTGATACAGTGCAGGAGGAGAAACTACACAGAAGGCATTCATGTAGAAAGAACCGACACAAAGCAACATGGAGCGCGTTTAATGACACAGCAATAATGTGAGGGGTAGACGCTGAATCAGCATTTTCCAACAATGGTTTGTTCCTGTTCGGGTTCATTTAGCATTCGACCAGTTCTACTAATGTAGTGTTTGAGGGATTCATTTTTAATGAGAGTAGCTGAGCGGGAAGCCGGTGATTGATTTTACATTATTAAAAAATAATTTGAATTATGTTTTAGGAGAAAGAAAAAAAACGACATAATTATTTCCTAGAACTGCAAACATCATAAATAATAAACATAAATACAATCACACGAAAACAAGGGAAGGAAAAAGGGAGTTGCTAAGCATGACATAGAAATCAAATCAAATAATTAAACACAAATGAAGAGATAAATTGGTCCAAGATGTGTATGTAATTACTTCCAAATATTCTGAGTATATTGAGATAAAGTGAGGGTGTGTGTGTGTGTGTGTGTGTGTGTGTGTGTGTGTGTGTGTGTGTGTTACGAGGAATGTAAAGCTACAGTACAATAACAGATGACACAGATTCATGTTGAGGTGCAACACTTGCATAGAGTTGGTGAAATAGCACTGATGGAAATGTGATATTTCAAATAGCAGGGAACAAAACGCATCAAATGGTGATTTAAAATGAACATTACTAAAGGTCACAATAGATGTATTACACTACTGCCATCGTTGTTTAAAGGAGTGCAAACTAGGGTGTAACGCTCCCTTTTTCAACAAAAGCTCTCTCACTAGTAGTTTTCTGTCACAATCTCACAAACAGGAAGTGTGTAGAGTGTGTGTTGCAGATAGCAGGAAGTAGAAGGTTCATTATACATTCATTTAATCTATATATAAATCACATATGAATTTAAATGAGCACGCCTCACAACCTTAGACTGTATCTGCCCGAGCAAACCGACACATACAGGGATTTATTATGACTGTGCAGAGCATGACTCATCAAGTTTCTGTACAAACACTCAGCTTTTCGTGTCTCTTTCCCTTATAATGTGCTTACGTTAGAGTACTTTTTGCTTCAATTGGAAAAAGTCTGGGAGCTTATGACTTGCCGATGATATCTAACAAGTTGCTTTTTTGCTACAATCAGAATCGGACATTTACACACAGCAAAGACGGAAAATTAAACAACAGATCTGCCCCTTTTGTGTGGGAGGAACACACACAATTATACATATTGTTTCTTTTAGTGACATTCTTCCAGCCCTTACATCCAATTCAACTGCACAGCAGATTATTACACTGACATGAGTAACGCTTGCTTTTTGAATCATGCTAAAGTGAGTGCCAATAATAATGTCAATCTTGAGGTTTCATCATTGCCATCGTTCACACACCAAGTGCCCTCTCCTGTAGTTAATATGGCTTCACGTGTCTGTACATATTTATACGATAATTTATGTATTTACTTGTATTTTCTCCACACAGGTGGTGGTTGTGTCAAATCTGGGAGTTGTATATACAGTTATAAATGACAAACTCATGGGGAAAGCAGAATTGTGCCTAAATTGAACTTTCAACATTTCCTCATCCTTTTAAGAGATGTACAAAGCAGAGGATGACAGCTCAGCTGCGACTCAGCAGCTAGCCGTGCTGCATCAGAACATTCCGTTAAGTGTTTCCTCATTTCTTTCGTTAATGTTAATCGTACTTTAAAATTATACTGCAAGAGAAATCTACTTTTACAGACAAACAGAAGCCAAGTGCAGACAGGGGTTTAAAGGTCAATTCATGTGTTGCTGTGCAGGAGAACATCACATGGTGTGTGGTTCCTCTCCTGGTCCCCCCCCCTCTTGCATCACATTCCCCTCTGCTGTCGAGGAAGCATCTGCTCTCTAGTAGTCTGTCTGGATTCATTTCAGCACATAAACCTTTAGCAGAAGGTTAATGTGAGGTGGAGAGTGTTTCAGGGATATTACACACAGACAGTAAGGAGCTCCTTTCACCAACATTTATAATCGTCTTCCTTACAGGGTACAATGTCACCTATATTTATTTTCAAAGTATGTAAAGACAAAGAAAGAGGCCTCATGATTCACACATCCCTGCTTTGACTGTAAATCCATCACTGTGATTATTATGTTTTACTTCATGATTTAACTCCATAACAACACGTGTGACAGTCAGGTGGGGGGGCTGGTTTCTCAGAGTGTGTGAAGTAAAAGTGTTAAACATTCAGGTTAACCGTTGATTTCCCCAGCTCTCTGCCGCTGCCATCCCTCAGGAAGAAGATGTGCTGGTTGCTATGTGACAAAATCACCAAAAATGAGAATAAGCAGAGATTTTTAAAAAAGAGCTGAAGACTCAGAGGGCATGAAGCAGGCTGCTGAGAGACGTGGATGAGTTTCAATCTCCTCTGTCGCTCTCAGTTTCAAGATGGGATGAAGATGGGAATGTGGATTTCTTTTTTTGTACATTTCTCTCCATTTCACGACATTGCAGGTTATACAGGAGGAAGAGGAGGATGATGAAGGCTGGAGGACTATCAGTAGATGTCGGGCAGGTCTTGGTAGTTTCTATTGAAGTATCCCCCGGTGTAGAGCCAGGCCGGGGCGTTGGTGTACGGGTTGGTGCCCATCTGGAACCACCTGGGACACACACAAGGACACCTTTTGAAGTGATTCAGGATACATTTTCTCTCCTAAACACACACTTCAAGTTGGACCGTCACACTTAGCTCTAATCTACCTCTGACACATGCTAAACTAGTTATAAATGTGTTTATTCTTTACTGTGGGGTCATTACTTGATCAGTGAGCTGCATGAGACAGAAGCAGACGGTCTGTCAGGAGAGGGAGAGAAAAAGAGAGCGCTTCGTTTATTATTGCTGTGTTATTATCCAAAGTTAATGTACACTTTTGAATAATGTCGTTCATAAACTATGAGGAGTTTGTTTAAATGTAATAATGATGTTGTTTTCTGTTTGTACAAGCGCATGAATCTGAACTTTTTGATCAGTTATAATTACTACCTGAAGCAATTTAACAATACCCCATACTTGGATGGGTTAAATGCAAATCTGAATTCACTGTGTGTGCTGCGGACATGTTGGACGATAAAAAGAGGATTACAAATCTTCCACTTCCTTAAACGAATAAATAAATGTAGAAATGTTGTTAGCACAGAGAGGAATATTATCTTGTCCATCACTACTTTTTTAATAAAACTATGAACTAATCTTTCTTTTCATCACATTATGTTAATTCAGTTTTAAAAACGATTGTGTTTTTGAAGCTCTTGACAGATGATGGTCATGTTGGCGTCTTGTTTGCACGGTGGCCAGTTTGATCTAATGTAGAACAACAGAGCTCACAACAACACAGTTCTGCTCTGTGTGTAGTATCTGTGTGTATAAGTGCACTCTGCTGAGAGTGTGTTTCCCACCTGGTGTTCCACTCCTCCTCGTCCTTGGCTCTCTCCTTCCTGGACGCTCTCTGTTTCTCCTCCAGACGCTCCTTCTCCCTACTGGCCTCCTCTGCAAGTAACACACAAACAAAACATATGTAATTATACAGTTTAGCTCAGTATAATACACTCGTAACTCCAAGGCAGTAGTGTTGAACTCTCTTAGGCTGCAGCCACACGAAGACGATAACAGTCGTATCTGCTACAGTTCTCGATCAGATAGACGGTTCGGCCACACGAGGCCGACATGGAAACGCAGAAAACGATAACGGGTCCCAAGGTGGGTAGATCTGCGGACGAAACGCTCTGGGGGGCCAAACGGCTCCGTGATTACGCCCTATAACGATCTCATTTCCTGCTAACGATGACGCAATAGCCCCAGTGTTTCGAGCCAGGTCCCGGTATCTCGCAGGGCAGTGCACCCAGCATGAGCTTCCAGCTGGATTGGATCGATATGGACATAAACGCGAGTGAACTCTAATCGGACAGGAGAGGAGACACGCAGCTCGGCATGAAAACCTGCAGCTCCGCCCGCTGTGATGGAGCGATGAGCGGAACAAAACACACACTTCAAGTTAGATCATCACCCTTAGCTATTTGAATTACCTCTCAAACTACCTAAACTAGTTATAAATATGTTTATTTTGACTGTCGGGTCACTCATTACTGGATCAGCCAGCTGCATGAGACCACGGATACTGACGGGCTGTCAGGAGAGGGGGAGGAAAAGAGAGGCTCCGTGTATTATTCTTATATTATTATATAGAGTTGTTATTCGTTTGTTTTAAAGCTCAATAAATAACAAAGAAGACCTTTTGACCGGCACTTTTCTAATTTTGTCCGGAAGATTTAAACTTTAACGGACATGTTGACCGGCGAAACCCCACCTCTGCTGCTAAATCCAGCGTGGAGAATAAACAGAAGGGCAACCTTGGCAACCATGCATGCGCGAGAAGTCTTGTTCGCTGCTTTTGGTGTATTTTGTGGCAGAAGTACAGCGCCACTTACAGGCCCGGCATATGTACTACAGCGTCTCCAGCGGTTCGAGCGGTCTCGTGTGGACGGACACGTTTCCGGTGCCTATTGCGTGTGGACGGAAGACTTTTTTGATAACGGTTTCGGTGCGTTTCCGTTATCGTGTGGCTGCAGCCTTAGATCAACACAAAGAGATGATAGTGACACAGACAGCCAGCAGGGGGCAGCATTGTCTCATTAGTGTCTATTCCTTTTTTTCTGAAGTTCCAGAGAGACTAATCGGTCTTGTCAGTCGGCTGTGATCAAACAGACTCTACAAGACAATTTAAAAAGGGATGTTTAATATGGAATTACCCATCAAGCCGTTCTCCATGGCTCTGATGTCGGGCCTGAAGCGGCAGTCTGTGGGGGCCACCGTGCCCTCCATGCCGGGCTCCATCTCATTGAGACACATCGCAAAGTTGGTGAAGTTGTACATCTGGGGAGGGAAGTGGAAGAAAGATTGAGAGGGAGTTAAGGATATTAAATGTTTGAAATGCCTAATTTCCATTGCATATTTAGACTTAAAGTACCAGGCTTTTTCTAAAAATGTTTTCCTTAATGGAGGTAGTGTTCTCGCCTGAATCTGCCCTGACATCATTGTGAACGAACACTCGCTGAATATGACGGGTTGGTGCAGGATGTCCCGTGTCAGGCTGGTTACGATTCTCTCTGACCGATCAGTGAACAGCAGTCTTCTAATTCCTGCCTAACTGGTTGCAATAATATTGACTGATTCTGCAATTGCGATAGGATTTGCAATATATCAGAGAGAATTATCATTTTTGAAACATTATTTCACATGATCTTTCATTCTCGTTTTAATATGAGGAACTCAACCGAGACATTGTCCTTACTGCATTCTGGATATTGCACCAGTCGTTATGGGATTTCTTAAATATTGATTATGCTTTACCACCTTTCTGTATTGGCTCAGGTCTATTGTTACCTCTATGGAGGTGTTACGGGAAAATAAGTGAGTACTATCATGCAGCGGAAATGTGGCATCAATGAAACATTACAGTCCCTGCAATCAACACTGTTCGGGTAAAAAAGCTAATCGTTTCCTGGTTTTTATATATGTGAAGGTCCATCAGACTTTTTGTATCGGGCTCTTTCGAGTGTTTTCTGGTACCTGAGTAGAGAGAGCCGGTCTGGAGTCTATCCTCCACAGCAGAGTGCTTCCTGGTACCACACAGACCGTCTCTGGGCGTCGGGCATGTCGTCCGCGTCATCGTTCTCCTCCTGGTCCTCCTGGGAAACACACTTGTTATTTAAACTGCAGAGAGTGAAGCATCTTAGTTTATGCTTTATAAACAGGATTGGGTGTCTTGTTTCAGTAGGGTCTTTCTAAAACCCACCAGGAAAACGACATACACGTTACAGCTATTTCATTCACTACAAACAAGCAAACAGGCTACAGCTAAAGACCTCCAGTCTGCTGCTTTACCTGGATGTGACCACACAGAATGCTGTGGACACCAACAGGAAATCAAGACAAAAAGACAAAGTCACAAGATAATTATAGAAAACAGAAAATAGGTCAAATAAAGGCAATACGATACAGTCTATGAGTATTTTATATTTGCATGACAATAAAACAGTAGACACATAAATACTGATACAACCCACTATTTAAGAATTGATTTTATGTGATTTCATTTCTGTTTTAGTTACTCTCCGTGTGTATAATGTGTTGAGTCGCTGGTTTTAGTTCATTTCATTCTGTGTGTATTAAAGGTGATCCGTTTTTTTGTTAATCTGCTATAGGCTATGAATAACAGTTTTAGATTTGAAGAATCTGATTCCTAACTTCTACTCACGCTTTTGTGCTTCTTGTTGTCCCCTCTCTTCTCCGACTTCTTGTGGGCCTCGTACGCCTGAGGGTCCACGCTCCACATGCACTCGGTCCACTTCCCGTAGATCACACAGTGCTTCTTTTTACTGACGGAGAGAAATGGAGGGAAGAATGAGAAAGAGAAACATATGCAAATGATATGTGAGTGGAAATGAAGGACAACACAAAGGAAGATAGAGAGAAGAGAGGAAGAAGCAGAGAAGGATAATGGAGAACCAGTTCAGGATAACATTTGACTGAAGTGTATTTTAAGAGTGCATTCTAACCTCTTATCCTGGATGTATCCCTCCACTTTGTGCAGCTCTTTGCCAAACATCCCGCAGGGTTTGAAATTCAACACGCATTTGTCTCCAGTGCTGCAGAAAAACAGAGTGAAGAAGAGCCGGTTAACGTCCATAGCTTTATTTAGTCCATAATAACGATGAAAGAAAAGACTTATGCTATAACAATGAAGATTGAGGCTAAACCGACGTTCCTGATCTACTAATTGCAATGAAGAGCATCATTAGTGTAATTGAATTCCTCCTTAGTGTTGTTTAGACAAAGGTCAGCCTGACACTAGACAGGCCTTTTTTGTTTCCTGCACTAAGTTTCCATCAAGCGCTCCCTGTTCTTCATGCAAGGCTCTTTTATCCAATCAGTGCTTCAGTACAGCTAAGCGCCAGCAGAATCTCAGCAGCTGTGTGATTATGACTCAGATTGGATGGACATAAGGATAATAAAAAAGCCTTGCAGGGCTTAAATAAATAAAGGTTTACAAAGTGCTTGACGTATTGTTTGCACGAGAAGACACACAGAGAGTACACAAGCTGCTCAAGTGAAACGCTGAGTCAGAGTAAATGAATGCGCTGGGCAGGATTGCTTAACAAAGATAGAGGAGAGTGCTTGAGGCTCAACTATGTTGTAGAATAAAATCATTAATATATCTTAAGTTTGTCTATAAACAGACCTTATTCAGTCATCCAAGCAGAACATTTGTGTTCTTTAAAAAACTCAAGTTCTCAGTAGAATATCACAAAGAAAGATCATTTAGGTTCAGCTTTTGTAATGTGAATTAGCCCTCTTCCTTTTATAAATATATTGTTATAAATGTAATATAATTGGTTAACAAAACAAGCAATATTCAGCCATCATCTTTGGCTTTAGGAAACTTTAAAGGTCAGTCGTTCAACTTTTTTTTTCCACCGTTTTACAAACTAAAATATAGATTGGGGGGGGGAGAGTGTGTGGGGGAGATACTCCCTCTGGAGGGAACTTTGGGATTTTACCCTTTGCAGACCATTTACATGCACCAAAATGTATAAAACAAACTATATGAAATTGAAAACCCCAAAAAGCATAATAGGGCCCCTTTAATATTTGTCTTGACAAATTATAAAAACACTGTTTGGGTCCCCATAGGTTACCAATACAGTTACATTAACAACAAACTGCACTCGTGCCTACAGTACAAAGGACCTGCTGTAAAGAGTAAACAATCACAGACTACGTCTCCCATGTGCAGTTCACCTGTGGTTGACTATCTCCACGGTGCCATACTGCTCTATCCACAGCTTCCCCAGGATGATGTTGTGAACACAGCAGTAGGGGTTACTCCATGTGTATGCCTCGTTGTGCCTTCAGGAGAGGAGAAGAAGAGATGAGGAACTGATTCTGGATCAGAAAACTGTGACGTGAACAAACTGTCACCAGACTTACTTGAGCAGCTCTAGTGTGATGGTCCCTTTCGGCTCGGCCTCGACGCTCTTGCCCCAGAACTTGAGTTTGGGGTAGATAGATCCGTGGAAGACAAAGTCCCCCACCAGACTCTCTGCATGGAAGGCGCTGACCGGGGGATGGTGGGATACCTGCTCCGACACCAGCCGGAAGCCCTGGTCCTCTCTGTGGAGGGCAGGGAGGAAATTAAACGTTAAACTGGGCGACAACACAACCACTTGAGTTTGATTCTAGCCCTTGGACCTTAGTTGCACTGATCTCTTTATCTCCCCCATTTCTGCCAAATTAAGGCTAAAATGGCCCAAAAAAAATCTTAAGGAGAACTACAACTATTTTCAAAATTCAGGCATTATTCCTATGGTCTAAGAATGTCCAAGATCTCCTCTCCTTCAAATTCAAAACCTGGAGTGCTAAAATGTGTGATGTGAAGTATAAAGTCTGAAACTTCTTCAAATGCTATGAATTGGGAAAGAGGTTTAAAATCACACTAAACGAAGAACTGGTCTTACCACATCATCTCAAAACTAAAGTTACTTGATGAAATCACAGGGTAAATTATATTTGTATTTGACACCTAAACCGAGATCACATGGTGGCAGAGTACCTGACAAGACAGAAACAATGACACATTGACAATGTAATGTAACATAGGATGGTGTTCCCATTAAACACAAAAGGTGTGTGGTGTGTGTGTGTGTGTGTGTGTGTGTGTGTGTGTGTTATTGTGTGTGTGTGTGTGTGTGTGTACCTGGTGAGCTCATAGGTCTCTCCAAGCAGAGGGTTGAAAGGTTTTCCAGTTCTGTCCCACTGAGACGCAACCGCTGACACAGCAAAAGCAGCTACCGCCTAAAGACAAACAATGTACACATCATGTTAGTGAGTGTCTTTTCCCTGTGCCTAGCATGTTCTCATATTAATCCTTCTCCTTAGAGCCAGGCTCAGTCAGTCAATAAGTGTTTGTGTGTGTCGAGCTTTCCATACTGGTTGCTTTATTGATCCAATACACTTGGGATGAGCGGATAAGTGCACACCACCATGGAGAATTAAATTACCTTGTTCTCTGTTTTTTTTTTTTATTTACAATATGTAGTAGCTCATGTATAGCTTTATTTACAGCACCAGGGCAGTTCTTACATTCAGTGATTATAAACCCATCATGTTGAGGTCAAAATGGCAACTGAAATCAACTGATTGAGGTTTACCTAGAACTTTCCTAACAAAACACAAAGGGCTGTAAAGTGCACCGTGTAGCTAAACCGTGTTTTTTGCAAATGGAAGTGCAAATAATTGGAATACAATGTTTTCAAGAGTGGAATAAAAGTGGTTAGTGCTCATAAAAGAATATTAAAACTTGCATATAGATCCAGTAAATAAATTGCTAAATTAAACAAGAAAATGCAAAGAATTCACAGAATATTTATTTATTTGATGTCCTTCCTGTACATGTGTGTGTGTCTGACCTGCATGCGCTCTATGGAGTCGGGCAATGCGCAGGCTCTGTTGATGAGGTAAGTGTGTTCCATGTACTCTGTGATTCTCTGCAGGAAGCTCAGTGGCTCGTTGAAGGCGATGGGCATCGTGATCTTGGAGAGTTCCTGGGAAAAACCACACAGTGACCCTTACTAACAGAACAAGTTTGTAATCATCCGAGTTGATTTCAATCTCTCTAACCTCCTGATCACATGGCATCTAACAAATACTGTTTGAAGTGGAGACAATTAATATTACACAATCAGTTTTTGACATGGCAGTGACGTAGTTTCAAACACTGCTCTGACTCTGGTTACAAGGGCCCTAAAATAATGAGCAGCTACTAAAAATCTGTTTCAAGTCTGTGTGGGTGCATACATTTGATAGCATTTGATTTGTGTCTGGAAGTCTGCGGCTTCTTACCAGTCCGATGCATTTCTTCAGGATGCTCCACACACTGATAGTGTTTCTGGAGAACATGGGCGCCGGTAATGACGTCCTGAAAAACAGAAAAAAAACAAAAAACAGGGATTTGTTGTATTTGTTATTGTTATACACATTTCAGCCACAAGAGGCAGTCTACACAGCCACCCAATGTTCCTAATATGACTAAAAGCATTCATGTTTTTTCATGCTGTTTTTTTTGTTTTCTCATTTGACAGCAGCATAACAAAATATTGCGACATGGACAGAAGAAATGTGTTTCGACCCTGCCCCACACATTGAGCTGGTTTCAGGCGGAGGTAACCCACATACAAACAAACCCAGCAGGTGGAATGCGGACAGGAATGCAGCAGTACCTGTGTTTCTTGATGCCATTCTCTTGTGGCACAGACCCGTTGTTCTTCTGGCTGCTGCTGTCAAACACCAGCGCATCTTTGAAGCTGGCCTCCGATACGCCTTCATACGACTCGTCTGAATCCAGGCCTGTGGGAGAGAGAGTGTTACTCAAGGTCACAGCAGCTGCTCTGCGCAGAATACCTGCTCTTTCAACTAGTGCAATAAAAGGCAACACAGAAATGCTTTTTCAGAGAGAAACAAAGCTCTCTAATGGTTTGCTTGCAACATTGGTCAAAGTCACGGATGGGGCAAAACATTTGCAAACTGTTTTGCATCAGGGACTCTGAGCCTGTGTGTGACAGGCAAATGTGATTGATTGCCTGGTACCTGTTTACACAGACTAACCTCTTCACTTACATTACAGTGGTGTAACTTTAGAAACCCTAATGCTATGGTTTATTTTAATTCATGGTCATGATTCTAAAATTCCACAATATAATACATGTCAATGTAATTCGGAAATCCCATGTAAACTGTCATGACGTAGCCATATGAAACAAAATAGTATTTCAGGGTTTTTCTAGAAAAAGAAAGTATGAGGGCAATACTGTGGCACTGATTTTGTATATAAGATATTTAAATTCTCGCCAAACAAAACAAGACACCCGTATACAAGAAGGCGCTGCGGACTTAAACAACAATGCGATGTCGGAGCTCAGTAATAACAAAGCTGTCAATGCCGTCTGACACAAGTTTCATCATTTTGGAGTAATTCAAGCGTTTTTGAAAAACACAAATATTGTTTTTGGCATCACTTTAACATTTTACGAGGGAAAAGCAGCATTTTGGTACGCGCACACCGAAAATAAAGCTGTATAACTTGGCCTCACACCAATAGTACACCTGCTGTGAGGGCATTGGGTTTACCAGTAAATGTCCATGGGAATACATGCAGGTGTCGACCTACACCTGGGTGTCAGCCCGAAGATAAAAGACTTGTGAATATTAAGTGCTGCAGGGTGGAGTAGAGGTGAACTCAAGGTGGGGCCTTAGCAACCACTTAAAATAGAATAAGTTGTGTATTATCAATTATTAAACACGCCTACTCAGCTGTCAGTATTACGTCAAACGTACCAGGTGTGTACTCTTACCGAGGTACGGCATTTTAGATTGAAATGTAACACAAAGGGCTTTAACACAGAGTATTAATGAGCAGCCTTTCACTACATGCAGGTGTGTCATTCATATTTGGTGCAAAATGTGTAAGCTAGTATTCAAAACATTAGATACATCATAGTAGCTGAATAAGGGATCTGCAATTGTTGGAGTACATGTTTGCCAACTGAAGGTAATATATAACACAAGATTCATTGTAATTGTAGCACACTACTTTTTTTTTTTTTACTTAGTACTTTTTAATGCATGCTACATATGTAACATGTAACATTAAGCTGTCTGTGGCTCTTTTTCTGCTGTAACAACGTACATTTCCCCTCTGTGGGACTAATAAAGGGATTCTGATTCCAAGTAAAGAACAATATGTTGTGATGCACAAACCAGATCAGTACAAATCCTCCAGCCACAAGCTGAAAAAGCAGATGTTGCAATATCACCATGTGCTGCAAATCTTCTTGATTTAGAACATAGAGAGACATTTAACCCAATCCTTCCAGTCCTTGTAGCTCCCAGGAAGTGACCTAGATCATATCTGTTTAGTATTGCTTTCTAATACTTGGAATTGGTTGGATAATTCTTAAAGAGCTGATAAAAGTTAAGGATCAATATAGTCTGTGAAAAAAAAATCACCAAGACTAGCATTTATATTGAAATTGAATACTAGTTAACATCTATTTACCAAAAGTAGAGGTGCAATGAGGGAGAAAAACCTAGACAATAAAGCCTTGCTGGAATCCACCTGTTCCTGACTTCATCTGACCCTGTGTACACATTAATAATACATCTGTCTCAGATTAGTAATATGGTCAAAGACAGGAGGCAGTAAGATACAAACACACACTTGATTCTTGTATATATATGGCCAGGAAACAAGAAAAAACAATAGCCTAATAGCAATGAATGTATGTCAACATGAGTGCCTAGCAATATCACACAAAAGGTCACAACAGGCAGTAAAGGCACAAAAGCAATTGTATTAATAATTGCTGACAGATCAACACCCTATTAAAAACGAAAGCGATTAACTGCTGGTAATTATAATGTTTTACTAAAACAGTACTATGTCCACAGCCAACAAAATCCATGTTGTTGTCCAAATGTCTTATTTCTCACATTGTTCTAATGACCGTACAACTTTAACGGACATCTCCAGTCAGTATTTCTCAGAATGAGTGTTCCTCCAACTTTAGAGTATTAAAGCGTTTCCAAAACCAAGAGAAACACTTCAAAGTGTATCTCTCCAGAGTCTGGCGAGTCAGACCCTTGGAATGTAAGACAAGCTACGCCCCTCTAATAGTAAATAGTCAGGATGACACTGGAGAGACACACACGTGTATATACAACGTCCTTGTGAGTCAAAGCAACTCCAAATAATACATTAGCTAAATCAAATCTTTATAATGAGCTAATTCATAGATATCAGACCCTTCGTGGCATCCCATGCATGTCTAATCTTTTTACAGAAGAAGAAATCTGAAACCAATGAATCCTTAATAAAAGGCAGGTTTCATTTAACTGCCTCTATGACGGGTATCAGATATAGAGCGTTCACTGCTGATGTTGGGATATCGATACCAACTGATATACCAGAAAGAAGAGTCACACTGAAATGAGTACTTATCTGGAAAACCCACACAAATTCTACTTCTTTATATTTTGTAAAGGTGACCACAACCACACAACCTCCCAGAATGCAGGCTGCCGTTGACATTACCGATCATGACCGCAAGATAGCAGACCTCTGAATTATTGAAATAATCATCAGACTACAGCAGGTTAGGTTCCATCAGAGGGTATTATGCTTCTATGATCGAGAAACAAACGACCAGCTTATTACGAGATGCAGCCTCTTGCAGCCAAATACATTTAGATCCTAGTTAACCTAAATGATTCATAAATATTGGTTTGAGAAAATTACAAATGAAGAGAAGAAATCAAATCAACAATTTTGTAAAAAATCTGGAGAGACATCTGGCATCAATTGGGAACTTTCTATTTTCGGACAGGCACAGAAAATCACTCTTGTTTCACACTCCTACCCGTGACGGCGTCGTAGAACTCATCCTCATTGTTCATCTTCTAGAGTCAAAGCCGACCAGTCGATTAGGACAGACGTACGACTTCTAGAACATGTTCCTTTCCGTGGCGACCCCTCAGAGTTCCTCTGGAGGGACACCTGGCGATCAATGTCCCTCTGGCCTGTCAGCACGGCAACAGCACGATGTTAGCTCAATATCCAGGGGCTCAATTGGAGCAAATCTGCAGCTTGATTCAGAGACAACGACAGCTGACTTCTGAGTTCAGGTTGGGTTTCTTTGGCGTAGTCGAGAGAAGCAGGATCTGTAGAGACAGAAACAATAGGTATAGGTACAATATAGGTATTCAGTTTGGGTAAACAGAGAGTCGTTTCCTTCCATGAAACCAAAGACTAGTCTGACTAATAAGAGAAAAACATGTTTTTGCAGAAACCAAGTATGTCTATGAAGCAGCAATGTGAAAAAGATATTGTCAAAGCTAAACTGGAATTGTTCATACAACTCTGTAATCGTCCTGCAGAACTAAGCCTGATGACAACCCACAGAGAATATTATTATGGATTGGTCCATGTCTGAGCAACAATACTGCGTTTCAGAGATAGACAAATAATCTGCTTCTATCGAACTGAGGTTTGGTTCAATTGAAATAAAATAAATTGACCTCACAAGCCCCATTATCCTGAGTTATATTTGACTGTACTTTTTCAGATGACGATAAAGGGTCATTTTCATCTATCCAGGCTACAAGATCAAAAGCAGCTTAGTCAGGCTGAGAGTTTGGTCCATCATGGCCCACTGAGTGCAAACAGAGAGTTTTCTGGACCAGTAGTTACATAATTGGGACATCACTGTCACAGGCATTCAGGGTCTTTGTTACCTTCTGTTGGGTACATTGGCTCGGATCTACATTTTAAACTCAAGTTAATATTTCCAAACAGCATAATCACACTTAACATGGAAATCAGGGAAGTAACATCCAGTCTAAAATGACTATTAAGCAACAAATGCGAGAACAAGTTGTTTTAACAACAAGTTGATAACAGCTTGGACCAGCACTTTTTATTCTTCAATGTCTGCTTTTGACCTTTGTCTTTAGACATCCTGTTTAAGAGGTTTGTATCTATCCTCTTGGAGTTTCAGCCATTGATTGAACTGGCCTTAACAATGTACGTCATAGAGCTAAACTCAGAAATCATTCTTTACCTGTTGAATGTCAACGAGTAAAGGTGACAGGATGAAAATCAGTAAAGGTGGAAACATATTCCAATTGAATCCCTCAACTCATTAGGGTTTGGTGATGCTTCACTGGTCAGTAACCAATAGCTATTGGAAAGGAAATGCTCCACTGTGTTGGCAGCAGATAACATTGTTCTGCTTTCTAAAAACTAATATTTAATATTGCTTACTCATTGTTTCATATTTCTGTCCACTTATATGCTTCACAGTTTCATAGAAACAATCCATGATAAAGCCAATTTAACTGTTTCTTTCAATCACCCCTTTGACCCCCATGATGTCAGCAATGCAAGAACACCATCATAATGACACAGCCCGATTAGCAAATATGACAAATGTTGACTTACACTTTGACCCATTATTAGTAGTAAGCTTTACACAGTCACACTGCAGGGGCCTCTTCTCACATTACAGTTAAATCATTTTGTGTTTGAACATGAATATCGCAAACGTGTCAAGCATCACAAGTTAGCACACTTAGCAGTAAAGTTATGTTCCTCTTCCCCTAAAAAAGTAAATATAATATTGTTTAGGTATTGGTCTGAAACTCAGGTATAATATTACAATAGCAAAAAGGTTTAAACTGCAGCTCTTATCATGACATAACTTCATTTATTCATTTTTCACACAATGGCAAATAAAAAGGGCATTTATGTTTCCCTACCAAACTAGGTTTCAACACTTATCGACCTGCAATAGTTGTTATATTAGGTCTGCTGAACAAGTTACAATAGTCTCCTTTCTCATTACAGCTTCTGAATTTCCAAAGTTAATGTTTACATTTAGAGTATTGTGCTTTAAATATGTTTGCATGAATATGTTTGCAACCCTATAAAGAGGATGACACAATGTCAAAGGGGAACTAGAGGATGTAACCAAGGAAACGTTTTAGTTTGAATGGAAATGTTACTGTTGAGCGATGTTCCTTTCTTTATCTTTAGTTGTACTGTCTTTTGGTTCCTCCAACTCTAGTCAAGACCAATCATCGATATTGATCTGTACATTTCAGCTCTTGTTGGTTTCAAACTATAGGCAAGAAATGATACACAGCCATGGAAAAACTGTTCATTGAAAAACTGTTCATTGTTCCTAATTTAGATAAGCTCACTTGAAGGCCTTTTACACTTACTCTTCTACTTAAAATATCTTTATAATTAATCATCTATGCCGTTTCTGGATTCATCAACAAACTCTTGACGTACCTGCGGTGAAATGAGGTAGTCATTTCTGAAGGTGAAACGCTGAATCTTGGGGAAAATAGTGCCTGTTCTCGTTTTTCCTTCTTCTTCTTCTTCCTTCGACTTTTCTACAGTGGCAGGGTTTTCTACCTTTGCCTGTGACTCAGTAGGTTACGCCTTCAGCACACAAGTGAACTTTGGCCTCAGAATCCACGATGGATAAGGTGGACAGCATGAATTACATGTTTGGTATAACCGTTCGAACAGCTAATTTAACGTCCAAACTTTAATCTATGTGTTGTAATTGATTGGCTCCATTTAATCTAAAATGATGTTTTAAAATAAGACAAAACATTTACATAATAAAATGTGTTACTCCTATGGTCTCATAATCCCATAATGCAGGGCAGCGGGGTATTTTCAATCCAGATTGGTGGAAACAAGTCAATTGGAGTGTCTCAAATGTATCTCCCTAGTACGAGGATACAAAGCGACTTTCCCAATACTTCCTGCTTCGAAGTGGCTAGATTATGTACCAAAACATGACCAAGCCTACAATAGTGATAACCCTTATCGCACATACTTCATCAGAGCTTCAGTACTCTGTGTTCTTCCCATGAACTGCAAACATTACAAGAATTTCCAGACAACCAGATGTCCATGCAACAATTTTTCACCACTTATTAACAGGGAAAAAGTGGCTAATTTTCTGCTCCAAACATTATGCAGTTATTCTGTGGATAGTTTGACGTTAACAACGTTGTATCATATCAGGGTAAGGTATTTAAAAGACCCAAGAAGAGCAATCATATGTGTGTGAAGTCAATACTGGAAACCTTGAAAATCCTCTTAAGGTCTTTATAAATGTAAAAAGAAATGTAAGAACATAGCATCTGACATGGCAAGTGCCTTCTTGTACTCTGTACTGCAGATAAAGCAAACATGGCTAAACATGTGATTTGCATGAGCATATTATTTTCTTATCACGCATACAGTATACAATCGTATAGGTGATGAACTGTATCATCCATTCAACCCAAGAATAATGATGCTTTATTGAACCTTTCTTATCATTGTTTGAAGGCTAAAACAGGCAAGATGAACATCTGTCCAGCTGCCTTTCCCCAGTTAAACTCTTCCCTGAGATGGGACTTGTAAAACAACAACAAGTGTTCATACACTTTTTCACCAACGATTTTCAATGACTTTTCCAGGACCTTTACCATGACCAAAACTTTGGGAAAAATATTGTTTTCCATAACTTTTCCAGGGCCTGGAATTTGCATTTTGAATTTCCATGACTTTTCCAGGTTTTTAATGACCGTAAGAACCCTGAAATAGTATCATTGCATCAAAATGCACAGAATTTACTTTCTTTGTCCTTGGTTGTAAAGCGCTACTTACTGACTACAATTCACAGATTATTTTAGACGGAATCGATCCAGCTGTAATTGATCTGACTGTATGAAAGATATCTTAAACATTCATCTCATAACATACTGCTTCCAGTTATGAGCCAAAAACACGCCTGGGAGTCAACACAGAAATCTTATTTTCTATTAGGCAACAGGAAGCATCCCTGCAGTCAACAACACTGACTCAAACTCCAGACTCTTAGTTCACAACCTTCAGAAGCAGACAGAAAATTCCTCTTCATTATGCGGCCACACTTAAGAAAGCGTATGACAACCCTCAGGCTGAACTTGGCCTTTCTCAGATGTGTAAAAACCAACAAAAGAAACTGAATCTTAGAATCATACAGTATTGAGAACGTAGCTTGGCTAAGATCTTCACCTCAATTCATCTTATTTCTGTAGAGGAAACATTTCCTAGAATTAAAACATTCAGATAGAATCAAAACCCATTTTGCACCAAAAAAAACTGCTGACTACAACCTGACCAAGTTAAGAAAGTTCATCTTTGCTGGTCTTACCCGTTTTTTTTCTCCAGAAATATCAAGTTCATATAAGACAGTGGATAAAAAAAAATGTTTTCTAAAGAGAATGATTTCCAAAAGTATTGTTGCTTAAAACTATGTTGCCCAATCACAATTGTAAACAGACTCTAAACCTCATTGGGTCTTAAAATGATCAGACATGATCTTAGGGATCAGCCCATCAAATAAAAAAGAAAAGAAAGAAAACCACATGAAACAGAGGGTTGGAAGACCCCCTGATTTAAAAATGCTAACATCCAAATATTTAGAAAAGTTTCCAATCATATTCAACAAAGACAGTGTTTACAATAATACTGTTAACTAGTTACTGGATGTCGAACTAATTTGATTACATATAATCTACCAAATTCTACTGACCCCCTGGGCATCACCATTTCATGTTGCCCTTTCATGTGATACCAATGCTTGTTAATTTAGCAACCACACTGTTAACTTTTAAACAGGCAAACAACCTTACTGCCTTCATTCCAAGCCCTAAAGACAAACGATGTGACCGTTTCATTCATAAGTCGTCTGTAAAGTTATTAGCTTAGCAACGACCGTCCTCCGAGGGTTGACAAAACATCCAAAGCTGTAGAGACAAAAAGAGAGGACCAAAGACAGACTGGGAGACAGGGAGAAAGAAATGGAGACGAGAGCTGTTGCCAAGCGAAACAGAGCTCAGCACTTAGCAATGCTACAGCACACACACCTCTTTCTTTCTCTTCACGCACACCTACCTCAATAGGGGACACACCTCAGCAGCACCACACACACACACACACACACACACACACACACACACACACACACACACACACACACACACACACACACACACACACACACACACACACACACACACACACACACACACACACACACACACACACACACACACACACACACACACACACACACACACACACACACACACACACACACACACACACACACACACACACACACACACACACACACACACACAACACCACACACACACACACACACACACACACACACACACACACACACACACACACACACACACACACACAAAGATAGGAACATGTCTTTCTTTTGGAGTTTGGGTAAAAATTCTGTCAGGTTGTGCCCATGATTACAAAAAGGTCCAAGAAACCCAAACAACAAGGGAACAACCCCTAAAAAGGAAGGAAACCAACAACGTTCATACTGTATCACAGCTATGTCTGTGTATGTCTTATTCTTTATGAGCTGCTTCTTTAAAACATCCTCTGCTACTGTAAGTCATGATGCATCGATGCTCCCTTAGGAAGGTACAACTGAATCACAAGACCATTACCAAGAAAGAGTTCAAACGTCAATAACCACAAACAACTTTTTATTACTAGAGTACGACCGCAGGAAATCATTTGACCTCAATGACAAGAGTAACCTTGGAGTACATCCACTGACAGGGGCACATTTGAAGTGCTAACGTCAACACGATGTGTCCCGGGCTGCAGAGGGAGGATTTGCATCGCTGGCTACATTAACGGCTGCTCAGCAGAATGGAAAACATACAGCAGCATTAATATACTGTACCTAATCAGCTTAAAGCACACGCTGGTGCAGCTGGGAAATGAAATTAGAAAGTGTGAGGAGACTACAAAACTAATAAGAAGCAGGCTGCATTTCTTAACACAAGTTGAAGATTGTTAAGTGGGAAGAAAATCTCTTTTTTTCTGCCCCTATCCTATCATTTCCCCCCTTACATCTCTTGGTTTGGATGAGCAAAAAACATCAAGATACATGTCCCCTAAAGACAGTAAGAGAGGGACTGGAGCCGTTGATGATCAGCCCAAGAAGTCATTTGTTTTTACACTTAGATGGATTTGGGTATTAATGCAACCAGAACTGCAGAAGAAATAAAAAGGAAATACAAAGTAGAAAAAAAAGTAATGACTTCAAGGATTTAAGTACTGTGCCATGAAAACAAAAGACATATTTATGGCCTATAAAGATAAGAAAAATAAATATTAGCCAGAAAATGCATAATTAAGATAAATGCCATAAAGGCACTAAGATAATAAGAATAGTCCACAGGTATCCCCTAAAAAAAAGTTAATCATTGACACTTTCACTAAATATTAACACAATTATATTTTTGGTAAATCATCAACAGTGATGTGGAATTATTGACTGTTATTACATGGCTTAGTTGAATACTCTATTCTGATTGGTCAATTCAGAACACGTGACACGTTGTTAATCCAGAACAGACAGACCGCTGTCAAGGACTTATTGACCGTTGTTAAGGACGCTTACAAAGAAGTTCGGTCGATTTAACTGTATACAGTTTGGCCGAAAAGCAAACTGCATGCAGATCTAGATCCATCCGCTTCGCGTCGGGCTCCTGATCAGCCTGTCGGGTGTTCTTTTCCGCATAATGACCGCGTCGCTGCACATTATCCCTTACGTATTGGAGCCGTTAAAACCAAGAAAAGACAACTTATGCAATACAACAATCTTACCAAATCCAGAATTAAAGACGATATCGAGTGTCATATCACAATACCAATACATGTTCAATATATTGCTCAGCTCTAAGAACATTTAAATAATAGCTCAAGATTCAAGCCTAAAGTATGTTTGTAAGGGTATCTCCATTACCTCTGTTTTACTCGAGAACTACAGTAGCAGTAATCCCTGTGCAGAGATACTTAGTGTCTCTGCTTCAGACCGAGGTGAAGAGTTTGACCTCTTCATGTTCCTCCTGCTTGATCACAGTGTAATCCCTCTAGGAACCAAACACTGTCAGGATGCTGAGCACACAGTCTCACCCACACCCACACACACACACCCCCCCCCCCCCCCCACACACACACACACCCCCCCCCCCCCCCCCCCCCACCACACCCACACACACACACACACACACACAACACACACACACACACACACACACACCACACACACACAAACACACACACACACACACACACACACACACACACACACACACACACACACACACACACACACACACACACACACACACACACACACACACACACACACACACACACACACACACACACACACACACACACACACACACACACACACACACGTGAGTCAGCCCAGTAAAACCTGCTAGGATGAGTCTTACTTTCACACAGGTTTAAAGATAGAAAGCCTGCTCAGCATCCTTCTTTAATGGGTCCACCCTTCGATGCAAACTAAGCGACACTCCTCCTGACTGAATGAATTTAACGCAAGTTGTAATCAACATTGTTTGTTAGCGTGGAACTGGATGATCTGGTTTAGCTCGACTTTTGCTGTGGTGTCTTGTTGTTCTGGTGGTCCTGTTTATCAAAGATGAGGACAAAGTAGGGATGGATTTATAATATCTTTTTGGATTTAACATGTTGAATGCTTTAGCACCTCTTAATAAATAATTTCCAGACTCTGAAGAGGTACAGGCTTTATATCTAGCAAATTGTGTTTATAGACTTTTGGTCTTTTTCTGCAGCGGTGTAACTTTTGCAAACGACAAAATACTTTGCTGTCTTGTTACCGAGCTGCTCCTGAACTTTCTAAATAAGGAATAAACAAGAAGAAAGATAAAAGCAAATCAAACTTGTTGCATTCTATGCAATTTACATCATGCAGTGAAAAATAATGAAATTAAACGTCTGCATGTATTGTTTTGTGTTCATTTGTTGTAACATTGTTCATGTGGCCTTCTTGGCCAGGTCGCTCTTGAAAAGAGATTTTAATCTCAATGAGACTGGTTAAATAAAGGATATATATATATATATAAACATACAAAATGTGTCAAATATTGTTGGGAAATGACTTTATTATATAAAAGATTGCTGATGTAATGGTGTGTCTGTAGCAGGCTGTCCCTGATTACCAGCATGCACTCACTATGACCGTGAGCCAGAAAACACGCACAACAAAACAATACAATGCTGTGTATGAGACAGTCTCCTGATTGGCTAGCCGTTACCCTGCTCTATCATAAATGATACATACAGTACTGTTTCCCTGTTGCCAGGATGGTTGCCTCGACTAAGGTAAGCTACGACTTTGCCAGAACCCCATGTGGCAACACACGGTAGATATAAGAGGCACGGAAACAAAAGGAAGCCCAATATTGTTAGTGCCTTTTGTATTCAATTATAGTGACACATTGTAGCTTAACATCTCACTCTTCCTTTAAGAACCAGGAAAAAAGATAACATCTAAAAACTACAACTACGGTGCCATCAAAGTTAAACGGTTCCACTGGTGTAACATCTGCTTTGGTGTATTTGAGTCTTGCAATCACTGCATTATTCCTCTCAACTGTGCTGACATTTGGGTTTTAGGACATGCCTTGCAAAACTCTTTCCTGTTCCTTAAAATGTAACCACAGCACAAAAAATACACGTTGCATCATTTATAAAAAGGTATTCAAATAATTAACATTTAAATAGCACCCCAATAAATTAGCTAACAACAAATCTCTTTTCTCTTCTTCCCCTCTCTCTCTCTTCTGTTTTGCGTAAACTGTGATGCTCCACTTACAAATGGAGCCCATCGCCATAGCAACTAGCTAAGGAGGTAATTAAGACACCTTTGGGAGGGAGACGAAAAACAAAATGACAACAGCCGTCATTCCTCAGAGAACGGCCTGGAGCCGTGTGTAATGTAGCAATAAAATCAGCAGGTGTCTGCCTTCAGGATCATTTGGTTGAGTTCCAATTATTTTTGTAAAGTGTGATTTCTCCAGGACAGGAAAACATTTAAAAACATAATTAGATATTTGAATCTTATTGGAATTCTAATTGATGTTACTTATAAAATAGTTTTAATCATGCAACATGACTTTTCAAGCATAGCACACATTTGCAGGGATATTTCATTTAGTATATCTAGCTCTCCAACTGTAATTTTTTTCCCAATTTTTCAATTAAAGGACTTGTAATTTAGCCAATCGACAAAACATTTTTAAAAAGGCAAAAGTTACATGCAAACTTTTTATAAAGGCTACAACAACCTAAAATGATGTATTCAAATTATCAACAAAATTATGAATTAAGTGTCAATCCATCCACTGCTTGGATTGGCTATTGATTTGTTTTTGTACAACTGTTTTTAACTATTGAAAATCAAAAAAATATAAAGAGTTAAGTTTGCATTTTAACTTTAGTGCAGTGCATAAATGATGGAAGCATTCAACATATTGTTTGATTATTTATCTTCTCTTGATGAATCAGAAAAAGTAACTGCCTATTCCTTTAAGTGTCACAATATGTCAGTATCATTTCCTCAGCCACTACAAAAACTGTGTCTGCATTTCAGTCAGTTATTGTAACACAAGGTTCCCAAATGGTAGACAAAATATTTTGAGTATACTAAACAACCGGATGCTGGTATGCATCTGAACATACCAGAACCAGTGTCAAGTGTAAGCACTGTATGTTACTATATTCAGATGTTTCTCTGTACTGGCTATGAAAACAAATATACCTCTGGGACAATACATGTAATCTTTCCCGGCATCATTCCCATCTCAAGACATTTGATGCAGCAATACAATGTATGCCTCTGAGGGTTGTGTCACACAAACAGCTGCTGTGTGAGGCTCGGTGTCAATCACCTGTAGTACACTGACATGTAGACCTACAGTTTGTCTAGTGTCTCCTGTGAGTTGGATGTACATGGTGATGGAGGAAGTGGGAAGAAAAACAGGCAGAGGAACATTCCCAATGTTTGCTGAGGCAGTTAGCCTGATAGGAGAAGAATTCAACCTACGCCTTGCCAGAGATAAGAGCTGATGGTGACCCTTATACTAATCTTTCTCACACAATGTTTCACACACTGTTCTTCTTTCTTTATTATAGCTTTATTCGTCTCCACGTACATTTCACCTTGGGCAGATTTGACAGTCGCACTACTATCACACTACGTAACATACCTAGCACAGCTTGCTAATAGATTTAGGAAGAGCCCGATGACTAACAGCAGTTACAAATCCATATTTCATTCAACTGTCATCCTTTGTGTTTTTAATTATAATCTCCATTACCATTGCAACAACGTGGAACTGGCTACAGAAGTGCCGAGGAGAACCTATCCCTTATGCTACGCTACGGTGAAGTGTTTGCTTGCTAACATTAGCACTTAGAGTCTAGCAGTTGTCTTAGCTTGACAACTCTGAACTTTATTAACCTCAGCTAACAGTTTTAAGCAAGAATACGGTAATTAAACCGGTATACGGGGAGTTGCTTCTCAATAACAACACACACCGAGCTGACAGCTCCAACTTGACAGGACGTCAGGGAGCTTTTTGACAGCTAGCATTAACGTTAGCGGGCGGGCTAAAATAAAATAAGGTGGCTAACTAGCACTTAGCCACCTTTCTTATACACAAAATGCAAAAATTATGGCCTAGAAAAAACAAACAGGAGAACAAAGCCAGAGCAGCAAAATGTCTGTCTTCTTACCTGTGTGCGCAGAGTGAATGTTTTGACAAGTCCAGGGATGTGAGCAAGAATTTAGTGAAGCCTTGACACAGAGGCGGAAGTGCATGACATAGGGGGGCGTGGTTCGATAAATGACAGACCCGTAGCCAATCAGGTTTAAGGCAGGAAACCCTTGCCCAATAACAATGCACGTTGATTGGCCAGTTATGGTCAAACTACTTAGTGCATAATGTGAGCTAAACATGCTGTTTAAAATGTTTCTTTTATACGACTTATGTAATGTTTAATAAAAAGCACAACATCATTAGGTGTCAAAACAGGATCAATTAGAAATGTTTTGTTGATAATGTTTTATTATGATTAATTATTGAATCAAACACCTATTTGTAAACTTTGATCTTACTAATATTTCAAACTATTTGGTTTCAATGGTGATATTGGTGGGCAAAAATCCAGCCATTTGAGTTATGTAACCTAGCCTTGGGGACCACTAGACACCACACCTTAATGGTTTCCTATTTCATACTGTCCTCATTATCTCTTATGCAGATTAACTGATCATGATGAGAATAACTGGAATTATTTATGTGCACAGGGTGGTTTTGTGGATGTTTCATACCAGCAGTTGACTATGACAGTGATGGTGATAATACCAACAAAATTGTGTTGATCTGTAGATTGTTAAAACATTTGGAGAAAGTGGTTCATATTAGAGTTTTGCATATTCATATCCTAATCTAGTCATTTACTGGGCACCTAAATAGATCAAAAGATTATGTTTGATTATGTTTTTTTGAGAGAAAAGTCTAGCATTTACCAATTTTTAACTTTGCACACAAAATGTTACTTTATAGTTCTACAGTATAACATTTAGCACTTAGTTGGTGGGTATTTCAAGTCCTATGAGACATCAGCTTGTCCCGTTTGTTTTATCTCTCTCATGAATTATGTATCCTGTCAGTCATTGATATGTGTGATACAGCTGGCTGCCTACTTGGAGACAAACACAGGCACTAACAAGAATTGGGCATATGGTCTACATTGAGATTGTGCTGCAGACACTCTTGGTCTTTCCGCGGCCATGTTCTCCAGTTTATAAGTTAGGATATAAGTCTGAAATATCTTAATTTGTCTTCAGGGAGATTCCTGTATGAATAAATATCCCTTTTTGTTTGTCAACCCGTCTTGTATAATGCATTCATTGGATATTTCCTGTACATTGCATATTATTTGTATTTCTAATAGGCAACTGTGAACCTGTACATCCCGTCGAACAACTCCTTGCAAATTCTTCCTTTCATTTTCCTTCCTTCAACAATTGTACATATTTACATTTTCCAATAGTACTTTTTGTATATTTTTATTCAGTTTTTTATATATGTTCTAGTTATGTTTCTTGTCTATGCACTAACACCAAATACATTTCCTTGTAACCCACATTGCAATTGCCCGGAATAAGCTTTTAATCAGTTTCATCACGCTTTTTAATTTTCTGTTCTCACTCACTCAAAGCTTTTTTGTAAGAAGAGTAATTAGACACACAATAAAATAGTAATTCCTGGTCTGTTTGTCATTAACAAACTGGGTATTCTAGCTGTTTGCTTTGTTAGATCAGCGGTGGTCATCCTGACTCAACAACAACAGACATAAAAGTCTAAGGACAAAGTAAAAAATCCTTCTTGCTTTTAAAACTCTGGCTGCACACAGAAAAGCAGATTTTTTTAATGATTTGCTGTTGTGGGACGAATCAGACAGACAAGCAGTGTATCTATTTTCCCATCATTACATAACAACCATGATGGTGTGATGAGAGGAAAAGAAAGGGGATCAGAGGATCGGATGATAAAAAGCAGGAGAGGAGGAGGGAACAGTGGCGCAGAGGAAAAAAATGTTCTCTATTCAGGCTCACAGTGGGACACAGAGGCCTGCTTGTACACAACAACCCACACACAAAGACACAGTCATGTACTGCACATACAGATGCTCACATAAGCATGCATAATACACAAACATGAACACAAATAATGTGTTAATCGAGATGCTGTACATTTGATGAAAATATTCTGCCGGCCAAACACAGAGACTCAGAATAATTACTACTATTGTTAACATGATGACAGATGGGAGTTAGACAAAAAGAGATGTGAGTGACTCACTCATTATGAATGTTTGAAACGTTCAAAAAGATCATTCCTTATAATGGAAAAAAAGCATTCATTATGAAGGGAAAGCAGCTGGTTAAATATTTGTGTTTCTCTTTCTTTCAACATCAATCTCTGCAACAGATGAATCATTTGCATATTTTACTTCCTGGTTGCTGTGCTTGCCAAACTTTTTATTTTTGTATGTCTTTATTGTAGACACACTTACATTATGTTACATTATGTTAAAACAGAAAAGAGACAATGGAACAAAGAGAACATAACAATCCCAGGGTATATGGTGAAAGTAAAATATGTTTTAAAAAAACAAGGAGAGTTGAATAAAGAACAAAAACATTAATAATATGAATTGAACCGAAAATGTGTTAAATTGTAGATGAACTCAAAGTACTTCCTTAATTAGATACTGTTAACATGAAATGGTGAAAACATGATTTTATGTGTTTGACATTTTCGCCAGTAAAAATTATTGAAATTGACATTCTGCTGAACTTGTTTTTTGTTTTTAAAGTAATAAAGCAATTCCTTTGCCCCCAGGCCAACTTTAAATATTGGGGCTTAGTGTCATAATAAACCTAAAATGTGTATTGATGGGTTTGTTGCAACCTTTGCTTCCTCCTATGTCGGCTCACCACTAGATGGAGGTAGAACATAGAGACACTTTGCTCTCAAATGGTCTCCGCACCCCTGTCCTTTAATCTGGAGGATAACTGATATTTTATTTGTTGATGTCCTGTAAAAGCTGGCCCTATCATTCTGAAACAAAGTGGTTGTGATGCTATGTCACTTAAGACTTCCAATAGACCTATGCTGAGAAGCATGTAGTTATTCAAACGCATGCACACGTTATCCAAAATATTGTGAGGTACACAATTGTTAAACCACAATGGTAATATAGTTTAGTGTTAAAATATAATTATATTTTACACCTACAAAAACTGAGTGATAAATCATGTGACTTCCACTAAATGATGTGCAAATGTACATTGCATTTACATTACCATGTCTGCAGAAGGCTATAAATAAGTGAAAGATATAACAAGTAAACTGGTATTCAGGACTTTGAAGTCATGTTTATAATGACAAACTTAATAGGTTAATTGATTATTTTTGGTTTTTATTTCTACTTCTTTCTATGCATTTATGTAATTGGATTTTCAGTAAATTAAGTTTTCTGACAATGTAATATGATTCATATTTTACTATATCTAAGCATCGGATATGAAACAGCACCCCCCAGTTTTCATAGGGATGTAGTGCCTTGTTTAAGGACACTTCAACATGGCAGAGGCTTTGACCCTCAACCACATACTTGATTACATTTGAATTAGTTGAGATGAAATCCAGAACAGACAGCCAAATTGCTTTAAGCCAATCTGGACTTTAAATCCAATAATGAGGCTTTTTAAAGCCAAGATATTCATCATATTCACATTTACACTCAATTTATTATCTTAAATGATGATAAGGGTTCACTCACTCAAACACACACACACAGTCACACACACACACACACACACAGTCACACACACACACACACACACACACACACACACACACACACACACACACATTGCACAATTCGAGGTGCCCCAGGCGAGATCCAGCAGTGTCAGCAGGAGGTCTGTGATTTGATAGCATTTTATGAAGGCCATCTACTGAACCCAGCAGGGAGGGAGCTCTTAAGAGAAGGGTGATTCTAGATCAATCTGGCCACGAGACTCACTTTACTCACAGGAGACAAAACTTCCCCTTCTGACTTTTGCACATGGATTCAAAATAATCAGTAAAGCTGACAACACTGCTGCAGAACCCCTTCAACACCCAGAGGTGCGGGCAAAAATGCATATTAATAAAACATGTGCAACTGATAAGAAATGAAGAAAAGACTGTCTCATTGTCGTGCTAAAATGCTAAAAAGTATTGCATGCGAGTGTATAAGTTATGTGTGAGTGCTTAAAGAATTTGACGAACATTGAGGAAACATTTAAAGGAATAGTTTAATAACATTTGGGAAATAAGCTCATTTAATGTCTTGACATGAGTTAGATAAAAAAGATTGTTGTTGCCCTTTAGTAAGCAAACATTAGCATCAAAACTGGGAACAGGAGATAAAATGCTAGCCTGGCTAATTCAACGGTAAAATAATAATAAAACATTTATAAAAATCGAAAAGATGATTCCAGCAAACCTACAGTAATGTTTCATCCTCTTATAGTTATTCCTGCTTGGCATCCTTTTTTAATTTACTTTCCGATTTAATGACATCAATTATATAATATATATTTAAAAAATCTAGTTTCAGAAAATAATTGCAAGCAGCACCTATGGTTCTCATACATATAAGGTGCAAAATAACTAAATAGAGAGCAGACATAGAAATAATGTATCTGTCGCCTCTTGTCAGCAGGCAGTAGCACTGCTGATTCAGCTCGTCTTCATAACCAGCAACACACACCCACTGCTTTCCAATTACTGGACTGAAGATAACTCAAGGACAGCGGGTTTCTATTATTGTCTTTTTTTTCCTCTCAGCAATGCAGACTTGAAATCAGGCACTCTAAATCCCACTTTGGATTGGACAGGAATGAAAGGCACATCAGGGTGTTTTTTCACAGATAATTAGTAAAATATGTTCATTGTTAACGAGTATTCACTGTTGGATGGCTGAGTTTCCTCCCTCCAGTTATCCTGAGGCCTGAATGAAAGCAGGGTGGTGTGAAGCGTCATGGTAACAGTGTGGCGTCCGTCCATCATCTTGTTTACACATTAATCTGAGAGGCTGAACTGCTGGTTGTTTAATTGACTTGCAAGAAATAGGCAAGTTATGTACATTTAGATATCAGTCATCAAAATACCCTTGTTGCAAACCTATGCAAGTTTATAAGTTAAGATTAATATACAAGACATAATTGACTTGTATAACCCACAAACCACGTTTGGCAGATTTACCCATCATGTCAGAGCCAGATAAAAATGACTGGCAGATGATTGGTTAATTGGCTCTCAGTCTGCAAAGTCGGCCTGTAGCCTGCCTGGTTACCGACAAAGATATGTCCAATGCACATGGATTCTGAGAGCAGTCAAACTGTCCTTGAAACATTTTGAACAGTTTTCTCCTCGTAAGCAACATATGTCAAAAAGTAGGTCTACATTTTGCTTTGTGGCCAATCTACATCCTGACAAGCAGAGCAGTAGAGATACATGTAATTAGGTGAGAACGGAGAATGAAGTAGCCTAAGTAGTTTCATATTTTGTTGTACTTACACTCTCACACATACCTAAGTTAATCATTGCCTACTTTTTCTAGAAAATAAATTAATCCCCAGAGTACAGACGATAACCGCTGTGAAGTTAGTTTTAGGTTGGATTTTGGACAAGAATTGACTTGCTCTTCCTACTTTGTTTCAACAACTAATTTTAAATTAAATTCATATAAAATAAAGCTAAACAAAACATATTTTACTATTAAGCTAATGCTAGGTAAGCATATATAAAACCTCATGAAAGCTCTCAGCTAATGCTAGCATGATACTCAGAACCTATTTTACTATTAAGCTAATGCTAGGTTAGCATGTTTAAAACCACATGTATGCCCTCAGCTAATGCTAGCATAATAGCTGGCGGCTATGAGCTGCTAAGATTAGCATAAGATATGATTTTTGCCAACTGATAGCTACACATCAACATTAACAACCCTGATAGGATTCAGTAGCCTAAAACAAAGAATTGCATGTACTAATGTGTGTCTAAAAAGCTAGTGGTGTCCCTTTCCAAAGAGTTACCACCAAGGAGCAAACTGCCTTAACATTGCAGGGATGGTTGCAATACTGCACTTCTGATACAGGTATTTGAATTCCTTATACATTTTATACACTATGTTTTTTTGTATAGGGTTATTAGTGTAGGACTGGCTGTTTGTATAGCACTTTGGTATCTGCTTAATTATTTAATGAATACTTTTTACCTCCTCCTTATATGCAACAATGGACGGCCTGTTCATTAATGATTCAAAGATCCATCCTGCTACTCCAAATTGAAATCTCTGTTTAACATGATCCTTGATAAGGGTGCAATTTGAGCACATTATAATGCAGAGAAGGGCAATAAAATAGGAAAATGTTAAAGGTAACCCTTGTTCTATGACCATAATGGCAAAAATAACCAGTTTTGTCTTTATGAGACCTGCACTACTGTCATTATAGCCTAAAATCACATTATTTGTGTGCATTGTAAACATGATGAGTATTAAACCAGACCCTCTTCACTGGTTCATAATAAATCCCTGAGTGGTAAAATGTATTCTAACTGCTCTAATTCTGTGTTTGCCATTCTTGGGTTACTGCTTATAAATCATTCACATAGTGGGATTCTGCCACCGCAGACTGTATCAACAACTTCATTGGTTCTGTGATGAGAATTAAATCTCATTATTGTCACGGTTTCACAAACAACTTCAACAGAGAGAAGAATTAAGTGAGTTCATATTTGAAGAGATGCTGCTACTGTATTGCCGTTGGAAGTTATAATAAGATGTAATTGTGTGTAGGAATGTATATATGCAGTCCTTTAGAAGAGTCCCACTCTACTTTTTAGCTTTAATAATGAAAGGAACCATCAGTTAATAGCTGGAGATGACATAATGTCCCTGTCACTTGTGGAGAATACTTCAGAAACATATTTTTACCCATTAACTTAATGGTTCCTGCTTGCTCTGTATATGAAAAATGATGTATAAGGGAATGTAGTTACGTAACATTTTGGGAACAGTATGATCAGGCACATACTTCAAGACTTCACTACATAAAGCGGAATAATAGAGGGATGCAGCAATGTAGTTTTTTTGGGTCCTCGACAAAAAAAGATTTCTTTTGTAGATTTTGGATTATTACAGAAAAAAACCATCTGTTTATGATACGCATTTTGTTCAGCAAGATAACAAAAACACCACTTTTATGTTTTTTTTAAGGTTTAATGCAGCTTTGAAAATAAAAAGCTCACAAAACAGTGAAATGAATTTAACGCTGCCAACGCTAAGCTAAAGACTGACTGTTAATGTAATTAAAAGTCCGTGACAATCTATCTAGCCTCATTAAGCCACTTGTAAGTAACCACCTTTAACTTGATCTTCCTTTAACTCATCTTACATAAAAAACACTTTAAGAAAAGGTAATGCTCTAACATGCTAATTTACAGTTTTTGCTCATTGCAGCAGCACTATAAAAATGTGATAATCTATTTGTTTCACACATACAGTAGAACATTTAAGGCTTTTACTAGAATTTCTCAAACTATTAAATAAAAAACTATGGAATTTGATACAAACATTCATGGTCCCCAGAGGATGAATCCATGAAATATCCGTAAGATTGACATTTATGGATTTCAGTGAAATGCATTTTATTTGCATCATCAAGCGAAAACTACCAGAGTACCACCATCAGGTCAATATTTCAATTTGTCTAATACTTTCAATACATGTATTTCTACATACCTTCTTAACGTTAGGACGTTACCATTGTTATTGTAGTGTATTCTTCTACCTGTATCAAATTAACACAGTTACACACATTCACACACTCATCTATCCTCACGCACACGTAACTCGAGACCTACTGTAATGTGTTACCATGTGCAAATGATGAATCCCACAAGGATGTGAATTAATCATGATGGGAATGGTGTTCAGACATACTGCAGACACATTAGGATATCCTCCTGTTTTAAAGAATAAGCGCATTAGGTTGGATTTTTGCTGAAGATATGTAATTATATTTACAGTAACTACCAAATTAAAAATATTCTTACTTGTACTGATTCAATTCAACATGTTCTATAAAATAGATACATTTTTGGGTGGTTTGTTTACATTTATTGTTGTGCTATTAAGACTCTACTTATCCCTTACATGTGGGATTGTCTCCATCCCTTAATGTACATATCTTTCCAGGTAAAGATGTTTAAGAGATTCCTTTTCCTTGTATAACATTTGAATATTTGTTCTGTGTGTCTGGGTGTAGAGTACAACAGAATGCATCACTGGCTAAACATACCATCATGGCTTTGGTTTTAAAGCAATGCATAGTGAGCAATGGTGAACCCTGCTACTCATGCATCTCTCAGAGCAATATTATTTTTATTTTCCTGCTCGTCTGCCCTTCTAATATCCTGCAAGGGTGGCGACAGAGAGCTGCAGAAACTAGATTCTCCCTCTCTCTCTCCTCCAGGGCTACATCCCGTTATCTGGGCGGAGAAAGAGGGAGAGAGGGTAGACCATCCACCACACTGCCTCTCTGTTTTCACCAACACTCCTCTGAACAGGAACCGGCCGGCTAGTTTATGTCATCCGGACAGATATCCTGACGTGGGGGGGAAGATCTATCAGAACAAAGCGGAAATATTTACAAGTCTAATACTACACACAGTGGAAACCGGGATTTTATGTTGCGTTTCTGCAGTTTTTGGACTACGCTTCCTGCTTCTTCGCCTTGTTGCACTACAGGAGCTCTGAGCTCTCATTGTGGACGGAGCGAGGATCCCCTCCTTTTGTGTGCTCTGCAGTTGTTTATTCAAACCCCAACTTCTGCCTCCCGTTTCCGCTAAATAGGAGGTTTCGTTTCAATTTTTTTTTACTTGTTTCGGCCTAAACGGAATGAATGACAAAAACAAAGGAAGTTGATGTCCATACCTCTCCGGCTGACCTCGTCTTCGCCTCGGCCAAGGAACGGAGGCTCCATCTCCGGCAGAAGATGGACAGTGGAGGCGGGGCGGAGGGCTCGGACAGCGGGCAAACTCAGCACGCGGTGCCCGGGCAGCAGCAGCCAACCCACCGGCCTGAAACCGCGGAGCTCTCTGCGGCGGTGTCCGCTCAGCCTTCAGGCAAGAAGAAAAAGATAAACCGGGCTCCCTCCCCGGCCAGACCGAAGGATGTACCCGGTTGGTCGCTCACCAAGATTCGCGGAGGGATTGGGACCCCGACTCTGAGTGTCAAGCCGGGAGGCATTCACCTGGGCAGCCGCGTTTCCCGGCGCAGCCCCGTGGGAAGTCTCGCTGGAAAGGAAGGTAAAGCGGATAAGAGCAAACCGGCGGGCAAATCATCCTCAGCGTCGTCTAAAACGGCCAACGCAGTGAAAAGCACCGGGGGTCGGCGAAAGGTTTCGGACGCCAGCACAGGCTCCGACGATTTATCTAAGGATTCCGGCTGTGCCACCGGGAAGCTCTCCCCGACTGACAGTAGCTCCGAGCTCTCGGACTGCGCCTCCGAGGAAAACAAGCTCTCAGCGGACGCTGTGAGTAGCGACGCCGAGTCGAGGAGCAGCCGAGGCGGGGGGCTAGACGGAGACAAGCCGCTCAGGGATGGCGTGTTGGCAGAAAGAGCTTGCCAACACGCCACCGCCAGCACCACCTGCTTCTCATCGGAGAGGGACTACAAGGACCGGCTCTCCCTGGCCGTGGAGACCGGGGAAGGGAGCATATCCCCAGGCGAGGAGCGCTCGGTCACCTCGTTTGACAGCAGGGTACCCCCCAGCACATCCCTGGCTTTCTCAGACCTCACAGAGGAGTTTATGGAAGGCATGCATGAGGAGTTTGCACGGGAAATAGAAGAACTGAGATCTGAGAATGATTACCTCAAGGTAAGTCCAATATATTCGAGTAAGTGTCAACTATGATTGTGACTAAATGTCCCATGGGTTTTTCAAATGACAAACATAAACAAAAGGCCTAACCGGCCTATTTTAGAATTTGGTTTCTTTCATTGTAATGTTGCTTTTTGGCCTATATGCTAAAACTATGGTGTAATATAAAGTCAGTTGAGTTCAGTTTGTTCACTATGATTTGCTTCCTAGAGTGTAGAAATGCCTTTGGACTCCATCCAATGCTACTCACTACAGGGATGGTGATGTTATGATTAGAGAGCACGCAACCCCACAGACACATGAGCAAAACATGCAGCCTTGCACCCTCAACATGGCATGTATCATATGGAATATGATACATGCCATATAGATATGTAAACAAGTAAAATATGTGTTGATGTAGTATTTTGAGCAGGTAGTGCCTTTTCAACATACTTTGCCAGCCATTGTTGTCAGCTCACATGATGGAGGAAAGGACTCGGTAATTTTACCCATCAGCCTCGGGGTTGTCAGCTGCAGCCTGCAGGGAAATCTGTCTTGCTGCTAATTTAACAAGGTATTATATTTGCATGTATATAACAGGGAGATAATAACTATCCTGTGATTTTCTAGTTGCAGGGTTGTTTCCATCCTGAGAAGAGTAAAATACTCTGGGAAACATGCATTATGGCCTCCAAATTTGTGTTTTTAATGTTTTTTTTTTAACATGAAACAGTTAAAATAATTTGTTGATGAACATATTTTTGTCAAATTGAAAAACCCCAATGCTTCAGCAACCAGCCCAACCCTACATCATCGCTACCCTCAGTGGGATGGCATGTCATCAGGTTTTGTTACTAAAGGCATCTCTCAGCTCCCACAGGTCCACATGCAGTGGAATGTAATATGAATCCACCGGCAAGCCATAAGGGTGATTGATTAGGGGAAGGATCAATTATATTAGCATGTCTCTAAGCACTAACTGGCAGGTACCAGACAAGCCAATAATTGTCAGAGATTGATTGTGGAGGGTGATTGATCAACAGCACTCGCCTCATCAGGAGGACCACCTCTTCTTTTCTCAGGGAGCGCTGCAACAGTGTTGGAGAGTCCTGATTCTTGCTCTAAACAGCAGTAAAAGGTTTTTTATTCATTTGTATGGTGATGTTGATGCATTTACTTAATTTCAACCACACCTGCTGCTCTTGTAAAACACAAGCAAGGTTGTCTTAATGAAATACACTTGCAATATTCTAAACATACAATGACACAGGTTGATTATCATGACATATTCCACTATAGGCTTACTTTTTGTGATCCTAGCCAGCGTAATAATCAGGATAAATGCTTTATATTATCTATATAAGTGTTGATTAGTTTGCCATACATCAAACAAAAAACGTCAACATTTGCTGGTTCCATCTTCTCAAATGGTAGCATTTGCTGCAAACCAATGCTAATCAAAAAGCTATGATTTTGGAATGCTGTTGGGGAAAAGATGAGCATTTTAAATACGTTTTTCACTTTTTTGTATATCTTCATACAGAGATAATCATTAGTCGTTGCCCTACTGTAAATGATTACAAGTTTGCTAGCATAAAGTATTATTAGCTGTTAGTGATATTCAAAGGGCTGCAAAGATAAGACAGATGCATCATTAGTAGGTGCACTGCAGTGCACATTTTCTGCTGCCTGATTATATAGAACAGCATGAAACAGAGCTACCTTATTGGACCACCCCAAAGCCTCATGGGAGGCCCGTCAGTGGGGTGAGTGTTTGTGTCTGTAGCTTCAGCTGTGAGGAACACCTGGTTAGTAATCAGACGATGAAAACAACAAGCTCTTATGGTGTCGGCTTCTTCTCAATATCTCACTGTCTGATATTTTTTTTTGGGATAACACTATCTAGCTCCCTCTTCTCCATTTCCTACCCATCATTTTTTTCAGGCATATTAGAACTTAATGTCTGTTTATCTGTCACTATATCTTCATGTAGTGCATATTATGATGCATTAGGCGCTTTCCCACCGGAGTACTTTTCCCCGTACTTTTCCCTTTTAGTTCCGATAGTTCCTGGGATTTTGCGTTCACACCAAAAAGACAAATTAGTTCATGAGAACTTTCCCCCCCTTTTCAGTCCCTGCTAGAGAGCAGGTACTTTCCTGGGGAGAAAAAAGTTCCAATTTCTGATTGGCTGGGCGAATTGCAAACCACGCCCCGTAAAATTCTGAAAAGTATTGTGAAGCCGCCATTTTATTTGCTGGCATTAGCATTATTAGCATTAGCCCAGCGCTCCAACGGAGGGAGACTAACTTATGGCAACACAAAAAAAAACATGGAAGCGGTGGAGTGGTGAGGAGGTGTCGGCGTTCTGGCGATTTACTTGGAAGGCTTCAGTAGAAGCTGCTGGGAGTCCCAGCAGCTTCTACTGAAGCCAGTTCCCAACTCCGGGGACTTCGGGTGGCAGTATACGCCGTGAAGTTGTTTGCGGCCTGCCAGGAAACCCAAAGCAGAAGAAGAAGAAGTGACGTCAGCGGCTTCATTTGCGTAATCTTCCCTCAGGGACTTATCCGGTGTGAACGCGATCTGCTCTTTAGTTCCATGGGGGAACAGACCCGGCGCCGTGGGAGGGCCAGGCCCTCCTATTTGACATTCCTGCCCTCCCCCAATAAACATGTTTTTTATTATTTATAAAAAAAAATTCAACTGTGAACTTTAATGCTACGATGTATGTGATGTCAGATAGTAATATAAGAGTAATACATGAAAAACAGATATGAAATACTATATGACAGTAAACAAGAATACAGTTTAAAAGGGGAGTGATTTGTAAAATATCCATAAAGAAAAAGAAAATCTGTTTACAGTTCTGTTTCATATGGGTGTTGAGAGATGTATCCATAGATCTCTTAGTGTTGCTCTCAAAGTGCACCAGATTGATGCTTTTAACTTTAATATTAAAAAAAAAATCTTCCCGGGGGTGCACCCCCGGACCCCACTAGAGGAGGTGAGGACCCCCCTAGAAGAGGTTAGGTCCACCCCCCACTTGAAAAAAATAGCACATGACCCCTGCTTTCACCTATATGCCGTGAGCTGATTATCGAGCCTTCATAGTAACAGTCGCGGGTGTGTGTATGTGCGTGTGGGGAGTGTTGCAGTAGAAAATTCCACTGTAGCGCCCGGTACCTTAATGGGAAACCCTACATGTTTGAGCACCCCACAGCACCCCCAAAAGAAAATCTCTGGCGCCGCCACTGGCCGCGGCACATGACGGTTTTGTGTGCCCTCCAATGAAAATCATATGCCCTCTGTAGATTTGTTCTGGCGCCGGGTCTGGAACTAAGTGCTGGGAACTAAGTGCTGGGAACTAAGTACGGCAAAGTACGGTATGAAAGCGGCTATTGACTCTTTCTTGTTTCCCATTTGGTCGGTTATTGGGAGATCAACAGCTGTTGGAATCTTTGTAATTATGAATTAATATTCTGGTGTTAGAGATCATGGTTGTCAACAATAGGGCTGCAACTCGCAATTATTTATATTCATAACTAATTTATCTGTTATTTTCAAGACTCATCTTATGCTCCATATAGTGTCAGGAAATGGTGAAAGGTTCAGGGTCCGTCCCATCTTGTTTTTTCAGTCCAAAACCCAAGTTATTCCCTTTTTAATATGATACAAAATTGAGAAAAGCAACACATCTCCACATTTAAGATGTTAAAAACTTCATTTTCTGACACTTTTGTTTTAAAAACGACTCAAATTATTAATAAACAAATAGTTTGCAAACATTTTCTGATGACTGATTGGCTACAGTTAACATTTAAATATTCCAGCTACATTACCTGCAACAATAAGTACCGTACTTCCTCACCTACTTCCTACTTTTGTCACACAACAACAGCAGTTTGACTGATTGTCTGTCATTCCTACCATCCACACCTTGTTGAAGTATCTCACTCTCACCAGGAACCCCGACAGTGAATCTAATTACCATCTGAGTCCACATGCGAACAACATGAAGCTACTAACTGCCATCCTCATGTTACAACTTCACAGAAAGGCCCACAAAGATGAGCCTTTCAAACCTAATTTTGAGGAATGTCTGTCCTGTGACCACAATTTAAGATAATGGTCAAGCATCTGTACAGGCTAATCTTGTATAATATTTTAATGAAAAAGAGTTGCCATGGTAGTTCAGCTTATATTTTAACTACATAATATACTATGATCAAATTAAAAGTTGATATGCCTGGCAATTGAATCTCCTGTATTTCTCAGAATCTGGAATTATTTGTAATGTAGGTGAATTTATGGCTAATTTCTTTCTCTGATGTTATAAAAACGCTAGATCTTTTGAAGATTTTACATTTGACAGACAGACACATGATGTAAGCTTTTATGTATCTTGTGTCATGCTTTCTTAAGTAGTAGCGCTGCAGCTAACGATTATATTAATGTTGATTATTTAGTATTTAGTTGTTTGATCAATAAGAAAATAGTGAAAAAGGATGACCAGTGTTTTCCAAAGCCCAAAATGACATCTAAAACTAAATACATTCAGTTTACTGTTGTGAAGAAACAAGAACGTATTCACAATGATGAAGCTTGATTCAGATCATCTTAACTTTTTTTTCTTTAAAAATCACACATTAATTGATTATCAACGTCGTGTGTTAATCAATATAATAATTGTGAACTAATCACTGAATCCTAGCAAATTTAGTGCTTTCAGTGTCACTGCATGGTCAAAACGAACCAAGCCAAACCCTAAATATGAAGCTACAGCCTGCAGCCGGTTAGCTTAGCTTAGCCCAAATACTGGAAACAGAGGGAAACAGCTATGTTTCTTTGACAAGGTAACAAAACACAAACATATTTCGCCTTTCGTCAGTTAGACAAACCGTTTTCACAGCAGAGGTGCTGGAGCTCTGATTTCTGACATTGACCTGCCTGGCTCGCTCTCATCTGACGTCTGATTGGGATTCAATCTCCTGACTGGTTTCTTATTCACATGACACACACCATCTTCCCTGTTCTCCTTCAGTTAGCTGCGTAAAGCAGGTCAGTGGACCACCTCTCTCTCTCGCAGTCTCTCGCCACATTAACTTGTGATTCCCTCGTTCCGTGTCCTCACTTTCTCGCTCTCTGCTGTCGTGTTTTATCTCCCTTCTCGTCTGCATTTCTTTCACGCTCTGTTTTTCCCATCTCAGTTTTTTTTTCTGTATTCCCATTTTCGTTTCTTGAAATACCTTGCATGTCATATTCATTCTTTCTTTCTTTCTTTCTTTCATTCTCCTCCTGCTGTTCCTCTCCTATCCTCCCATTTCCTTTCCTTTATTGTAATTTCCTTCCTTCCCTACCTCTCTGATCTATTTTGATCTTTCTTTTCCTTGACATTTCTTTCTCTTTTTACATTCCCCATTTTTCCTTTCCTTTCCTTTTATATCACCTTTCCTTCTTTACTTTCTTCTCCGCCCCCTCTCTCCTCTGTATTGCAGATATGAAGTGGTCAGTCCTGCAGATTGCTCCTTGCTGCAGTCCATTTTAGCTCCATCAACAAATATCTTTCACAAGATTTTGCACACACACCCACACACCCAAACTCAGAGAAGCACTCCCTTTGCTGCATGCTAATCCACAAACGTAACCTTAATTATTAACATGCTTACGAATCCTACTCACACAAATAGTTTATACTGTAGTAGCAGCAGAGCCGACCCACTCACACACTCTCTAGCTGTCTTATCCATACATAAACACTCACACATCCCCAGAGCTCCTTATTGCTACAGTCAGAGCTTTGCAGAGGTTGACCCACATTCTTCACTGTAGTGTATTTTGACAGCACTACTGCTACTACTTACTACTACTACTACTACTACTACTACTACTACTATTATATTCGCTTGTACCCCTTTTACCTATATTAGTTACACATCACACATATTGTTTTGCTGTACACTCTCACAGTTGCATAACACCTACACATGCTTTCCCATAATGCGCAATACTTTTTTTGGTGGGGTGTGGTTCATATCAGTACACTGACATGCTAAAACAAGGGCTGCACCTTGAATATGAATCAAAGGAATGATGCAATTTATGCCGTCGGGCTGAAATCAATGATTTATCTGTAGAATATCTAGAAAAGTGTTAGAAAAAAACACTACAGCTTAAAGGGGCTCTATTATGCTCATTGTCAGGTACATATTTGTATTTTGTGCCTCTACTGTGACATGTTTACAGGTTTTAATGTTCAAAAAGTGCCCGCTGCAGTACCTCTTTTCACCCTCTGTCTGAAACCAGAGCCCATCTGCTCTGATTGGTTAGCTGGCCGGCTCTATTATGATTTTCAACTGCTTACATTTGCTGTCTTGCCCCTTAGCCAATCACGTACAATGTGTTGGTGCCAATGAAGCGCGAGTGTATATAGTGATGTCATTGTGTTAAGGAAGTAAACAAAAGAGCTCAATGGAGTCGTTTGAAGCGATGGGGGTGGAGTGTTTGGTGTGAACTTTTTTAGCCTTTGCAGACAATTTACATGCACAAAAAACCTATATGACACACTAAAGGAAAGGGTAAACATCGAAAAGCTTAATAGAGCCTCTTTACCCACGACTATGGACTAGGGCTGCACGATTTGGGGAAATAATCTAATTGCAATTTTTCTGACAGATATTGCGATTGCGATTCGATTTGCGATATTTGTTTTTAAGCGACCCTACGGAAGTTTATTGTACAATGCGGCCATATCTCCGGCTAGGAAGGTCGTATCAACGTGCTCCCGTCTCTAGCACCCCCGCAGCCCGAGCTACGAGTGAAAGAACTAAACTTACATAAAACTTCCGTTGGGTTGCTTTAAAGTCAAGCTTCAGTTTAAGATTCAACCTGTAATAGATGTAAAACATGTGATGGAGCATTACTAACCTGACTCAGATGGTTTGTTTCACAAAACCATCTAGGAAAGCTCATTGGAAGCCATTTGGAAAAGTATTTCAAAAATACTTGGCAGGTGATTGTATCAATCTGTCTATCACCTACTATCATGGGCCACTTCTGATTGGTTAACAATGACTGGTACATGTGGAGCACAGCACTTCTGATTGGTGTGGATGACTGACACGATTTGATAATTGCATCATTTAAAATCGCGATTTCGATTTAAAATCGATTAATCGTTCAGCCCTACTATGGACCTGGTTTCTTGCATGCATCTATTGACATGTTGGAACAAAGGTTTAACATGTTGACTGACGGGAACCTGATGAAGGTGGTGGGCTGCATGGAGCGTATCCGCTGTTTACCCTTGTACTCGCTACCCTGCTGGGTTGGACGCAAATAATTCTGATTGCCTGCATCCTTCATGCCAACCAGCATGCCAGATAGGCTTTTCCGTAAAAATGGCCCACCATTTACCCAAAATGATCTGCTAAGTAGTTTCTGCCAAATCAGTTTTGTTAGAAAAGCTAGGCTAACATTTATATTTAAAAGACACAAGAGATCTGTATTCCATACTATATCTTTGAAAGCCTTTTGTTTAGATATTTTTACCTCACAATTTTTATAGTGTAGGAATTTCCTTTTCTCCAGTTTCCCAGCAGGGTAAGAGTCTCTTCAGGTAATCTGATAACCTGACCCTGACCTTTGACCTCCTGTGCCCGAGCCAGAGAAGAAAATCAATACAGTATCATATTATATTACTTAGTGCATCATTCTACCACTTACATGTCTAGATCTCTGCTTCTGATGACCCCTTCTATCTGACTTGGGAGAATATTACATGGCAGTTTATTTTAAGAAGACTCATTGTTGTAAAGGCTAGGCTGATAATGAGGATAATGAAAATGTGGTGGTTAATGACAACATCAGTGATTTATCGGATGCAGTATGAACAAGGTTAATGGCTGACGATGTTTTGATGATGATGATGGTTGTCTTGCATTTAGCACAAACACTAAAGCATTCCCTTTATGGCCCACATATGGGCCCATAATGCTGTCAGCACTTCGAGTTACAATTAAGAGTCTCTACAACACAAAACAGCAGGTTGATTTTGCAGGAGTAGTGTTAAAATGACAAATGCACTTATACACTCTCTGCTTGTCTGTGAGCAGGATGAGATGGAGGAGTTGAGGTCTGAGATGCTGGAGATGAGGGACATGTACATGGAGGACGACGTCTACCAGCTGCAGGACCTACGGCAACAGATGGAACAGGTAAGACTGTGCAGGACTCGCCAGATAAATGAAAGCTCTCTCAATTAATCTGTGACCTCATTTTTTGTTATATCCTGTTATGACCCGGCTCAGAAGGCCACAACAAAGAGGAGACACACCATGTCAACGTTTATCAAAAGATGTTTTATTTAGAACAAACAATTCTGATTAAGTGGAATTGGTTATACTCAACAGCACCAGGTGCCTGCAGGGAAAAACATAGAGAGAAACAGACAGGAGCAGAGAGGCTTTAAATAGCTGCAGGGCACCAGACCCAGGTGCCCTGAGTTACTGCAATCAATGCAATCACCACAGCAGTGACAGGACAGCCACACCCTCTCCAATGATGAACCCACAGGGGCATCACATATCCTGTTATGAAATTTTATGCCGAGTCATTGAGGCAAAAGCATTTTGTTCATACACCGGTTTATTTGGGCATTTTTGCTTCTTTAACATGTCTTCTTTCAGACTAAAATCAAATAAATAGGTGTTAACATTTAAAAACGTTGTTTATATACTTTTAGATTCATACTAATTTCACCAAAAGTTAGCATTAGATAATGCCTCAACTTATATTCAAATAGGACATTTCAGAAAAATGCTGAAATATTGGCTTTGTTACAACTGGAGAAGTTTTGTGTTGATATCTTTTAGTTCATATTTTTTAAATGTTCTCAAAATGAGTTACTTCTCAAACTTCTAGCAGCACTTACATACCCCAAACCTTTCAGTATGCTTTTTAATGGCTGACAGTAGTTCTTGATTGATAAGAGCGATACAAAGAGATATAGAGAATTTAAATGTGGCTTTATCCAATGCTCATACTTTTGTTCTGGAAATAAATGCAAATGAGCAAGTGTTTAATAAGACACTAGCTTATTTGCATATTTAATGCATTTCAAAAACCGATTGTCCTAATGTTACCAACTGAGGAACTTAATTAAGTCAAAATATTTCCCCATATACTTGCAGTGCCTCACTTTACATGTATAAAATAGATGGATGCTACACATTTTTGGAAGCAGGGAAGTAAAATGATGGACAATCAATCATCTGAATCTTTCAGTCATCTTTGAGACAAAGGTGCTACACAAGTCCTGGTGCATTATGGATGTCTGTATTTCTTCTTTTGTATTTTAATGACTGCTGCCTGGCGAATTTCCCTTGAAGCTACATAATTAATATGAAACAGCTTCATCCACTCACACTGCTGCTGTTTCTCAGGCTAACAAGACCTGCCGCATCCTGCAGTACCGGCTGAGGAAGGCAGAGCGACGCTCTCTGCGCGTGGCCCAAACAGGGCAGGTGGACGGAGAACTGATACGAACACTGGAGCAGGACGTCAAAGTAAGTGTCTGTGAGGTTCTAAAATGTTAGATACAGTATTAGCATGATTGGGAAATGAGAAATCTGGAAAAAGATGTCTAGTGAAGCTTAATTATTTAATTTAAAGTGCAAAGTCTTCTGTCAAAAAGCTCTGAGTTCTTAGTTAACTACAATTTAAAAAAAAAACGAGAATGTTATTTCCGCTTCTTCTAAACGTCTTCAAAGTCCATAGAGGAAAACTCGGTTTGTGTGGAAATGTTAAAATAAGGATATGTTCCCTTAATCCTAAATCTCAACTAGACATTGTTATTCTTCAGTTTAGTTCACTGTTAAGATTTGCTTGTGTAAAAACTGTTTTTTTGCATTTAGTAAATTATATTATAACAACTTTTACATTAAACTAGCAGAAATGATCTTGTTAGGAACATCTAATGTATTTTCGGGCTCTGACCAGACTTAAGTTACAAATAGCAGAGAAAAAAACCTTGATCACTATATCTCAAAATAAGGACTTTAAATATGTCTGAATGTTGCCACAACATGCGGTTTTGTTTCTGGTGGTGTTTATATTTTGTGAGACAGTTCTTATGATCCTTTTCATCACACTGTCAAAGTCACAAGACTGTGGTCAAGCCAGGCTTCCTCTAATTTGCATAAGGAATTTCCCTGTTTCAAATGTATATATATGTGCTAGTCCCACTGTCTGAGAAACACTGAGCACGGCATTATGCCTTTCAATTGACCTCACACATAACATACTTAACATACACAGATCCATCATTCTGTCACTAAAGAAACACGTGTTAAAGACTAACTACACACACAATTGTACTGTTAGACAACGCTCTCTTTTACAAGCGTCCTTCACAGTGCACATACTGTAAACACCAGTCATACCAATCACATCAGGAACCCAGGAAAAGGTCCGTTATGCACGAACACACTGCGGGGTAAAGCTTCTGTGGGAGTGTTTTGTCACGCTGACCCTGGACCATGGATGCACTCTGTCAAATTCACAACGTTCCGCCAACATTTTTCCATGTGATGATGGATACAATGAGGCCTTTATACCCTTTAAGAGAGAGTGTGAGAGTGAGACTGTGATGTCACTCTCCGAAGGGCTTTCCGCCGGCTGTCGCTGTCTGTCTCTCCACTGCTGTCTCACCATCTGGTTGTTTTTGGGAGAAGGAATGAAGAAAAGAGGGGAAGGAAGGAGGGAGGGATGGAAAAGGATGAGTGTACATCCTGTGTCTCTGAGGATGAAAAAAGGGGGATTGGTCACTTTTTGAAAATTCAAATCAGCCAATCAGAGGCTGAAGATGAGGCCGGAGCAAAACATGAAGGAAAAAAAAGAGAAAGGCAAAAGAAAAAGAAAGACATTCAAATAGATTTGAATAGAGGTCTTACTTGAATTTAAATGTTTAGTAGCCAATGGTAGCGTTGGGATAAGGAGTGGGAGGATGAGGTCAGAAATTATTGAGAAAAAATGAAAAAGTCAAAGCTTGGGGAATAAAATGAGTGAAGTCTGTTGGCTGCATTAGCAAAGAGGGGTCACAAACACAGGATATGGAAAAATATACACAGCAGGGAAACAAACCCAACCTCTCTCACAACACATGGCTGATTATGTCGTCTTGCCGCCTGAGACTCAAGTTACACACACCAAGTTACAACTTGGTGTGTGTGTGCGTGTGTGCATTAATCCCATGCTAAACTTCTCTTTTGCCCGCCTCTCACAGTCACTTCTGTGTTTATTCTAGTGGCTTTATCATTAGCTCTATAAAAACATACACTCATCTCCTGCCCCCATGACTCAATACTGATTGAGCTCTAATGGAACATAACTTAACCATCATTAAAAAAGTAGACTTTAAAAACAGTTGAGCCATCTAAATAATCTCAAATCAAAAAAGGTTTGAATACCAAAAGTAACAGCTGTTAAATCTGTGGACATCAAATGCTCCATCTGTCTTCAACATGCTATTTGTTCTGATGCTAAATGCTAATTCAGGTAAATGAGTTGGACCCACGACAAAGAGAACACTTTACCTGCACCCACACACTCACTTAACACAGGAGCCTAGTATTTACTTTTGTCTGCATCATCGCCAACTAGCATCTTCAGCTAACAGCATGCTAGCTAACAACAACTAGCTTACAACATATCATAAATATCATCAGGTACCTCACATTAGCAAGCAACAAAGCATACATTATGTAAGCTAACTGTTGCTGCTTTATTCAGCTGTACAGATTAAAAAAGGAATGCAATTTAGCATGGATGGATGGTCTTCCCTACGATGGTAAAGGTAGCAGATTCCATCCTGGGCTAATATGCCTATACATAGGCTACATGGACAAAAGGAGTTTCTATATTTAGCATGCAGGTAATGCTTACTTTTTTCACGTTTCCCTTTATTTGTTGTTTATTGACTGAAAAAAACATGATTCTTTAAAAAGGTTACTTTAATTAGATGTTCCTAAATACCCAAGAGTTCTTTTTAAATCATTTTACAATTAGAATCTCATTGCCTTACAATAAATGAGCCCCTCTTGGAATGAGTACAAATCAAGAAATGCTTCATAAAATAGCAAGAGATTGCTATTTCTGGTGATTACAGAGTCCCTCTCAGTGATGGAAAGGCAATGAGTGTTTACCGTCTGATTTGACCTTGACTAGCTGAGCTGCTTTACAAAATAAATTGGCTTAACTGCTGTTGATGCGTTAAGGCCCTGATGTGATGACTCACTCACATGCAAATGCACACAAATTGGCTAAAGCACACACAGACTTAAACTGACGCACTGAAAGACACTCATAACCCTCTATCGTCTTTCTTTTTCCCACTCACTTGACATGTAATGCTCCTAGAGAGAGAATATGGGGGCTTAAATGTTGGGGAAAGATGGAGAAAAGATAGAAAGAGAATCACAACAAGAATATTAACTGAAAAAAACATCTTATAACATAAGTCACATGCGCTTATTTATGCTGCTTTAGTAATCTTGTGCTTTTCGGCATGCATTGTGAGTGTGTGTTAGAGTCTGCATGAGAATGTCTGACATCATTTCCTGTCCGTCTCACACACTTCTCTCATTCCCACAGGCCACAGACATCTGGACACTCACACACAGGAAATAGTTGTTAGGATTCTCATGATGTCAACACACCAGTTGTACTTGATCCCCAGAGCCAGTCATTTGTGCATTTGCCTTGAAGGCCTGAACATAATAGATATCTAACACTGATGATCTCTACCCGGTCTCTTAGGTAAGAAAATATGTTGAGTGAACAGATCCTTTGAAAGCAACATACAACACTTTGGAAATTATACAATATATTTTTGCCTGTCCAGGTGTTAGACAGTTTCATCTCTCTGCCTTGAGTATAGAGACTGTTTGGATATGTTTAGCTTAGCTAGCGGCTTGTTGCCCAAATAAGGAGAGACCTCACACCACTACAGCCGTGATTTTAAACCAGGACAGTTTTATGATGCTGTGTTTAATATTTTTGCCAGGCGTGCCACCAGTGTATATTCTGTCCTAATTGTAAAGTTAACATTACATATACAGTGAATGTATTTGTTTGACGCAGTCCATTGTTTTTAAGAGCAAGCTCAAGCATTTCTCTTTATGTTGTCATTCGAGGTTTGCTCTGGAGCTCTTCTCAGTTTTTTTCCACCTACACTAATTTATATATCTCACTTGAATACTTTTTTACAGTAGTAATTCTGCATCCTCGTCCCGTGAAAATTAAATTCCCTTCAAACTAAACTGCATTGTCAGTTATATCGGGCCGTATCACAACGCGTTTATTGATCAAAGTCAAATACAGGACTTCTACCAAGGAAAACGCTCTTTATGTAACACAGACTTTTTAGAATTAACTTCTATAATTTAAATGACTTATAACTTCTTAATTTTAAGCCAAACCTTGATCTTGTTTAAAATTGAGCCAAGTACTTTGTTGCCAAAACATAACCAAATGGTCAGTGTTCTGTTGTGTCTTTTGTTGTTGTTGCAATTTACAAAGTTAACATCACGTTTAAAATTGTGAGTTTAATCTGGGAGAAAACACAATTCCATCAACAACAAAAACACAATGAAATAAGCAGTTTAAATGTATCTGAACTTAATGTTGTACACACTTCAATTTTCCTGTAGCAACAGATGGTGTATCTATAGTAAAGCGGTAGGTGGTGTGTGTCCTTCCTGCAGATTATAAAAGTAATCCTGCTGGACCTCTTACTCCCTCACAGACGCATAGTTCTGAAGACCCTTATTGAGATGATACTTTAACTAGCTTCTCACCCTAAAATCCACTACAACATCACCAACAGTCTACATTTTCACAAAGGCATTTTGAAGAATGGAAGATCTGACCTACACTAAAACTGGTCCTCACAAATAAAGAAGCAGAGGAGCTGACACACACGCAGTCATTAGATTAGAGCCTGGAAGCAGCAGTGTCCGGTACATTTAACTGAACAGGGCCAGCTCTCAGCCTTGTGTGTGTGTGTGGTTTGTGTGTGTGTGTGTGTGTGTGTGTGTGTGTGTGTGTGTGGTGCGCATGTGTGTGCGCATGTGTGCGCGCATGTGTGCGCGCATGTGTGTACTTATGTGTGTGTCTGGCCGAGAGAGATAGAGTGCTAAAACTGGATTTGGTTAAGTTCTTCTCTGTATGAGCTCCAGTGAAGTGTTCCTCTTGCATCTTTTACAACCACACCAACACACACATGCACACATCCTAACCCCCACTCTTGCACCATGTGTCATGCACATGGATGAAGTACAGTTTCCATGCCAGTATCAGTCATAACATCCCTGTTCCCACTAGGAACTGTGGTTTCCGCTTTTGTGTGTATGTGTGTGTGTGTCAACATTGGACAAAGTAGTTATAACACTTTTCCACTGATTAATTCTACTTTTGTAGTTTTGACAGCACTTAAGAAATTGCAAATTACTTCTCGCTAGCCAAGTCCTAGCAACAGAATTTCAAATAGAAAATGTAATTAACATACTGTTGTGCTAATATAACTATTGGACAGTTTTAAAGCTTAATTGGAGGAAGATGCATGCCTTAATTGTCACTCAAAGACAGTATGCTTTACTTTCCCAAGCAAACCACCACGAAGAAGCCCAGGGGCAACTTTCATTCCGAAGGTTGTGGGTTCGATCCGAGCCCTTGCGGTCCACATGTCGATGTATCCTTGGTCAAGATACTGAACCCCAAGTTGCTCCCGATGGCATGGCATAATCTTCCCCAAACTAAATCAAGAGCATAGCAGAGTCACTATTGTTGCTGTACTGTAAACTCTGGTATTGTAGCATCTTGTTTTGGGAAATTATGCTAAGATGGTTATTCAACAGAACTAAACATTACTTACACTCCTAAGTGTTGGTATTGTGGCTATTCAAGACATATTTAAACAGCAGAAAGTTAAATATAGATCCAATCTTCTCCTACTTTAGTCAGCTTCTCCCACTACAGTCTGCTGGTGTTGATGCATTTCACTGCATGTGAAAAGGAGAGTGTTAGAAAGTGAAGGATGATTTGGTTCGACTAGTGATTGACTCCCTCATTAGAGCATCTTGTGCATTGTTTCGGAACGGGAAAGAAATCCAAAGATGACAGACCTGCCGCACATAGTTATGTTTGCTACACTGTGATTGGATTATCGCTGTTCAGTTTCGCTCAAATGATTAGCTGAAGATTCAATCTAGAGATAATTGACAAGACAAACTCAAAGTCTTTATCAAGGAAAAATGCAAAACATACAGCGGTTTGAACCTCTAAAACTTTGAAATGTGCTTCTTGTTGCATGTTTTATATCGTAAATATTTAATTTATTTTGGATTTTCACTGCTGGTCAACAAATCAAGCAAACTGAAGTTTGGGAGCCATTTACCACTATTTCTGACATTATATCGACTGAGCATTTAATTGAAAAAATAATATGGCGATAAATCGATAATGTAAACAATCACTAGTCCTATCAAGAAATCCTGCAAATACAACCACCCCTAAGACAACAGCAAATATTCTAAGGCATAGTCCTACAGTATATGTATGCGTGTCTGGATGTATGCTTGAATGGATGGGAGGACAGAATGGCAGTTTTTGATGTTCGAGGTGACATCACACTTTTCAACTGCCAAACATGCCAAGGATTGTGGGAATTTATCACATTCCCCCACGCTCCCTTTCTCTCTTTATCCAAAGATAGATGGATCACAGCCTGTACTGGAACAGCTGTCAGGCCATTGCCTCACTCTCTCTTTCACACATAATGGTTTTATATATAGACACGAAGCAGATTACTTGTGATGTAACATCCTCTAAATGGGCGTCAAAAGGCCAGTGTCAAAAAGGTCAACGGCATCAACACTAGCTCTGGGCTTTCACTAAACACTGTAGTTCTTTCGAGAAGAATTGCTTAAATAAATGTCAACTCATTTTTGCGGCACTTTCCAACACACATCTTAAATTGGTAGCAAGAGAGCAGCTCCATTAGGGATATGGAAATATAGTTAGTGTTTGACACACTGTGATGAGTTATAGAGGATGGGCTTCAGGGCTGTTAAGCTATGGAGTTGTGAAATGATGACATTAGAGAAACAAAAATGTACTACTACGTCAACTCTGTGCATGCAGCTTTATGCTTCTATGGTACTACTTTAAAAGGAAATCTCACACTTTATAAGCTATTGCATTTATCATTTGGCTTTATATTTGATACTTTGCAGATAAAGATATGCAAACAAATCAAGAAAATATTATATGGTATAGGTAAAGTATTATAATACTTCATTATGGCTGGTCACTCACTAATATTTTGGATTTAATGATGTTTTGTTTCACTTTAAGCACCTGATGACCACTTAGAATAACTTATCATATTAGTGTAATGCCATATAACAAGATTATATTGTATTATAACTACAGGAATTATAATACCCCATGATCCATTGATCATTTGAAAAAAAACAAATATGGAGTATAACTTGATCAACATGATTTACTATTATTGTTATAAATCATCTTAATTATTCACCAGTGCTCATAACTATTATTTTACTGTGCCAAAAGCAGATAACCAAGAATAATAAGTATGTTAATGATGCAATATAGACATTGAAAGTGCGACTGAAATTATAAACGTTCTAGAAGTATTTTTAAACTGTGCTTTGTAAGGGGCTGAGAGGCAGGGTAGTGGGAGGCACCTACATTCCCAACAGGTGGCTCCACCCTCTTCCAATTAGCAGTATTGAGAGCAGGTGTGGAGACCTCACACCTGGTGCTAATCACTCCCTCAAGGGAGACAAAGCACACAGAGTTGCTCAGTTGTGTGTGGCACATGGAGGGAGCAGGAGGCTCCCAGTGTAAGGAAACGTTTTGGTAAGCTGGTAAGTCGGTTAGCGGCCCGGCTACGTTAGCCTTTGTTTAATGGAAGGTATTTTTGAGTTTGATAGGAATAAAGCCTTTTTTTGGATTTGAACACTGCCTCTGTCGTGATTGCTGCACTACCACTTTCCTCTTTATCTGCCCAGTCCTGTTACAGCTTACAAAATAAGAGTTTGTAAATTCCCTAATGATGTTGCATAGAAAGTGCAATGTAACATTTCTGATGCTCTGTAATGAAACTGGACTCACTAGCAGTTTATTTTAGTCTGTCAGCCATTTAAGAACCATTGATGCTATTATGAAATATTCCAAAAACCCTTCTTATGTATCTGCTTATCTAATAGCGGATGGTGCAGTACTTTCTTCTGTGATAAACTGAGGGGTTCAGCTAAACAGCGGGAAGTCGATAATTCTTCAAGGAGGCGCTCCTTGTAAGCACATTTCATAGCTCATTAAAAAAAACAATAAAGTCACCTCCAAGGTTGACTGTAAGACCTCGCATGCTCTCCACTTTCACTGGAGTCATCGTTCCCCACCATGCCGCAACAGCCTGTGATTTTATCAACAACAGACAGGACCGACTCAAAAGAGTGCTGAGGTAAATAAAACTACAGATTGAATGAGTGTTTCTGTCAGATTTAGCATCAGTATAAATGGATATGTTTTATTGTACTTGAAAAGCAAATGTCAGCAAGCTAAAATATTCTGAGATAGACAAAAAGTATAAAAAACAACCATGAATAAAATCCAACATTCATTCAACAATAACATTTTTAATGTTCTTGGTTATTTGGAAAACAATACCATGACGAAGTCGGCTAAACACTTTGAGCCACAAATTACATTTTCCAGCAACAAAGGGCTTTTAGCTGCTGAGGTTGTTTTTATGAGCTGAGTGGTGTGATAAATTAATTTGAAGCTCTGTGTTTCTGACTGTCGCCTCAGAGCTGACTGCAGACTTTCTCGGGTTTAAATTATTCCTCCCACACCAAACACATGAATGTTTCAGTAGGTTTTAGCCATTCCTCTGTCAGTGCTCTGGGGCAGGACTGTCCCCAGGTGCTGTACAGTTGCCACCCACTGCCCCTAAACAGGACATTTTAAATCTACAGGATAACTTTTTAATGTTGTGTTATTTAAAGGAATACCTTCAAATGTGCTTGTTAGCTGTTTGAAAAGGACAAACTGTAATTAAAGGGGCCCTATTATGCTAATGTTGCACATTTGCATTTGGTGCCTTTACTGTGACATGTTGACATTCTGTACAAAAGTGCTTTATTTTTCTCATACTGCCTGTGCTGCAGCACCTCTTGTCACCCTCTGTCTGAAACCAGATTGCAGTCTGCTCTGATTGGTTAGCTGGCTGGCTCTGTTGTGATTGGTCAACCACTTAGAGATGTCCCGCGCCTTAGCCTATTACATGCAATTTGTTGCTATCCAATAGAAGCGTGAGCGTTGCATAGTGATGTCATTATGTTACAGCAGTAAACAAAGGAGTCCAAAGGACACGTTTCAGGCAGGGTGGGGGTGTGGGACAGAAACTCTGACTTTGAGAGCTAAACCTTTGCAGACCATTTACATGCACAAAAACCCAAAAGGACTTGTCTTCCATTTTTTTTCTTCTTTCATACAGGGTTAGGATTCACCTCTGTACGTTCAAAGAGAGATGGGTTGTTTTTGGCATAGCATAGCACAAACAGGAAGAAGGGAGAGACTGCAAGCCTGTTATCTGTTAAAGAAGAAAAATAGACTTTACAAGATCTCCACATCAGTGTTAATTTCGTCAACGAAAACTATGACGAAAAATGTTCGTCCACGACCTTTTTTACATGATTAAGACGAGACGATGACGAGCTAAAAATAGATTCTTGATAACGAAAACTTTGACGAAATGTATATTTAGTTTTCGTTGACGAGACGAGACGGGACTAAGGTGTTAATGGTGGACTATCGGACATTCAAAATGCAGGGTATTTTCCCCCAATTGTCCGTCTTGTCTGTCAAAATGCATCTTACGTTTCTAACTTGCAATATCATTATTTCCGCTCTCTTCACTCAGAAGAGCGATCTCCCTGTGTCTCTCTGTGTGCGGGGGGCGGGGCCTAACAGACACGCTGCAGCGGCACACAGAGATCTGCAGGGGACGGAGCGTTCAAAAGTATAGAGACACTCTACAAGGCTCGATGTGGACAAAGCTCGTTTGCCATTAGTGTTTTCGCGTTAGTGCGTTGACACGAGTAGAGTAGTCTGTCCAAACAGCCGGCCAAAAGGCGTCATATTCAGTCGGAGAAATGCACAATTTTCGACTTCCTTAACTCGTAGCTCTGTTGCCCCAATTACGAGTAACGTTATCACATCAGGTGTGCAGAGGTGGGAGAAGTAGGCCTACTCAGATCTTGTAGTTAAGTAAAAAAAATACCATAGTGTAGGAAGAGTTCCTCAAATAAAAGTATGATCAAAATATAGTTAAAGTAGCGACAGTAAAAGTAGTCATTGTGCAGATTGGTCCATTTCAGAATAATATATATGATATGTTTTATAATGATTCATCATTAAAGTGTTCTCAAAGCTGGTAAAGTTGCAGCTAGTTTGAATGACTTTGTATACTGCAGGGTAGCTTGTGAATTTACTCCAGGTGGAACTAAAGTCTGATTTAACACTTGATTATATTTCACATCATTCATCCAGATCTGTAAAGTAACTAAAGGTATTAAATACATGTAGTGGAGTAAAAGTACACCATGTAGCTCTGAACTGTAGTGGAGTAGAAGTACACAGTAGCAAAACATTTAAATACTCCAGTAAAGTACAAGTACCTCAACATTTGTACTGTCCCATTGATTCCGATTTCAGAAACCTGTATTTGCCTAACTGAATTGGTTTAAAGAGAGAAAACATTTTGACTAAAAGTTGACTAAAATGTAATTTTTCATCGACTAAAACTAGTCTAAAACGTTTTGAGTTTTCGTCGACTAAAACTAGACTAAAACGTTTTGAGTTATCGTCGACTAAAACTAGACTAAAACTATGAAGGATAGAAATGACAAAAATGTGACTAAAACTAATAACCATTTTCGTCTAAAGACTAAGACTAAGACTAAATCAAAAACAGCTGCCAAAATGAACACTGCTCCACATTGACTTTGTGTTGTTTCTTCTTATGTCCTTCCTTGGCCCATTCTACACCCTTTTACAGGGTTTCATAAAAATAGGGCCAGTCATTTTTCTGTAATCCCTCTTGCAAACAGACAGTGATGGTTTATACATGTTATTCCATTTGGAGTGGGGATGAGGTTTAGCTCTGTGTTTTATTGTTTACTTCCACCTGCCCAAGGAATACAAACTGAAAATAGCTTTACTTTTGGATACGGTCACTGATATAAATACCTTAAGGAATACAAATTAAACTACAAATAAACCAAACATAACCTCCCTTGAGCTAAGCTAGATGTCATACAGGGCTTGGAAAAACATCAACTCCTCACGTTAATCCGGAGAAAGCCCTTTTAATGAGTTCAAAACTCATGATAAAGTTTGAATCATAAAAAGACAAGTAGTGCACACACACACACACACACACTCACTCACTGGTCGAATATAAACCACTCTGATAAAATCTACAGGGAGGGGAGTTAATAAAGAGATTACCGTTATAGAAAAAACAGCTGTTTGTGAATATGGATAGCAGGAAGAACAAGGCAGTTCAACCCAATGACACACAAACGGTGCAGTGTACATGAAAGGAATTACTAACTGCCACTTGTTGAATGATGGTGTGTGTGTGTGTGTGTGTGTGTGTGTGTGTGTGTGTGTGTGTGTGTGTGTGTGTGTGTGTGTGTGTGTGTGTGTGTGTGTGTGTGTGTGTGTGTGTGTGTGTGTGTGTGTGTGTGTGTGTGTGTGTGTGTGTGTGTGTGTGTGTGTGTGTGTGTGTGTGTGTGTGAGAAAAGAGAAAAACCCTTACCCTCACTGATCTGGAGGGCTTTTTTCTACTCTCTTGATTCCATACTCTCGCATACACACACATATATATATACACACACACACACACACACACACAGCACCCGGACTGAATCTTAATTAGATCCTATAGCTCTGTTGCTGGGTAGAAACGAAAGCTTCAATGGCGGTAAATTCCTACACGCTTTCCTTTAACATAGAAGAACAATGCAGCATTTATTAGATGTCAAACGCTAACAAAGCAGCTTTGAAGAAGAGGAGAGGAGGTGGAGATTGAGATAGAGGAGGGTTGATAAAGAACCATCAACCCAAACCCATGAAACTAACCATTAATTAAAGCAGTTTTCTCCTCAAATATAGATGTTCCTATAAAGAAATTAAGCATTCAGTGTTAATCAATCACCGTCTCGGCCCAATTGGATCCACTTAATGGTTTATTGGCTTTCAGGCAAAAAACATTAGGAACTTCTATGTGTTTTAAGACTGTAATACTTATGATGTTCTGGAGAGTGACAGAGAAATTGATATTCAACACGTGTTTGGTTAAAGTGATGATCCGTAAGATCCATGTTTGTTCATTAATAATCTGCATACTCAGTTATTGCTGCTGTAGTGTTTCTCCATTTCACGCCCAGCAAAACCCTGCCAATCAAATATTGTGGGCGGGAGTTTGAATACATCTTCTATTTGAATTACATTCTATGAAATCTATATGGCATGTAATGAAGCCCCCAGGAAGTACACTGCACCAGGCGGTACAGTCAGTATAGGGGTCACAGTGGCTAAGAATACAGGAAGATAGCATTATTCTTATTTTTTTGTGACGTTAGCTCCATTAACGTATAGAAGTTTTTGTTGTTACATGGTCTTGATTCCTTTATTCATAAAGATAATGCTGAAACGCAAACATTTAAATAAAAAACATCTTTTTGTATATAAGTGTATATGTGATAGAAACTGTAGTTCAATACACAATATGACTAGAATGAGCTGCTTACTGTGCAGCTACAAAAAAGGGAAATATTGTAGATGGTGGTGCAAAGGCTCCAGTGACCCTAGCCGCGGGAAGTAGGGGTGCTGGGGGTGCTGCAGAGGTCCCCCTAGAATCTGGAGAATCACAGAGGGCCGTTGACGGCCGGCTCGGTTCGCTCACGGTCGGCACCGCCCATAATGTGTTTTTAAATGGCATCATTGAAGGTCCAACGTATCACCGTTGACAAGTCACGAGCACACCCCCCCCCCCCCCCCCGTTGACAATTTACCGTACCCCTAAGTAAAATGACTTCCCGCGGCTATGCCAGTGACCGCTTGGAAAACCCATAAATGAATTAATAAGTCCATTGATGGTACATCTTTGATAACTTCCTGTACAGCATATTCATTTTTTTTACAACTGCCAAATAACATCCGCAATATGTGTGTTTTCACAAGCAACAGTAACTTTAATCAACTGGGTTTTAGGTTGAACCATAATGACAGAGTGATACAAATGTATTTTTATTGTCAGAGAATTGTAATCAGGTATTCAATTATCAGACGATGTGTGACGGTTAAATTAAAATTGAGAATTGGATGGAAAGTGGTGAAGCAGATGAAATAACAGAAAGAAATGAGACTCACCATTGTGACTGAAACTCTGAGAGGAGAACTCTAAGAAACCATTGAAACAGGAGAATCACACGCATTAAAAAAACATGAATTGGCGTGTGGGGGAGCTCAGGGAGCCGTTGGGTAGAGTGAGAGTGGGCTGTACAGAGGGGCATTGTGGGACTCAGCTGCACACTGGCACTGGTTCCAACACACATATGCAGACACACAGTCATACAAACACACATTCATACTCTGGCACACAGACTCACACTAAATATACACAATTAGAAATTGTGTTCAGAGAGATTTTGCAGATGAGCATTGCAAGTGTGAATAACACACACACATACACATGATATTGAACAAGACACACATGCAGACAGCCACTGTCATTTGTAAAGTATAAACTATGCTGAATTCAGAATTAAGTAAATCTGCCCTCATACAGATCTCACATAACAGCTACAGATTTATCTCTCAAAAGTCAAAAGACATTCTATACACAAATATAATAGTGGTAACAAGTTATTAGAATGACACACAGTTATGCTTTTGTTTTGTTTTTTTCTTTCCTGTTGTGTGTTATATCGTTTTTTTTGCATGTAAATGGTCTCCAAAGGCTAAAATCCCCCCCCTGCCTAAAACACCTCCTTTGGACTCCTTTATTTACTTCCACCACATAGTGACATCACAACGTAACACTCACACTTCTGTTCGCTAGCTCTCCAACACATTGTTGGTGATAGGCTAAGGGGGGGGGACATCTCTGAGCGGTTGACCAATCACAACAGAGCAGGCCAGCTAACCAATCAGAGCAGACTGGGCTCTGGTTTCAGACAGAGGGTGAAAAGAGGTGCAGCAGCACAGGCAGTATGAGACAAATAAAGAGCTTTTTGAACATTAAAGCATGGAAACATGAAGATTTTTAAAGAAGATTCTTTAAAAATCACAATAGTTGGCATTTTGCATAACCTTTTGGTACCACTTAGTTGAAGTCATCTTGGCACAGACGTTACCTAGTCATAATACTACCACATTATTCTGCGCTTTGAATTCAGTGACCTACCACCTTTTGTCAATATAATCAAATGAAGGCAGCTGGCAGGCCATGTGTGTGAGCAGTACTGCACAATAAAAGTATGACAGTGTTTCATAACCACTTGGTGTTCTTTTTGAATTGTAAGGATGTGATGATAAATTGAATACTCTCACTAATTGTTAACTTAAAAGTAATATCTATCAACACAAAACCATTAAATCATCAAACACTAAATACCTACTGCCACTAGATTAAATCTAGGTTAATGGGGTCTGAGTACATTTATGAGATATTGAGCTACCAATTGGAATCATTAAAGTTTCATCAAATCTAATACAGTCTTTTAAATTAAAAGCCCTCATAGTTTGTTCCAATGGAGCCAAAGCAATCCATTTGAAGTTTAAATTGACATTTACTAAAGCAAATGACCTTTTATCTGTACTGTTTTAAAATTCTTTTTATATTCATGTTTTATACGTAAGCAAAAAAGCACCGTTTAGCATCTTACAAGAAATTTATTTAGTTTTTTTTGTGTCTGTGCGGCATAGAGTGGTGCAGTGACGCGTCCTAAAACCCGGAAGTAAGCTGCGCATGGGTACCTTCCGGTTACCTCGACAAAAAAGCAATGCAATTAAATCTATCGAAAATTATAAAAGTAGGGTAGACATGTGGAGATTATCCGACTGAACAAAACGTGATCCGTCTCTTAAATGTGTGTCAACCACAGACCTTATTTCGAGCTATTTTCCAAAATCCTATGGAGAAATTGCATTGCTTTTTTGTCGAGGGAACCGGAAGGTACCCATGCGCAGCTTACTTCCGGGTTTTAGGACGCGTCACTGCACCCTCTATTTGGAATCATAGAGCAACCTTCCAGAAGCAGGACCGCAGCTGCGTTAGCGAGGCAGAGAGAGAGATAGCAAATATTGCATCTTAAATAGAGCGCCAGATTAGGGAGAAAGTGTTTGGTTGGTTATATGAGCGGGTAAGGCATATTACGTGTATATGTTTCATTGGTGCTCGAGATGACTGCCTGAACTAGCCTCGCAGGCTTCACTCCATTTGTGTGACACTGTTCCTATTAACAGTATATTTAACGGTACTTCAAATGTTTAGTGTGTCTGTTAAATGTAATGCACATTAATAACCTGGATGGAAACATAACACATTATACCGCTTGTATTTCAGTCTAAAATGTCGATACTAGATACTAGCGTAATTTAGGATACTACAGCATGAGTCAGGAATGTTTTTATGCCGTTTTTACCGACCCCTAAAATTAATACAGCAATGTTTTTGAGACAAAAGGCCCATCCAAAATGTCCACTGATGTTCCTAAGGCTATAACAGAACAGGAACAGGAATGAACAGAATTTACAGAAAATAAATGAGGCTCATGTTTTTATATTGGCTCTTAGTTTATGCTTTGCCTTTCTTTATACCATGTAATAGACTACAAATTAAAACCAATGATAACTAAAGCAAACGATAACAATGTTGTTGTACGCACCTCATAATAAAGTCATTCATGTTTTGAATATTATAACATTATAACTCCATGAGCTCTACTAAACCTTAATGTGGTTATCAGATTTTATGATGTTGCTTTTAGTTTCCTGTTGTTTTAATATCAGACAGCAGGGAGTTGACTTTGTCTTTTGTGTGACTCTTTGACATTAGAAACTTCTAATGAATAGTTCTCCCCAGGGGGAAACAATATTCCTTTCATAAGATCACATTATGTATAGAAGATCAGTTTCTGCACGAGTGGTGTTAATTATCTTCTTGGCATTATTAGATAAAAAATAAAGAAGTCCCTGCTGATAAATGTGCACACTTTGTCGACTCAGCTGAAGCAACCAGCATTTAACTGGTGTTGTTTGCACAGGCAGCATCCAAAAACTCATGTGACGCTTGAGAATGAAATAGAGCCAAGGTAATCTCCCTTTTACGTGGGCAGAGATTATTGCATTTACCAAAGTTATCTCACAACTCTACTTGATGTACTTTATTTGTTTGAGGGGAACATTTGTCATATGTCTTAGAATTCTTAGAATTGTTTTAAATGTCTGCAAAGTGTAGCAGGAGTTTGAGGATTTTATGTTTATAAGGCCATAAATCACTTCAAATACCAAAAGTAGCACTGGTAAAATGTTGGTGGTGTGCTAGCTAGCTAATTCTTGTCAAACTAACTAACCATCCCATGATGTCCAGCTGAGAAATGAAGATCTCCTAAATGACATCGGATTTTAGATTTCCATTTAGTGACATGAGATAGATTTTATAGCTTAGCTTAGCTTAGATATTTGCGATTTTACATTTCGGTATCTCTTAGTATTGCTTTCTTAGTGTTATTGCACAATTTTATGCTAATATTTTCTTTTCTGGTCTAATTAGTATTGACTTCATATTGTAACTACACTTTTATCGATGCTAGTAGGTCAATACATGAAACCAAACTAATTCCCTCCTTCCGTTCCCTCTCAGGTGGCGAAGGACGTGTCCATCCGTCTACACAAGCAGCTGGACAGTGTGGAAAAGAAGAGGAGTCGCCACGAGCAGGAGAACGAGGAGCTGCGGGTCCGCCTGCAGGACCTGGAGGTTGCCAAACAGGTCCTGCAGCAGGAGATTGAGAAGGTAGGAACCTAATCGTATAACTTTGCCATATGGAGCCAGGAGAGGCCATTCGGTGTTAAGCAGTGCGGGTTGCATCATTAAATGGGAAAAATGCTATTTGTTAGCATGACTGCTTACACATATGTGAAATATTGTTGTAGCTGAAAGGCTACTTCTTTTGTGATTGGTGCAGTTTCTTGAAGATTTCTGGGTGTTTTCTGTGATATTCCTCACAGTAAACAGCATTTAGTTGCTTCGTGTGGCAGCTAGAGACATCCAATTGACTGCATTGCTATTATTAACCTGCTGAAGATGATTGCTATGTTCCGAGTTTAGACAAAAGGGTGTATTTGAGTTTGAACCAACCTGGAAATTTCAGACTAAACATTGAGTTTCAGGCGGATTCTTATTTAGCCTGCCTGCCTTTTAGTTTTTTGAAGAAAAGCAATGTTTACTGTGCGCCTCAGGAGAGCCCGTCTCTGCTCTCATCTAGTGATTTCTGCCACTATGCTGCTGCCACTCCAGGGACTTTTTGTTTTACCAAGTGTAGCCAATAAAGCACTGCAATATAAGGAGAAAACACGATTTGATGTCAGGGCCAGCTGAAGTGAAAATAAACTAAATGGAGTTGGCGTCTACCTTTTTGAAAGGAAAACATTTAAAAATAAAGTGATTTTGGTCCTAGCCTAGTTGAGTTACGCAAGATTGATCTCTCCACTGTTTTCCCTCCTTTCAATCTGTCCAGCCCTCACTCTCTCTCTCTTACTCCTGTACATTGTTTATTTTCCTCACTGTCTAATGGGCTGATGCTCCTGGCCTTGGCCCCGGACCAGGCCCCTGATGTGGGTCAGAGTTGGACGCATGGCTGGCCTGCTGGCATGAGATCTGGGTCTGTCTGCTCCTCTTTGGCCAGAGTGTGTGTTCTCTCAATACAAATGCCAGTTTGCTGTTAATGGATGGCTGGAAAAATGTCTGGGAGGGGCACTGAGTGCACCCAATGTTTGCCTAAGCAACTGTAGCTGGTTATTTTCTTGTTCACTGATTATAGTCAAATGGAGCATTTGGCAGATTTGGTGAATCATTTATTTACCATTGAATATTCATTCCAAACATGACCTGTATGCATGATTTGCGAAGGCACAGAAAGAGTAAGATACCAGCAGATACTTCGTCCATCCACCATTGATGTTGTATTCATAGTTAAATCTCATTCTCATTGCAAAGAATCCTCATTTAATTACTGTTAAATAGCTGATGCATCAACCTCAATTGAAATTCTCCCGGTTTTTAAAGTTCATTTTATATGTTTTGCGTTTGCATTGAAAGATGTTTCCACTTCCATTTTATCATTATAAAGAAATCCTCAATATTTATTTACTTAGAAACTCTGAAGTCCCCTGGAAAACATGACAATGCAAATATGTTATGGCAATCAGTGTTGATTATTTCCGCATTTATTCAATCATTTTGAGATAAAGAGTTTGGTATGGAGGAACACCTTAAATATTACTATGATCTTCAGCAGCCACTGTAATAGGAAATAAGCCAGTAAGAAGCATACATCACAATTGTAGAGGATTTGAAACACATTGCGATTTGGATTTGAATGTTACCGTTGTTGGCGCTAGCTTTTAGCAGTGGATGTGACACCATTTTAAGCTAGGTGCTTTGATGGTCCTTAACAAACAGTTAACTCCTCTCCTTGAGTTTGTAAGTACAGGAGGGGCTTGCTTTGACTTAACTCAAAGAACCAGATATTTTATAACACAGTTGCTCATCTATTGTACTGATCACTCAGCCTTGAAGCTCTCTAGTTGTTCGCTAACTCTCCGACTGAGATGGTTTCATAAGCTTTGTTTGGGTCTGTTGTGTTGGGTTATGCTGGCCCTTCAGAGAAGTGGATTCTTCACATAGCTGATACCATAAAGGGAAGTGTGTGTGTGTGTGTGTGTGTGTGTGTGTGTGTGTGTGTGTGTGTGTGTGTGTGTGTGTGTGTGTGTGTGTGTGTGTGTGTGTGTGTGTGTGTGTGTGTGTGTGTGTGTGTGTGTGTGTGTTGTGTGTGTGTGTGTGTGTGTGTGTGTGTGTGGTGTGTGTGGTGTGTTTGTGTGTGTGTGTGTGGTGTGTGTGTGTGTGTGTGTGTGTGGGTGGGTGGGTGGGTGGGTGTGTGTGCTCATCCACACAGGAATGTCTCACTCACTGTGTCTCATCTTTGATCATACAATATAAATAGGAGAATTTAAAACTACCCGCAAACTGGAAATACAGGAATTAGATAAAGACAGGGACGGCGACATGAAAAATAAATGTGTGTCAAAAAAAGACAAACAAACTGGGCAAAAAGGCAGCCAGAGAGAAAAATCACACAGACAATGAAGACTTTTGGGATTCACAGGTGTAAAGGAGGTTTGTGAATTATTGATCGTGTCCTGGTGGCGGCTGCAGGCTTCTGTCTGATATTGATATTCTTTACAAAGCAGAGCCATGCGCTGTTGAGCTAGACCTTTATTCTGCTGCTGCAGGCCGTGATATTTGACTGGGAACTGATGACGGGTTAGCTTCTGCACACCTTACAATCTTAATGCTTTTATGCACCAAAACTGAAAGAGAAACAGGTCCAATTATCACAATTAGGAAATGATATAAACGTAGCAGATCGCCAGGTAGATTTTTTATCTACAAAGTAACTGATTTTGCTCATAAATTCAATGTTGGTGTGAGCATGCATCCGGTAGAACAAGCATTTTCGTGTAATTCATTATAATGCTGTAATCTAGCTAAATGGTTATCTTAATGACCTGTAATTTACACACACTGCCTTCAGTTCACAATTGTAGCTATCACTGAAGCTATGCTATTACATTACATAGTGCTATCTCAACACATTGTCTACTAGAGTATATTTAGCACACACACACACACACACACACACACACACACACACACACGCACACACACGCACACACACACACAGCTATTATTTACTGCCCTGTGGGCAAACAGACACTCAAGGCAATTAAGTGGAACAAGGAGAAGGGACATGTTCTCTCTCCTTAATTTCTCTGTCCTATTCTCATTTTCTCCCACTCCTTCCTCACAGACCAACTCCTCCCTTCCTCACCCCATTTATTATCACCTTCCCTCCTGCTGCTTCCACAGAGACCCAGAGGAATGCTGATGCAGTGATTTATTTCTCCCTCCTCTCTTTTTAAATCTCCTCGCTGCCCATCTCCTCCTCCTCCTCCTCCTCCCCCTGTCCTCCCCCTCTCATCACCCTCCCCCTCCTCCATACCAAAGCCTTTACTCCCCCTCTCACTCATACGTCTCCATTTTTGTCTTCCCCCTCCTCACTTCTCCTTCTCCACCTCTGCAGCAATGATCTCTAAAAGCATTGATCCGTTCCAGCTGTTTGACCTTTGAAGAAGGCAAGGTCAGATTTGATGGAGAGATTGTGGAACGGGTTACAGGGGAAGTGTAGAAATAGAGAAGGGGGTGTATGGGGTGCGTCCTTTTCAGGTGTTTTGTCATGTGAAGGGGAGGATTGATTGAAGGGATGGAGGGAGAAGGGATGTTGGAGGGGGGTGGTGAAGCAGGGTTTGATGTTGAGCGGATTTGATGGATGGATCTTATACATTTCAGCAGTTATGAAAAAGGAGAAATCATCGCAGACAAAACAAACAAGAGTAAGCTGTGATTCATGGTGTGTAAACAGACAAACAATACCACACTTTGCTCTGTGTTTCTGTTTCACTCAGGGTTCACTGAGCTGTACGTGTCCCTTTGCCTCATGAATGGATAAGTGATGGATAGAAGGAGGAATGGGGGGGCAGAGGAGATAAGAAGGGCTGGTGTGTGCTCATGATGTGATCAGAAGCAGAATTAATGAAGGACCTTGGTGGGTGGATGGATAGGAGATCATACAATGTGTTTGAGCTGCCGCCGTGAGATGTATCATGTATTCGTTCATGCTTAAGTCTCACATATGGATACAGTCAGAATATGTCTGCATGTTGATAGATACAATGATTATCCTCTTATTTTGCTGAATACATACCACATTACACGCTATATGAAAATCATGACTAATTGGACACTTTACAAATGGAGTTAAACATCAATTTAGTCAAAATTTGAACATTTTATGAACATTTTGCAATAACTTAACAGTACTAGACCTGATTTAATTCAACTTAACTAAACTTAAAGGTCCCTTAAAACTATTCTTTAAAGGGGACTTATCATGCAAAATGCACTTTTTGATGTCTTTTATACATAAATATGTGTGCCCGGTGTGTAAGGGAACTCACACAGCGTCAGAAAATAAAACCCTCTCTCTTTTCCTCCGTACCCAAATCTCTAAAAACGGGGCTACAACGGAGCTGATCCAGATTTGCCATCCGCTATGACGTTATTTACGTCATAGCGGATGGCACCCACGTGGTGGACCCACGGCCCTATCAGAAAGTTGCTATCAGAAACAATGCCCGACGTGTTTTGGATGTAATATGGCCTTTGTTTACATTAGCAAGCATCGCTAACACTCAGAGCTAACCAGTACTGGAGAGAGCACATGTGTAAAGAAGCAGGAAATAAAAAGGAACTCACCTTGTGGTAAACCGGCAAGAGAGAAAGCCTTTGAGCTCCATACTGTTTCAGAAATAATCCTTGATAATCCATGATATGGCGTTTCATCACCGCAGTATTTAGTTTAGACAGTAGCTGCCCGTCCCGCATGAGCTCAGCCCCCTCCTTTTTTCTTTTTTTAAAGCTTCATACCCCGAATCAGCACTTTTGAAACAGGAAGTGAAATAGAGGGATATGAGGCATGGCTAGAATGGGTGATCTGTTTGGTATTTTTGAGCAAAACACTTCATAGACATGTTTTTTATATATTTGTATATATCTGAGACCTATGCTATTGCCTAAAAATAGCATGATAGGTCCACTTTAAATTACCACATAGTCCTTATTGAGTTTTTTCACAATAAGTATTGCAAGATGCATTTTCCAAACTTATTTAGTGATACATTTTTTTGTTTATTGAACAAATACTTTAAGAAACCCAACTTTTTTGCAACAAGGTATCATCTTGGGCTCTCAAAATGATAAAAACACAACAGAAATAACAATAAAAACAATATAAGTTGTATCAAATAAAAAAAACAAATCAAATTACTTTACAAGATTACTTTGTTTGATAAAGTTAGCACAATTAAACATTTCCTATTTTAGTGAACCAAAACAACAGGCCTACACTTACTCCCATCACTTTTGTCCTATTGACAGATAGCAAGTATTTCTAGACGCTCACACTGGTGCACGCTGTTGAACTGTGTTACCGGAGCAGCCTGCATCCCAGTGCTCCTTTGTTCATATGCTGCAGTAGGAGCTGACCAGAAAAGCTGGTATTCCAGCTGTGGCCACACTGCCTCAAGGTGACTGAACACAAAGCAGCAAAGGAGAGGTTAAAAGAAGGAGAGGTAGACAAATGGAGAGGTGGTAAATGGTGGGATATGAAGCAGGATGGCTGGTTGGTTAAACGTGAAGTATTCAGATACAGAGAGAGAACAGGAGGATTTAACAGAGAACAAAGAGGGGAAACTGAAAAGAGAGGTAGTGATGAGGGGGACATGTGGGGTCTTTGTAGGAGGGCTGGCAGTGGAGGAGATAACAGCCTTAATTGGAAAAAAAGAAACTCAGTGAATTGAGCGCGAAGGGAATAATGCAGCATGCCAATCACTGATTCTCTTTTCTCATTCTGTCGCTCCTTCTCTTTTGTTGGCTATTTTCTTCTCCTATAGTTCTGCCTCTTTTTCACTAACATGTACTCCCTTTATCTCTTCTCTGCATGTGTTTCACCCCCCTGTTTTACGTGAAGGTCAATTTATTCTCTTTGCATGTGTGTGTGTTTGATAGCAAGGTGATTTAGGGTTTGTCCATTTAGGATGATAAGGCCACACAACGGCTTGGGCACATATACATAACATTTAATGGACAAATGGACAAACTCTTCTACCTCTACGAAGTGTAAAACCCCATTGTCATTTTCTTACTTTTGTCATCAAATGTCTGCGTTTTCACTTTGTTTCCCCATTATTTGACACAATTTATAACTGCGCATAAAATTATGTGGATGAAAATTTCACGTGTGACATTTGTGCTCTAAAGTGCCCTCTTAAATTCCAACTATGGACACAACCAAGTAGTGTCAGTAGCGATTACAGAAACTGATGATTTTCACATTTCAATTTCATGCAACCTATTGAGTAATGGGGGAATGGTGCATTCAATGTGCTCTCTCTCTCTCTCTCTCTCTCTCTCTCTCTTCTCTCTCTCTCTCTCGTATTCCCCAGGTACTGCTGAAGGAAGCTGTTCCCTGTTTTTTCTCACTGTCAGGAAGTGCTGCCTATTGTTTGAGTTGAGGGATTTAGGGCAAGGGTAGCCAGAGACTTGCTTGTGTGTGTGTGTGTGTGTGTGTGTGTGTGTGTGTGTGTGTGTGTGTGTGTGTGTGTGTGTGTGTGTGTGTGTGTGTGTGTGTGTGTGTGTGTGTGTGTGTGTGTGTGTGTGTGTGTGTGTGTGTGTGTGTGTGTGTGTGTGTGTGTGTGTGTGTGTGTGTGTGTGTGTGTGTGTGTGTGTGTGTGTGTGTGTGTGTGTGTGTGTGTGTGAGGATTTTCTGAAAGCAGAGACAGGGCGTTCCTTAACATGCAGGTTCTGCAGCAGGTTGTGTTTATGCCCCTGCCTACATTGACCTTTTTATGTTTATTCCTGCATGCATGTGTAGCAGCACGGGGTACATTGTGTTCATGAAGTGTGACGGCCTTCAGCAAAGGAGAGCAGAGGAGAAGTAACATGAGATATTCAGGGATAATGGGAGGTCGGTTGAGCTGTAAAGTTAGTGTGACACTTTGAGGGTAAAACCAGGGTGTTTATATAACCTCGGTATAGTACATCAATCTAACTCAAAGGGGGGACAAAATCTAATTAAAGAAATAGTAGAAACAACTATTCTAAAATTGTATTAATCCATCAACATAACCATCTAACCCTAACCTACCTACCTACCTACCTACCTACCTACCTACCTACCTACCTACCTACCTACCTACCTACCTACCTACCTACCTACCTACCTACCTACCTACCTACCTACCTACCTACCTACCTACCTACCTACCTACCTACCTACCTACCTACCTACCTACCTACCTACCTACCTACCTACCTACCTACCTACCTACCTACCTACCTACCTACCTACCTACCTACCTACCTACCTACCTACCTACCTACCTACCTACCTGCCTACCTTACTAACTAACTAACTTCCTACCTACCTACCTACAGACCGACAGTTTTACTTACAGTAGTCTATAAGATGTTATTGCTACTAAATGAAATATTTATTATTTATTTGGTCTTTAGAGCAGCCTCAGTTCCTACATTTTTCTTTTAATAAACTCAAACATGGACAGGTATTAAAGGAATGTTACAGAGTAAAATCCAATAGTTCCCAAAATGCTGCGATGCTGTAAAAACTCGGTCTCATCACTGTTATGTAATCCAGCCCAACAGTAGAGCGTCAATCAATCATGGTTAATGCCCCTTTCCCTCCTTCATATCTACTTTTCTGCAGCTCACAGGTCATGACACCCGTGTCTTATTTCCCCCGCGGTCCATCGCAGGCCATCAATGAAAGCTATGATGTCTGTAGGGAAACTACTGCGGGTAAATGGGTCAGAGCATCAAAGCAGCCCAGGGTTTAAACTTTATCTGGGTCAGAGTGATTGATTAGGCTGAAGATGGTCTTAGAGGAACGCAGAGGGAAAGCAGCCTCATACCATCCACACGCCACAGCAGTTTGAGGGAGATATAGAGGAAAACCCAGGATAGAAATATGAGAGAGAGATACAAAGATGGAACATCATTCTGTGTTGTCAGAAGACGGGAGTTGGAAAGAAGATTGATAGAGGGAGAAACGAGCGAAGAAAGAATATTTGAAGAGAGGATAAGCCGGGTGAGCTTGGAGAAGAGGCGAGATTGAGAGAAATGGGGAGTGATATGGAAGACTGGAGAAAACAAAAGATTCAGGGAAGACTAAGATGAGTGACGGATGAAGATTGGAAAGATAAAGTGTAGGAATATATTTGAGATGAGAATGACAGATCGAAATGATATACTGCAAGGAACGAAATGAGACCAAAAGAGCTTGCAAACACGGGTAGGGTACAAGATCATAAAGAGATGAGGGAAATACCAAAAGGAAAGGAGCACGATGATGGGGAAGGAAAGAAAAGAGAACAAAAGATGGTACAGGAGAAAGAGAATGAAGGAGAAAATACATGTCAGGGGAGAAATAAAGAAAAAGAGAAAGCATGGAAGACAAAGGGAATATTGCCGGTAGCATTTCTGGGTCGACGGGAACTTCGCTGGTAGTGAACACAGTGGGACATACAGAGGTTACACACACACACACACACACACACACACACCACACACACACACACACACACACACGCTCTTGATCATATGGATGCACACAAATGTACAGGAGAGTAGAGAGTCCTTACAAGGACAAACCAGAGATTATTACATCACTGTTACCCCTGTTATATCAAACTGAACACAAAGACATTTGCCATTTGTTTCAGTTTAAAATAGATGTACTCTACTTGAGGTGTTTCAAGTATTTGTGTCCACCCTGTTAATGATGTAGAGTAGATGACACAATATTGCAGTACAAAAACAAAAAGTAGTATAAAGTGGACAAAAACTGCATATTTTAACCTTGAAGGAGTTTACTGCAAGGCCTTTGTAATAACCTGCATTAGGTTCCACAGAATATACTCCATGCGTTTACTGTACTGTATCTCTACCTCAAACCACCAAGGATTTGGAATAAATGAATGGTCTGCAACCCCAATTAGGCAAAAATAAATCTGTTATTTACATGTTTTACAGCACTGACTGAGAATTGAAGAGGCCCTATTGTGCTTTTTGGGCTTTCCCTCTCCTGTAGTGTGTTATCTTTTCCTCTCCTTTCTGTCCCACACACTGCCTGAAACGTATCCATTGGACTACTTTGTTTCCGTTCTGTAACAAAGTGACATCACTTGGAACCACGCACACTTCTATTGGCTTGCGCTCCAACACTTTGTAAGTGATAGGATAAGTGGCTGGACATCTCTAAGTGGTTGACCAATCACAGCAGAGCCAGCTAGCTAACCAATCAGAGCAGACAGGGCTCTGGTTTCAGACAGAGGGTGAAAAATATTGCTGAAAATTAGCATTATATGTCCTGATTTGGCCAATTAGAGCAAAGATCCCAACAAACCAATATATGTTTTAATTTTGCTTTGAACATTTAGTTTGTAAAATATTGAAGACGTATAGCTTATTTAGCATTTTAGGTTTTGGCTTGAGAGCTAAATTAAAAAGTAAAAGTGGATTGTCTTTTTTGCATTCCAAAACGAATAATTTGAGCATTTATTGGTGAAGGTAATGGAAACATGGTCTGCATAGGTAAAATCCCTGTCTCTAGTGTCGAAGATACACACTTTGTATTCCCATCCACCACTCCGACCTCCATGCCATGACTTCTAGCTGCTGTAACAACGACATCACACTATTGCTTTGACTGTGAAAATACACGCTGCAGGTCATTTTGAGCTGTCCAAATAAACAACCAACACTGCAATTTCTCTGTACGGGACCAACTCAACCCAACACGAAGAATAGTCAAAAATCATCCTCTTCCAATTCAGAATCAGAAGTCCCACTTCACTGTGCAGCCTCTCATATTATTTACCCGCCACCAGATATATTTGCCATTCATTTTTCAACAATCTTTTACAAGGTCAGAGGAAGAACAGAGCTAACAGCATCCCTACGACAAGACATTAGCATTGTGTTTGCTTCTGTATCATGGCCCCCTCTCCTCACTGCCAATATTTGTGTTACATTTCTCAACTGTTGAGCATTTCTAGCGGCCCACAGGGGGGCGAAGAGGTAATTTCATGCCTCAGTAGCTGGAACATGAGTGTGTCTGTGATGCCCCACGTACTGAAGGGCCCTGAACCTGTTTGAGTCACTGATGGAGACACTGAGAATGAAGGAGCTAGGGATTCATAAAAACACAAGAGGGAAAGAAAAGTGGATGAGGGGGGACAAAGAAGAAGAGAGGGTGGATAAATGGATGGATTTAGAGAGGGGTGGATGAAGTGATTTAACTATCCAGTGATACAAGCCCCGTAGGGAGCAGACCTAGCTGAACACAAACACCACTTTGTTCTTTTGTCTGTGTCTGGCGCTTAGTTTGGTGTTATTTAAACAAGATGTTGGCTTCACCTTTGCAATTGACAATTATTTCCATTATCAATTAATGGATTAGTTTTAGATCCATTAAATGTTAGAAAATGGTGATGTTGATCAATATGATGTCAGGTAATGTCTGGATTTTCCCACAACTCAAAGATTATCAGTTTACTGTTATTCCGGTGGTAGAGAAACCAGAAAATATCTGCATTTAAGAATCAATAATTAAAATTGATTATACAACATACATTTCACGATCATTGGCTTTGGCTCTGGATGTGAACTGATTGCCTGCCAATCTGAAGGCTGGTAGTTCGATCCTTGGCCCCTCAGACTCGACAAGTGTCCTTGGGCAAGATGCCTTTCCCCAAATTGCCTCGTATGAAACATCCATCAGTGGGAGAGAGTGTGCATCAGAATGTTTATGGATCCTGTATGCTATCCTCTGTGACCAATACATGAATGTGTGTGTAAATTGGTGAATGCTGCCTGAGTTATAAAGCTGTTTATGTGGTCGCTACCATTACGTTTTACAGTCGACACTGAATCGATTCATCTCTGTAGCTCTACATCGCATTGCTACTTTTTCAATTACAATCATAATAAACTGAGAAAGTAAATACATCTTCACTTTTGAGTAGCTTGTACAAAAGAATGATTGTCTTTTTTGGATCAATAAAGTACAGATATTTATGTATTTACTGCTATAGGCTATAATAACAGAACAAAAATGGAGGTAGGTACAGATAGATGTTCTCTCTCCTGGTCATAAAAGCTGTTTTTTCTCCTGTACTTCTGATTGACAGTGTGCTATTAAAGCCACAGTAAGGTATGCGATTAATACTCACCTTTGACTGCAGGACACTTTATTTGAGTGCTAATGCATAACCATAAAATGACTCCTCAACACTGATGGAGGGCTCTTATTTGCTGTAAACTTTATGTGTCTGAAATGTCACCTTGTTAGGAGTGGAGGAACACGTTCACCTCTGCTCATTCTTGAATGTTGTTTAACTGGTTTTAAACCAGTGTTTTAAAACGGGCGGCTGTGGCTCAGTGGATAGAGTGCTGGAGTTCGAATCAGGGGGTAGCAAGTTCGAGTCCCACTGCAGTCAGCATGTCGTTGTGTCCCTGGGCAAGACACTTCACCCCAAATTGCTCCTGTGGGGATTGTCCACAGTATTGAGTATGTAAGTTGCTTTGGATAAAAGCATCTAACAAGTAACATGTAATGTAATGTAAAACACAGTTTGTGCAGAATTTCCTGCATCTCAAAGGAATCTTTCGAACAAATTCTTGAATTAATTGAGTTATTCAGTTTGGGACTCGATTCTAACCTTACAGTTGCATAAGTGTTGGAAAATGTCAGACATAAGTGCTCCTACACTTGCTCCGCAGCAGGTGGAGTATTGAAAGCTTCAGACTTGTCACTGTTGCCTCAAGTGGCATCAGGTCTTTAAATATCAAAAGGTTGAAATATGCTAATTTCAGTCATCACCAAAGTGTATAGAAAGTACAGAGTAACTCTTTATTTATCAAGTACAAATGGGCGAATCGTAATATTTGAAAGCATAGGTGTATTTGAAAATATGTAACCTTAAACTCTTTTCTAAGAAGAGTTTGCTTCCAAAAACCACAAAGCAGCATATGTAACATGCACCGGAGCAAGTATAGGTGTACAGTGTTAAAGAAGTCTTTGTTACCCTGTGATTTTTCTATAAGGATAAAGGTCGCTTTTTATATTAAAGATTGAATTAACCTGGATTACATTTACCTTTAACTGCATCTACATGCCATATTTCTCCCGCATGAATAAAGAGCAGATTGTTAAGGATAGGTTTAGAGCCAATGTGGACAGCTTTAGGTGTCTGTCGAAACAGGACAGAATGAAGTCGATGGGGATATGAAAAGAGGGTAAAACAGGATAAAGAAAGAAAAAAAACCAGCGTGTGAACAGACACCTTGGAGGCAGTTGGTGAAGGACAATACAGGACACTAATGGAGGGAGATTGAGGACGGAGGGGAGAGGGGTTCTCTCTTTCTCTCTCTGCAGCTGTTAAAAGCTGCTGGAGTGCAGATTATCTCACCTACTTTATGGGGGACACACTGGGGTTTGCTAAAAAGGTTCCACTCTGGTCTCTGTTGGGAACCATTGTGTCTGGAGATAAAACACACACACACACACACACACACACATACTGTATGAGAGTATGTGCTGAAAGTGTTAGTGTGATTATCTATTGATTGTCTTACATACAGTATGGAACATATAGATCCAATTTTGCTCCCTTGAGATTGTGCTTTACTGTGTGTGTGTGTGTGTGTGTGTGTGTGTGTGTGTGTGTGTGTGTGTGTGTGTGTGTGTGTGTGTGTGTGTGTGTGTGTGTGTGTGTGTGTGTGTGTGTGTGTGTGTGTGTGCTCACTAGATGTGTGTTGCATCAGACTCTGTGAGTCTGATCAGCTCTCGGCTCATGAATTTAACATTAATTATATACATCCTGATGTCAGTGGTTATGTGCTCAGAAGACGCTTTATATTGCTACAGTAATCCCTGTCACTGTACCACAGGAGCAGGAGGAATCTGTAAACGTTGCTGGGTTAAAGTTATGTGTTGACTTAAATATAGGTGTTTGCTCACAATGCCAAAGATGACATTAGTATTATTGAAGAAGCCACGCCCGAAAGCACACCCTCCCTAGTCATCTATTCTATCTCTAAATTGGACCATCATTTACAAAATGAACACTGTGCTATATTGAATAAAACCTGAAACTAGCAATGAAACCCATAAACGTGTCCGAAAAATGTTTACAAAGGTAATAAATCATGTGAGAAGTAAGGGGTATTTTTTTATAGACTTCTATACATACGTCTTTTTACAAACAGTGGAGTCTCCTCCTGCTGGCCATTAGAAATAATGCAGGTTGAAGGCACTTCTGAATTAGCTTTTCAGACCCGGAGGTTGCTGTTTGATTAGGCCCAATAACAGTGTGCAAGCGTGTTCCTTATGTCAATACGCACATTGGTATTTGTGAAGTTTTACCACCTTTTAAGCATACAAGTCTTACATGCTTGCATGCTAACATATGTCAACTACAGCTGCACACAAACTGTAACAGACTCTGATGTTCATTGGTTTAGCAGGAGTTTGGACAAATGAATGTTTGTACCAAAATGTATTGCAATCCTTTCAATAGTTGGTTGTAGATTGCAGATATTAAATGGTGGTCTTGCCAATAGGCCGTCACTACCATCTCCAAAGCCATGCGGCTAGCGTGGCGAATTATGTAGTTCACAGCACTCTCTTTTCTTTCTCTTGCAGCTACTGACACAGTGAGTGCTTTTATTCACATGTGAGCTGTTTAGAAAACATCTCTCAAATATACCTACAGCCTTCTAAGCCAGATTTTGTATTCTAATTACATGTGTGTTGAATTTTCTAATGTACAGTAATGGATGTGACCCTATTTAACTGTGACATTTCTGAATGTTTCCAGTGTCAAAAGAATTAAACCTCCCATGATAATTGTTAATCTGAGCAGCAGATTTGGTCTGTCTGTGACTTCACTGCTGGTTTGTCACTATCGGTCTGATAAACTGAGTGCTGGAGGCTGCCGAGCTCCAATCAATACAGGCATTTCAATGTTTGATAAGGATAAAGGGCCTTTGAATGTAATGGCGTCACACTTTGCTAAGTGAATAAGGCTATGCTTTCCAATGGGCACCTCTGGCATGGAGTTGTGGAAACAAAACCAGCTTTAAATCTGTTCTTTTGTTATGCTTTTTGTTTAAGAATAAAACATTGGTACCATCACATACAGATGTTAACCCTAGATTCAATAAACTCCTGTTGTATTTAAACTGAAAATGAATGAAATCCCCAATCAAAGTCCCCCTTTTTGAATAGGTATGTGAGCCGAACTGATCAACATTCAGGTCGAGTATTCACCAGGTCATGTTTTTGGTGTTTGGGCTTTTATTTCTTGATTAAGACAATTGACCTTGTCTTTGCTATTAGATGAGACATAAGAAAGATAGTGCATTGATTTATGAGGCAGATGATTTCATGCTGAGAGGATGATAAATGAAGTAGCCTAGATGTGTTCATTCATTGATATTCCCTCGCAGTACTGGCAGCTCTATATACATTACCAGTGTAAGGCGTTAAGCTCTGTACAGAAGCCCTGTGTTTCCTCTCTGTCAGGTCTAGTATCACCGTGGCTGTTTGAATATTGAGAAGATTTTCTCGTTCAAATGAGGGAACTGCTGGCTTTTTAAAACACCTTCAGGAACCATTGGAGAACACTCCGAGACATATGAAATATAAACAAGAGGTTTATTTTGATAATGCTGGAGGGCAAATATTTGACAAAGGCTAACAGAGGCTGCTGAGTTCAGCTGAGTTTGAGGTTTGTTTTTCTTTTCCACTGCAAATATAAACGATTTGCAATACAAGGCCACAGGAGATCATTATCTTTCAATGTTAGGTTGGACAATAGCTAGAAGGAGACATTGCCCCAAATAAACCTTACCATATCTGTGATGTAGAATGAAGACTTCTTTATTTTATTCAATGCTAGGATTCTTCTTTTCTTCATTTATTTTAAATTGGGATTCTTAGCAATTATTTGAAGGTTGCTCTGACAATGTAAAAAATCCTCTGATCTCAAAGTTACTTGCTGGCTTTTATGAGTTCTCAATCGTGTAACACTGTCTTCGTCAGTGTTAAAACAGTTTGCATAGTTGTCATGTAACTGAAGTATATCCCTCCTGATATTAGAGTTGAACAAAATCTTGTGACACAAGATCAGCCAATAGTGATAGTCACATAAACAACAATCTTGATAACGATGCCTTCGAAAATAATCGTTTTTCAAAAGCATTTTGACCAAGTCACAGTGGGAGACATTACAAGGGTAACTCATTATTTTACTTATCAGCCAACATATACATATATAGGCAATAAAGTAATATCTGCAGGACATCTTGATCCTTTCTATACTCAAATATGGGTTTTTGCCATGTTACCGAGATTAAAGCTGCCGTTTTCCACTTCAGAAATTAGAAAATGATGCTTTTTTACAATTTCAGCTTTTGGGAACTTGTTTGTCATTCAACCAAGAAAGCAACTCAAACGTATTAAGCAGAAATTCAGGAGATTATACCTCACTTTCCCGCCTGCACTGTTTGATCGACAGCTAAGAATCGCAGTGTAGAAACAGATGATGTAAGAAAAAGAATCTTGCCCATTCAATTTGAACAAAAACAATCTGAGATGTTTCAACACAAAGGAGCCGCTCCCAGAAGACTTGCCTGGCCCTGTCAGTGTTTATATCCAGTGGCTGAGAGCTTTACAGGCTGAGGGTGGATGATGGATGTGGGGGTTTGTTGTTAATGGATCATGAATTTGAGCTCTGCTGTGTATTGAACTGGCTCTGTAATGGCAAAGGTTGGCTGCATAAATCCACAGTGAGGAGATATAAACAGTAAGGAACACACAGTTAAGTGTTTGTATGTAGGCCTACTCATTTTTTACTCCAAATATCCTTCCCTTCCTCCAACCTCCTCCTCTCTTTCCTCTCCTTTCTTCTCTCCCACCTTTCCTCCCCTTTCCGTCCTTTCTTCTCCTCCTCACCCTCCTCCCGGTCTCAGTGTGTGACATCATCACCACGCTGCCGGCCCTTGTTGTGATGTGGAAGCAGAGACGTGGAAAATGAGTAGCTGGCACCTCCCGCTGATGCTCGTCTGGCTGCGGCGGTTACTATGGCTACATTGCCGGTGTTGGTTGTCGCTATGGTTACCCTGCTAGTGTTATGTCCCACAGCAGCTGTAGGTCTGGCAGGAGAAAGAAAGACAAGCTCTGTACTGTAGACTGATAGTACAAAGAGTATGCTCTGAAATAACATATACAGTAGTTGATTGACTACTATATAAAGATGTAGTTAAATTATAAAATGATTTACAGCCTCTGTCAGTATTTAAGTATTTTACAAGCAGGTTTACAATATGCAGGAGCCTGTTTATTATATTGACTGATGGATTGAGATGGATTGTGACCATGGGAACATGAAACTGAGAAAATATTCAACAGACAAGCTTCACTAATAGCTTTTTTCTGAGCTTTTCACACAATAAATGCTGTTTGTAACTTTGTGTCATAGTTGACCGTTTGAGTGTGTGGCTCTGATAAAAGATACAGACTTTAAAGCCACAAATTAACCCCATTTTGTGGACTTAGCCTGCTTTGCTTTCCAAACAAAAGAAGATCTTGTCAACATTTTAGATGTGTAGTTTTTATTCAGCGGTCCTGGTATAAATCAAAATGAAATGTATAAGTATTTTATTGCCAATAGAGCTATATTACACATGCTCTTTTTGTTTGTTTTACATCTTTTTCTTTGTAGCCTCAGAATGTCTTTTCATTTATTAGGGAACATGTGCTGAAGGAAATAAATAAAGCCTGAAGGGATTTCTGTTGGACTCATCCCTTATCATCCACAGACATCGAGTGTTATGAATTAGCTGCTTCATAAAAGCTTTTTCTGTTGCACGATAAAAGGCTTTTAATGCTGTGAAGGCACATGACTAGTAGTACATTCACTTATACAGTATGAAAATAGGAATATAAAAAAAGGAACAGGATTGCCCCGATAACATACATTATATGTAATACATTACATGTTACTTGTTAGACGCTTTTATCCAAAGCGACTTACATACTCAATACTGTGGACAATCCCCACAGGAGCAATTTGGGGTGAAGTGTCTTGCCCAGGGACACAACGACATGCTGACTGCAGTGGGGTTTGAACCTGTGACCCCCTGATCCGAACACCAACGCACAACCCACTGCACCACACGCCTAATATTCATTTATTCACTGTAAAAAATATGTGTTTAATGTAATACGGACAGTAATGATTAATACAAGCTTCATGGTGCGTTCATTTCTCTTTAATGTTTGCAGGAGTGACTTGATAAAGAAGCCCTGTTGCTGTTGCCCCGGGGGAAGAGTTGCGTGAAAGTGAAGACGTTCTCCTAACATGTTTGTTGTAGTATTTCACTTTCACTGTGTCATAGTTGTAAGCCTGTGTTGCATAATTCACATCCCACGTTGGGTGGTGCTCATTAGGCTGGATCAGTGCTGCTGCGCCTCCTCTTTCTCTCTGCCACTGTTTCTCCTTTCACTCTCTGTTACTTCTTTAAATTCCTTTTGCCACATTTTATCTTTCTCCTACCCCTTGGAGACAGTGTCAGACAGGATATTGATTTTAGTATTTATGTTCACAGGTTGTAGGATCGGTATTTGACTCTGTCTGTCTGTGTTTTCCAGACAATTTCATCACCTTTTTCAAATCTGCATATATATTTCCTCTATAATAAACAAGCAAAGGAAGAACATTTCACAGCGTTCTGTTTTATACTTCCCCATTTTACTACCAGTGCTACCATGCAACTTCAATTACACTTGTGATCTGGTTTGTAAAACAATCCATAACCTCAACGGTTACTGATTTGTGAAAATATCTTACTTTTTTGCCCTAAAACACTTTTCTTTCTCTTTAAAAAGGACATATTTTGATCAAATTTAGATGATGATTCTTAAAACACTTCAATCCTTGTCAATCCAACATCAAAGCTTAGATAATGCTGCATGTATTGATTGGTGATCACTTGATATTAGGGTTCGTAACTATTTTCAAATAAATACTGAAATTAATGTTTGCAATTATTTGTTTTTATATTTTTTAACCCTTTGATCAAACTTTGATTCAGCGTTTATTTGGCAAAACATATATTTAACTATATTAGAAACATAACATTTGGTAAATGTCGTAATCTGCTGTTGCCACATCGAATGCAGCTTCATATGAACCTGAATGCAACCTTAGCCACATGTTTTATGATTGGAAGCTGCTATTCTAACTCTATTTCTATTATTACTCTGTATGTCTGGGTTTTATCTATCAGTCCTATCTAATCCATGTCTCCTTTTCTTACCGGTGAGTTAGGTAACTGGCATGGAGGGACAAGAACAAAGCACATTATCTCTTGTCCTCGTCTCTCTCCATGCTCCTTTGATCACATTGATGACAAGGTTATATAAAAGATGCTGAATGGTAGGACAGTCTTTTTTGTTCGGATCAGGAGGAACAGCTGACTTGAATATTTTTTTGTGTGTTCTGTCTGCGTGTGTGAGGTGATATCAGTGCGTCAGCTATGGTTTTAAAAAAGTGAGTTAAAGTCTTAGCAGGACTTTGATCAATACCTAATTCTAGAGAGATATCACGATCTAAAACCTGCTCTTAGGCCCCAGCCACACAAGGACGATAACCAGTGGCGGACTGGCCATCGGGACGTTCGGGACGAATCCCGATGGGCCTGTACTGAAGTGGGCCGGTCGGACGATGTGGGCCGGTCTGATAAGTCACTAGCACAGGAGCAAACGCTTGCCTCGGGGAGGGAGAAAAAGAGCCAGAGCGTCCACAGCGGAGAATAAACAGAAGGGCAACCATGGACCGCGGGAAGTCTTCTTCGCTGCTTTTGTGGCAGGAGTACAGCGCCACTTACAGGCCCGGCATATGTACTACAGCGTCTCCAGCGCTTTCGAGCGGTCGCGTGTGAACGGACACGTTTCTGGTGCCTATTGCGTGTGGACGGAAGACTTTTTTGATATCTATTTCGGTCCGTTTGCGTTATCGTCCTCGTGTGGCTCCAGCCTTAGGCTTTAGGTTGGACTGAAATAAGATAAGATATAATGTCAATAATCTGACTCCCACAGGATGAAAAAGAGGTTTCCTTAAAGAAAATAATTACTCAGACACAAATATTGTTATCACAACCATGCAATTTGTGCTAAGTGTGCCTCGAACCCCTGAGGCAGGTTTTTCCATTATTGATTTTTTTTAATGATAAGGTAGCTAGTAATAGTGCAAAAATACACAGCGTATAATATTTTAAATGAAATCAATAATTTATCAGAAAGGCTCTTTCTTGACCTTGGAAATATTCAAACATAACTCAAGGCTTTCTACCAGATCACAAGGTCTGCATCATCACACAGTTTGCTCAGCTTGTATAACTTTAGGACATTTAGTCTATACTGGGTTTGAATTGTGACCGAGATCCATCTTCATGACAACTAAAACAACTTCTTACACTGAGGAAGACCATGCGATGTGAAAAAATAACATTTAACAATCAACATTTGAAATTACAGGGGCACTTCAAAAAGGTAGTACAAAATATAATACCTATACTTTGGTGAGTGGCGTCGCCTGGCCTGGGCATTCGGGGCTTTAGTATTTCTGTAGCCCCGGAGAATTCTCCCTCAATAATATAATACATTAACCGTGCTTTACCTGAACCTCATCATGACACTAGAGAGGACGGCAGGATTGTAATTTCCCGTGTTCAGTGAATTTAACAGAGGCAAGACACCGAGAGCGCACCGGTGCCAGCAGGGACCGTGTTGTTAGCATCTGGTTAGCTAGCTGCACTAACGGACATAAGGACTGTTTGTTCCACAACAAGCTGGAGGAGAGTCCTCTCCTGACAGACTGAGAGGCTCAGGTGAGCTAAAGGACTCTCTGAGTGTTTAGATAGTTAACTTTAGTCTAAGTTATCTCAGTGGGTCTCAAACAGTTTGGTCACGAATTATGTAAAAGATTATTTCCGAGGTATTTCTGAGGCACACCGATCATTATAGTTACAAAAAAATAGTGATTGGTAAAATATCCATACAGAAAAAGAAATTCTGTACAGTTCTGTTTCATATGGGTGTTGAGAGATGTATCCATAGATCTCTTAATTTTGCTCTCAAAGTGCACCAGATTGATGCTTTTAACTTCAATATTTAAAAAAAAATCTTCCCGGGGGAGCATGCCGCCGGACCCTCCTAGAGGAGGTGAGGACCTCCCTAGAGGATGTTAGGTCCACCCCCCACTTGTAAAAAAATATCACATTACCCCTGCTTATATGCCGTGAGCTGATTATCGAGCCTTCATTGTAACAGTCGCGGGTGTACTGTGTATTTGCGTGTGGGGAGTGTTGCAAGTAGAACATTCCACTGTAAACCGTACATGTTTATGAAACGTCAAGCTACCCCACAGCACCCCCAAAATAAAATCTCTGGCGCTGCCACTGTGGGCTAAGCCCCGAATGTTTCCAGGTCCAGGACTATTTGGAAAATCTTGAGTATAATGAGAATGGAGATAAACCAACATTCTAGTAATTTTACCTAACCCTAAACCCAGCCCCAAAAAGAAATAGGCTTTGATATGAAATCAAACATTTAAACCAAGCTTGGTAACAAGATGTTTGAGAATTTGCATGACTGTTTCCCGCTAAATAATCTACACAAAGCAAAATGGTGCTTTAGGAAAACAATTGGAGCTAATATGTAAAATGATTAGTGATTCGACACCTTAAACAGTTTGATGAACTTTTACATTTTCAACATTCCCAGTAGTATAATCACTGTATTAGTTCTCAAATGACCGAACCCTTGTTGTTTCATTACACCAGCGTTTTGGCCGTTGCTGTCAGAGGATGGGATAATTCACTTGTAGCTCAACAAAGAGCCTTAACCAGTCATCCAGTGCAGAAACAATCAGTGGGGGGTTAATGGGGCAGAATGGAGCGCTGGGTATCTGGAGCTGGAGAAGAGGAGCGCTAATGTAATCACACACTGACCGACTGACTGACTGCTGCAATAGATAGAAAGAGAAATAGGGGGATTATTATGCGATGGCCCCGGCGGTGGTGGCGGCAGGACTGATTGTGCAACTGCCTGAAGGGAGAAAGGGTCTTTAAGGGTCCTTGTGTTAACCACTGTGGAGGAAAATAGGGTGTATTTAAATAACTGTCTTTTACTGCATGAACTGAATTTGCTGAAAGGGTTAGGATGGACTTAAATATGAATGTGAGAGATAGCAGGAAGCTGTTTTTATATTGACGAATTTTAATGTCCAATCCACAAGTTCAGAACAAAACCATTTCTACTATTATTTCATGGTCCACATTGTCCCAACTCGGCTGATTGGTCTGGCTTCACGTTTATTTATCCAAATTACTGTATACACTCTGTGTGTACTTTACTTTTCAAATGATTTCCCATTTGAGCATGTGAAATAGCACCATATAATTATTATGGATGTTGTAAGGCTTTCTATCACATATCAATCTAGCAAAACGTACATGTCATTATCTGCTGAAAAGAGATGTGTGTGTTTTGCAAAGGTACAAAACAGATGGGGATATTTAAGCACTGACATGTGATACTTAGAAGCTGTAATTGAATTGCATTAAGGTTCATTCAAAGCAGCAGCTCAAGTAAAACAGAATTCATGTGACTTGAGTTTGGTCCGATCCAAACTCTGTTACAATGCTCACAAATTGCATCTTAAACATTGACCAGTGACATTCATTTTGAGACATTTGTATTATATTATCGCAGTTCAATAATGGTGCTGCTACAGTAATTCTAAAAGCAACACCTTTATTACACATTATTGCCTTCCCATTGATTTATATATAGTGATAAATCTGATTAAGAATGCTAATGCTTTCACTGCATATTGTTTCTTGTCTTGCCAATAATTGAACCGGTGTAAACGAAATGAGAAAGTGAGCAAGGAAGAATCACGATAAAGACGGAAAGTGAAATGAGTCATGGGAAGAGAGAAAGGCAGTTTTGGTGAAAATCAGTGGAGACAGTGAAGGATAAGTGAAACACACTGAACTTTAAGAATGCTGGTGCAGCGAGAGGTGAGATGAAGGGCCGGCAGTATAGAAAGACAAAGGTTAAGTTGAAGGGTAGAGAATAAAACGAAAGGAAAAATGTGGTGATGGAAATGTATAAGATGGATAAGAGAGGTGTTTGAGGAGGGACATGCTCAGTGGAGTGGATGACTTTAATCCTACAGCAAGAGAGATGTATCTATGTCCTTTTGTATGATGCTAGAGGACACCAGTGGACCATTATAGAGAGCATGTCACACTGTGGGTTTAGATGATAGAGAAATCCATTAACATGTAAAGAGTAGGTGATATTTTAAAATTAAAGACACATGGTATCATATGCAGAATTCATTACAGGTAAGTGTGGCTTGGTTTCTTGCACAAGGACAAAGTACATGTCCATAAGTGTGCACTCGTTGGCTGCTATCTAAATTACAAAATGGAACAAAAATGGACTCAGTTTGTTGTTAATGGTCCAGGGCAGTCCTTCAAACTTTTTTTTAAAGAATGTACCCCCTTATCCAATGGTGCAGTGCCATTAGTGTCTGATTTACTCATAATGACTTATGTTTCGCTACATTTTTGTATTTTGTGAGCTGCATTGTTATGATAATTTGCACTGAGAATGTATTGAAAAAGTTATATCTTTTAGTTTTTCAGCTAGTTTTCAGCTATGTTTCATCCATAATTCAAATGATTGATTTGTGTCTGTCATACTGAACAAACGCTTAGCTTTTGTTTGCTGCAACACTTGACTACTAATGGCATTTAAGGATTGCATGAAAATAGAAATATTGAATACAAAATAATGTCTATTTATATGTTGTTATACTATTCACTATTTAACAGATTTTTTTTAAATAACATTGCATAATCCCTACTGGAGCTCCAAAATACCCAAAGTCTACAGCCCCATTTTGAAAAACACTGTTCTAAAAAATTGCATAACTATTGCTTTGTAGGGTAAAAAGGCAGACTTTCTTTGAACAATAATTGAAAAACCTGGACGACTCTTACAGTGGCTCAGGTTGGCAAACATGAGCTTATTGGCTGTACTTCACTAGGAAATGTTCAAACAGTGTCCTCTCGAAGCTGGGGAAATTGCCTGCTGCTGCTTCAAATGTGAAAAGATTCCTTTGAATGTGTTATATAGTCAAGGTCAGTTTGCTGAAGGTTTGTCCTCTTTAAATACGGCACATCTCTTCATGGACACCTGCCTGCATTCAGCTTCACTGAACCCTCTACCATGGGTTAGCTGCTGGGACACATAATGGTGGGAATTACAACATTACGGCGGTGCACAAGGCCAGACCATCACCGGTTATATGGTTAATATGCACACTGTTACAGATCATTAACCTTTAGACTCTCTATAACTGTGTGAGAGTATACAGTCTGGGGAGGCAGCTGTGTGTAATGCTGCTATTAAGACGGAGAAACAGACTAAACCCTGTTGGAAAATTGCTGAATCACCTCCACTTACTAATTATCTCAGATTGATTGTGAGTGTCCTGCCATCCTATATCCAACATAGGCTTTGGATGTTCCTTTGAATGGGATTTCTCATAATTAGCACAAAAACCCGCCCACGGCAGCAGTGCAATCCCGGACTTAAACCATATGTGATCATAATTAGAAAGAAATCCCTCTGCTATTAAACACCCACTGTCTTCAGTTCCTCACAGAGTTAACTGCGGTCTCTATGGGGATTTAAGCTGCACGGCATAGCAGAGAGAAATGGGGGTTGAACTGACAAAGTGCATAAGATAGTAATGACAGACTTGGATATATTTTTATGGTAATAAAAGAAACGGGAGACAAAAGGTGGAACAATGCGTTAAAGAAATAACTGATAATGTTAAAATTAACCAAGGCAGATTCACATTTTCCACATTTAAGGTATTTTCTTAGTTTTATCAGCATATTCTATGTTTTAACTGATCTAATTAATTGCAAACAGAGTGATTAAAGTGATTCAGCCTTAGTCAGATTAACAGCAATTCAAAACGTCTTCTTAAGAAATGGAGCCATTTAGCAAAGAAATCAATTTAGCCTATAGTAAAATGGCTTCAATCAGTGGTTTCACTCACTGGGGTGAAGTACATTTGCATGCACTTACTTTGACCTGTAAATGTGAGCTGTTGACAAATCTTTCCTGACATAAATTAACCTTCAAGGTAACTCAGAGCAACAGTGCTGAAGCGTGTGAGCTATGTTACACTTCCACTCCTATTTAACCCGCTTCTGTCGGAGTGGCTGACAGCTAGCTAGCTCCTTTTTCTCTGATACATTTTTCGCACTTTTTAATTCAACTCTTTATTGAATTAAAGGGTGTACAATACCTGGAATAAAATGCCAGAATGGTATTAACAGTACAGTGTAGAGAATGGCAGAAAAGCTTCGAGAATTATTCTGACTAACTAGCGCTAGCATGGCGCCTGTTTGCTAGCATGGCGCTCGTTTGCTAGCATGACGCTTGTTTGCTAGCAAGTCAGTGGGTAGCTCGGCAGCAACAGTTGAATTGAATTACAATTGTGGCTATCAAGCAAGTTAGCTAATAAGTTCAACCTGTAAAAGCTTAAATGGCTAAGAACTGTTGAAACTACTGCAAAAATGATGTCAATTAGGTTCTTTCTCAGCATTTACTTGCCTCCATAAGTCTGAGGCTGAAACCACATCAGTGTAGTTCTTGGTAATGAAGTTCTTTTAAATGTTTGTTGCTAGCAGAAAGAAACTATGTAATTGACAGTTGCTGGGGAATCAAATAATCCACCTTTTCATATTTTTAAAAGCCATTGGAGGTTTATTGAACTGTTGGATGTCAGACTGCTCTTTTCACTGGTTGAACTCATTCCATTTAGTTTCACCTTATCATTCAGTCTCACCCTTTGTTTATGCTGTGTTTGCCTTCACTATTCAGAAGCAAATTAGGCTAAAGCGGAAGCTATAGAGGCGGTTAACTTAAGTCAATTGAAGGAATATGTCTCTTTTGGTGAACAGTTAGCTTAAGCTTTCGTTTGGCTCTATAAGAAGATGTTCAATATTCAGCCCACAAAGTTGTGATTGGCTGGTTTGTTTATGAAACGAGGGGAAATGGAGCCAATGCACAACACACGTTTTTCAGTGTAAAACATTGTAATTGTTTTTACAACAAAGAGTATAATCTCCCAACTCAAGTCTTAAAGTAAATTATGTTCAATATTTGATTGAAACATATTTATACATAATTATCTGAGAAATAATCAGGATTTCATTTGAGGATTTAAACGTGTTAATCTTATAAACATGCTGCTGATGTAAAAATGATAACCAAGCTATCTTTAATTTCAGAGCCAGAGATACTTTCATGTCTTCCTCTGCTTCTAATTTATTCAGCCCGGACCTTTATCGTGCTCTGGGAAGAATGTGCTGTGCAGACGGTAACAGCCAAACAATAAAAACACAACAGCATCACATGATGGACTTGTTCATTAGAGTTGTTTATCTTTGATCGGGGACGTTGTGTGTTCTCAGCGTCTCACACACCTCTCGTAATAACTTCAGCTGGGCAGCGGGTCGATAAACGGGCCTGTTAAAAGCACATTAAGCTCTTCCCCTTACTCAGGGCTAATATATGAACACATTCATGCCTGTGTGCATTTGTGTTTGTTTTCTGTGCCTGCGTTAGTCACATGAGCCACTATAATCAGGCCTCAGCAGACTGCAACTGGGTCAAATCAGGTCAAACTGTGCCGTGTGAAGATATTTGTTTATCCTCAGTTTCCACTCCTGTTGGTTATGTAATTATCACATCCAACATCATCACTGAATCCCACACTGGTTCTTTCTTTGATTCAGTGTATGACCGCTCAGTTTTTCATATTGAAACAAGATAAAAAGTAAAGTGTAGTCCTATATTAGAACATCTTAAATTCTTCAACATTGACTAATTTTACAGGACATGTCACCAACGTGAACCAATCTCAACATCCTAGTTGAATATAAGCTGTTGTGCTGTATGTTTCAAAATCATCTTATTGGGCTATATCTTTTTGTAAGGTTATATGGCACAAATAACACAAAGATTACATTCTTTTTTTTTTATCAACTTTCTTTATTGGAAGCAATTAGAACAACAAAACAACAGAGCAGTGTCACAGAGAACTTCCATTCGTCCATTTTTTCCCCGTCTTTTTATCCCTCCCACAATCCCACCCAAAGGAGAACGCTTCTCAGTACACAAAATGTAAACAGTACAAAATACATACATCAAATACATAAGTATGGAAAAAAACAAACAAAAAAAAAAAAGAAAAAGTAACAATTAAAAAATCTGAGAAATAAAAAGGGGGGGGGGGGCTCAGTCGTCACAGTCAGGCAGGGATGTCAGAGATTCAATATGATTTAAGAAAGGTCTCCACGTTTTTTCAAAAGAGCTTAAGGAGCAGTTGAGGGAAAACCTAAGCTTTTCGAGTCTAATGGACAGTAACATTTCTTTCACCCACCTACTATGAGATGGAGGTTGAGCGTGTTTCCAATTGAGGAGTATAAGTCGCCTGGCTAACAGGGTGGCAAAGGCTAGAACAGTCTGTATAACTTTAGAGGCGACAGGCTGCAGGGGGGCACCAAACAAGACCAAGAGAGGATCTGAAAGGATAGTAGTATTATATGCTGTACTAAGAGTTTTGAAGACATCGGACCAGAATGTGGCGAGCCTAGGGCAGAGACAGAACATATGGGAATGGTTGGCTGGGGATTGTTTGCACCTATTACAAGAGTCAGTTACATTGGGGTAAATCCGAGATAGCCTCAAGTTAGTGTAGTGAACTTTGTGCACAACTTTACACTGTAGGAGGCCGTGCCTTGCACAGATTGAAGAGGAGTGAACCAACCGTAAAACTTGTTGCCAATAATCATCGGGCAGTGTGATTCCAAGCTCCTGCTCCCAAGAATCCTTGGGGCCGGACGCTGGGCTGTCAATAGCAGAACTGATAAGGCTGTAAATGCTAGAAATTAGCCGCTTTTGTTCGGGATCAAGCGCCAATAACAAGTCAACCAGGGTTTCTGGGGGACGACTCGGGAATTTGGGGTTCTGATTCTGGACAAAATGCCTTGTCTGAAAAAAACGAAATAGGTGGGTTCTAGGCAGGTCGAATTTCTTCGAGAGCTCAGGGAAGGACATAAAAGTCCCTTGGTTGTAGAGGTCCCTAAATTTAGTTAACCCTTTGTCAAACCAAGTCCGAAAGGCCATATCGGTGCAAGAGGGCAGGAATAGGTGGTTATTTACAATGGGGGAGAGATCTGAGGCCCTATGGAGGCCTAGGCTCTTCCTAAATTGAATCCAAATTTTAATGGTGTTAGTTACCACTGGATTTGAGGTGAAGTTGGAGGTAGACAGAGGGAGTTGGGAGCAAACCAGGGAGTGAAGAGAGAGTTTAGACGATGCAAGTTCCATATCCACCCACGTGGGGCGTAAGCCGCCTGCAGCATTGTTAAACCAGTATAAAAGTTTATGAATATTACAGGACCAGTAATAGTGTAGGAAATTGGGCAATGCCAAGCCTCCAAGAGCCCTTGGGAGCTGTAGCACTGATCTTCCGATGCGTGGATTTTTTTTGCCCCAGAGGAAAGAGCTTATTAGTTGATCGAGCAATTTAAAAAAAGACTTCTTAATAAGGATGGGGATATGTGAGAAAAGATATAGAAACTTGGGTAAAACAACCATTTTAACCAAATTAACACGACCCACTAGGGATAATGGGAGTGCAGACCATCTGACAAAGTCCAGTTTACACCTCTCAAGGAGAGGAGAGAAATTTTTTGGGAAAAGGCGATCAATTGAGTCAGTAATATGCACCCCCAAATATTTAAACCCGTCTGTAGCATATTTGAAAGGGAAAAAAGCTGGGGGTATACTTTTAGCTGCAGAATTGATGGGAAAAACTTCGCTCTTGTGGAGGTTAAGTTTATAGCCTGAATAGGACCCAAATTTGTCGAGGATATCTAGAACCACGGAAGAGAGGCAGCTGGATTAGACATGTATAAAAGGAGGTCGTCGGCGTATAACGATAATTTATGAACTTTCCCAGCTCTGGTGATGCCCTCAAACCCACCCTCCTGACGCAGCCAGATTGCTAAAGGCTCAATAGCTATAGCAAATAAGAGGGGGGAGAGAGGGCAGCCCTGTCTGGTTCCTCGATAAAGGGGAAATGGGGCAGACTGGAGTCCGTTTGTGTGGACTGAGGCGACTGGGCAGGCATAAAGCAATTTGACCCAAGATATAAATTCTGAATTGAAACCAAATTTCTGCAACACAAAAAAAGGAAGCTCCACTCCACCCTGTCGAAGGCTTCTCCGCATCCAGTGAAATAATCAATTCCGGACTGCATGAACTAGATAAGCCAATGATATTCAAGAGCCTCCTTGTGTTATGAAAAGAGTGTCTTCCAAGCATGAAACCTGTTTGGTCAGTAGATATTATACTTGGTAGGACCCGTTGTAGGCGTTGGGCTAGGATCTTTGACAGGATCTTTAGGTCAACATTTAAGAGGGAGATGGGCCTATAGCTACCACACATAAGAGGGTCTTTATCACTCTTAAGCAGAAGAGAAATGGAGGCCTCCGACAGGGTGGGAGGCAGGCGGCCCTCAGCAAAAGACTCATTATACATTCTCTGGAGGGCTGGTGCAATTGTGACAGGGAGTAACTTAAAAAATTCAACAGAAAACCCGTCAGGGCCCGGAGTTTTACCGTTCTGAAGTGACATAATTGCCTCCTGTACTTCCTTGATAGAGATCGGACTTCCCAGCTCCCTACACAAATCCTCATTTATTTTGGGGAAAACTGTCCTATCTAGAGGATTATCTCCATCCCAAACATCCGGAGGACATTGGGAGGAATAGAGGTTAGTGTAGAAAGAACAAAATGTCTTATTGATCTCTGTCGGGTCCGAGGTAACTTCACCTAAAGTGATTTGATCTTGGGGATCAATCTGGATAGTGTAGCTGTACGCGCCTGATGTGCTAATAATCTTCCCGCTTTATCCCCAGTCTCAAAGAAACGTTGTCTAGCGAGGAATAACTGCTTCTGAGTCTTACATGTGGACATTAAATCAAATTTGGACTGAAGTTGAAGGCGTTCCTTATAAAGAGCAGGGGTAGGAGCTGAAGCATACAAATGATCAATTCTAAATATTTCCTTAGTGAGCGCCTCCGACTCTCGCCTTTCTGCCTTCCTTAGGGTTGAGACATAGGAGATGATTTGGCCACGCATAAACGCCTTGCATGCTTCCCATAGCGTGCGTCTAGAGATCTCTGGAGAATCATTAGTATCAAAGAACAAGGAGATCTGCGTATGAAGGAATTCTTTAAAGGAAGTGTGGGCTAGTAGGGAAGAGTTAAGTCTCCATTGTCTGGATGAGGGGACACGACTAGGAAAGCTAATATCAATAGATACGGGGGCGTGGTCTGAGATAACAATGCTATGGTATTCACATGAGTGGACCTCTGATCGAAAGTAATTATCCAAGAGAAAAAAATCTATCCGAGAGTACGAATGATGGACGTGTGAAAAAAATGAAAAGGCTTCGTCTGAATGGGATTTGGCTCTCCATGGGTCGAATAAACCTAAACTAGATTTATATGTGTCAAGGACTTTAGCTGACTTAGATAACGCCAGAGGCTTAGAGGAAGACCTGTCCAGGGAGGGGTTTTGAGTTAAGTTGAAATCGCCGCCTATAATTAAGTAGTGGTCATCAACTTTAGGGAGTGAGGAGAAAAAATGTTTAATAAATGTATCGTCATCCCATGTTGGTGCATAAGCACAGGCCATAACCACAGCATACTACACAGTCTACCAGAAATAATTACAAATCGACCATTTGGGTCCTCAATGGAGTTTGATAACTCAAACGGAACATTCTTGTGTATAAGGATAGCCGCACCCCTTGCCCTAACTGGGAATTTAGAGTGAAATACATCCCTTATCCAAGGTCGCTTGAGAAGGTCAACCTCTGAGGAGCGAAGGTGGGTTTCTTGTAAAAAGAAAATATCACCCCTAAGTTGCATTAAATGAGTCATTACCTTATTACGTTTGACGGGCTGGTTGGCACCCTTCAGGTTCCAGGAGATAAAGCGAAGATTCTTACCCTGAGTCGTCATATCATGAAGAGACGAGGAGCACTAACTCTCCCATGGCTGACGTGCCTCCCGAGCCAAAGGAAAAGGGGAGAAAACAAAAAAAAACACATAACAAGAAAAACACACATACAAAAAAAAAAAAACAATAATAATGAAAAAAAAAAAAAGAAAAAAGCATCCCTCCACAACCCTCCCACCCTCCATTCCCTTATACAAACCAAGCGCGACCACATCTTCACTCCCAACAGGGTATCCCTTTCTGCTTCCATAACCTACTCTTACTCAGAGGTCAACCAGTTAAACAATATGAAAAGAAAAAAAGAAAAATATCCCACATTTTAAAGAACATATAGGATTACAGTGACGCAACATTAGTCCTCACCTTTAAACAGGCCGTCAATAAGTTTGCCTAAACATTTACCTCAAGTAAAACATTTTTTTTTTTTTAAAACCATCCCACTTAAGAAACTCTACTGCAGGCACAGAGATAAAAGCAAACAAAAAGAGGTAATAATAGTAATAATTAAATAAAGTGCCTAGCGAGGCAGCGCCTGATATAGGATAGCCTAACCGTCTCATTGAAACAAACATAACATGTTTACCATCATAATCAGAACAGAAAAAATGGTGATAAAATCACATGCGGCGACCACACCGTGCAATTGGAAGTAAACAAAGTCCCCAACGTAACAAAGAAAAATACATGGAGTCTATGCACGTCGCTCCCGGAGCATACTGAGAGTAAGCACAACTCACGCGCCGACCCGTTTCCACGGTCACCACGACGCTCGTTCAAGGTGTCCGCGTAGCAGTGAGTCCACGGGGAGCATACAGTGGCAGGAGCAGACGGCTCCTCCAAACAGACGGAGGAATACAGTATTTTGGAGAAACCTTCAGTAGTGGGTGGCCGCCGCCAGGAACACCATACTGCGCCCTACTCTTTGCCCATCACCCGCTCGTTGTAGAATGCGTGCGCGTCCTCCGGAGTCTCAAAAGTGAACGTTCCATCCCCAAACGAGACTTGCAGGCGAGCGGGGAAGAGAAGCCGGAATTTCACTCCTTTCTGGTAGAGGGCTTGCTTGATTTTGTTGAAAGCAGCTCGTTTCTTTGCAGTGATGGCGCTGACGTCTGGGTACACTCGCAGCGATGTGTCGCGGTACTTAAGCTCGTGTTGTCTGGTCCAACGAAGCACCTTCTCCCTCTCTTGAAAACGATGAAAGCATATCACAAAAGGCCTGGGTCTACCTCCCGGTCCAGGTCTGGGGGCTAGTGAGCGATGTGCTCTCTCGAGCTCCGGGGGTTTGGAGAGGACATCGGGGCCGAGGTTTCCCATCAGCAGGTCGGATATGAACTCGGTCGGGTCCCGGCCTTTTTCACTGCCCTCGGGAATATTTATTATCCGGAGGTTGACTCTACGGGACCTGTTCTCCATGTCGTCGAGGCGATCTAGAAGAGACTTATTCTGGGTCAGTAGTGTTTCCACTGTTTTTTCCGTGCTTGTTATGCGCTCAAAGTTATCCCCCGCCAGGGTCTCTGCAGCAACGAGGCGGTTATTAAAGTGATTCACCGTCTCGCGGAGCGCGTCCACCGAGCTCTGCAAAGGTTTGACAGACTCCCGGATTAACTCAGACATGTCTTTCCGGAGCGAGGCCCGTTGCTTCTCCAGTTCAGAAACCAGCTGGTGCATTGAAAAGGTGTCCGGTGTGTCGCTAGCGCCGGAGCTTGCAGCCGCCATTTTAGCAACATTGCTAGCTACAGTGGTCGCACCGCCACGAGTAACTGGGCAGTTCGGCGTATTGCTCGCTTTAGATTTAGAACCACTCATTTCACGACTGAATTGAAGTTATAACTGTAATCCGTCACTTTCCCGAATGAATTGTGGTGTTTACAGAGATATATTAAAAGTTCAACTGGGAGACCTCTTACGTGCGACTTTCTCCTACATCATCACTACCGGAAGTCCAAAGATTACATTCTTGAGTAAAACATTTACTACAAATTATTTAATGTATGAAGTCCTAGGATTCAGATGGTTGAATTCACTTATAAAGAGCAAAACAGCAATACAAAAGCTATGTATTCTAATTAGAAACATTTGGAATGTGGTCAAGTCAGTGTAGCCTTAAAATCACACTTTTGATATGCTATGTATGGAAAAGGGCAAAAATCTGATTTTAATTTAAAATGTATTTGCTCAATGTAAAACATGCAAACTTACATTACAAGTATAACTTATTGAATCTAATCTAATACAAAGTCCTGTGCAAATGCAGCGTTAAAAAGGGCAGTTTTTCCCATAAGCTGACTTATTGTTGGGGACAAGACGAGGTCACGTCTCTCTCCAGAGAGTGAGGTTAAAGCTCCCATCAGCATGTCACATCCTGTTTGATTTCCTGTCAGAGCAGCTGATTGTTAGGATTACACGACTTTGATGGAAGGAAGGCTCGAAGGCTTAAAAAAGAAGATATAAACAGACAGTCTGAGGCAGGAACGGTGTGTATAATGTCTGCTGACAAACATGGGACATCTCTGACACTTATGGTGGATATGTCTCAGCTGGTATGACAGGACCATAATGTATGATGGGTAAATGCTTTTCACCTTGAGCTAAGTAATTTTAACGTTGAGAATAATTATTTTGTCTGCAGGCACATATGTTTGTCTCAGTAAAAACAGAGTACAGAAGCTATTAAACGGGTAAACCCTGACATGTGTCATCAGTTTTCAACATCAAATCCTCCAGAAACATTTAACTGTTGTAATTAATGCAACACAACGTGATTTGTCACCTCTATCTCACACCGCTGGTCTTGTTTGTAGCAATGTTTCTTAAAATGAGGACAGTAATTTCCCATTAATGGCACTGTAACAAGGTTGGAGCCTGTTCTTCCCTCTCTTTTGTCTTTATTAAGGAGCACAAACAAGTTGTTTTTCTCCATTAGCCTTTCACCGCCTCTGCCATCCTTAGAAAGATTAATTCTAGACATACTCAAGCTCTACAGAATGAGGATTAAACACTCTGTTACCCAACAATAAGCATAAACCAGACAAACCTGTCTAACAATATTCATATTTTTGGGGTTTTAAGAAAGTTAATTACCTTTCATAACAAATGTCGGCTCTTCAAAGGTTGTAAAGTGCAATTTCTTTATTATATGTATTAAAAAAACTAAATTTGTTGTGAATATTTAAGGAATACATTAAGAGAAATACACCTTTGCTCTGTTTTCTTGAGTTAGATGTGGACTTAGATAAGGGCTACATCTTAAGGTCTTCCATGAGATATAACATGGTGAGTTTTAAAGACTTTTATTGTTGTTTTAACACAGTGCCACAGTGAAGAAACGTGCTTTTTTTTTTATTTCTCACATAAAGCACGGCCTGCTGTTTTCCCTGTTACCAGTCTTCATGATAAGCCTATCACCTAATATTAATTGTACAGTCATGAAACTGGTATGAAAAAAAAAAAAAAAACTGAATAGTCCAGAATCCCCAAATTACCTCAGTGTTGTAATGATTCTAATGTTTAACATGATTGACTTTTGTGAAGCAGATATCCATATCATCTTGATGTCTGGTGGCTGTGTTTGATCTGTGTCCGTGTGTTGAACTGTGAGGCACACCTAAAGGTCAGCGGAGCTCCGACGTGCCCGTCAGAGCCGCGCTTTGTTCCGCTGCTAGCGAGCTCAAACTGCCTGTTATATTCAAAGCACAAAGAGCTAGGCACTTTTATGAAGCACACAATGGTTTCCTTCAAATGGCTTCCTCATAGAAGAAGAAGAAGAGAAGATGGACCTTTATTAATCCCCCGAGGGGGAAATTCAGTTTCCACTCTGTCGTACACACACATGCATTTTTATACAGGTCATATAGTACACACAGTACACACTTTTTAGAACATGCACATACATATACAAATACACACACAGTTATATGCACATGCAGTTGAGAGGTCAGAGCGGAGGCAGCCAGTCTAGCCGGCGCCAGTGAGCAGTTGGGGGTTAGGTGCCTTGCTCAAGGGCACTTCGGCAGTGGCCCAGGAGGTGAACTGGCCCCTCTCCAGTACCAGTCCACACTCCGTATTTTTTGGTCCTATCGGGACGTAAACCGGCAACCCTTCGGTCCAAAGTCCTGTCCCTGAACCACTGAACCACTCCCGCCTAACACTAGAATTATTATATTTTCTAGTGTTTTGATGGGACCAAGTATTTTCTTATTACTTTAAATGCTGTGCAATGCTTTTACATACATAGTGCAGATTTTCTATTATATTTTACATAACCTCATCATAATATAGTTATTATAATGTTATAATTGCAGCAACACACACAACATAACACACACACTAACACATCCACACACACACAATTTGACATAAGTGATGCAGTACACGTTGCAAATTGGACAACCTAGCCAACCTGTCATACACGCTCTACTGCACTGTCACACACAAACACACACACACTTACACTGTACACTCTGATCTGCTACTAGCTCTCACTGCTTGTGTGGGAGGTGTGAAATACATTATGACAGGACATCCGGACCTCTTAAAGATGTGAACCACGTTTATGAAGAAGCCACAGGCCGCCATATGGGGGTCGTCTGTGTGTGTGTGTGTGCGTGTGTGGCGTGTGTGTGAGCATGTGTGAGCATGTGTGAGCATGTGTGAGCATGTGTGCATGTGTGTGTCTTAATTGAACATGCATATTTATGAGCTTCTGAGTGAAGAGGTCAGAAGGTTTTTGCATGCATAATATGTGAGAAAGAACTTTTCTCTGTGCAGGCTTTGGCAGACTAACTTTGAGTTATATATCACTATGTATATTCTCTCTATATAGATTTCAAACTGATCTGTTGTCCAAAAATGACCCTTTTCTTGTTTTGTAGATGCTCTTTTGAGTGTAAAGCTCATTCTCAAACACATTGCAATCCATGTGAATGCATTATACTAGTTCATGCTTTTCATGTGAAGCAGCAGCAGTGGGCCGTGTTCTGTTTGCTTTAGCATCAACTAAATATATAATAGCATGTAATCGATGCATGTCACCACCGACTACATTTGGTATTCTGTCAATCTATAAATACTGTATTCCAAATGTTCCAAACTGTTATCATTGGGCCATAGGGTCAATCCCCATTGTGTTACCTACTTTTCCCATTGATATTGGCCTAACGGACATTTATTTAAATTAATATCATGGAGAATAGAGGATTGTTTTTGTTTTGCTATTTTAACTTTTCCCTTAAAAAACCAACAATAAATCCAAACCTCCTTCTTCATCACAGCTCCAACTTTCTGACCCTAATCTAATCTCAGCGAATATGAACTGAAGGTTAATTTCAGGCTTCACCTCATTAGACGCCACTTCCTGTCTAAAACATAAGCTGTACAGTGAGACTGAGAGAACAGGATGCTCTCTATGTATAGGATGTAACAGGGTGCTGTGTTGTGGTTTGCTGGGACACCCTCTGTCACACACAGCAGATGGAGACTCTGTGTTGGTGGAGGAGCTTGTGTCTCTGTGTTCTCGTTTGCATATGGTTTCTCTCTGTGGCGTGGCAGGAACAGTTGCTCGGCAGCTCAGGTGCCTGCAAGTGAGAAACAGGGAGAGAGGGGAAGATGAAGGTTAACCCTTGTTTTACCATAAGATGACAAATTATGGTGAGGGGCAAAATAACATTACTGTTTTGTTGCGACTCTAAACCCAAAGTTTTATACATACAGCTTTAATTATCTCTTGATTTAAATACAACAGATCACAAACACAGGAATACGGATCCAATTTCGATTTGTTCTCTTTTGTGAAATGTTTATGGTAACAATATAAAGCATTGATATGAACGACCTACCTTTCCCTCTACTGTGTCCTTTTTATCAAAGAGCCCCTATTATCCTTTTTGGTTTTTCCCTTTCCTGTAGTGTGTTCTATATGTTTTTGTGCATGTAAATGGTCTGCAAAGGCTAAAATCACAAAGTTCCCTCAAGAGGAAGTTTCTCTCCCATACACTCCCCCCCCCCCCCCCCCCCCCCCGGCCTGAAATGCCTCGATAAGACTCCTTTGTTTACTTCTGTAACATAGTGATATCACTAAGTAACACTCGCGCTTCTATTGGCCAGCGCTCCAACACATTGTGTGTGTTAGGCTAAGGAGCGGGACATTTCCAACATGTCTCTATGCGGTGTCTTTTGTTGATATCAATTGTCATTTTGGAAATACGTTGCAGACTCACTTAAAGTGGATGTTTGGATTCAGGCTCAGGTTTTCTTTTTAATCCTGGCTAGGTTGGAATCCATTTGGACAATCTACCAACACCGTTGTCAAATCTAACGACACAAGATATATATTTTTTTAAACACTTGTGTAAGTTTTGCAACGTTATTTTTGAAGATCTCCAGAAAAAATAGGGCTTTTATAGTTAGCACTTTTCATGCTCTTCTTCTTAGTTTTCTGGAATAGTTCAACTATTATGAAACTCGCAAATCCATAAATCATCTTCCCATTTATTCCTCTGAGCTCATATTTACAAATCTGATAACAGGGTCCAATGGGGAGAAAAGTATTTTCCCCCTGTTTACAAACAATGCAGAGATATTAAACATACATCACTTTTATGATGACTCGCATTGCTTTGCTTAAGAATTATAACATACTCCCAAATATATGCAGAGGGTTTTGTTTTTTCCCTCATGCAAAGAGAAAGCAATACAAATAAAAATGAATTAGACAATAGAAATCATTTTACAGCTTGCAATAACATGTTGTGTTATTTCCCTATGACCATTACTGCTGTTTCAGAGCTACAGTTTAGCGAAGGATGTGAAACATTGTTGAGGATACACAGAGGTTTTGCTGGAACAATTTCATTATTTTCCTATACAGTTGCACTTAAACTCACAGGAAAGTTTGCAGTACAGCAACAGCATTATGATCGCTCCATTTTTATACCCAGACTCAAATGTTTTGCTGATGGTGGTATTTAATATTCAATTGAGATTTAACCTGAAATGTACCTCATTATCTTTAGATGAGGGCACATAAGAGGAGAGCTATACACATTTGTGATTTGTTTTAATAGATTTTAAGGGTCTACGTTTCCTATACGTTCTTCATTTTAGATGTATTCCTCAATCCATCCACCTTCCTCTCTCTCCTCCCTCCATCTTTTTTCCCTTCCCCTCCTCCTCTCTACCTCTAACCCTCTTATCATTCATCCTCCCTCTTCCCCTCATTTACTCCTCCTCCCTTCCTTCCTCCTCTTCCTTCTCTCTGTCTTTTCATTAATGCGCTGCCAACGGGGTGCCTTGGCGACAGCCTGCTAAAGCCGTCGCCACGGCAACATATCACGGTCTGTGGTTGTTGAGGCGTGTTGATGGGAGGCGGGGGGATGTAAATGGAGCTGCATCCTCTGCTGGGGCTGCTCCTCAGAGGAAGAGGAGGTCAGACAATCAAATATTAAATTCTCCAGACGTCGAGCTCCTTGTTTTGTCTCGCTGTCCTATTTATCTTTTCCCAACGCCCCCTTTATTCTTTAGATTGCCTTATTACATTGATGTCTTTGTTTGATTAAGCTATACTCTGTCTTCTGCATCAGAGCTTACAAACCCTAGGTTGGCCTTTGAACGAGAAATAACCATGCAGGTTAATGGTATTTGCCTTAACTGATTTGAAAAGGTAATTTTCCGCCATTAACATGAGATCATATTTGTTTTCGATCTCCTATAGTGCATAGTGCTACATGCTTAAGATGGGTTTTTCTTTCATTTCCCAGGCTGTGCAGTATCTGTCTCATCTTTACGGTCAATTTGGACCTCACTGTCCACATTTTATACCAAAAGTATAGAAAGTGACCACAAAAGAAAAGACACATTTCTGTTTTACAGTATTAACAGTCTTTTTACTACTAGATTTGGAGAAAAAAATCCCATCCCTGCAATCTAATAAACATGTTCAGATCAAATGCTGGAACTGTAAATAAAATGTCCCAATATTTCAGAGTGAGGAGAATTTGAACCAACATAACATACCTTAAACCTGAAATCCTAAATCTTGAATTTCCTGAAATGGAACACTTAATTGTTCAGTACATTGCCTGAGCCGTGTTTGTCGTCTGTTGATTAGCCAGTTTATCAAGCCGAAACCAATTATCCAAAACAATTTGAATATATAATTTGATTCATCATAACACATTACAAAAATGTGTAGGTTTATTTATTCATTGTTGTTCTGACAAAAATAAATGGTTAACAGGAGACCGCTGTGCCAGTGGAGGCATGTAGTGGGAATACATTAAATCAGTTAGCTGAGCAAAATAATTCATACATCACATAATAATGAAAAGAATCATTAATTGCAGAATCCTGCAAAGCAAACAGAAACTAGGGGGGTTGGTACATACAATACACAATTAGCCCTGTAATGAACATTTAGGGGCAGTAGGACCCTGAGGAGGGATGGGGGGAGGAGGTGACATTTGGTGTTGAGGTTTAACATCTGATGCGCACACACACACACACACACACACACCCTCTTCTTGCATAGGCAGGTCTGTTGATCTCCCAACTCCAGACTTAAAAAAACACCAGATCCTTCCAGACACACGTGTATACATACACACACCCATTTCTTGCTTGCACAGACAGCTTAATCCACATATGCACACAACACACACACATGAATAATTCAGATCAATACAAAGCATTCAGGTTGTATTTGAAGTCGTGTTCATATGTGCAAGGTCACCTACTAACACACTGCCTTAATAAGGAGAGTGACTCGAGGCACTCACACACATAGGCAGACACACACACACGCATTGGCAGACACACACACACATTGTCAGACACACACACACAGTCTTCTCTCTAATGGAAGTGGCTGGAAGTGAGCAGCAGCTCTGGTAACAAAGAACTGCCCCTCCTTTCTTCCTCCTCTCCTCCTCTCCTTTCCTCCTCCTATTTTTTTGGTATCCTTCTCTGATCCTTTGTTTGCATATTTCCAAATGTGTTTGTGTGTGAAGAGCCAAAGTCAACAGGAGAGGAGGAGGAGACTGGTTTTGTCAGTCTGAAATGCATGCCTGTTGTTATTATTACTTTTTGGAGGAGGGAAAGAGCTAAAATGTGAAAGGAGGGAACGTCAAAACATGAGGACAGAAAGAGGGACATACACTGATATGAATATGTGTCTGTGTCTGTGTAGCTTTAGACAGATTCAGAGTGTCATATCAGTCTTGCGGCACTTTGTTGCTGTGCTAATGCTATGCTAATGTGATTCTAATTGACCATTCACTCTCTTGGCTCTGCCTACTACGCTGATACACACAAGCGGAAGTGAGCTGAATCACTGTTGTTGTTACATCATGTCGGTCGTACAACAAAAAAATACATGGTGGGAAAGATCTCAAGAGAAGTTTGTGATGCTAATAGCTGAGCTTTTAAATAATGATATTTCAATCCCATCCATTTGAATAATAAAAAAGAAATTAGCTCCGACAGCTGAACAGTAGCTGCAGGAGTGAAGTGTGTGTCCACTTCATGTGATTTATGGAGTAACGGCAGAAGACTCACAGCAGGAGTCGGATCATCTATATCGGGCAGCGTAGGATTTTCATTTAGCCTTTGGCAGATTGATTAACCACAGTTTTTGACAGGGAAAGCCATCTGGGGAGAGGTGATGAAAAGGTGTGTGAACTCAGTGGAGGTAAAGCAACTGAATCAAAGCTAATCTTAATATGCCCATATAAAACATGTTGGTAGCAATGCTGTTTTCAGATATGATACACGGCCAATACTAAATGGTTTGTGTTATTGTGGTTTACTCAAGGTTCTTGCCAACATTTAGTACATTTCAGATAACTTTTAAACATTTCATGAAAACATTATAATTTACCTTGACGAAATAGTCCTTTTTACTGAATAGAGGAGTGCAGGAATGTATCCTAAACTTGGAAATGAGTTTGCATTTTAGCACGTCCTTGTTCATCATACCAACGCCAATGGTCTTTTGAACATGTTTTGTGTTAGATGCCTGAATTAGGAGTCTGTGGTTAATACAAGCTTACGAGATGTTCCTGTCTTTTGTTATACTGCATACAATATTTCAATATATACCCCAGTTGCAAATCTACTTCTTAAACGTCATCACGCTACACAAGAGTCCGTCTTTAGCTTAGCGGTGGTTACATAAAGCCATGTGACCGTCATATAGTTCATTTTACAGCCTAAAGTTGGCGTTTTACTTCAGGCGATTGCATTTAAGCTTCAACAAAGTGGTTTTTCTATATGGGGATTATCCTGCTGAACAAAATGTGTAAAAGCAACATAAACATGTGTTTGACTCAGATCTTGTTTTATGTAATGTCCAATGAAAATATATCTTTGCTTCTGTCAATGGAGCATTGCGCTGCTCCTTTCCTGCAAGGCCTACATAAATACATTATCATTGCACCACTCTTCAGAGCTTGAACGCATCGTATTGTAACTCCCCGGCCCCTGATCAGCGACTAGAAATATTTCGATCTCCTAATTGGATATTTATACAACATTTTATAATAAACAATCAGTAGCTAATCAATCATCGCTTTAAAAAGTTTGACACATGGCAGTGTTTTCTTACTTTTATACTTACAAAATAATATGCATTATTAGACACAAACTAAAACAAACAAACAAATACATGAAGTAAAAAAAATTCCTTTAACTGCTAATAAAATGACACTTGAAAAACAAACTGGTTAAAAGACAGTGTTGATCGAATCTGAACAAAATCCATGCTGACATGATGGGTTTTCTTTGTGAGTCATTCTGAGCATTGCAATGGCAAGTGTAGTTTCAATGCTCCACTGCCTGGCTGGGGGAAAACACTAGATTTAAATCACTCTGTCTGTCTCAGTCTTACGGGGTCACGACCTTCTCTCCCTGACAAACCGAGTCACGGTTAGATAAATATTTCTCGGTCAGCATATCTTATCTTTGTCCACCTCTCTAGAGTCTCTCCAAGTGCCTCGCTTTATCTTCCTCACACCTTCCCTGCAGTAATGTGGACACAGGGAGATACTGTGTACAAGCAGAGAGCAGATACAGGAACTGTGAGGGTATGTGGGCAAAAGTAAACAATGAAAGCTTTGTTTGATAGAAAGTCAAAGCTGGCGTCAACTAAATTGTTCCACATGCTCTTTTCGGTATAGTTCCTCTAGCCAATATCAGAATAAAGCAGTTCTATGAGATTGTGCAGCTTAGGGGCAATTTTAAATCATATTAACACTTTTAATGGAAAGTGTGTTGGCTTTAATGTGGACTCTTGGAGTTCATTCGTCTTTCTGGTGTTAATGAGCCAAACCGTTTGATGAATATGGAAAGCTTGTCCATCATTTACCACTCCGGCTAAACACTGACATGTTCTTTTCTCTCTTTTTTATCTATCTTTTTATCCTTTTTTTAGGTTTTGATGGTGAAAATGACCTCACAGCGAGAAAAAGTCAACATTATAAGTTATAAAGCGTAACATTGTTCAGTTTAGCACACTCGGAGGGTTTCGCAAACTACGGACTTACTTGGTCTTAGTATGACCTTTAGCTTATTGATATATATATTTATATATATTTATATACATTTATTTTACTATTTCAATATAAGTGCAGACAATTTATGAATCCGACAAACACACTTAATTAGTAAAGGCGGGAGGGCAGAAAGCATAGCTCATACAGAAAATAGCCATCCCGATAGTCATCCAGTTTAGAGTCAGACTGTTGTTGATTATACAAGTCTTCTACCGTAGCATCTCACAGGTAGACATTTGTGCTTTTATCACAATAATAAAAACAAGAAGTAAACAAACAGTACCTCTCCAGTAGATGTGTTTGTTGTTTTCCCGCTCTCAGCTATGTTTGCTATTGATGTCTTTAACTGACTCAAAAGAATCTTGCACACAGTTTTATATCGTTTGATGTATTTTTGTTCTCATTCAGGCAGCCTTTGTTTTCCTTTCACGTCTCTATTCCTAGTATGAAAATCAGTTAGAAGATTCTTTAAAATGAAACAGCATTCATCTTTGTTTTGGATGCGGGCATTCTTTTTTCCATCCAACAATTTGTGGACGTAATTTTACAGGGACATTGACGACATGTCTTCATATCTGGCACAAACTTCAACTCACAGTCCAGGTGACTTTGACCTAAAAAAAACACATGTTGTCCATTACTGAAGATTGTATATGCTTTCTGTTGCAATTCACACAAATGGCTTATATTTTTAATTACACTCTGGACAGAAATGGGTTCAAACTCCAAATGAACTGGTTGACCAAGCATACAACTGATTCCAGTTTTATCAGTGTACAATACTTTTGAGATACACAACTCATAATAAGGTACCAATGATTGCTGCCTTGATGTTAACAATTATGAATGAAATACCTTGAGGTAATTATGCTTAAAGACTTTCAAATCACTCAATTTTAACAAAAATAAACAGTAAATATAATACTTCTGATTACCTAAAACACAGCAGCAGTAGTTGTGAAATGGCCAAGGTGATGTAAAGCTTTATTTGTAGGAAATTAACTAAAGCTACAGATCCACTGGGGTAGTAGTTAATGAACAACTTGAAGGCAAATAGTGATTTATTTCAGTTGAGATCTTCAACTCTTATAACAGACATCACAGCAGGCAAAGAGGCTTTGTGCTCATAGCGACGACAGTAAATGAGCTGTTTATTTCCTAATTCAGCGCTAGCGGGGTGTTGTAATGCTTTCACAAAAAGTGTGTGAGACACTGCGGAGTGTGGAAATCGCGTGAGTGTGAAGTCATCATGAGCTGAGCGGAGTGGGGATTTGGGGAACGCTGGTGTTGCTTTCGTATTTTCTGCTCCGCTCCTTGTGCTCTGAGCTGCTCTCCTCTGCAGCAGACAGAGAGGAGAGCTGCTTAACGCTGCATTTGCATCCTTGGAATTCACTAAAAGCTGTAATCAAGTGTGACTTAGAATAAATCTGACGTTAGAGACTGCACGCAACGTCTAAGTGCCCGTTTGTATTGTTATATTAACATTTATGATTGTTTTAACCTGGTAAAAGCAGGATTTTAGCAGAAAACATCACCTGTTTCCATCCATCCCTCTCACACACACATACACTTCATGGTTATGCAACCCATTGTGCGTTGCGTTGTGTAGACCCTTTGTTCCAGTGTGATGTAGAGACATGAGTGTTCTTTCAGCTGAAAAAGGCCCCTCGTCTGCGAGTGTCTCTCTGTCGCTGCAACACTTCAAATAATTGACTTTACCTCCCAGAAACTCACACTGCCTTCAAGCGCACACAAACAAACACACACTTTCACTCCTGGCAATCTGATCTCATTTCTGCCCTCAGAGGAAATTATTAGCTAGATTTCAGCGGCACATTTTCTAAACCTTTGACTTGTTGAGTTATTTGTGTCGCTAATCGAGCTTTGGAAATATGATATAACAGTAGCTTTGGATGCTGTTTTACCCAGAAATGTAGCTTTCTCCTATTACAGTTATTCCGTAGCCTAAATTGTCGTGTGTCCATGACAACACAGCGTTGCTTTGACGTAAACAACTGCTGGAGATCCATGGTGCCGCCACATCTGTGTCTGGAACTAACTGCTCAATTCACATACCAGGAACTTGGAAACCAGAAAAAAGTGATTACGGTCACAGAAAGATGTCCCCTTGTTTAGTTTCCAGTGTTAGAAACTAGCCAATATGTTTACTTTTGAAGATAAATGCTTTGGAAGTTGGAGGTAGCATGCAATTAAAACAAAACTATACTGTATTTTCTGTTAGGTACAATTACAAATATTGAGAAAAAAGGTGTATATTAGTATTCGTTAATAGTATTTTTGAACTTAGATTTTGAAACTTCCCTTGCAACTAAAGGAAAGAACAACCTAAAATATCAGTCGGACACGTACACTCAGAGCGCTCTCAGGATTTAACGCCTGCTTGCCTCGGGAGAGTCTGATCCCTGAGAGCAAATCTGATTTTGGGGCTGCTTCCTCTCCCGCTCTCTCACTTCCTCAGAGAGCAATCTCATCTATTGTCAGTTAACCTGTGTGCCGGGCCGTGCCCTGACTAGGCTGTTAAAACCATATCTGCACACTGTGAAAACCTACTGTATGTAGTCGTAGTCCGTCGCCAAGGCAGTCAAATCTCAATCCAGCAGATTTATTTTTAAATGTATCAGTGAATTGCTGCATCTAAGGCAACAGGACACTATTTTTAATTCTAAGCATCTATTTCTAGCTGTCACCACTGAATACTTTTGCCCCTAATCCACTGCTGGGCAATATATTGATATAATACCAAGATTGTGATACATGACTAGATATTGTCCTAGCTTTTTGAACTTGTATCATCACATAAGTGACTTTTCCTAATTTTAAAGGCTACATTGGAGTACATTGATGTCATTTTCTGAAAATAACAGCTGTTTTGTTATATGCTTTTACTCTTAAGTCATTTCCGGCAATATGCTATGCTAAAAACAAGCCTTACATAAGTTTGCGGGCTATATTTCGGCCTTTGTCATGGTTCAAAAAGTGAAATCATTAAAGAAATATTTTACCTGCAGTATCAGCAGATTAATTCCATACCTGATAAGTTATGTTAAACTAACATTAGGCACGACAATAAATCCCCGTATCTTTGACGCCATCTTGATTTTAACTCAAGAATCAGAGATAGACACACCTTGCGAAAATACACCAGGTATATTCAAGGTATTTAGTTCTCATTTGCTCCCTGTTTGCAGTCTCTTAACCTTGCAGAGCTCATATCGTTTCGAAATCATGAGTTTCAGAATTATTTTCCTAACTCTACCTCAGTATTGTCCATTTTCCTCTAACAAAGAGATTTCTCCCCCTGCTGTGTATCGGTTGGTTGAACTGCAGAGCAGATTGGATTTGAAGTAGGCGAGTTTACACTGCTGTGCCTCCTCATCCATGACAGAGGAATGACAACATCTCTCTCTTTCCCTCTCTTTTTTATCACTGCCATCACTGTTGTTATCTGTCTCTCCAACTTCTCTCTCTCTGTCCTTCTCCATCTCTTCCTCTTCCCCCTTCTGTCCTCATCAGTTCCCTCCATCCCCCAGTCATAGGATGCTTTGTCCTTTTTTGTCTGTAAAAATGTATCCATCTTTCTATGCATTAGTCATCTTTTAGTTTTACTATTTTCTCAATATCATTAGCATTTCACCTGTATAGATTTAACAATGTGATAACTGTGCAGTATAGGGAGATGTTACCTTTTTGCTGCGGCGGTAAAAGCAGAGCCAGAAGCTGTTCAATATGTTATCAGATAACATGGAAGTCAACCTGTTATCTTATCTGCAGTGTAACTGTAGACCCGCAGGCTCGGAAACATTAGAACCAGGCTCTGGTCACACTCTGAGTGTGTGCTTTTACATAATGAAAATTCCACTTTTGTAACAGTGAGAATAGGAGTTTTTTTAAGGGGCTTGAAATTTAAGTCCAGAAAATCTTTTTTCTTTCCAGCGTCAGGCAGTAGTTCCTCAATTAAGCGGTGAAACTGATGATGCAATTTGTACCTGAAGGCAACTCAGACATTTCTCTGGCTGACGATCATCCGTTTGGCAATTTTAGACAAAGTGACTCAGCATTTTTATGGTTCAGGTATCTAATTACCATTGTCTGCTGCTATGTGTTATTTTTCAGCACATTCTGTACTGTTAGAGTCGAAGCAAGCCAGAGAATGTTCACAGGTCCGACTGACAGTGAAGGCAGCTTTTTGTCAGTCCTGGTGTTGTGCATGCCAGCTTACTGTCACACTGTCATGACTTCCTGGGACACTAGAATAGAACAGAGCTGTCGTTAATTTTATTAGTAACACCTAGGCTCTTCCTGCTATAACAAGTCAAACTGTCTCTTGTGGAAAAGGGCTATTAAAATAAACTGGGATGGCTCTGTCTCGCAATATAAGGAATAGAAAGTTACAACAAATGTATTTAGTTTTTCTTACTAACTGCAACTGTGTATAATTCCAATTGCTATTTCAAAATAATCAAAACACAGGTATAAAGCTCCATTATCATGCCCATATTTGTGATGTAAGAATATCTTTATTTTAGCATTACTTCCCCATCCATAGTCTGAAAAAGAGCGCAATCACGTTTGATCTAAAGTCTATTTTTATACCACAAAATTAGTTTTTTCACAGTTTCTACTTTGCTGATAATGCAAGAATAGCTCATGCAAATGACACAAGGTGTGATATTCATTGTATTGAGCTCCCCTCTCAAAAGCCTAGCCCAAATTAAATTCAATCTCTTTCCATCAAGCCTCGCAGTGCGCCTGAACGCTGCTCAGCTAAAAGCCCGATCCAATAGTCCTGACATCCGTTCAACGTCCTGCCAGAATCAGTGGTTCCATTATGGAACAGGTCTATCGATCAGTGAGTTAAGAGCCATTCATAGAGTGTTTGCCCCTGATAAACTGACCTTAAAGAGGGTTAGCATTCTTTTGAATCTGCACTTTACCAACCTTTATTATATATTATTATATTTTACTTACTGCTATTGGGGTTTTTTTCTCTCTATCTTCAAATAAATACCTCCATCCTTACTGTTATTGGTTTTTAGAGGGCGATAAGACAACAAGGGTAGGGGTAGGAGGGACTTAGAGAGGGAGCGAGTAGAGAAGAGTGAGAAGGTGAGAGAGGGAAAGACAGCGGGAGATGAAACATTTAAAGGTCGGGAAAAGTCCAATCTGTGATAGAGGATTAGAAGGAGGAGAGGTGAAGGAAGGGGGGGGGGGGGGGTAATAGGCTTATGGAAATAAACATCAGACAAATAAACAAATCGCCTTCATGCTGATGCTGCACCGCAACTCCACCTGGACATGAGGAGCTATTGAGAAAATCCCTCAGTGCCGTATTTTTCTAAATTCATTGAAAATGAAATGTTGTGAAAATCTTCATGAAATATATTCACAGCATTATTAATATTTTTGTAATTATTATTATTATGAAAACTTATTTTTGCATTCCTCCTTTCTCATTTTCTTTTATTCTCCCCTTCATTTCCTCCCTTTGGTGGTGGTTCGGTGCAGAGAGTAGCTTGTTTCCATGGAAACGGACTGAACCAGATGAGCTTATAGCTACTTGCTCTGCTGTGTGTGCTGTGTGTGTGTGTGTGTGTGTGTGTGTGTGTGTGTGTGTGTGTGTGTGTGTGTGTGTGTGTGTGTGTGTGTGTGTGTGTGTGTGTGTGTGTGTGTGTGTGTGTGTGTGTGTGTGTGTGTGTCCTGTGTGAGCACAGTAATTATTAGCAATGCAACCCAGTTATTATGTTCATGTCATTACGTAATTATATTTATGTTTTCTTCCCATTATTTTTCCTTTTATCTCTCTCGGTTGTTACACTTGTACCTCACATCTGTAATTCTGCGCTCTTATCAGTGTCGCCATGGTGATCTAAATGACTGTGGGGATGATCAACATCACCCTAGCAATGACATCTGGGGATCAGTACAAGAGGGACAGAAACTGTGTTAGACAAGGCAAGCAAGGGCAAAATAAAATGAATCGTACTTTTGCACTACATGGCAATAGTGATAATGGACTTTTGGTTAAGTGTTTTAAGTGTCTGTTTCCTAAGGGACATTTAGTTTGTCTATCAAAGGGGCCCTTTTATGCAAATGTTCAGGTTAATATTTGTATTTTCTGCCTCTACTGGGACATGTCTCCATGCTTTAATGTTCAAAAAGCTCTTTATTTTTCTCATACTGCCTGTGCTGCAGCACCTCTTTTCACCCTCTGTCTGAAACCAGAGCCCAGTATGATTGGTTAGCTGGCCGGCTCTGTTGTGATTGGTCAACCGCTAAGAGATGTCCCACCCCTTAGCCTATCACATACATGTGTTGGAGCGCTACTCTATAGAAGCGCTAGTGTTACATAGTGATGTCTCCAATGGAGGCGTTTCAGGCAGGGGGGGGGGGAGGAGTGTGGGACAGAAACTCCCTCTGGAGGGAACTTTGGGATTTTAGCCTTTGAAGACCGTTCACAAAAACCTATAACACACATGTTAAAATACTCAAGTAACGTGATACACTCGCAGGGCATCTTGCTAAACTGTTGGGAACTGTCATGGTCAGAATGCATCCTGCAAAACCTGCAATCATTTATTGTTGACTTCAAAATCCCGACAATGACAAAATTGCCTTAGAATGAAAGGAACAGTGGATGATTGTAGATATTTTCCCATGTCTGTGCAGCAGCTGGCAGTTGAGATTATGGCTCTGTTTGGATGAGATAAAGGTGAAATGATACAGGGGTTAGTGGTCAGTTGTGTTATGTAACACTCTAAACAGCTTATAATGGTGAATGTGTTATAACTCTTGAGTCAGTGTAAGACAACAAAAACGCGAGCGTGTTGTTTAAACTCTTAGAGTCGCTAATGTCTGCTTTAGCACAGTACGGTCAAAAGATAAAACAGAAATTGAAAGTAATTGGGATGAGTTTATCCTGCAAAATTGTAATACCTGCGTTGTATTCCTCTACAGGTCATATTTCACTCCCTCTGTGTTGATTTAGATGGAATCAATTCTTCATCTTATCTAGACTGCTCATAGCTGATGGTGTCCCAGCTAACTAATGACCGTCTGTATGTGTCTGTGTTACAGAACTCCCAGAAGAAAAGAGCAGCGCGTCCCAACAACAAACCTGACAAGAAGCTCTGCCCACAGGTAACACCCACACACACACACACACACACACACACTACCATGTTTCCCTCTAGATGGTCTAACAAATCAATAAGAGCCACAAAGTGCTGTCTCAGCAAGTCAACCTTTAAGACACTTAAACCTGGAGAGACACTTATCACACACACACACACACACACACACACACACACACATACACACACAATGACGGATAGAGCGCCATCTGAGATATTGCTGATTTTCAAAATGTGTTTTCCAGTTTCTCCACAGATATAACAAAAGTGTATCCTGCTTTATGTAATAGCATATTCATTGTTACATAGATTTGTATTATTATATATTATGAGAACTAACCCCATTTGAAAATAAATAGGATTTAAGATATGCATAAACTGCACACAGTCACACAATTCAATATTTCATATCATTACAACAGCAATCCTGTCTGAGATGGACACCTACTGTATTTCAATGTAATTGTATCCAACAATGCAGAGAAGGTCCCAGTATAAATAGGACGTTTTGCTTTTGGCTTCCTTTCATTCTCTTAATTTAATATATTTTGAAGATAAGCTTTATAATTGAAGTACATACAGGGTTTATGATCACTTTGTTTGTGAGTCATCCCTGAAACAGCAGTTTTTTCTTCTTTTTTCTGCCTTTATATGCTGAATTATTTAGGATAAAAACATGTAAAAGTTGTCTATGTCCACTGACCACAAGCTGTCATGTTGGAGATCTATCATGTTTGATCCTTTTAAGTGTGTTCCTGCCTCTCATGACGGGGCTGTCTCTCTGCCGATTGGGACCTATTCCCTCTGGGGATCACACTCTATCTGTCCAAACAAGCCGTGTGCAGTTTGAAGCAGATACATCTGAATGTTCTGTATCCCTCCTCATCTCCTCTTCATATTTAATTCTACCCTCCATCATGCCCTGCAATCGTTTGCACACAATGTAATCTTCACATACTCAGTTTTTGTTTATGCTTGGATTACAGATCTGGATTTGAAACACACTTAAATCTCCCTCTTAGATCAAGCTCTCTTCCCTCCCCCAAAAATAACTACTATTCCCTTAACTACAATTCTAAAAGTTTTCCACACCACTGAAATAATTCACACAGTTAAACAAAATTAAATCTCTGTTGAAGTAAGAAGTGTATGAGCTTAGATTAAAAACCCACAGGACTAACATATCGCCAAAGAAGGTGTTTGCGGTCAAGTTAATTCTCTCCCCAGCACCATTTCTCCGTCTGCTAATGCAAGCCTTTCTTTTCAAAGCCACATTCCATAAAAGGCCGTAAATTTGCTGGCTCTCTCTCTCGCTTAATGTGGTTGGAAGTGCTCCGCAGGGCGTAAAACAAATACAGCCACAGAGCTGCCTGTGTGGAATGAGGTGCACAGGGTTAACTCAGGCCAGCAGCAGTAAGAGCTTAAATTGAGATGGAGATAAATACATGAATATTATTTATCTTGAGAGCCTACTCCTTAAAAAGTTGGATGTTGCTTTAACTGTTTTTTTGGCCACAAGGGGGAAAAAACACACCACAACAAGCCCTTGCTCATGTTTGTTTGGCAAACATTTTAGTAATTCGCTTGTCCATTCACAAATCCAGAAGATATGTGAGCATTTATATGAAGTATTGTTAATAGCCACCATTCCTATATTCACTCCTCTAGCTCCTTATTTTTTCTGGCTCTTTAGCGGCCAAATGCTCCACTATGTTCATTAGCTATTAGCTAACTGTATCTGTCTGCTCTTTGGTGCTGGGCAGGCATTTTACATTGGGGTTATTCAAGCTTTTTTCTATGAAAACAACTTCCCAAATTAGGTTTATGGGAGCAGTAAGACTGACCAATCCTGAACATGTGCCTAAAACATGTGTCAGAAATGATTTTCCCATTGACAACTGAGTCGATCGACAATGTCAATTCTGAAAAATTAAGTAACACATTCTTTATTTTACACACTAAAATGTGTACATTTGATTGACATATTTGTTCTGCTACAGCCTTATATGAACTAGCGGGACATATAGCTAAACGTTGCTAAGGCTAGCTAGTGTTTATTATGAATAAATGTGGCCGTATACTAATATTCCTGAGTTACTTCCCTGACTTTATGATTATTCTTTGCTTGTGCTGCTGTTCAATTTCTGTTTAAACTTTCCCATTATCTAACTATCTGCTACTCTAACAACTTATTTTCATGCTATGTAAATCCAAATAGTTTAACATAGCCTACCAGATAGTAAATAGGATACTGCTTACAATGCTGTGCGTACTGTTAAAGTCATTTTCTAAGTCATTGAGCTCAAGATTACGAATATGTATTCTGTATCGCTGTCTGTCAGTAATGATACACTTCATATGCTGTATGACATCCGAGGCAAACCGCTAATGAGTGTTTTCTGGAGTTTCCTTTGTGTTTCTTTGTAAGAGCCTCACAAGGAACAAACACAGCATTACTCTGACCTCACCAGTTGGTAGCTGAAAGCCACAAGCTAGTCACATAGCTCTTTGTCACTATTTTTCCAAGTTCAAGGCAGTTTTGAATAGAATGAAAAACCAATTCATCCCACTTTATTGTGTTTAAACGGCAGACAAGCAAACTGTTTTTGGCTTTATATTATAATCATGAGAGATATGCACAAACATAATCATGTTTTTCAAAATACTGAACTTTACAGAACATAATTGAATGACAAAAACCATCACATATCTCACCCTAAACCTCTGAGGTTGTCGACTTATCTGCACATATTTAACTTGCCTTATTTGAGTGTGTGTCTGCACTGTTCCTGTGCGTTCATCCATCTTTCTGCAGCTTTTACTTTCTGTATGTTTCCGTTCGATTTTCCTTTCCCCTCATTTGACCTTTTTCCCTGTGTAGATAAGTAAAGTCCTCCTTCCTCTGTTTGTCTTTTGTCCTGTCTGTTTTCAACAATGGCTGCCTTAGTGTGAGTTTGTATCATTCAAAGTGAAACGTGAAAATCATGAGCAGCATCCTTGTCTCTACGTACCTCAATGTCGCTCTCATTACTTCCTCTTTACTCAAATACTTCAGTTAGCACTAAATTAATATTGTAATTATTGATTTAAGTTTTGATTCACATCAAAAAATGTTCCTAAAAACCCAAAGAAAATGTGTTGCACAAGTAAAGGAATTGACAGAAGCTGGAACCCATAACACATTTATATTTTTTATGTATTGATTAAAATTACTTAACAATGCAAGGACTCATCATTGTATTACTTCTAACGGTGCTAAAAATAGAAACTCCCCTTTGCATGGTGTGTGTGCATGTCAGCCTCTCTGTGACACAGAAGCTTTCGTATCAACGTCACTGCTGTGCTCTTCTCTGTTTCTGTCCCGTCACCGCAGGAGGACAATTCAGACCTGAAGTGTCAGCTCCACTTTGCCAAAGAGGAATCAGCTCTGATGTGCAAGAAGCTGACCAAGCTGGTGAAGGACAGTGAGGCCATGAAAGAGGAGCTGGCCAAGTTCAGGTCGCTGTACGGAGACGTCAACGCCTCGCTCACCGTGGAGGAGGTGAGACGATGAGGAGGACGGAAAGAAACTAGATATTCACTTGAGAGCTTATTAAAACTTGTTTCAGACACTTATTAAGTAACCAACACCATAAAGTTGGTATCCAGTATCAAAAACTACCACATAATGGAAAAGGTGGTAGATGGATGAGGATTTTTATTTCATGTTTAGAGCTGTGGCGGCTCCCATAAGTGTTTTCTGACAACATCTTAAGGAAGATCTAAACCCTTCGTTTCAATCATTTTCTCACCATTTAGTTTTTGACCTCTTGATGATTGCCTGTAAACTGCTTAATGGAGCAATAAAGCTATTATAGGAGTCAACGTTTGAAATTTCCAGACCCTTTGTACCCAATAAAAAAAATGAATGCCAAAATGGCTGGGAAAACGCTACAGAGGTTGGTTTGTATTGTAACGAAAACAGCATAAACACTCCAAAAACCTCATTAATCCCAATTCTTGTTGGAGCCATTTCAGTGACCAATGCTGAAAACAAAAAGCCGATTTCCTTTACAGTATGTACTTTTTAGTTACTTGTGTTTAAGATGAGGATTTGAATATCCAGGACTGTTGATGTTGAAAATATATTCATAACTATTCATATTGATAACAACGTGACAGTTTGTCCTTTCCAACAATGAATGGAGTGGTGCAAACAAATGGGATAAGAATGGTAGAAAGACCTGTATGCGCTTCATTAATTCATGCTTTTTTAAATGTCTACAGTTGATTGAAAGTGGAGATGATGAAGGAGGTTGTTATCTTCTTCTTAATGTCTTTAACTCCCCCTCAGGTCGCCGACTCCCCCCACACCCGTGAGGCGGAGATCAGAGTCCACCTGAAGCTGGTGGAGGAAGAGGCAAACCTGCTGAGTCGACGCATCGTGGAGCTGGAGGTGGAGAACAGGGGGCTCCGAGCTGAGATGGACGACATGAAGCAAGGTAGCTTTTAAACTCACGTGTAGGATCGATTGAAAATATCAAGTCATTGCTTTTTTGTGGTTTACTAGGGAGTGTGCGTTGCTTTTCATCCGCGTTAAGAAGAATGTATACAGTCACAACCATCCCTTTGACAGAACCAGGCTAGCAGTTTCCCACTGTTTCCAGTCTTTATGCTAAGCTAGGCTAACAGGCCTTTAGCTCCAGGTTTATATTTACCATAAGAGTGTTGTCAATCTTCTCATATAACTCTCAACAATACATCAGAAAGGACTTTTTCCCATATACTATACCGCTTAGTTTCAAATTAAAATGTAACTTACCTATCGTCATTTTTTTTCTAGATTGCCCTCAGGACCTAAGTGGTGTTGGCGGTGGTCTGGGGTCAGGTCTTGGCCTAGGAGGAGCCATGGTTCTTGGGGGCGGGGCTTCGTCTGAAAACGTCATGGAGCTCCAGAGACACCTCCAGTTTGTGGAGGAGGAGGCGGAGCTTCTGAGGAGGTCTCTCATCGAGATGGAGGAACAGAACAAACTCCTGATGAACGAGATTAACCGCTACAAATCTGACTTCCCGCCTCCAACATCCTCCATGTCGTCTAACTCATTGGACGGGCTGCTCAACGACAGCCCGGTGCACTCCATACAGGAAAGGGCGGTGCTTATCAGCACAGACGCCCCCGCCCAGGAGGAGGAACTCAGACTGGCGAGGCTTCAGATTGGAGAGCTGGGCGGAAAGGTGAAGAAGCTGCAGTACGAGAACCGAGTGCTTCTGTCTAACCTGCAGCGCTGCGATCTGGCCTCCTACAACGCTCCTTCCTCCTCCTCCTCCTCCTCTTCCTCCTCACTACGACTGGCTCTGGAGACGGACGCAGAGGCCGGGGACTCAGCTGAGTGCCTCCCAAGGTAGTTTTTCAGTTTCAGTACAACATTTTTGGATGAAATTGTGCTTCTGCAATTTGGTTCTCTAATGGGAATACTTCAGTGAGAGTATTTATTGTAGTACATCAACAGCTTTGTTGATAACTCAATGAATATAAAACCAAACAATCTGATCATATGCAGTCGGGAGGAAATCAAATCAGTTATAAAGTGCCCTATTGAATGCACTTCAATAAAGACACAGTAGCGTAGAGGGTACCACTTTACAATAAGACTACCCTTATAAAGGGTTTACGAATAGTTTGTAATTCATTTATTAATTAGGTTGTGGACACTTTATAAATCATTAATAAGCTTTTATAAGACATGAGATAAACAGGACAACTGTGACCGGTTGCTTGCTAGTGAGCCCACATTTATCTGTACTGCTAAGCCTTATTAGAAATGGTAGTAACTCATTAATACATGGGAATTTGTTTAACACTTTATAAGGCTCCCATTTGGCAGTTATAAATGTTAGTAACTCGTAAATAAATGGTCATAAGAGATGCCAAGAAACATCAAGATGGATGGGGGGGAATCAACTCAGTGCATAACAGATACCAAGGATGCTGGCTGATGAAGAAGATGAAGTAAGCTAGTGCCAATATAAGGCTTAGTCATCTTGCCAAATAGTGAGCCTGTGTTGATGTATGAAAACTATGTTATAACTGGTTTATAAATGGTTCTTAATGATTAATAAAGTGTTTACAACCTAATTAATAACCTAATTATAAACCCTTTATGAATCCTTTATAAGGGTTGCCTTATTGTAAAGTGGTACCGCGTAGAGTAGTTTGTTTTTGGTCACCAAAGTCAGTAGAAATCATCCTCTTGGCACCATGAAACATCTTTGGCTATGCAGGATTGAGATTTATTTTAAGTCCTTACCTTCAAAGCAAAGTTTGACAAACAATCTCACAACAAAGTCAATTTAGTAGATATTCGGAGGCTTTAGGTCAATTATAGATGTTTAGACATTTTCTAACCACTTTACGGTCAATAATGAACTTTCAATCCGATCGTTCAATCCCAACATGCATGAGAAGCCCTGAACATGCTCTCTCTGTTTTTCCATCAGCCCGCCGCACCGCAAAGAGCCGGTGGGGGGGGAGACCGACACTCTGGAGATGAAGGAGCGGAAAAAAAAGATCGAGGACAACGCTGACGCAACCACCTCGCTCCCCGGGTACCTGGGGCAGAAGGACCATGATGCCTTGTTGGCCATGAGGGACCAGGCTCGCTTGGTTTCCACGGCGATACAGCTCCTGACCTCCCCCGAGTCCAACTGCCTCTCCTCCTCCCCCTCCATCTATCACAAGGTCTGCAGCAGCGACGCAGCGGAGCCGTGTGACCTGGAGAAACCTCACAGCCAGGTACATGGCGTCCTCTGCTCTTCAAGTACACCATAACTTTATATTAGCCACCAGAATAAAATGTTCCTAATGACTCAGCACAAATTCAATCCCACTCAATTGTCCATCCTAGCTCCCTTTATAGTTCAGATGATGGCGTGGATAAAAAAACATTTTCGTATCATATCGTTCCTAGCTTTAGTGGATCATAACATATCAGGATTAATATGCAGATTCTCCGCTTTGAAATGAGACCAACATTTTCTCTGCATGTCAGATTTTGAGCCACAACAAAGGCCAAAATGTGGCCAGCAGCAGACTCAGCGAGACTAACAGATTGGCAGAAATGCCTTATTGCACTGCAAAAACAGCCCTTCCAAAAACAAGCAAAATATTCTTGAATCAAGTCAGATTTTCCTGTATCAAGCAAAAAATCTGCCAATGGGGTGAGCCAAATTTGCTTGGCTAGAATTCTTAAAACTAGAATTAAAATCTAGCGAAAGACCGTAATGGGCCGAGAAACTAGACAAAAATGTAAGCACATTTTGCTTATTACAAGCAATGATTCCTGCATTATTTAAGAAAGAATAACTTAAAATTAGTGTTTTGGTTGAGTTGACTAAGAATGTATTTCTTAAATTAAGATTTATAATTAGCAAAGAAAGCTTACAATAAGAATGAAATTCTTTAATTGGCATAATATATAAGTGGCATAAAAATATTTGTCTTAAATTAAGACAGCAGAAACATTCTTATTTTTGGTGTGTGTGTGTTGTGTATACCACACTAGAGTTATATTACATTACATGTTACTTGTTAGACGCTGTTATCCAAAGCGACTTGGGGTGAAGTGTCTTGTCTACGACAAGCTGACTGCAGTGGGGTTTGAACCTGTGCTCCCCTGATCCGAACACCAACGCACTAGTCCAGTGCGCCACACGCCTCCAGTGGTCTCAATGGCTATAGAGTGGTGCAGTGACGCGTCCTAAAACCCGGAAGTAAGCTGCGCATGGGTTCCCTCGACAAAAATGCAATGGGATTTCTCCATAGGATTTTGGAAAATAGCTCGAAATAAGGTCTGTGGAAAACGAACCTGTTTGATAAATGCACGTTTTGTTCAGCCGGATAATATCCACATGTCTACCCTACTTTTATCATTTTGAATCATAAATCTATCAATCATAAATCTATCAATTTAGATTTATGATTCGAAAATTATTTTTTTAAAAACACACTGCAAAAAAGGAATTTTAAGAAAGTAAAAAAAACTTGTTTCTGGGAAACAATTCTTATTTTCGTCTAAAAAAGTCAAATAATCTTGTTAAGAATGTTTTGCTTAAGAAAAGTATTCTTACTTTGAGAAAATATATCATCGTTTTTTTTACTTTCTTAAAATTCCTTTTTTGCAGTGTGCTACTGAAGTTGTTAAACACGTGTTGCCTGTAGGCTACAGACAGTCAGATATACACACACACAAACATACGACCAAACACATGATTTCCCTAGGCTAACATCTGGCAGAGATAACAATTCCTCTTTTTATTTCTTTGGTTAAAAGAAAAACTGCACAGCTCTTCTACTGAGATACTGCATTTTTACAGTGTAATTTGTAATATTATTATTATACTAAGTTGTAATATCATAATAGTTTTAAAACATTTTATTATATTAGTTGTTTTTTTTGTACTTAATACCTTACTGTGTTTACTCTATGTATGCACCATTATACACCAAGGCAAATCCCTGTATGTGTAAAGCTGCAATAAAACTCATTTTCATTCTGATTTTGAAGATGGAGAAACTAGAGGCGCAAAGAACACAGCCTCATGATACATTTGTATTTGTTATTATTATTAATATTACACCTTTTTTAATGTATTTCTTACACTGATTGTTTATACACATGCTGCATTAGCCCCACATAATCCCAAGCAGTCCCCTTATACAGCCAATAATAAACAAATGTGAGATAAATTATTTATTTCTGCCCCAGATTTGCGAGCTGTCTGACCTGGCGGACCGGCCCCTGGTGGGGGCTCTGACCAGCCGGCTCCAGGCCCTCCACACGCAGCTCCAGGCCTTTGTGGAGCGGGTGGACAGCCAGGGGAAACCCCCCGCAGGTGGAAGGGACCCTCAGGTGGAAGGAGCATCTCCTCTGCCCCCCCCCTGCTCTGGAGAGGAGCAGGATGTACTGAACACTACCGTGGAGAAGGTAAAAGACACACTCCTGCTTTTCACTCTTTCTCACTCTATCTCTTTCAGTTATTATCAGTATATATATTTTTTAAGCTTTCACTTTGTTGGGTTTGTATATTCTGTTTTCGCATTTTTTTTGCTATTCTTCAGTTTTGTGTTTGGTCAAGTGCCTTTCCATTAGTTTGGCTGAAAACCCTCCCAATCCCATCTGCTGTAGTTTCTCCTCACAGTGGAGAATGGATTTACAAAACCCGCTCAAATCTGAAATACCACTGCAATTTTACGTTTTAATTTATTCTGATCTGTTTATGACTCTTGCCTATCCATTCTATAGGCACCTAACATGATCAGTGTAAGTTCACAAATAGCCCCATGTTAAATTTGTAAATGTCCCCGCTGTGGGACTAATAAAGGATTTCTGATTCTGGTGTATTAGATGTATTCAGATTTGAGCGTCCAGTGTAACCCTCTCCACCTGAGGCCACCCGTGTCCTCCGCATGCTGTCCAATGCTTCCTAACCTGGTGTATAGATGCTGCTTTAGGCCTCAAATGGAGCCTGTTTGTATTAATTGACCTAATAGAGTTATCAGGAGCACATAAAAGCACCATTTATTTATATACATTTCTTCATCAACATTTCATAAAACATGCAGCCTGGCTTTAGTGTGATTGAGTTACATTTTTATCCATAGATTCCCTCACATTTGTAGTGAAACGGAATGCGGCATCATAATTTAAACGAGAGGGACAACTATATCGTCTTGACCCTATTAATAACTAGTGATTATTTACCATCATACAGAGTAGTTGATTAAAAAATAATATGTTTAAAAGCACTAAATGGCACAGTGTTGGTTTTATTATTTAAAAAAACCTTTAAGGAACCTAGTTTCTGAGGTTGTCAATTTCAGCTCTGTAGACATCATCATAAGAGATGTATTTGTATAAACACAACACTTAGAAATGTACTTCATATTTCCATGGCTAAAATCCAACATCTGCAGTCCGAAGACTAATATTAAATAATCAGAGACATTAAAATCCATCAATTGTATGCAATATAATATAATGGTAGTGAAATCTACGTGGGTTTATTATTGAAAGAGGTGTCAACACAGATTTCTCACAGCTGCAGATGAGACAGTGAGCTCGCTCTAAAGAGATTTCCAATCATGCTTCATAAATCAGATTTCACGTCTGTAATTTTCCTCTGGGAAATTCTTTTTGCGTTACGGTTGATTGTCTATGATTTATGACTTAGTGTGAGCATCTCATTTCTATGTAATGGTCAAAATGCAATCAAAAGAATGACAGTTATAGTAACACATTGGAACAGTTTTATAAAACTGTTCAAAAAAAAGTTACATCTGATCAGTACCCATCCTTTTTTATATTTTAAAATGTTTTCGCTAAATTGCCACTTTTATCCGCGTATCAACAAATCCCAAAAATTAAGGATATTTCTGCAATTTGCTGTACTGCCTTTACAGGGAAAAAGTATTTCTTATAAATACAAATCTATAATTTGGATAAGGATGTGAGGAAATTGCGCTAAGTTTTAAGAGGATACATTTTTATGTTTAGACTCCATTAGAGGCCAATACTGAGTCCCAACACCCCTCCAATCTCCTTCCTTTTCCCTCTCCCCTTCCCTCCGTCTTTCCTTCTTCCCTTTTTCCTCACTGCATGGGCACCATAACGGTCGGTTTCTGCACTTCACTTCCATCGCCCTCTTCCCCTTCTTTGAAACTCCTCACACCTCCTCCTCTTTGTTATCTCCTTAACTGCTTCACTACTTCATACTCTTGACTCCTCCTTGCTCACCTCAAATCCCGTTCCTTCCCTTGTTCCCGCTCTTCCTTCTTCTCCTTTGTCCTTGCTTTGCTTCCCCATCTGCACTTTGTTTCTTTGTTCCCCTTCGCTCTGATTCTTTATCATAACTGCCTTACTACTTATTCTTTATTTCCCCCCTCTCTCTCTTTCCCTTCCTCCCATGACTGTTACTCCCGTCTTTCCTTTTCCCTACTCTTCCATTTCCTCTTCCATTTCCATTTTCTCTCCTTCAGCCGTTCATTCTGCCCTCCATCCTCCTTTTCTTCCTTTTCTCCACTCTCTCCTTCTCCTCTTCGACCAAGCTCTTTTTTCTTTACATCCTTTTCTTTGTCTTGTGAGATCCATATCAACTGTTTTATTTAATTGTTTTCATTTTCTTAATGTTATCATACGGATGGACACAATTTTGGTTGAATTATTCTTATTGTTGTGTTTGTTTGTCTTTTTTTCTTCATTTTCTTTATCACGACACAACGTCTCCTCCTCCCTTGTCCCTTCTTCTTTCCACTGTTTTTATTTTATTTTTCGTTTGTTTTTTTCTTTATTCATTAACCTGCCCATGCATGCATGCAGCAGCCTGATTATAGGGACGAATCAGAGACCAAGGTAAGAGGTCAAACTGAGGAGGACAGCCAATCAGACAGCCAGGAGATGCAAAAGCAGGAAGACAACCAGCTGGAACAGGGAGAGAAGGAGGCAGACGACACACTGGTGAGTCGCTCAGAATCACAACCATTCACATCATGACGACAGGCTCAGACACACTGGAGCCTGAAGCCAAGTTGAAATGTCAAATCAGTCATGTGCACACAGACAGACAACACTGCTGTCTGGCCACAGTCTTAAATGCCTTCAGGCTATTATGGTGTCCATTATGTCTATGATGGGGAGGAGGTCAGTAAATGGGAAATTTGCTGATGTTTTTTTTAAATATTAATTTGACTACTTGTTTTTATAAGGGCTCACTCACCCAACTCTGCATTCTCCCTCAGTTTGTTCAGTGTCTTTCACCATCTTCCATTGGTTGTCCATTATTTTAACTGTGGTTAACTGTTGCTCTGTTGTCATCATGTGATTTAAGTATAAAACTTTGGTCACGTGATTATGGGTCCGTGCTCATACAGTATATGGTGGAAGTCGCATTAAAAAGATGATCATAATTGCAACTCTGCCATCTCTGTAAACTGAACATGCACCATCAGTTGCAAAATATTTGAGATACTGTTAAATTCTCTTAAATAAAGCTAGTTATGTGGACCTTGTATTAAGATTTGGGGGGTCAAACCCCATTTTCTTGGGTCAAGAATACACTTTTTTTTTCCACCACTATCATTTGATATTGAAAATCATTTGCATTTATGAAACTTAGGTTTAATTATGCACCTGAAATGGTACTCTGATATTCTCATGTGCTGTCTACTCACATCATTTCTGCCTGAGCAAACACACAATGACGGGCGGCCATGGAAAAGTTAATCAAAGGCTAATTTATAAGCACATTTGCACACAAACACACAAAAAAAAACACACACACACACCACATACTTTAGCTTGAAGTTACTGATGTGGTACAGTGGCTGCGAACTCCTGCTAGCTGCACAGTGTTGTAAACAAACATAAACAGTGACTTCACTGTCAGCTGGGGGATAGACGGGAAGAAAAGAGCTTTGTTTGGCCAACCTTTTGCTGGCATGCCTCCATGGTAACCAGGGATGTGTGTGTATGAATCTTTATCCAGAGGGAATGGGGTCCAGAGAGTGAATGGTAGAGAAATTAAAATAGAATAGAATAAAAGATAACAACAGATATAGATATTATGGAAAAACAGTTGTGTTTGTAGCAGTAATGAGCAGTGAGACAGCAGCCATTTTGTAGCCTCCAGTTTGGAATGTGAACGTTGCCAATTGACAAAAGAGGGTAGAAGTACAACATAATACTTATCAATACAATTTTAGGCGACCATTTGTGTTGTATATGGAACAATAATTGAGTAAATGAACATCATGCTCTTATTAATGAGACTTGAAACTAGCGATTGGGATGATAAAGTCAAAAAAAAGTTGGGGGTAGGGCCTCTTTTTCGTAGACTTTTATACAAACAGACATCTATTTGCAGACAGTGGAGATTAGAAAGAATGTAGGATTAAGGCACTTACACATTTGCTTACATGGAGTTTGCCACTTGGTTTGGAACTATTTCTCTCTGGGTAATTACTTCCCCGTTAGATAACAAAACCAGTGGGAAATCCAGCTGCTGTTCACCTAGCAAAAAGTAAACAACAATTTAAAATGTTTACATTTCAGTTTTTTATACAAATTAAATGGAAAATGTCTTCTTCTTCCAGCCTCAATGCTAAGATAAGTTAATCAACTCCATAGTGACTGCACCGACATGAAAGGGGAATCAATCATTCCAACTGTGTCTCGAAAATGGAGCTTTGAAAATATCAAACCATTCCTACCTTAATTTCACTGTTTAAAGTTTGTGTAACTTGTTTAAGCATAAAGAAATCCGCCAATACACTTAACAACATTAAAATATCTTTAAAAGAATCAAACACAGATGATGACTGTAATTGTATACTATTTTTAAAGTGGTGTTTTTTAACTCTCCCACTCTTCACACATTTGCTCTTATGTTGCTACAGTTTTTCTCTGCACATTTTGCATGGGCAGCTGCCACAACAGTGTAACAGAAGTCAGAGTAGATTTCCAGGCTGTGAAGCGGGGGGCTCAGGGCTCAGGGTGGAGGGTGATGGAGGGTGATGGGGGGTGATGGAGGGCAGAGGCTGAGCCCAGTGGAGGGTGAAAGAGGACATTAATGGTACAGTGGCGGGTCGATGGATCGCACTCACTCAGCAGCCAAATGAGGCGAGGGATGTGTGTGTGTGTGTGTGTGTGTGTGTGTGTGTGTGTGTGTGTGTGTGTGTGTGTGTGTGTGTGTGTGTGTGTGTGTGTGTGTGTGTGTGTGTGTGTGTGTGTGTGTGTGTGTGTGTGTGTGTGTGTGTGTGTGTGTGTGTGTGTGTGTGTGACGTACAGTAGCGTGCTGCAGCTGAGGTGTGATTTAAAGGGTGTTCTAGCACAAAACTGCCATGTTATGTGCTTATCACCATTGGCTGTTTCTCGCTTTTTACATGTTCTTTTAACTCTCTCTTCCCTGACCAATTCCCATCCCTTTACTCCTTCTCTCCTTGTTTCCTGATTACTAATGTTTCCCTAATCCACTGCTTAATTTCCTTCCTTCTTTCTCTCCCTTAATTCTTACATTTTCTTTCACTCCACCTGTTTCATTTTTATATTTATACCCGACTCATTTTGTCTCCATCTCCCTCTTTCTCTCTTCCAGTCCGGTGACATCCAGGCGCAGCTGTCCGAAGTGGAGGAGCTATCTCTGGGACCTCAGGGGGAGCTGGAGGAGAGGCAGGCTCCGAGAGAAACCACTCTCAAACTCACACAGGTCATTTTCCTTCACAGAATACTGTTGAGACACACTCACTAATGAACTAAACCAGTACACAAAACACCCTCAAACTCACAAACACACATTGAAACCTGTTAGAAAAATATCACTCGTCACCGGCTTGAGCTTCAATAATCAGGATACATGTATTTATTATCCTTGCAAGAATGGAAGTAGTCATCACACACAGAGCATTTGGTACAACTAGTTCCTGAAGAGTGTCCTTCAGATGCTTTATACACAAGAAAGGGAGTTATTCAGTCACAAGATGGAGGAATACCGGTTCAAAGCAGTATTCTATGCTTAGTTCAGATTAGCTAAGACCCACGTCAGAAATGATCATGCTTGTCATATGTCTATCTGCATAGAGGCTGAATCATCATGTTAATCGTTGTCACATAGCTATCATATGCCTAAAACAGTGTGTCCTGAAGGTCTTCTAGGTAATCATACATCCTGTTACGTAGCTACGTAGGGCCTTTGTTATCATGTGCTACTCTGATATTGGAAGAGTACATTCATTATTTCCCCAACAAAACCCAAGTGTATATAGACATCTACAGAAGAACACACTTATTTTGCTGTCAAACTGAATTTACCTCATGTTATATTTGAGGTGTTTTTTCAAAGATTTAGCGTCCTTATTCAAACTCTCTTCTCCCCTCAGCTCCAGGAGGAGCACCAGAAGGCTCTGCTCCGTCGGGACTTCCAGCTGCAGAGTCTGGGCCTCCAGGCTCGGCTTCAGCAGAAGTTATGGAGCCAGGAGAGGTCTCTGCTGGTGCAGGAGTCCCAGCACCTGAAACAGGCCCTGCTCCTGCTCAGCCTAAAACTACGCTGCTTCCTCAAACACTGGAGGCTGGGCTGCAGGAAAGACACCGAGTGGAAGGACATCTTGGAGGTAAGAGGGGACAGAAAGGATTTAATAGTCAAGTCAATTATTTTGTCCAATAAATCTTATCTAAAAGCAACGCTCTATTATCCTAAAAGCTTCAAAGGATTTCTCCAACTGTCATCAAACATGTTGAAATAAGGTTGTTTTAGGTTTTCATCCTGCAACAGCATTAAGAGAAAAAATCGTAAGAAAAGAAAGATTGACTAAAATGTGACATAAAAGGCATTGTAGCTTAATTGAATTTTCAACAAATTGTCCTAGAAAATCACCAGTTATTGTGTGATCGATAGTATTTATGATAGTTTAGAGATAAATGACTGACAGCTGATCCTGCTTTGTGTTGTGTTGTCTAGATGAACAGTCTGAGGGACCTTTACTTGCTGTTGGAGGAGGAGAACCTGACAAGCCCCGCCCACCAGACTGACAAGCGGGCCGCTGCAGACGAACAACCTCTTAGTCCCACTATCAAGGTTGGTAAAGTGACACACACACACAGACACACTTGTGCACACACACACACTCAACATGCATCCCTCTCCCTGCAGTCTAGCGCAGTGAGCAGCACCTTGGCAGACCTGAAGGTGGCGCTGCGGGATCTGAGCGGCGAGTTGCGACAGGAGAGTCAAGGCTCCCAGGAACTCACCCAGCAGTTCGCGAAGGCCAAGGCATCATGGGAGGTGGAGAGGACTGAACTCAAGAGCCTCGTCACACAGGTAGGAAATACTTCAGGAACCTTTTTGTAGGAAAGTATTGACTCCTACTTCACATTAGGCAACTTTTGGCATTACAGATTTTGGCCCAATCCCAAACCACGCCGTACACCCTACCCCTACACACTACCCCTCCGTTTGTGCGTTCGCGCGGAGGGTCCGCCACATTAAGTGCTGTTCCAAACCAACAAGTGTGGAGCGGTATGGAGGGGGAGTGGGCTATCAAGCCATCAAACAGCGAGTCTGCATTGGTGCTGACTTGAGACCGGTCTCTATCCGACCGGTCTCAACGCTGTGTGTCCGTCAGGAAACACGCTGTGTACAAACAGTTCCAGCAAACATCCACTGATAAACTGCGATGTTAACAACCTCATGATAACCTCATATGTTTTTAACTTAGGATCATACCTGTGTTTAGTCTAGAAAAAGGTAAATGTGTGCATTTTATTATAAAGTTGTGTATATTTACAGACTGTAGCAAAAACTAAGAAGCTTATAAACATCAGGTTTAAAACTAAACACAATTAAAGATGTTTGGAGTTTTATTTGAGTTATTAATTGTAATGTTTTGTCTAAGAGATGCTGATTTGAAACCGTTGTTACATACAGTTACGGCATTTCCTGTTTCTGCCGGAGAGAGGGGAGTTTGTCCCAAAGCTTGCCGCTGTATTTACTCCCTCCATCTGACAGGAGGGAGCCTCGTTGAGCTGCGAGTGTCACTCCACTGAGTTCACTCCGTCACGGAGGGGTAGTGTGTAGGGGTAGGGTGTAGGGCGTGGTTTGGGATTGGGCCTTAGTTTGTGCTATTGTTGCTCCGGCGTTGTACTGTCACATATTGCTGTGCACCAATCAGGGTTAAGGGTTCATGTTGCCATGCTGCTGTCAATCAAATCTGATCAAGTTACGCCAGCACAGCCTGGATGAAGCAGCTTAGCCAAATTAAGTGGTCAAATTGTAACTGTAAATAACTTTTATTCCAGACTTTATTTGTTATGTTTCTTTTTAATCATGAATACTTCAAGTAGGGGAATACCTCCTCTTTTTAACAGAGCTTTAAAAGGCACTATTAGTACATAAGCACTTGAAGCCTATCAAGCTTCTCAAAAACTAAATATTTTGCTGTATGCAAATTAAGCAGTTGTGTAGTCCATTAGTTCAAACTAACTTTAATTGTTATATTAAGATGGATGCCTTATGCAATAATGTACAAAATGCATCATAGCCGTTTTCTTCAGTTGAATTGTGTGTTTGTGAGTGGAGCTAGATGTCGACATTAAGAATCCATCAAGCCCTCAGAAACTTGCAGGGATGCCCAGATCCTGGGAAAATCTAGCAGAAAACAAATTTAGGAGAAGCAGTGGGAGGATAAATTAAAATGGCCTCCTCAATTAATCAGCACAGGAGCACAGCGTCCATCGCCTACAGAAACGTTTAAAGCCATCAAGTCTGACAAAATGTACAAGATGCTTATAAATCCAGCTGACTTTTGCTTGCAAGCCTGTCTATGAGGACAGTTACAGTACAGAAGAGCCTGCGGGCAACAGACAGAAGGAACATGTGGGAAGAGAACATTCATTTTGACAAGTGGTTCTTGACATTGATGGCATTCTAATTGGCCAATTTCTACTTCTCCAACCGTCAAGTGGCTTATTTGTCCATCGGAGCCTTTCATCCCCTCTCTGTCTGTCTGTCTGTCTTGTCGACAGGCTGTGAGTAATGGTTTTCTGTTGTACCCTCCTCTCATTGTCTGTGTGCCTAACAGCAGCACAGGAGGTAATTGTGTTAATTAACAGCCTCTGAGATAGAACACGGCCTGGGTGCTACCGGCCGGTAATTGAGACAGAAGAGAGAAAAGGGTGAGATAAAAGAAGGAGAGAGAGGACACCGAGAGGCGTGTTATAGTGTGCCAATTTAAAAAGCTTCTACCTTTGTTCATTCATATTATGCAACCATCTATTGGCCATCTGTCAGAAAGGCAGATATTTTTTAATTTCACAATATGTGAACAAACTGTAGATTATAGGGCATTTCAGGATTCAAATACCTTAACTTTATTAAAGTAGCTTGAAATGATATGCATTGTCATTTTTTTCTGTAATATTTCCTTCTTATACTAAGTTCTTTCAACATTATGTTTAATGTGGAAACCTGTGAAACAAAAACTTTAAATGTTGCATCCATAGCGACCGTAGCCTCACTTAACTGTATCCTATTTCTAGACTTGTAGGCATAAAGCCACCCTAAGAGATAAAGCAACGTTTTTTGTGCTTATTATTTTTTTGTTAATCTTGTTAAGTTACCAGTGACAATGTTATATAATGTTAGAATAAAGATTAAAAGTTCACTCCTGGTCCATTGGGAGTGTTGAAAAGCAGTCTGGTAAACGCAGGAAGTCCCTGAAGTAGTAGGAAAAGGTAATAACTTTAACACATACTGAACCCTTTGAGCAATATGTCAAAATGTATAACAAAAACCGCTACATATCAGTGAAAAATGGGAGCTAAACAAATGAAACATGAAACATTTGTATACTGAAGCTACTAGCAACGAGTCTCAAAGTGTGACAACTATCACGTGCAAACCAGAAACAATTGGACGTTAATGATTAATCTAAATGCATAATTAGTCAATAAATGATATACAATTATAGGAACAATCATCACATTTCCTAGTAAATATAATGTTGTGATAACCAAAGATGAGGCCAACCATGAATAACAAGAAATGTTAAGGAAAGTAAGGAGTGTATATTGTTCAATGCAGAGTAAATGTATGCAGTTGTTTAAGCTACATTATTTTGGCAGTTACGCCTTTAATCCTTAACCATAATCTTACCCTATCATCTCAGCCTAATGCTCATTGTAATCAACAACTTTAATCCAAATTGAAAAACTGAAATGCCACTTTGGCAATAGTAAATGAAGAATGTGTTTCAGTCCACACAACTACCGATACACAAAATCAAACACACACACACACACACACACAAAGACACACACACTGAGGGAGTCATTCATCATCCTCATGATTAGAGAGTCTCCCCTCGTACTGTGGTGCGATATCATTTTTCTTCTGATTGGTTGAGCAGCTCATCTTAGCAGCCAATAGGAAACACAAGCAATTGATATGAGATGAAATTCAGACAAACCTTTAGGGCTTTATCAAAGGACTTAATCAAGAAAATGAGTTTTGGTCGAGCTGAGCGAGCATGGTGAATGTTGATGAACAATTGTTATTGTGTTTAAATGTAACTTTATCACACACAACGTCAAATTAAAAGCAGAAACCCACAGGGGTGCCATTCTGAATGTGTGTACTGTATGTGTGTGTTACCCCAGCCTAGATGCCACAGCTGGAAGCAATCTCTTTGCTGCCAACAATGCACACTGTAAAGTATGCCATCTCTGTGTGTGTGTGTGTGGGTGTTCACCAGCCCAGCGACCCACAGCAGTTCCAAAGCATCCTGGCAGCCTGCGGCGGCTCCTCCAGCTGTTGCTTTGTTGAACAAGTCAACTCAATTTCAAACACTGTCCTACCTGTCAGACGGAAGATGGGAAATTATCTCCGCCGTTCAGCCTGATAAACAAACACCGTCCGTGAAGTAAAACGATATCCAGGGCCTGAACAGCGTGCAGGACAACACCGCCTCCTTTTTTCCCTCTTAATCAGTCATCCATCCTGAGTGTAGGTCATGTTATGAACACCTGTCATGAGCAGCTGGACGCTCAGAGTGCTCACTCATCACATCTGTTGAATCACTTCACTGAGGGAGGGAGAAGGAGAATAAAGGGGGCAGGGAACAAAATATTTGATTTGTCTTTCCAGACAACACAGATGTGCAATTAAACATACATCAATGTCTGATCATACATGAAAGATCAGACATTATTTTTGTCTTCTACATAAATTCATCTTTTCTGATGGGCTGCCTTTATGCTTTAATACACTTTATTGGCATGAGTGTAACTATGTCAGTGTCAATTATTATTTAATAATAATCAAGAAAATAGCAGAAATAATGGAAATCAAATTGCTTGTCAAGTTGTTGAATTTCTTTTGAATGATCAAAACGTTTTGAACTATATACATTTTATTACCAAACGTATAAATGGCAAATGTGTTATGTTATTTAATTATTTATAATGCAAAACAAATGTTATTTGCCTATAATAATCTAGATTCAATGACCATACAGCCAACAACCCAACATTGCATCCATGACAGTGACACAGCTGTTTTCGTGATAAACCAGTTTAATAATTCGACCAACATGTATTTTTCCAGCTGCTAATCTTGTTCATCATCTTCCTTCTTCATTGCACATTAAAACATGAAATCAGAGCTTCGGCTTTAAATACACACAGCATGAAACACAGTCAGCTTTGCTATATTTAACCTCTGGATGCATTATGTAATATCTAAGCTGTTTTTATTTATAAACTGGCACACATGTTGTCCCTGAGGATTGTTTTGGTTACTGCTTCAGATAAACAACTGATCGGTATGGAGAACTGCTAACACAAACAGATAAGATCAACTACTTTGTTTGCGTCTTTTTGTAAATATCTACTGCAGGCAAATACTATTCTGACCAAAATAGCCCATACAGTACATTAAGGCCCTGTGGGGGGCCGCAAGATTAGGATGAAGATGTACTGATGCCCTACGGGAAGTTCAGTTGTCCCCTCTGTTTATAGAATGTGTTGAATGCACACACAGTACAGATTCAATACAAACATGCATTGGAATACAGGTATAGGTCAACACATGCAGTTGGGGGTTCGGTGCCTTGCTCAAGGACAGCCCAGGAGTTAAACACTGACACTAACCAGTGTAATTGTTTCAAAGAACAAATACTTTTGCCTCTGCAGTAACTCTCTGACTTTAGTTTGTGACTATTTAAAAACCAATGAAACACACTGATTGTTTTTAGATGTTTTTAATCATATGTTAACAAAGTTAAATAACTTTATTGTGGAGAGAAAAACACTTAATCACTTTTGAAAGCGCTGTTTAGCACATACATATTTAGTGCTTGACGGTCCTTTTTAGTTTCTGTATAAAAAAACATTCTCGTACAACATCCTTATAATTTTATATTATGTTACACATTATTTATATAGTTGTTTGTTATTATGGTGCCATACTGTAGCTAAGCACCTCAAGCAGGTAAACATCAAATCAGATTTCTGTCATTATTTAGTATTGACAAAAAAAATGTTCTACAAAACAGTGACAGTCCTTGAAACATGATGGCAGAATCTTTGTTTTTGTCCACTCTTGAATTTTGATAATAATCAAAGGATTTAAAGATAGTCAAATGTACTTATATCTTTCGACCTCCCACAGAGAAAGAGTCAAGTTTGTTGTCTCTTTTTTTGTCAATGCCTCTTTGTCTTTTGTTATACTTACTAACCATGCCCAGAAGTCCCTTTTGTGATTATTCTAGTAAAACATAATTCATAAATCCATGCTTTTATATTCATGGCTTTACTCGTTTAAATAGAAGTGATTGAACTTAATAACTGAGTTGCGAGTCATGAACCAGACGTCTCATCCACCAATAAAAGCCTCCCTCTTACCGCCTCAGCAGTGAACCTCGTTAAGACATTGGGCTCGTTAAGTAACGTTCATCACTAACGAACAACACTCTGTTGCCATAGGAAACGGGGGTTTGGAGTGTGTGCGTCTGTTACGCTGTGATTGGCTGCCAGACAGTCCCATTAGCATATCCTAGCGTTCCTTCACTACATACGGACGTCACCGCCACAGAGCCAGACTGAGAGGGAGCATTGATGGGTCGGGTGTGTGTGTATGTTTGTGTGTGTGTGTGTGTGTGTGTGTCTGTTAGTCAAATGGATGGGCCTGGTTGTGTGGGCTGTGTGAACTATCAAGATCAGACGGAGGAATAAGGCAAAAAAGAGCTGCTCATAAAAATATTAAGCGGTCCCACCTACAGAGTCTGTGACAGCAGGGCCAGATTTATGGAGAGGAGGGGAGAGTTGTATTCATGACAAATAGCAATTATTTCAGTGAGTGTGTTTCTGTGTCTGTGCTAAATTATTTTAACTAAAAGCTGTTTGATGAGAAAAATAAGGGCATTGCTTTATCAACATTTTGAGGAACTTTACTTCATTAAATGTTTTTATGTTGTGCTATAGAAGTATTTTATTCAAGGCAGGACTTTTTTTGTTCATTTTATTTAACTTGTAACTGACAATGCATTCTTTATTGTATTGCATTACTTTTGACTGTATATTTGTATTACTGTATTTGTTAATGCATTAAGATAACTAATATATTATTAACGTTTTAGCCAAAGTATGACAGAGAACCATCATATGACGCTTCCAACACGTTTTTATCAAGAAAACAGATTTTTTTAATACCACATTTTTAGATTTAAATGTCCCCTATCATACTCTTTTTCAACAATATATTATAGGTCTCAGATATACAAAACATGTCTCTGAAGTTTTTTGCTCAAAATACCAAACAGATCATGCACTGTAGCATGCCGTATACCCCTCGGTTTCAAAAGTGCTGATTCTGTGCCTGTAGCTTTAAATGCTAATGCCCTGATGCTGGCCACGCCCCTCTGAACTTCAATTCAGATTTATAAAACATCTCATGTATCGATTCTTTTTACATTGGCTTTTATTTCTATTTGGAATGTGTGTGATGTGTCCTGTTATTATGTTTGTTCATTTCAGGACACCACGTGGTCTGTGTTTTGTTTTTATGTTGACCTTAAATGTATGCCTCATGTGGTTATTGTATTCATGTTTCTGTGGTCTTAATTTTAACTTTGTACTTGTGAAGCACTTTGTGAAATCTATTTCAGGGAAATGTGCTATAATAAATACTGCTATTATTATTATCTAGTTAAAAATAGTTTTAATTTTGCTGAAAGAAAAAAATATATCAACTTACAGACTCCACATACTAAAAATGGAACTGAAAATGGATGGGATTTTTATATTTACCATGTTCTGTAAATGTTTCCTCATTTAGACCAAAGCAGGCAAGGCTCTGTCCGCCACAGATGCTCCAGATCCTCCAGACCTGAAGGTGGCGCTGAAGAGGGAGCGTGAAGAGCACCAGCACCTCCTGGCCGACTCCTACGCAGCTGTGATGGACCTAACCAAGCAGGTTAGTGTGTGTGGGGTTGGAAGGCAACAGGCCTTTTTTCTCAAACTAAACAAACATAAGGGCATAAGTGGTATAAACAGGTAGATGAAAAATCTCACACTAATTGTTAATCTACCTCTGTTAAACTTCAAGCTTAAAAAACTTGAAAGACACTTGTTTAATGATTTACTTGACATCATTGTACTGTTTAAATTCATATTCTGGTGGTTTGCGCTCCACATCCATGTTATTGTCTCCTCTAATGCTTGTCTCTCTGCTGTGACCCACCTGCGGACCTACAGCTTCAGCTCGGGGAGAGGAACTGGGGCAGAGAGAAGCTGGAGCTGCTGGAGAGGCTGAGCCAGGAGAGAGCTCAGTGGGAGCAGAGGCTGCTAGAGGCCACGGCACAGCAGGGGAAGGTACGACAGGCTGCGTTTGTTTGTGTGAGTGTGAGAGAGAGAAATGTCAAAGATGAAGAAGAGATAAGCAGCATTTTTTGATGATGCAATCTGAAAGGATGGGGTGTGTGTCTGAGATAAGAAAGACATGAGTTGTTGAATTAGTTGAGTTTCTTTCTACATCTAAAGTCATCTAAAGGTTTCACAGATTTCGCTGGAATTATATTAATATTACACAAAACCAAAAATGGTTGGAGAGCCATAGCTATTGCAAGAAGGCTATAAAAACATGGGAAATGAAGCATTGGCCAGCTAAGCACATTCAAATATATACAAGAAAAACAGCAGGTGTAATATTTGCCTTCCCCCCAGTTACATTGCCACAAATCTTACACCACCAGAACTCAGTCAAATCATAACGCAATTTTTAATGGAATTTGGGTATGCTCCCATTAGACGCATGACCTCTATTTTAGTAACATTTACGCAATATGGCCAATAAACTCTTACGCCTGTTTTCTGTCTAAGATAAAATGATGAAGAGAAGTCTCAAGATAAAAAAAAAAGGTTTCCTAGTTTTTTCAAAACTTCAAACCCATTGATCTATTTCTCAAACTGGACATTTCATCCTCTCACCAGTTTGTGTAGAAGCACAGCTGCTAGTGTATTTGAATATAAGAGCATTAAAATACACTAGTTACACATTAGAGCAAGGCAGTCACTTTTTGCTGTTGTGAAAAAGCTTCATATCCCTTTTTCAAAACTATTTTAATATGCTAGAAGAACGCTGGACATAGTTTTGCAAATAACAACAGCAGTTGAATAAAAAAAATCAGATTTTGAGGGAGTAACACAAAACCTGACATTTAATGCAGATTCTTTGCTGGAGACTTCTTTGTACATGTATTTGTGGCTGTATCACCACTATGGTTATAATAATGTAAGAAAAAGACAAAAAATGCATGTAACTGCTGTGTTAGGGTGGTGTTTTCCTCTCAGGATACTTTGCTGACGTCGACAGTAACCACAGCTGTTAATGCCATAATGTGAGCATGTTTATTATTAAGTTGAGGTCACCAGGAAAACATGGTCAGTCTGATCTGCTGATTATACACGCACAGCGCAGTCACTGCCAAGCTGCTGCATGTCTGGTAGGGAGGAAGAGGGTTGCATCAGTGTTTAAAGTGGTCGTTAGTCAGTGGGTTCGTCCATAAATACACACAGAAATTCAGATACACAGTTAGTAGGTCAGAGCTCCTCCTTCATTTCTCCCCTGTCTGCTGCATTTGAGGTTTTCGGTCTGTGGCCGTCTTTGTCCTGCCTTTTTTACCCTCCTTTTCCTTCCTCCTGTGTGTTGACTGAATCCCGTCTCACTCCTTCCATTTTTTGTCCTGCACTGGAAACTGCTATGAGGATGAAGCTCGTCATGGTTTAATTCACTCTGTCTCAGTCTCTCTGAGTGTGTCTGGGTCACGCTCTGTCACCCGCAAATCTGATATACTATCTACGCTTCTTGTATGTTATACTGAAGCCAAGCAAATACATCTGACATGTTGTTATAGTGCCCTCGTCAGGGCTATTAGTGTAAAAGTAGCTGAATTTGTTTTTAAAGTTAGTTAGACATTAGTCATTGCTATTGATATTGACTTATCAGATGTTTACTTATAAATCCATTTTGTTAATTTTATTTTTATTTTTAATGTAATGTTTTATTTTTAATGTAATGTTTTATTTTTGATGAAATGGGATGTTTGTGTAGATTGGTATACGTTTTCTACTTCTACGTCGAGCACATAAAGCTTAACCAACTAACTGTGTTCAAATGAATATTATTTAACACCCGTTATTATTTATGAGAAGATATTATTCAAATATTGTATGCAATTAAACTGTCGGTTTTTAGATCGGAATGGTCAAGTTTGCATTTGTATCTGAACCATTTCCATCAATTATTTTTCATTTTTGTAAAAATAAATTCAACAATCTATCCATGATTTTTAAATAACCATTTGCACTATTTAAATAAAACTTTCAAGCAAACATTTGAACCATTTATTCATTACTTTTAGCTAATTGATTCCAACAAGTGTCCATTTCTTTAACTGTTTTAGATTTCAATTGTTTATCCATGACTCAAAATCAGTGTCAACATGTATCCATTGCTCTTAGCTCCCTATTGTAAACAACCTCTATTAACCAACTGCTTAGCCTTCTCTGCTTGTTGACTACATTATTGTCTTCAGGTGTTGCAACTGACTTAATATGTGCATATATTTGTTCAAAATGAGTTGAGCTATTCCATATTCTTCCCATGTGCCCCCTTGCAAATGCAGAAGTGCCCCCTTGGGTAAGAGCACCTCTGTTTGACAATCACTGAACTACAGTAAAGTTAGCTTTGGAGGAGGATAACAGGTGAACAATTATGTGCACAACTAAGCACATTATCTGCAGATGTCCTTTCCCCCCCTCCACTCTCACACTGTCTCTTTCCTCTGAGGGGAAATGGTTTCAAAGAGATCACCTCAAGTGTGAAAGGCACTGACTCAGCATCTGTGTGTGTGTGTGTGTGTGTGTGTGTGTGTGTGTGTGTGTGTGTGTGTGTGTGTGTGTGTGTGTGTGTGTGTGTGTGTGTGTGTGTGTGTGTGTGTGTGTGTGTGTGTGTGTGTGTGTGTGTGTGTGTGTGTGTGTGTGTGTGTGTGTGTGTGTGTGTGTGTGTGTGTGTGTGTGTGTGCTAATAAGCTACTTAAGTATTTCTGTGGTTTCCTTTTTACTGAGAACCAGGGTGTTTTTTCTTTTGTCTTCTCAGTCGAAGTCATTAGGCGGCGAGTCCTCTGCGGACACAGGAGTCACTAATGGAACAGGATCGCCAAGGTAACAATTACCAACAAGACCTTACATTACTTAGGTTAAAATGAACCCCTAACATGTGGAAGAAATCAGAAGATTTCTAAAATAGTGTTATAATTATTGTGTTGTATGTGACATTGCTTCTCTTTTCTCATAAACTCCTTCTTACTCTTTACAATCAAAAGAGCCAAATCCACATCAGAGCTTGCCGGTGCAGAAGTCGACGGATCAGCCAATCAGGAGCAGAGGATCCAGTTTGTAGTCCCTTCGCTTGGTGACCTCACCAGGAAGAATTGGACCTACCTGACCAATGAGGTGAATGATTTCATTTAAAATGTTGAGTTTTTGTTTGTATTTCTTTACTTCTATATATTAAACAACACAACATTTTATATCATATCAAAAATATTCATTTGTAAACCATATACTCATATATAACATTGAGACATTAATTATTAAAGCTAATTAACTTAGCTAAAATAGTTGCAATACCGTCCCCATCCCTTATAAAGACTGAATATTACAAATTATAATGATTGTATCCCGTTTCCCTTTTGTCCCTGCTCCAGACCCCGGAGGTTGGGGACACCTGTAAGACCTGGGACGGCCCCAGCGGCTCCTGCAGCAGCTTGGTGGGATCAGAGCCGGATCTGGAGTCGGTCCAGAGGAGCCACACGGCCCCGGACCGCACCGGCATCCGGATCTACTACAGCCCCCCTGCTGTACGACGCATGGAGCACCACCGGAGGAGCCAGGAGGCCACAGAGCCTCAGCAGGCCCAGAACGGGAGCTCTGACCTGGGACTGGCGGGCCCGGATGTAGGCATGGCTCCGGATGGAACCGTTGAGATTCAGCAGCAACAACCTTCACCCTCCTTCTCGTCCTCCTACGAGCAGTGGCTGAGCTCGCTGTCCAAGCAGCACAGGGAGCTGCTGGAGAGCAGAAGTGGCTCTATCGCCGGTTCGATCCCCAGCAACAGTAGCTCAGTTGATGGAATGACACCCTCGTCAGCTTTCCATGGTCTGGAGATCGGGGAGATTTCAGCCAACTTGAGTGATGACATGAAGGAAATGACCAACTGTGTCCGCCAGGCCATTCGCTCGTCCTCTCTGGAGAGGAAATCCACCAAGGAACCCGGAAGCCAGGTAGTTTCCTCTTTTTAGTAGAAAAAAACTCAGTTTTTTTAATCCAACAAAAATCTGTTGAAACATAGCTTTTTTTAAACATTTATAAAGGTATATTAAAGTTTATGGAGTTTTTCCGTCTATTAGGATATATTTGCAAGTACTTACTTGGACTGTAAAGTAGTGGAATGATGTGATGTATAAACAATGACTAAAGTAAGATTTCTAATAATCACATTTTAATACATCTCAATCTATTCTTTTACCCTAAAAGTTTATTTGTATTTTATTGCAATTTTTTTAGAGCAATATGTTATTTAGAACCTTGTTACATTAGTTTGTAAAAAGAATACTGGAAACGTCTTTAAAATATGCAACAACACTGTCAGATGTCACTAAGTAATTAGAAGATTTTGCAGTATACTAACACATGAAATTATCTAGTGTACGTTTAAGGAGAAATCATCATATTCTGAATCATTTCTCCTCAATAGCGGTTCTTTGTTGTTTTTTTCCCTGTCTCAACGCCTAACATTCTCCCCCGTTTTCATTTCTCCCTCCAGGCGATGGGCATGTCCACCCGGTCCACTCAGACTGCCACACAGTACATAAGCATCGGGCTTCAAACCGACATCCTTCCAGGCAGCAGGGTGGCGGGTTTACACTCCAAATCCTGGTCTCCTCGCCCCTTGCCGACAACCAACTCGCTAGCATCCGCCAGAACCCGGCAGATATCCACCTCCCTGGATAAAGTTCACAGCCGCATCGATAGACCATGCTGTTCACCAAAGTATGGATCCCCGAAACTACAACGCAGAGTGTCTTCTGGTAATTACACTTTGTCCTCTAAGCTTTGGTTTTAGAGTCAGAGAGCCTTTAATCACAATTATTGAATCACCATTGATATGCTTCATAGATCTTCCATGTTAATACTTTTGTTTGAGAGAAAGAGACATCCATCTGTTGTGTTTTTAGGCTCCACTTCCAGACTGGATGGGAGTACCTCCTCCAGGGACCGCAGCCTGTGGAGCCTCCAGCAGAGATCCCTGAGTGGAGGCGGAGGCTCTGCCTGGGCTCGCTCCACCACCACCCGGGACAGCCCCGTGCTGAACGGCCTGAATGACGGCCTCTCTAGCCTCTTCAGCTTGGTGGAGCACACTGGAAGCACAGAGTCGCTCTGGAGGGGGGATGGAGGTAAGATTAAAGTGAACTATCTAATGCAAAGCACAGATGAGACAAATAAAACCATGGCTGCATGAGTACAACATTCCCAACCTTACTTTGACATCTAAGTCTCTATTCTCTATGTAATGCTGTTGACAGCACAAGCATGCCTCCAGAATTAAATGTGTCTTGTTAATCATCATTTGAAAATAATTATAATACCTGCCTTGGATCCGTGTTTTCATTTAGGAGCCAGCCAGGGAGCCAGTCCAGCACGGCAGCCTGCTGCAGCGGGGAAACCCACTGCTGTGCCAGTCTCTACATGTGACCCCGGCCCTCAGCGGTACGGAGGCCTGGTCCAGGAGTTCTTCAGGAACGTCTGCAGCAGCCGTGGCCAGGGAGCAGTCACCCTGCCTGGGGAGAGACCACTGAGAGACTCCAATGGCAGTCTCGGAGGTCCGAGTGTCTTGGGTAGTTTTGGCGGCATTGATGAACCTAAACCAGAGTGCGTGTCGGCTGGGGTTGGAGGAATCGCTGCGCTGAACGGAAGCAACGACAATGTGACCCGGATCGTCAATAAGAGGTTTATGAGACAGTCAACCGGGGAAGAGATGATCAATATCATGGGAGGAGGAAAGGAACTGATGAGCAACATGGGGGCTGCAGGAACTGTGACGGAGGTGAGGCCGTTTGAAATGCGCTTATGTTTTAAACTGACCATAACATTGGTTTTGCTTCTTTCAGCCCCTTTACATTGAATACCATTTACTTAAAGTGGACCTATCATGCTATATTTGAAAGATATATTGTAGGGCCATACCTATACAAAACATGTCTGTGAAGTTTTTTTTTCAAAATACCAAACAGTTCACCCATTGTAGCCAAGCTAATGCCTGATCAGAATTCTACCAGAGATAAAGTTAAATTCTGCTGTGATAAAACGCCATCCTGTTTAAACCACGTCAAGGATTATTTCTGAAATAGTATGGAGCTCAAATGCTTTTTCTCTTGCAGGTTTATCACAAGGTGAGTTCTTTTTTTATCTCCTGCTTTTTAAACACATGTGCTCTACACAGTACAGGTTAGCTCTGAGTGTTAGCGAGGCTTGCTAATGTAAACAAAGACGAGATTACGTCCAAAACACGTCAGGCATTGTTTCTGATAGCAACTTTCTGTGGGTCCGCTGCCGATTTGACGTCAGTTCGGATGGAATCTGTATCCGCTCGTTGTACACCCGTTTTTAAAAGATTTGGGTTTCGGAGGAAAAGAGAGAGGGTTTTATTTTCTGACGCTGCGTGAGTTCCCCGACGCACCGGGGACACATATGTATGTATAAAAGACATCACAAAGTGCATGATAGGTCCCCTTTAACATTACAGCTCTTTATTTGCAAAGGACTGATCTAGGTTTTAATCATTTGTGTGTATTCTTCCTACTGTTCCAGTAAACAAAAAACGTTTTTTTGAAAACCATGCTTTAAAGGGGACCTATCATGCAAAATGCACTTTTTGATGTCTTTTATACATAAATATGTGTCCCCGGTGTGTCGGGGAACTCACGCAGCGTCAGAAAATAAAACCCTCTCTCTTTTCCTCCGTACCCAAATCTCTAAAAACGGGGGTACAACGGAGCTGATCCAGATTTGCGTCCGATATGACGTAATATCGGAAATGTGGACCCACGGCACTATCAGAAAGTTGCTATCAGAAACAATACCCGACTGTTTTGGACATATGTAATATGGCCGCTGTTTACATTAGCATCGCTAACACTCAGAGCTAACCTGTACTGGAGAGCATGTGTGTGAAGAAGCAGGAAATAAAAAGGAACTCACCTTGTGGTATAACCGGCAAGAGAGAAAGCCTTTGAGCTCCATACTGTTTCAGAAATAATCCTTGATAATCCATGATATGGCGTTTCATCACGGCAGTATTTAGTTTAGACAGTAGCTGCCGGGTCCTGCATGAGCTCAGCCCCCCTCCTTTTTTCTTTTTTTATCAATTTTCTTCTTTTTTTAAAGCTTTATACCCAAAATCAGCACTTTTGAAACAGGAAGTGAAATAGAGGGATATGAGGCATGGCTAAAATGGGTGATCTGTTTGGTATTTTGAGCAAAACACTTCATAGACATGTTTTTTATATATTTTTATATATCTGAGACCTATGCTATTGCCTAAAAATAGCATGATAGGTCCACTTTAAAGTTCTCAAATTTGTTCTGATTTCCATTAAAATGCCATTAGGTTCCATTCACTTTTGTACACTATGATATTTAATTTGACTCTTCCACAACTAGTTTTGTATTTATTATTTATCTTGATGTTACATGATTATCCCCAATTTGAGTCTTAAATATCAAACATATTAAAAATACTACTTGCAATAATTTGACTGTATAAGAGAAATAGCAGAGTAATTTGTAAGCCTACTGTCAACATCATCATTGCGCCCAACAGTTATATATAATATTGTCATCAATCCCAGTGGTGTGGTATTTGATTCTTCCTTTTTTAAAGCTCAGTCAAACCTTTCCATTTCCCAGGATGCACCTTGTGACTGTGCTGCCCAATCTTCCTGCCCCGCTCGACCATCGAGAGCAACAACCCGCCATTCGCTCGGCCAGTGCAAGCACCGCCCACAAGAGTCTCCTGCAGCACCAGAGGAGAAGAGTGACACCTGCAACGAGTGATGTCACTCCTACTGCCACATCTAAAGACCACACACACGCACAATCATCCTGATTCTTCACAAACACTGTACACCACTGCCATAAAATCCACTTTTTCTCACAACAGCATGTACATACACACCTCCAACCACCTGCCACACAGGTGCACTGCCAAACATTACACACACCTCTAGCACAGACTGCCCCACAAAGCCACTGCCACATCCACACAACATCCACTAACTAACACATAACCCAGGCAATTATTTCACTTGTCTTGGACTGTACATTTTCTGATGCCAAGGACAGGGAGGACCGAAACTCCAACCCAGCAACAGGTCCAACCATCACAAAACTACCAGCAGGGCATAAAACATAAACACACACATTTATAATCTGACACATTTAACTCAACAAGAACTCAACGAAATGAAATGAGTGTCTTTCAAGTAAAATTCTGATGTCAAGACTGGATGTACTAACCTCCCCAACCTTAATTGACAGGAAATAAAAATGGTCAGTTTTGAAATGGAAAAAACATGGAAAGTAGCCATGTCGGAGTTATAGATAAGCAATGAAAAAGTGCTGGATATCTCCAATGATTTCTCTCTGACCCTTGGCATTAACACACATGCTTGGCCGGGAGAATCAATTAAGCCTTTTTGATTGATTAGCACAATAACATTCCAGCAAGAGACTCCAATGTATCTGAAAAAACGCCACCTCTTGAAGACATCTGATCCAGTTGCAGACTAGTATTCAAATGTTCTCCTATTACAGTTGATAAAAGGACAAACTCCACTTCTATTTGACTGCAAATCCCAGCATGATAAGACTGGGACATCGTTGATGGATTTTTGGACTTGTAAGCTCTATAAAGGCTGATTTGAGTGGACTTCCTAACATTGTTGTTTGGTAACAGACCTTAACAAAAAGCAAGAGCTCCTCAGGCGGGTTTAGTTTTAACTTTCCCACGTGTTCCCAGAATAGCTTTGGCCAGAAATACGGGGATGTTTTGTGGCACTGTAGCCATGGCTTCAATCTTTTAGATGTAAGAATAATTTCTTCAAACGTGTTACACTCCAGATGTTGATTGGGAAAATGATGGTTTTATATGTTTTGAGATATTGAGATTCCTCTTGTAACCATTGATGATCTGACAAATACAGTCCTACAGCACATTACAGTTGGTTACACTTTCTGATCGACTGCAAGTTTAACCATAAACCCAATTTGTGATTTAGTCAATCAAGATTTCGCTTGGCATTGGATAGAGATGCACTAATATCACTTTGTTTTAACATATAGTACCAGTTTTTCCGAGTGCCTCAAACATTTATTTGGGTTATGCTACACAAGTCCAAATCAAAAAATTCAATGTATTCCATTTCTGTAGAAAAAGTACAGAAAAAGAACACTACATATTCATGTCACATGTGACTTTTAGAACCATATTAACATAATTGGGAAATTATTTAATAACAATAATAATATCGACTTGATACCCATCAACTTTATGTGTGCATTCTTACAATCTGTGCTACCAGGGATCAGATATGAAGCGTGTCCAAATTCAAAATTCTAATTCGTTTAGAAACGTAAGTTAACTCTAAACAGTGTCAAAGTAGAATTCAGTCAATGCATTCCTTTTATAACAGTCTTTATCAGATGTGTGTGTTACTTTATGTGCATTTAATGATTACATTTCCAGCAATCTGGTGAACCAGTGCATCATTTCTAGGTCTAGTAAGGAGATAGTTAAAACTTCCTCTTCAATCTTCTCTCACCCACAACTGTCCTTGTGTTAGTACTAGACAGACGGCGCCCCTACTGTATGAAATCTATTCGCAGTTTGAAAATGTAGCATCATAATGTATTCTTGGTTAAAAAGCTAAGAGCTATGACTGTCCATCTGCAGCCACAGTAGTAGTCACTGAACGTTTTTACTTTACTTGATTTATTTAATTTGGTATTTTCAAATTGTAAATGTATGTCCTTCTTTACCTACATGGCAGTCGAATCCAATATGTCTTTGGTAGGCTGTCTGCACTCTTAAAAGAAAATATGCGAAAGAAATAAAAGGCTGAAAAATATATAACATGGGAACAGACACAAAAGGTATTGGTGAATTAAAACCCTAAAAAATACAGTTAACTGAAAACAATCATATTTTATTCTCTTGTCTCTTTGTTATCCATGTAGTTATATTTCTAATCAATCAACAGAAATTCAAAGTGCCTGTCAGATTACCTACCACATTCAAACTGGACTCCATGTAAAGACATATAAACAAACCCAGCATGTTGTTTTTTTCAATGGGTAAAATTGTTTTCTGCACATAATTGCGATCATGCTGTATTAAAGCTACAATGAAGTACTGTACCACGGTGCGTTGACATAATGGTTTACAAGTAATGAGGATAAAGTATACATGTATGGTCTTTTTTATACCAAGGGTTATTGTACTTCTGGAAATTAAATTATTATTTTTTTGTTCATTTTATATGGATACTTTTGCTGATTTATTACGCTAATGTTTCTATTCTTTCTATTTGGTTATCATGGTGCTACTTTTTGTAAAGTCTGTGATCTATTTGAATATGTCTCTTCCCACTGTCTGTGAATGAGCTAAAGTCCAGCATTTCTCCTTTTCTGAACACCATTCAATGATTCAGCAGTTTAAAATGGAGCATTACAGTAACAGTGCAAATAACACAGTGAGGAAAACCCACAGCCTAAATACTGCTGTCTGTCTCCGATGTGGCCCTCACTAATGGTAGAAAAACAACCGACTGAAACCATTCACTTCTTCAAAAGCTTCTTGCCACAGGAATAGACTGTCTGATTTTTTACCCAAATTATACAGGTTGTTTTAGCTAAGCAATCTCATGAAATCATATAACCTAATTTAAAGACTTCCATGTGACCCAAAATAACACAGTTTATAAGGTTTAGACATTAATTACTTTCTTCATACCACAATGATATTTTTCAAATGAATAACCACATCTGGTGTAATCACGGAAGAGGAAATAATTGATAAGCTAAAACTTAGCTCGCTAACAAGCTAACAGGTTCACTTTGCAAATCAGCTACAGTGACTTGCCAACTATTTTTCCTGCTCAGTTTACTGATCTTAAAGCCTAATCCACCTTGCTGCCCCTCAATATGTTGGCTATGTTTTCAACAATGATATATTTAACTAGTTGGCTAGATTTTCTGCCTCTGTTTGGCGCTAACATAGTTAGCTGTTTGCATTTGCTGCAAACAGCTATGTATGCTAACACAGTCGACGAGGTCTGGCACATTGTATCATACCAAAATCCAGATGACCAACAAAGCTGATCCATATGTAGCGTACAAGCAGAACTTTCAAAATATAAGCATAAGAACACGTCAAAATTAGTTTAAAAAACCTATACAAAATAAACAATTTACATCAGTTTTGGCAATGATACATTTCAAATGTTTGACAAAAATTAGATACTAATGCTAAAGCTATTTCCACAAATGACAGGACAAACTGCATGTCAAGACAGCATTTAGCTGTCAAGCTAACCACACCATGTTATCAATAACTTTCAGAAGAAGTTATTCAGTGTCATTGTAAGAGAGAAATCAGATACAACCAATTACTGGGCTACCAGATCTTTGCCAAAAATCTCAGAATACAGTAGAAACGAAAGCCCAAAAAAGCCTGTGAAGCTGACAACAGTAGAGAGTGGCCCTGCAGTCCAATAATGGCTCTAATATTAGGTTTTGCACCATTCCTTCTTTTTGGATACAATTATGAATCTGGAGGAAGCAATTAACCGTTGATCAATAGCTGATCAAAAATCAATGGGACTGAAATATACCAACAAAGAAAAAGCACAAACCTGGAACAAATTACCATTTTAGAAAATACCCCAATGAAAGTTATTAGAGAAATGTTGTCAGCATTCACCGAAACAATTGTGACATATTGATCATTTATAATTTCAGTACAAATATTTAATCAGTGATAGATAAATGTAACTTCTAATATATTGTGCATTGATCTTTAAAATATTTGGTTCCAGTTCCGGGGCCTGATTACTGTTATTATTTATTCTCACTGTTATTGATAAGGTCACTTCGTGCCTTTTCTCTACAAAGATGTCTTGGTTAATAAAAAATCTTATTTTTCTGCAAATATTTTGCTACATCTAAGTACAAACTTGATGATTAATTACAACTGGAGTTAAGATCGTCTTTATTTATTGTTTTGCAGTAGGTGATTACTGCTGTGTTTACATTAATCTTCAATGGTTGCTCATCTAAATACATTCTGACGGACAATACGTGTTGCAAGCCAATAAGGGATCTCAGATTGAGGAGAACAGAAGGCTATGCTTTAGAATTAGTTTTGCCTAATTTTTTTGTAACCAGACCTCCAAATTGTTGAAATGTGGACAGAGGTTATGCTTTGGTCAAATGTTTTAGCCAACCTCCACTGTTTGTTCTTTTGCTGTTATTGCAGAGTGGAGCAAAGCCCTGTATTTTTGACTCATGATACGTTAGACTGTTTCAGCAAATGTTCAGGTTGTGGTGAAACCGCCACTGTTGTTTTGATGCTGGGTTCATGTCATATAATGCGCAAAACACTATGGAACAATAGTTTTTTAACTTATAAAAACAGATTATAATTAGTCTGTGTTATTAAACGTCCTCCTATAGAACATCAGATGTGACATATCATAGCTGGAAATGCACCTCAGAGCTCCTGGTGTTTACTATCACAGATGAATTTTCCTGCATTTACTATAAAGATGTAGTGGCGCAGTCTGCATGAGACTCAAATCTTTCTCTGACTCTGATGTCATAGAGTGCCTAAGTGACGCGTCCTAAAACCCGGACGTAAACTCCTTCCTTCGACAAAAACCAATGCAATTTCTCCATAGGATTTTGGAAAGTAGCTCGAAATAAGGTCTGTGGTTGACACAAATGGAAGAGACAGATCACGTTTTGTTCAGCCGGATAATATCCACATGTCGACCCTACTTTTATAATTTTCGAATCATAAATCTAATCGATAGATTTATGATGGATAGATTTATGATTCGAAATTTTTTCGAAGCTATTTTCCAAAATCCTATGGAGAAATTGCATTGTTTTTTGTCGAAGGAACCGGAACTGGTAAAATGCTAACTTACTTCCGTGTTTTAGGAAGCGTCACTATGGCACTCTATTGGTCAGTTCTGTTTCTGCCTCTCCAGCCTTTTCACCTGCCTGGCAGGTGTTACATTTGCTCCTCCCCCTCAGGTTATAAGTACAAAACATTGCAGCCAATGAAAGACAGTTATACCGTTCACACAGCATCACCAGCCAATGATGGATCAGTACAGGTTGCATGGCACAAACCATGAATGTCATTATTATCCCTGTAAGCCTGTTAAAAAAAAGCAACATGTACCTTTTCAGCCTTTTTAACATGTGTCCATACCATTCATATGATTATTACATCTTGGGAATATGTAAATAGATTTTTAGCTGTTCATAATGTTAGCTAAACAATTATCTAGAGACTGACCTGTATATTTGCATTATATAACCTGCTCTTTTTTTTTAATAACTCTTGTTTCTTGAATAAAAAGAGAATGCAATGAAAGACAAATAAAACGAGTAAACAGTAAGAACATTTCCCCCCTTGTATTGAAATGTTAAAAGAGTTTTCAGTTTTGTACTCTATCCTTTTGTTTCTTTGAGAAAAGCTGAATGTCAACAGCTGATCTGAACCAGGTCGCTGTGGAAGTATGTAGCTCTCCATTTATAGACCACACTTGAGCATTTCTTCTGTACATAGGTGCATTTTGAAGTTCATAAAAAACTTTAAAAAGGTTGGGGATTTTTGTTTTTTCCAATCAATGTAGCTTGTAAAACAAGATATTAAAACTGCCTCCTGTTTGTCATAGAATTCACAAATAAATGTTTGTTGGAATTTAGCATGGTTTGTTTTTTAATCATTTTGTACTTACTAGTTAAAACGGCCCTTGTCCCCCTCAGCTGTCCTTTCCATTTTTTCTTTTATATCTTTACAGATAAGTTATAACAGGTCAAGTATGGCATAGTTTAGTTTACATATCGGGAAAAACGAAAGACATAGTATACTATGTATGTAAAAGAAAATAGTGCTTTACAAAAATGAAAGACATTAAGAAAAAGGCATTTTAAACAGTCATTAAAAAGCAACACAATCTACCTGCATTGCAATTACTCTAAACGTGTAATAACGTGCTTAACCAGTAGGTGGTTTGGGTTAAAAAGCTGTCAAGTTTACAGTGTTAACAAAACAGAATATACTGCTGTTTCCGGTTTAGTTTACGACGTATATATTTTGTTATTGTTTTGATATTTGTAACACAAGCGATGGAAAAAACCCACAGCAACACAGAAAAGATGGTCTTAACATGACCCAGCGGTCTATCAGTTAATAAAAAACAATAATATCAAAACAAAATATTACTACTAACTTTATTGTGAAATTAAAACAGAACGGTAAAAGAATAGTTTCCGGTCTATTCTGAGGCCCGATCTCTGTAGATAAATAAAGAACTACGACAGATGTGTAATATTTAATGCAGCCGAACCATTTATTACAATGCATTCATGTGATGACTTTCAAAGAGTAAAGCAAGCACTGCTGAATAAAGTATGATTTTATCTTTTACGAAACGTTTTTTTTCATATGGAATGCAGTTGGAGGTCAACCAATCACAGACCTTGAGGACTAATCACGGGGTTTGTGAAGCAAAGCACATGTTGTAGTCCCAAACGAAAGCTGAGGATTCTGGGTAGTGTAGTGTCTTCTGCCATCCTAAACTCCGAAAAAATATTTGTTTCTCCGAATCGAAGGGGAAAAATACAAAAGCATTGTACACAATTTAAACCAATCAATGTTGTGTAATTAACAAGGATAATCTGGTGTTTTGAGTTGATGAGTAGTGCAGATATCACTGTAAAATCAATCAACAGTAAAGAGAATACTCACTTCCGGGTGTAAAATCCTCCGTTATCCAATGGGAATGGACGCTCACATTGCCTTTAAGTGCCGCCGACATGGACCGATGCGTTGCTGCCCTGAGCGTCAAATACCGCCGCCAATGGGAATACATTGCAATCAGTTGAAAGCTCTTTGCGTCCGTTTATGAAGCTGAAGGAGACTCGGCGCGTCACAACTGCACGCCATAGGACCCTGACCAAGCGTCGCTCCTGGACGTTCAGGGAGTGAGACTGTGTTGATTGAGAAGGTCTCCCTTGAAAAAGAGATAAATTGATCTCAAGGGATTCACCTGGATAAATAAAGGTTTGAAATGAAATGAGACTGAGAGGTTCTTCTTCAGATAACTACAGCTCAGAGTCAGACAGAGATCTTCCTCAGATAACTACAGCTCAGAGTCAGACTGATGCCCCGGCCCCACGAGGGCGCATACGGTAGTTTCCGTTACAGTTTTGTGTCATATAGACCGTTCGGCCACACTAGGACGACAGAATATGGCAGTAAATGACTACGGTAACGATAACCGGTCCCGAGGTGGAAAGAACGGCATACGCAACGCTCTGGGGGGTCGAACGGCTCCGTAATTATGCCCTATACGATCATTTTCTGATAATGATGACGTAATAGCCCCGCCTCTCCCCACCTCTCCTGCTCACCTCCGCGTACCCCGCGTCATTGCTGATGTGTTTCGCTAACAACAACAACAATGGCGGATCGCAGTGTTGCTATCGTGCTCCAGACGCTACTGACCATGCTACAGTTCTTTGTGCAACATCTACAGCAGCTCTTTCGCTGCTTTTGGTGGAGGAAGTTACAGCGCCACGTACAGGCTCGGCATATGTACTGCAGCTTTTCCAGCGGTTGGAGCTAAACGGAGCTGTCTCGTGTGAACAGACACTTTCCGGTGTCTATTGCGTGTGGACGGAAGCCTTTTTTGCGATTGCGATTGCGTTTGCGTAAAATTTGTAATTTGTGATTTGTAAAATATATTTAGCCGACCGTAAAAGCAAACCAACTTTCAGCCAGCGCGTGCTCCCGGACCACCCTAGAGCAGCGGTTCCCAACCTGTTTCAACTCAGGGTCCACTTAAGAATAAAAAAAATGTTCACGGCCCACATTCAACCATAAACAATAAGGAGGCTAAATAAATTTCTGATTGGTCAATTCAGAACATGTGACACGTTGTAAATCCAGTAGAACAGACCACTGTCAAGGACTGCAATGACCTTGCTAAGGAGGATCAAGAAAGAGAAAGGAAAAGAGGTTAAAATAAAAATAAATCTTAATAATGAAAATGTTTCCACACAAATCATAATTTTTTGCAAATTATTTGGCTGCAAATATTGAATTTACATTTACACTCTTTAATATTTTATTTGGGCTTTTAAATGAAGACCGCACACAGTTAATAAATACAACTATTCTTCTGGCTAAAATACATTTTTTTTTAAAGTCAATCAAGGATAATCTTAATTTAAGGTGTTTGAAGAGTAGATAAAAAAATACAATTTCTTTTGGAAAAAATGATTGCCAGAAAAAATCTAAGGGTGGCTCAACACGCCATGAAATGGGAAATCATTTGCTCTAACGAAGAGTGGGATTAAATGAACAATAAATATGCTTGCCCTGTTGTGTTTTTGGTGGTATTTGGTTGTCAACCTACAGTATGTTATGTCCATGTTTGTGTCATTAGCATGTACAAAACAAAATAAAAAAACAATTGCAATGCCTTCGCGGACCACTAGGGGGCCGCGGCCCACAGGTTGGGAACTGCTCCGCAGAGGATGTTAGGTCTGGCCCCCACTTAATACTTGTTCCTATGAATAGGATACTAAATGAGTCAGTCATAGGTGTGCTCCGGTACTGAAAAATAGCACTACAACCCTGGGTTTGTTGATGTGCAGGAGGTCAAAGAGGTTCAGAGGAGTGAGTTTGTGGATAGACTGAAAGGAGGAGCAGAATCTTAAAATCAAAACTTGTCTGGAGACCATTTTTTAAAGCTCTTGGTCTTATCTTGTAATTAACTGCATTTGTTCTCCGTCTTGTCTCGGTCTCTGACCTATAAGACTCAAGATTTTATGTCAAGACCGGTCAAGACCACTGCTGTGGCTGGGGATGTGTCAGGACCTCGACACAAACTGATGGACCCAAATGCACGACCCAGAGACAAAGTCTTGAATGTAACAAAAATGTATCTTTGATTTCAAAGATCAGGTAATTCCTTCAGAGTAGGTACTGGAATTAACAAAAAGCGCTCACAAGGAGGAAAAAACTATGCATAACAAAAAGAGAACTTAAGAAAGAAACTTAAGCCTACAAAATTAACAAAACAACAAAACCTGACATGAGTAAAAGTGATCCTTTCTTACTGTGGCTTGGCACGACCATTCGGGAAAACAAACAAGACGAACTGACACAGGACAGGGGAGAGACAGGACTATTTAAACATGAGGTGAGTGGGAACAGGTGGAAACAATCAGGGGCGGGGCAGACACTGATGATGGCGGGAAAAACACACAAGGGGAGGAAGAAACAGGGCCTGAAATGAAAGACAAGAGGTAAGTACAAAATAAAACAGGAAATGGAAAACGAGACATGACAATAAACACAGAGACTGACTAGAGATGAATGATCTAAATAAACAGACATGACCAGACGTGAAAAAACATGAAATGACAGACATAATACATGAACATAACTAACACATTTGACGAGACACAAAAGGATGTGATTGGATGTAAAACTCCCTGTTTCAAATGCAGCCATTAACGTGACTTCACTAACTTACTTTTAAGCACTCATGAGACTCAAAATCTTTGCACTTATTCGCTGCAATGTTCGTAAACATGGGACTGGTCTATAACGGCTGCTACCCTCTCACCTCTCCCCGACCCGTTCACACACACTCAAACGGTCTGTGAAGATGTCGGGAAATTAAACAATAATTCAATTTCGTTACACAAACCACAATAATGTCAACTGCCCACCAACACTCAAGAAAAAACATTCGGCAGTGTGTAAATACTGTAATGAGACCCTCACAGAGACGGCTGGGATGATGTCCAACTTTTCCAGACACTTGGAAAACCTTACAATTTATATCACCATGTTTTATTTTGAGATAGTACTAATTTGCTGTTTTTAAATGAAAATAATGACTTTTTGAATAAATATGATGAAGGTGAATTGATATCTTACGTTTTAATGTGGGTCTTTTTATGATGATGTGGATCTTTCAGATCAAATTGACTATGGTGTCTTCCATATTTTATTGATTCAGTCTCGCCCTGCCTTGGTCTTTGTCTTGAGTTAGTCTTGACCTCTTAAAGACTGGGTCTTGTCTTGGTCTTGTCTTGGTACACTCCGGTCTTGGTCATGACTTGGTCTTGGTTATGGTGGTCTTGACTACAACACTAGTCAATGGGTCTCACTTAATTAAAACGTATCACATGGAGAGGAAGCAGGGGCGGATCTAGACAAATATTCATGGGGTGGCAAGAGGGTGGCAGGAGATTTTGAGGGGTGGCATCCCCTGGCAGAAGTATATGCTGATTTAATCGCAGTCATATCAATCAATGTTAACTTGGAAAGCCACAATATTAATATTTGAACTCAATAACATTAGGTGACATTATTGTGGCACATCAGTAAAGCCTAACATATAAGGTGGCAGACATAATTTAATGAATTTTAACTGAACAATAACTGAATGAGTTTGTTTCACTCTTAGACCAACAGGGGTACCAAATCTATGCAGACTGCTGCAATAAGTACATTAATTAACTGTCTCATCGATGTTTGTCTGAATGAATATGATACTATTAACAATCATATTATTCCTATCAGCTGTCAATCACTGTTATGATTCACATATTCATTTATTACTGAATAAACTATATTTTTTGGAGGAGTTAATGATGAATGTTCCTCAAGATGCTTGCTCACCCTCCTATATCAAAATTCAAAAGATCCAAAGGAACAGTTCAGCGCCCCACGACTTTACTGCAAACAGTTACAACCTTGACTTTACATCAGAAAGAACAAACATTAAAGAAGTGACTAACTGCATCAGTTAGGGTTAAACAATTCAGCTAAAACATATACATCGCATGAAAGAGTGTATGAGGAGAAAAGGCGTGTGGAAGTTATACAATGACCACACGACGTCTAAATCCTCTGTTATGTGCGATATCGGACATTGGAGAAAGAGGTGGGAGAACGACGTCACCAGCCGCTATTGAAGGAGGAGCGCTGGCAGGGCCGGCCCTTGGCATAGGCAGTATAGGCGAATGCTAAGGGCACATCAATCTATGGGGGGCGCCGAGAATTAAAAAAAAAAAAAAACAAAGTTAGACATTTTAAAAATATTCTTTTTTTTATTTCATAACAACACAATTTCTCGATTTTGGATCAACAAAGTACATCTTATTATCTTATACTAACAGAACTACGCCTATATTGCATACAGCGCCCATAAACTATGGCGCACGCCCCCCCCCCAAAATCAAGTTGAACTGCCCCAGCCCCAGTAAAAACCAGAGGTTTATGTGAAATAGTTCTTTTTTTGAAATAATGGTTTTAGTGTGCAATTATAGGTTTTCATTTTGTATTTGTGTTAATTTAAAATAAATCAAACTCCCAAAAAACCATATACAGCTTTTATTAACATTGGAATTTACTGTGTAAGCGGCCGCAGGGGGGGGGAGAGCTTTAGAGAGCTCTCTCCTGACAGACTGAGAGGCTCTGATAACCTCAGTGAGGTGAGGTAAAGGCACACCTTTATATGATCATTATAGTTATAAAAAAATAAGAGAATAGATTTTCATCTATTCTCTTATAGTATAAAATACTATATGACAGTAAAAAAAAAGTTGTTATTAATAAACAAGAGTTCAGTTTGAAAGGGGAGTGATTTGTAAAATATCCATAAATTAAAAGCAAATCTGCTTACAGTTCTGTTTCATATGGGTGGCGAGAGATGTATCCATAGATCTCCTAATGTTGCTCTCAAAGTGCACCAGATTGATGCTTTTAACTTCAATATTAAAAAAAAAAAATCTTCCATATATTTCTGTTTTGGTGGTCATGCCACAACCGTGCACATGCATGGATGCGCAAGTCATAGTGAGTGTCTGCATTTTGGGGGGGGGCGCCAGCTAAAATCGCCTTGGGCAGCAAATTGGTCAGGGCCGGCCCTGAGCGCTGGATCGATACAGACGGGGGACAACGCGATCTCAGGTACTTCTTCACCCCGCCGCCTCCCCACCACAGCTGTGCTCCTGTACTCGCTCTGTTTGTTTCATTACCACGCTACTTAATTCAAGTACCAAATTGAACCTTTTCAGAGACTCCATTAGTCTCTTTATTTTAACCTTCCTCCTGGACGCGAGAGAACGAACACAATCTAACACTTTCTCAGGACTTAAAACTGTTTTTTGGGGGCAGACCCCCACAAAGAAAAAAAAATATACACACATACAAGGTCATCATCTTAACAGTTGTTTACGCTCATCGAGTCATCCGTGAGCAGAGCATCAAGTTGGCATGCCTATTACAGCTGAATGCGGCGATTACCATTTTGTTCAGCTTCACAAACTTATTAAGATCAACAGCTTTAGTGCGTTTTGAAACAATGCTGAGTACAGCCAAACTTGACAGTCTCTTCTCTGTCATTGTAGACCACAAATACCTCATTCCTTCCGGTACTTTGGTCCGAATGCTTCTCGTTTTGCGCCGTCCCCCGTTCAAATGAAATCGCAGCCAATCATATTTCCAAGCTCGCGCCAGGGCCGGGGGAGGGGTTACAAGACTCGCGTCTTGTGCTGCATTCACTTGCACTCGGACATTAGAGACTTTCTCTCATAAATGTCCGATGAGCCACAACTTTTCTTTCAAAACAAAGATGCCGACTGGGGAGGCAGCTGGGGTGGCAAGGCTATTTTTTAGGGTGGCAGTTGCCACCCCATGCCACCTCGGTAGATCCGCCCCTGAGAGGAAGCCAAACTCTTCACTTCAAACTGAATGCACAAAACCCACACAGACACAAACATTCAGTTACATGTTTGCCTAGAAATGTTGTGAGGGCCATATCTCCTCCACGAGGAAGGGAGATTTTCCTTTCACAAAACTCTCAATAAACATCGTGAAGTCACTACCAAGCCTTAAAGAAAAAACTGTTCAGAGTAACCGTTTGATTTCTGAACCAATTTAAAAACATGTGAAATATGTACCCGTCAAGAGCAAGAGGGCATTATCTTCAACTTTTGTCTGACCATCCTTAAACTTTTGCATGTCTCTGCACTGTCCCTCTGCATTTCTCACATATCATTCTCCATGTCATACCTGTCGGTCTTGTGCTGATATCTCTGATGTCCAGGAGTGTGTTTAGAACTCTCTGGCTTTTCTACACTTTATTCTTGTTTCTTTTTTTTTACTATGGATGATTCAGCCCTCATGAATCCAAAGTGTTGTACTTTCCAAACATGTAAAAATAATTTGCAAAAAGTATTGCATTGTGTGTTCTGATGGATTACTGGAAAAACTAATGTGTTTTTTGGCTACAGCTGTTTTTATATTGACAAGACTTCTTTCTGCAGGTTGAAATAATTGAAAGTGGTCCTACAGCAAAATCAGAGCGTCTTTAGCAACATTCTGTTGTTCAATATGTTAACAAATATGAACAGACATAAAATATTGAAATTGACCATTTACAATAGAGTGTTCAACTTAGCTGTGAAATAAGGAGACCTGTAATGTTTCTCAAATTGATATCAAAATAATATAAATAACGTTTCATGTTTGATGGGCTCTCTTTTGGGTACACACTCTTTTTAATGCAAAGGTTTAATAACAGTGTATTTGTACTCTTTTAATCCTAATATTCCCAAAAAGTAGGGGGTGATATTGAACAATAATTCCCATTTCTTTTGAAGATTCTCAGGAAATGAGAAAATCACATCAGTACAATCACCAGTTAATGAAACAAGCAGAGGACATTGTTGCATTAGGTTTTTATTGCAGAACCTCTGTAAGCTTTAGTGTTGTAGTACAGAATGACAAATAACTATTACGTCAGACTGGTGTCATACAGAATTATCACTTAGCAGGATGCATACGTTTATTGATTAAAAGTTAAAGCCAATCAGAAGAGTCAATCAATCGTTGAAACCTTGATGTCATCGAGGCCCGACATCCTGATGGAAGTGACATCCTGAATGAAGACTTAACATCTTTATCCCAGGGGAGATGAGTTGGCAGAACAAACAAACGATTTCTTCCCAGAACACCCCGAGTCGTTGATGTAGTCAGATTCTGTATGTTAAAAACAATCAAAAACAGCACAAACACTTAATTAATGTATCTAGTAAACATTGTTAGTATGACTAAAGAGGATAAAGAACAAATAATAGTTTTTTTACCTCTAAAGTTAATCTCCATACAGTTTTCCTTTCCTTGACCATTTGGCTCCCCCTTTGCCCAGCCGCCAAATTTAAAATTAGAGCCATCGCTCCACAGCCACACACCTCCTGAAAGAAAAAGGATTATCAGTCAGTGTACGCATTTACACAAAAACGTTTTTACTTACTCTAAGGCTGAACCAGAGCATACAATTGTGCAAATTCTCGCACTGCCGTTTCACCTTTATTTAATTTAAACAAATTGACTAGCAGACATGAATCTCACCTTGACAGCATCATTGCCTCCAACCCAAGAAAGTTTATTTTTGCCTGTTGCCGTTTTCACCAACTGTCTGATGAATAGGTATTCAACGTGCGTTTGGATGGAAGCCAGATTACCACCCAGGGCAGTGCAAGATTTCTACGGAGGGGAAACAAAGTCAGTGAAAGTATGGACAGGCAAACAATGTTTGTTTTTTATCTGTTTCAGAGAATAAGCCAAGATTTAGTGTTCCAGTTACTGTATTATTGTTGTAATTGTATAAAGTACCTCAGCAAGCCCATTCCTTTTCCTCATAGTTGAAGATGAAACAGCGAGAGCCAAGCAGAGACCAACCTTGGGGGCAACCTACAACACAATTGTAAAAAAAAACAGACTTAACAAAATACTAATGGGCCTTAGATTAGATATACTTTCTTTGCTACAGTATATGGACATATATGAATTATTTTTTCAAATGCACTTTTACTGTTGGTCTTAAACTGAGGAGTGCAGTTCTCTATGCTTGAGCTCGTAAATATTAACTTAGAATGCAACCAAAGCAATGAAAGCCTACAAATGCTGTCCAGTAGGATGTACCAACCTTTTCCTATGGGACAACTTGCCTGTGAATGTAAAGAACGCATTATTAGGAATGAACAGATCCTGATTCATGGTTGAGCCTCAGATTGAAATCATTACAACAACACTAGAAGCATTGCCCAAAATGTCATTGTACCAATTCATTCTTTTTTTAAACTCCCTGCTGTATCTGTGTTCAAACGCACTTTGTGAATGTAAGCTATGGGGGCTGAACACGTTCTTATCATGAGACTTGAGTCCCCATTGATTATTACATCACTTTACATTGTCAAATTGTCAATTAAGAGACTACTACTGTGCAACCATAATGATAATATTTCAAAATACTAATGTTGCAGGTGATGGAACAATGATATTATCTTTAAGTCATTACCACTGTATTATCCATAGCTAAGCATAACTTATATCACTTACGTCTGCCTCCATCCACAGTCCACCGGTCAAACAAAGGAGCACAATGCAGTGGAAAACTGACGCCATCTATGTAAAGAACAGCGATGTTAACAAGTTAAATGTAATATATTACAGAGTTAGTTGACAACATTTCATAATTTTTTCGTCCCTGACATATTACAAATATATATATATGAACACAAGGACTATAGTCTTGTTTGACAGTTATTATTGTTAAAAGAAACTAAGAAACTGAACCTTTACCTTGCTGTGATGATCAGATGAAGTTGTACAGCTGTAGCAGTGTGATGAGTCGTGTAATGGTCTTGGAAGAGAAGCACTCTTTATATACCTTATCTAGAATATATACAAACACTTGATTGTCATCACCTCATCTTTGGTGCCATTTCAAATATCACAAATTACATATTGACATATCCTGGATTATATATTTGACCTTTTCATAAAAAGGTTAAAATAAGTGGTCTATAATGTGCTGCACACAGCACATGGTGAAAATACAAACAAGGGTGTTAACTGTATAGCTACTGTTGATGACAGGTGCTGTGGGAACATTCAACTCGTGGACCAGGTTAACTGTAGCCTGAGTGAAAATAATTGTGGGAAAGTTGCTAAGTTATAATTGTTTTGTACTGTACTAAACAGCCTCAGAGTCGAACCCTAGCATCATTCTTTAAAGCAGCCTATAAGCTCTGCCTCACAGTGAGGGAATGGACTCTGAAAACCTTTTATTTAAAATGCAAATATGTGAACCATCGGTCACAACCTAACGGCAAAAGAAAAATTGACATGTTGTCTTACAAACACTTGATTATTGTTGTCAATGGATTTCCTGCCGTCTAAAAAACAAATAGGGAAATATTATTTTTCCCTTTTCTCATTTTACAACAATAAATTACAGTTGATATGTGAATTCTATATATTTTTTCACCATCCACCACAGTGATGTTTGTGTTTTTAGAAACGTTGTTGGTCTGTGTCAGTGTCATTACGATAAAATGTGATCCTAGAGACACCTTTCTATCGTCTTACTCCCGATCTACCCCTTATCATTATTGTTATGGAGAAAAATGAAGATTATAATAATAACAATAATAATGATGATATGTCTCTGTGACAACAAAATGAAGGTAGTTATGTCGCACACACACACACACACACACACAGACACACACACACACACACACACACACACACACACACCTTAAAGCAACTCTCGTTACTCCTCTGAGTTCCACGCAGTATTGTCATCATGGAGGTATAAATAATACAAAAACTGTAGTTTTAATAACTGCTTGTTTAAATCAGTTGTAGAACAGGGGATTTTTTGACGAGACTGTATTTTACTTCACTATATAAAGCAGTTGTGTGCCTTTGCGTTAGGGTTAGGATTTCTTTATAATTAGAAAGAAACAGTCTCATACAAATGTTGACTAAAAGACTGTGCAAGCAGCAGCATTCCAAACTCCATTCCATATTGTCACTGGGATAGCATTGCAACCGTGCAAGGTGCAGTGACAAAGCCTCAGGTGTGTCGAATCATCACTTATTTGTATCTGAAACTACATATCAAGTAAAGACTCTTTTTGTACTTGAATCCTGTGTCTGCCTCCGTGCTTTTGGGTCCACGACTTGTACCGCCGTGACAGATACTGTATGTACCGGTTTGTAAACACACATTTGTGTCACATTAGTTTCTGACGAGCTGCACACCAAACACTCCAAATGTTCGCAAGATACGCGAGGCAGCTATCATGCGCACGGAAACACGATGTTAAAAGACGGTTTATAGAGTATGTGAACTGTAATTTTAAGTCAGATTTGTGTTTAGAAATGTAGACATTTTATATTATTAAGTTTGTCCAATTATTCATAAAATGTGTATATATTTCGATGACATTTCTAATAGGCTGCACTGTAACTAAATCTGAAGAAAAATAAAACAAATCAATTTGCAAAAAATGGTTTGGTCCATTTTGTCCTATCTGTGTATCTCATAATAATAATAATTGTATGAAATAGGCGCCTTTCAAGGCTCTCAATGTTGCTGTGCAAGATAAAATCATGCAAAAGACAATACAAAACACCAGCAAAAAACAAGACAATGCTGTATATTGGTGCACCATAGAGAGTATCCTGACTTGCTGCATCCCGGCCTGGTACGGCAGCTGCACCGCCCTCAATCGTAAGGCTTTACAGAGGGTGGTGAAAACTGCACAGAACATCACCAGGACGGAGCTGCCATCCATGGAGGACCTTTACTCCCAGCGGCTCAGGAAGAAATCCCTCAGGATTATAAAAGACCCCCATCACCCCAGCCACACACTGTTCTGTCTGCTGCCGTCTGGCAGGCAGTACCGCAGCATCCGGACTAAAACCACCAGAGTCAGGGACAGTTTCATCCCACAGGCAATAAGACTGTTAAACACCTGAACTGTTGAAACAACATCCACAATATTCATCTGGCTGCTACTTAAAAATGATTGATCTATTTACCTAATATATCATATTTCAATGAATTGCATATAGACTCTTATTGCACTATTTCACTATTTCACTTTTTAAAACTATTTTTCTTCTTGTATTTACTATTTACTATTTATCTGTTTATCTGTGTTTTGTGTTGCACTGTTGGAGAAGCCTGTGACACACGATTTTCATCGACATAACTACACTGTAGCTATGTTCGTTTGACAAATAAAGAACCCTGAACCTTGAACCTTGAACCTTGAACCTATAATCAATCAAAACGGAAGATGTGTGATGAATTGTGATCAGGGTGGATATGCAAGTCAGAAGAGATATGTTTTGAGACCTGTTTTGAAAGATGGGGAGAGTCAATATTGTCAGGTGGAAGGGGGTTCCAGAGGCGGGATGCAGAGCGGCTGAAGGCTCTGGATCCCATGGTGGTTAAGCAGAAGGGTGCAGCAGTGAGGTGGAAGGAAGCGGGAGACCTAAGAGTGCAGGTGGGTGGGTTCAGGGGTGTAGTGCTGCTGGAGCGCACCGGAGCTAGCTAGCAAGCTTGGCTCGTGTGTGTGGCATGAGCGCATTTTGTGGGAGTGACTGAGCAAGCGAGAGAGAGAGAGAGCGCACCGGTAAAGGGGATTGTTGTTGTTAGTATCCGGTTAGCTAGTTGTACGAACGGATATAAGAAGCTGTTTCTACAACAAGATGGAGGAAGAGTTCTTTCCTGTTAGAATCCGACTGAGAGGCTCTTCTCAGATAACTACAGCTCAGAGTCAGACTGAGACCCTCTGCTCAGATAACTACAGCTCAGAGTCAGACTGATAGGATCTTCTTCAGATAACTAAAGCTCAGTTGATGTACAGTAAAGGAAGCTCTGAATGTTTAGCTAATTAATTTTAGTCTAAGTTATCTCAGTGGGTCACAAACATTTTGTTCACGATTTATGTAAACAAGTATTTCCAAGGCACAAGATGATGATCATTATAGGTCTAAAAAAATAAGATAATAAATGAAATATTGATAATAAAATATTCAAATTCATGCTATAGGAAAGTAAAACAAAAGTACAGCTTAAAAAGGGAGTGATTTGTAAAATATGTTTAGCCGACTGTAAAAGCAAACCAACTGTCAGCCAGTGCACGCTCTCGGACCCCCTAGAGGATGTTAGGTCTACCCCCCACTTAAAACGTGTTCCTATGAATAGGATACTAAATGCATGAGTCATAGGTGCGCTCCGGTACTTAAAAATAGCACTACACCCCTGGGTTTGTTGATGTGCAGGAGGTCAAAGAGGTACAGAGGAGTGAGTTTGTGGATAGACTGAAAGGTGAGGAGCAGAATCTTAAAACGAAAACCTGTCTCGAGACCATTTTTTAAAGGACTTGGTCTTATCTCGTAATCAACTGCATTTGTTCTCCATCTTGTCTCAGTCTCGGACCTATAAGACTCGAGATTTTATGTCAAGATCGGTCAAGACCACTGCTGTGGCTGGGCAGCCTGTCCTCTTACAAAAAACGACCATATAGGTCGATTGTTCAGCAGCTAAATACGACCCAGAGTCCTGTTTTAAAGTGTAGCACCTCTAGTGGTCGTGTAAGAAACAACATGCTCCCGTTGATTGCAAACGCTCCGGAGGGTCGTTTATTCACAAATAACCCTCTCTGGAAAATCCTAAATTGTGGAATAGTTTGGCCATTAAAATGCTTTTTTATTAGATTTCTAGCGAGAAGCGTATATTGTACTTTTATAATCTACGTCCAGTGGATGTATAGGATTTATAGTTTGATAGATATTACGAAGATGATTTGAGGTCTCGCCAGGAGAACGTGTATATGCGGCAGCTTCCATGTAAAGTTAGCGTGGGTGAAAACAGTATTTCCGGTCTCGAAGTTTTCATAATAAAACCGGAAGTATTCCCCTCACTGTCAAATGATTACACAGTGATATCTGCATTACTCATCCACTAAAAAACATCAGTTTATCCTTGTTAATTACACAATATTGATTGGTTTAAATTGTGTACAATGCTTTTGTGTTTTTAACCTTCGATTCGGAGAAACAAATTATTTTTTCGGAGTTTAGACACTACAGTTTCCGAAGAAACTACACTACCCAGAATCCCCAGCTATCGTTTGGGACTACAACATCCGCCTTGCTTTACAAACCCCGTGATTAGTCCTCAAGCTCTGTGATTGGATGTTGGAGTGGCAGTGTGACAAGGTTACGCCGAGCGTCAAACAGCTCTTTGAAATGGAATGGAACCACGGCACTATCCAAAACTGGACTTGGACGGGTCCAGCCCAGCCCTCCCCTCCCCCCAGAATTAAACATGCTGGCTATTGTGTGTTTCGCAACAAGTTCTATGTCACGTCTCTACTGGGAATTGTAGTTTTAAAAGACGTTTTTGTATTTCCCACAATTAGAAGTTGCCAGTATTAAACTGTTAACACTCTTGGAGGTTTCGGGGATACGAAACACAGTGGTGTTATCAAATTTAAAACATATAATTAATAAATGGGTGAAAATAGCTTGTGTCCATAATGGGCAGCATTAATATACCCACATGACAGCTAAGGTCAGAATAGCTTTATTTAACAGCTGGTCTTATGTCTGTGACCCCTCCTGTTGTTATTGATAAGCCTGAAACATGCACTTTTATAGGTTCAGAGGCAAATTTTGCAAATATGGCAGTAGCCATCGATCATCTTAAGATAAGATAAGATACTTTATTGATCCCAAGTTGGGAAATGTTTTTGTTACAGCAGCATGTACTACTTTGTTCTACTCCACTACAATTCAGAGGATAACCTGGTATTTTTACTCCACTACATTTATTTTTGTTACTTTGCAGATTCAGATTAATGATGTGAAATATAAACAACCCTTAAATCAGACTTTAGTTACACCTGAGTAAAATTCAGCCTTATTAGTTTGTCTGTTTTGCACATCCTCCTGTTAATATCTTTGGACGTCCTGCACTAAACTGTTTTATTGTAGAGATCACTACAGTATCTTCTTGATATTTTCTATTCTATATTTCTATCATTGACCCCTATTTTGTATGTAGGCTACTCTTAATATTTAAATGTTTTCATCAAATATAACTTATTCAACAACTAAATTCAATAACGTGCTTTAACCACTAGGCGGTGCGGGTTAAAAAACAGTGGTCTAGTTAATAAAACATAATCATATCAAACATAATATTACTATTAACTTTATTGTGAAATTAAAACAGAACGGTAAAGGAAAATACAGTTTCAGTCTCTCGATTTGAAGCTTATGCATTGTACCATGAACCTGTATAGACCTGTAACAGTCAACTGCATGAGGAGTTGGAAAGGTAGTTCAGTAAATCAGTAATATCTTTAAAAACTACAAGTCCCTTTCTATCAGCTGTGCACCGTTATGGTGTAAATATAGCCTATCTACCAATTGGATCAAATATAAAAGTCAGCCGAATTATTGTTGATACTGCAAGGAGACGTATTGTGTGAAAAGAAATGGAAGATGTTGTTTAATTGCTGATGATCCACGTCACGTATTCAGTTTTGGCGGCATTTCTTCCAGATTGTCCAGAAGTCTTCTCATCAGGGCTCTATAAATAGAGAACTACGGCAGATATGTAATATTTAATGCAGCCGAACCGTGTATTACAATGCCGTTATGTGATGACTTCCAAAGAGAAAAGCAAGAACACTCGGAATAAAGTATTATTTATTTATTTTTTAAATGTTTTCCGATTTCAGATCACATAAACACCATATCCCAACGTGCATTGCGGCTAAAAGATCCAGGATTATGAGTGTAGTTCGATGTTTTAGCCTCAAAAAAACCTCTGAAAAAAGAAATGTGTCTCTCAGAATCGAAAGAGAAAAACCTATGGGAAAAACACAAAAGCATTGTACACAATTTAAACCAATTAATGTCGTATAATTAACAAGGATAAACTGATGTTTTTAAGTGGATGAGTACTGCAGATATCACTGTTAAATCATTTGATCATTGGTTTTATTATGAAAACGTCGAGACCGGAAATACTGTTTTCAACCCGTAACTTTACATGGAAGCTGCCGCATACCTCAAATCATCTTCGTAATATCTATCAAACTATAGATCCTACATATCGACTGGACGTGGATTCTAAAAGTACAATATACAATTCTAGCTAGAAATCTAATCAAAAAGCATTTTAATGGCCAAACTATCCTACAATTTAGGATTTTACAGAGAGGGTTATTTGTGAATAAACGACCCTCTGTAACGTTTGCATTCAACGGGAGCACTAGAGGTCGAAAACTTTAAAACGTGATTATAGGTCGTATTAAGCGCTTGAACAAGCGACAAATTTGGTCGTAATAAGGGCTTGAACAATCGACCCATTTGTTCGTATGAGTTGGAGGACTTGTTGGGCTGGGGATGTATTGGATGTAAAACTCCCTCTTTCAAATGCAGCCAATAACGTGACTTCACAGACTTACTTTCAAGCACTCATGAGACTCAAAATCTTTGCACTTATTCGCTGCAATGTTTGTAAACATGGGACTGGTCTATAACGGCTGCTACCCTCTCACCTCTCCCCGACCTGTTCGCGTCTATCGTTTTTCCAACCCAGTTTAGATTTAACCACGCCCACTTCCGCATTACGCAAGCATCGACGTAGCTCTACGCGATAGCGTCATAGACTTCATCTTCGGCAGGGTGGCGGTAAAGCAGAATGAATAGTTGTTTTTTGTCTTTCCAAAGGATTTGTTGACTGAAAGTAAACGATCCTATAATCAAAGCCATATCGAAGAGTCCTGAGATTGTATTACTGGTGTTTTATCATCTATAAGTAGCCTGTGTGTATCCTCAAATTTCGTTTTCAGGACAAACAAAAGACGTTTTAAATATCTTATCAGCTGGTGTAAGTGCAGAATATTGAATATAACCTTGACTATTACTGTGTACTTAATTTATCTGACAGCATTATTTAATGATACTATTTTATATATATATATATATATATATATATATATATACACACATTTATTCATTTATAAACATATATATATATTAACACACTTATATGTACTCACACATGTATTCAGGGGCGCGGGAAGGGGGTCCTGAGGGCGCTGCAGCACCCCCTAGCGGCAGGCAGGAGGAGCGGAGCACCCTTGCCTGCAAATGTATTTTATTTTTATTTTATATATATTTATTTCATTTCATTGTGCCTGAGATTATATTTTATATTATATATTATTATTCAAATGATAATTTAAAAATATAATACATTATTTTGCTTCAGGGAAGAAAAATAAAAAAGTTGTGGAAAAAAAGTTTGTTGTTAGTCGGCTACTTTTAAGTGACGCACCAAGTAACTGACATGGCGCAAAAACGAATATCGGATTTTTTTCTCTCTAAAAACGCTAAATCTGCTAAAAATATTGAATTAGAAGATGCAGGGGCAGGACATTTGTCTACCACCACTACCACCACAACAACCACCAATGAGCACCAGCCTCCTAGCAGCAGCACCGATGAAACTGGAGCTAGCAGTTCAGCTGTGGCTAACGCTAGCCACACACCAGGTGGTGCTGCAGTTGACAAGCTAGACCCGACACCTAACGTTTTGGGGTTTGATGAGCCGTGTCGACCAGACATAAGTTTTCCTGCCAGGAAAATTGGGACAGAGACCTTCGAGCGGTCATTTCAGAAAAGCTGGTTTACCCGGTGGAAATGGGTGCATTATGTCACGGAGAAAGACACCGTTCTTTGCTTCACCTGCTGCAAAGCCATAGAGAAGGGCTTAAGACATAATGACAGAAAGACAAGTTCATTTACAGTAGGAGGCTTTTGTAACTGGCGTAAAGCAACCACAAAGTTTAGCCAGCACGAGTTGTCTGACATTCACTCAGAATCGGAGAGAATGCTTGCTTCGCTGCTCAACACTCCCATTAACGCTCTACTGTCGGAGATTGTTGAGAAAGAGCAAACAACGGCCAGAACAGTCCTAGAGCTAATATTCAGATCAGTAAGATTCATCGGCAGTTTAGGACTATCATTAAGAGGCCATAACAATCGAGATGGGGTGCTATGGAAACTCATGATGGAGCGGACATTTACATTGCCAACATGCCGGGAGTGGCTGCAGCGAAGAGACAACTGGATGTCCGACACGGTACAAAATGAAATACTGGAGATATTTGCCCATGCTGTTCAAAGAGAAATCGCGTCCGAAGCGAGAGAGCATTCTTTCTATGGTCTTACTGCAGATGCAACCACTGATATAAGTACATCAGAGCAATTTTCCATTACTTTGCAATACGTGGATTCAAAACTTGAGGCAGTGAATGCTTTCCTTGGATTTTACAGTGCACCTGATTCAACTGGAGAAACACTTTTTTCTTGCATAAAGGATGTTTTTCTGCGCTTGCATTTGCCACTGGAGCGTCTCAGGGGATTTTGCTTCGATGGTGCTGCGAATATGTCGGGCCGCATCTCGGGTGTGCAAGCCAAACTGAAAGAGCAGTGTCCATCTGCACTATACGTGCACTGTAGTAACCATGCACTTGATCTGGTATTACAAGAAGTGGCGAGGGAAGTTCGTGTTGTTGCAGACACATTAAACTTTGTACGGAGTGTCTCAGTGGTGGTCGGGGAGTCATCAAAGCGCAAGATGCTGTTCCAGTCCATGTTTGGTGATGATGAGGCGGTTTGCAACTTGCTGTCATTATGCCCGACTCGGTGGGCCGTACGCACAAGGGCGATTTCACGGGTTGTCTCCTCATATACAGCCCTTTTGCAGACACTGAAGATGCTTGAGCAAGACAAGACAGTCAGGGGAGATACTCGGGCAAAAGTATCTGGTCTATACAAACAAGCCACAAAAGCCAAAACATACTTTGGCCTTTTGTGCTGTGAGGCTCTTTTTGGACCATGCGAGACCGTAGCCAGAGCTCTCCAAAGTGAGAAGGCAAGTGCGAAGGGGGCACTGGAGTGTGTGAGTGCGCTACGACAACGCATGCATGGACTGAGAGAAGATGGATTTATCCAGGAGATGACTGCCAAAGTGACTGCTTGTGCAGAAAGAAACAACCTGAAAATGCCCCTTCCTCCACGAACCAACAGAACCCCTGCCCGATTAAGAGATACAGAGGAGACAGAGGCCATCGTGACTGATGTAGGAGAGCAGCAGTGGCGGCGTGAGTTCTATGAGGCCTTGGATCTTGTGACAACCGAGCTGGATCGCCGATTCGACCAAGAAGGCCTACAAGTCGCTGCCCTGAGAGAGCAAACTGTCATCAATGCCGCAAACGGAGAATACTCAGGCATGAGAGAGATCGCTGCTGCACAGGTGCCCGATCAGTTCGATAAATCTCGTCTACATATGCAGCTCACATTGCTGGGTAACCTCTCCAAGACAAAAGGACTCAAGACAGCTCAAGACGTTGCAGGATTCATCGGAGCACTGCATCCTCAAACCAGGGAACTCCTGACAGAAGTGGAAAAGTTGATCGAACTTTGTCTATGTCTACCTGTCTTGCTGCTTCCTCTGAGCGTTCCTTCTCCACCCTTCGCCGCCTCAAAACCTGGCTTCGGAGCAACATGACACAGAGACGACTGACACACCTGGCCTTAATGCACGTACACAGTGACATTCTTGATCGGATGGACATCCAGCCACTGATGAAAAGATTTATCGACAACACCCCTGAACGGAAGTCCACATTTGGGGTCTTCAAATAGGTAAAACATGCATTATTAATCATTTTTGGTTATTTGCTGCCGCCGTGCATAATCTGTATTGGTCAATATCATGTTTGTGGTATTCAAATTATTATTTTATGGTTATTGCTGCTGCCGCCGTGCATAATCTGTATTGGTCAATATGATGTTTGTGGTATTTGAATTATTATTTTATGGTTATTGCTGCTGCCGCCGTGCATAATCTGTATTGGTCAATATGATGTTTGTGGTATTTGAATTATTATTTTATGGTTATTGCTGCTGCCGCCGTGCATAATCTGTATTGGTCAATATCATGTTTGTGGTATTTGAATTATTATTGGTTATTGCTGCTGCCGCCGTGCATAATCTGTATTGGTCAATATCATGTTTGTGGTATTTGAATTATTATTGGTTATTGCTGCTGCCGCCGTGCATAATCTGTATTGGTCAATATCATGTTTGTGGTATTTGAATTATTATTTTATGGTAATTGCTGCTGCCGCCGTGCATAATCTGTATTGGTCAATATCATGTTTGTGGTATTTGAATTATTATTTTATGGTTATTGCTGCAATAAATTCCACATTGTTGGTAAAATAATATTTTACATCTTTGTAGTGTGTGTGTGTGTGCTCGCGCTCTTGTGCGTGCTCCATTGTTATGCCACTGTGTGTGTGTGTGTGGTTTTGCCACCCCCCGCCGTGCTGTCCTGTGCGTAATTAGCACATCGGACAGCACCTCAGCACCCCCACTCAAAATACCTTCCCGCGCCTCTGCATGTATTTATTCATTTATACACACAGATTGATTCATTCATTTATACACACACTCACATATATATACACTTTATATTAATTAATTTGTACACACACATACATATATATATATATATATATATATGTATGTGTGTACAAATGAACACACACAAACAAAACAACACAATATAATAAACACAGTTGCAATAATCATTTGTACACACACACATAAATATAAATATATATAAACAAAACAACACAATATAATAAAAACAGTTGCAATAATAATAATATAATATGGTATGATCAATTCTACCCTTTTGTTTTTGCTCCCATATTTCAATGAAAATATATTTGTCAAAATCAATACTGGTGGGGGCTCTTTTGCAAAGATAATCAATAACACCACCTGACAGTTGTTGCAGATTATACAGCATTACTTGTTACTTACACACATGTGCGATGGTCCCAAAAAAAGCCAAAATATATACATTTATTAGGCACTCTGAATAAGGGTTGACTGTGTAATAATCATGCCTTTTAATTGGTGTATATGTCTCACCAGGTGAAGGCTGGGACAGCGGGAGGGGAGGTAGGACAGGGGACTGCTGAATGCTGAGCTGAAGTCCCAGGATACAATCCCAAGTTGACTGCATGATCCACTTACCTGTTTGCATCAACTGCAGGAGGTCAAGCAGGGGTCAGTGATGTCCTTTAGGTTGGATCAACACCAGCCTCTGGAAAGATTTCATGACTGCAGAGGGCAGTGGACCTTTAGTCATTTAATACTGTGATGTAGGGTAATGGATTTGTATTAACAGGGAGGTTATATTTCAGCATTTAAGATACACCTTGAGGCCTGATTGGGTACCACGACAAGGTACAGGCCATAAATGGGATAAGATATGACAAAGACATAAGGTGAAAAAAAAATGAGAAAGAAAGGCATACACATATACAAAACAGATACATAAAGGTGTAGAGGGGCACCGAATACCAGTGTCCTGCCTCTAAACAGAGGGATGGGGGTGACGAGGAGTCAGAGGGTGCAGAGGGGCACCGATTACCAGTGTCCTGCCTCTAAACAGAGGGATGGGGGTGACGAGGAGTCAGAGGGTGCAGAGGGGCACCGATTACCAGTGTCCTGCCTCTAAACAGAGGGATGGGGGTGACGAGGAGTCAAAGGGTGTAGAGGGGCACTGACTAGTGACAATAATAGGGAAAATAAACCCTAATGGGGATACTTTGGCAAATCTACTTTTTATGGTGTGGAACAGGATGTCAAATACCAGTAAGAGTTTTGCCATGATCTGAAGAACTAAAGAGGACCATGAGGTTTAAAATGTACTGACTGTACATAGAACTAGAGTAGAATACACATTATACTTGCAGGCTTAAAAAGTCTGAAAAATATAAATCCAACCCTCAAAATCCTAAAACATTGGTATAGTTATGCTAAAATGTTTATATTCTCTTTAAATGCACTTCATGTGTTTGCATTTTATTCTTTGTAATGCCTTGTCTTTTATCTGGACAATAAGTCTGTTATTAAGTGGTATAGTTTAGATGATGATGATGATGATGATGATGTGTAGGTGAGGCATTGATATGAGCAAACACATCCAATGTAATTTGATGTTCATCATAGTATTGAGAGATAGGTCTTCTCTACTGCGGGTACTCCTCTATATTGTTCTGTGTGCCTCCAGAGCACACTAAAACACGGGGTCTGAAATGAAAGCAAAAAAAACAGCTTATAGTTATTCAGGTACTATTCTGATGCTAATACTTTAGTACTTATACTTGAGTATTTCTACATTCTGGTACTTGTACTTTTACTCAAGTACAAGATCTTATCACTTCTTACACCTCTGGAAAGCACTTTTATGTAAAGGAATACATTTTTATAAATGTCCACTCCCAACATTTCATTTTTACATGGTCTCAAAACGTTAATATGTTATTAATGTCAAATGTTATATATACAAATGTTGTATTATATAACAAAATAGACATTTATAACATATTATAAATGTCTACCTTTTAAATAAAATATTAAATAGATACCTTTACATCCTAAACAGAAGGTCAAAACGTTAATATGTTACATGACAAACAAAAAAACGAAACATTATATATATATATATATATATAGGCTATATATACAGATGTTTGCTAATGTATCCCTCTTATATCCATCAGGAATTAATATTAAATGATGAATTAACATTACCTCAGCGCTGCATAAGTGTGGTCGTCAGTCATATTGACAAAGAAGCACTATTATATTGTATATCTACTTTTAATATTGCTGTATGATGCGGCGTTTAAAAGGACAGTATTTCGCTTGTTAGATTCAGATTTCGCGGGTGTGCCGCGTGAGGCAGTGATGTAACCATAGGGATGTAACGCCAGGTTGATGCTGTGACGTAACGCCGCGTCGATGCTTGCGTAATGCGGAAGTGGGATCTAAACTGGGTTGGAAAAACGATAGACGCGACCTGTTCACACACACTCAAACGGTCTGTGAAGATGTCGGGAAATTAAACAATAATTCAATTTGATAAACAAACCACAAAAATGTCAGTTGCCCACCAACACTCAAGAAAAAACATTCGGCGGTGTGTAAATACTGTAATGTGACCCTCACAGAGACGGCTGGGACTATGTCCAACTTTTCCAGACACTTGGAAAACCTTACAATTTATATCACCATGTTTTATATTAAGATATTACTAATTTGCTGTTTTTAAATGAAAATAATCACTTTTTGAATAAATATGATGAAGTTTAATTGACATCTTACGTTTGAATGTGGGTCTTTTTATGATGATGTGGATCTTTCAGATCAAATTGACTATGGTATCTTCCATATTTTATTGTAAGGCTGAACCCTCTCCCCCCTCCCCCCCCTCTCCCCCCTCTCCTACCTGCCCCCGCTGGACTATAACTCCCCCACACACTCAGACACTTAAATTCAGCACCAGACACTTTTTACGCTGCTATGGACAATCTTGCAATAATGCACATTCTATGGACAATCTGCACTAATGTACATTCTCATAATATTGAAGTGATTGTTATTTTGTACATATTGATTGTTGTGTTTTTATTTAAGTCTTAAAGGGCCCATGTCATGGCCATTTCTACTGATCATAATTCCATTGTTGAGGTCTACTAAAATAGATTTATACTGTGCAATTTTCCAAACTCACATTGGTTTCTCATACAGCATCTCTGTAAAGTATGTGTATTCACCGGTATTCACTCTCTGTCCTAAACGGCTTGTTGGAGCTCCTGCCCCCCCCTCCCTGTGAGCCCAGTGTGCTCTGATTGGTCGGGACGTTGCGGGGCTCGTTGCTGCGATCTGCTGCGAGGAGCAGACAGGCTTCCGGGTCGGCGATACAACGAGAACAAGCGAAACTCATCCTGAGCACACACAAACACTCACAGCCGAAGTAAAAACAATAAGTGTGGCTTGATGTTGAGTAAGAAAAAGGTTTATAACGCTGTGAGAATGGGTCTGGAAGAGCATTTCTCCGCGATCCCAACATAGCAGCCCGAAAAACGTTTACCCATCCTAAACAGTCGTGGTAGATACCTTGTTTGTTTTAAACATCATAAATACACAAACAACAATGAATACTGACGGGTTGTGTACCCGAATCTCCCGCTGGTCCAAACAAAGTAGGAACAGCATCGTTCTTCAGTGCCCTACGCTGTACATATCCGGCATGAATCGCTGAAAGGTTTGTGAAGCTTTGTTTCGTGAAATGCTGGCAGAGGGTGTGGCCTCTGGGTATTCACACGTCACAGTACCCAGGAAGTAAACAATGGAAAATGAGAAATCTTCAACGAGGCGTTTTGGGGCAGCATAGACTGTGTTAGAGTTTTACTCGCTACAGGGTGTACTTTGAGGGTTTTTGACTCTGCAGACCGTTTACATGCATAAAAACCTTCATAACACACAAGGGGACGGGTAATAACCGGAAAAGCATGACATGGGACCTTTAATGTGTGCACATGTAAAAATGTGTCTTTGAATCTGTGTATATATATACATATTTGCACACATATTTTTTATACATTTGTTTTTATATTCGGGATTGTGGGAAACGGTATTTCGATCTCTCTGTCTGTACACCAGTGGCGAACCGTCAGGGCCTTCAAGGTATTCAGAGAATACCCTGGAACACTCAGATAAAACAAACAAAAAATCGATTTAATTATATAAATAAAATGTAATAAAAAGTATATAAAATGAATATATTTGCACTACGCATTTCAGTGGTTTTGTGTTAGAAAAGAAATGCAACCAATCAGATCTTGTTCTGGGTCTCTGGGTAGAATATCCTTCAACCAAGGTATTCTATATCCTTGATAGAAGGCCCTGGCCGTTGCACTGAATGAGAGCGTACCTTTGGATTGACAGTTTGATCAACCAGTCATATATTGATTTGTAGCCAATGGGCGTATTCTTTCAGAGTTTCCCTCGGTTCCAGGGTACTCTAGAAGGCCCGGTAGTTCATTGGCTCGAGACAGGATCTAGATTCTAGATGAATGCGACGAAGCAATTCATGCCGTTTTATTGTTTTTAACGTTGAAATGGCAAGTGCAACAGGTGAAGATGATGTTGTTGCGGAATTGTTGTGAGTACCCTTTTCAAGACGACAATTCAGTGAAAAGACGGACATTATAATGGCAGGGGGTGTGTGTGTGTGTGTCTACAGAAGGTCCAGTTGTGATAGACACGGTTCGCCACTGCTGTACACACAAACTGGAAGATTGACAATAACGTTGACTTTGACTTTGAAGTGTATTGGATTAAAACTAGACGGGTTCCTGTCTTGACTTGGTCTTGCCCTGCTTTGGTCTTGGTCTTGAGTTGGTCTCGACCTCTTAAAGTCTGGGTCTTGTCTTGGTCTTGGTACACTCCGGTCTTGGTCATGACTTGGTCTTGGTTACGGTGGTCACTCTTGACTACAACACTAGTCAATGGGTCTCACTTAATTAAAACGTATCACATGGAGAGGAAGCCAAACTCTTCACTTCAAACTGAATGCACAAAACCCACACAGACATTCAGTTACATGTTTGCCTAGAAATGTTGTGAGGGCCATATCTCCTCCACGAGGAAGGGAGATTTTCCTTTCACAAAACTCTCAATAAACATCGTGAAGTCACTACCAAGCCTTAAAGAAAAAACTGTTCAGAGTAACCGTTTGATTTCTGAACCAATTTAAAAACATGTGAAATATGTACCCGTCAAGAGCAAGAGGGCATTATCTTCAACTTTTGTCTGACCATCCTTAAACTTTTGCATGTCTCTGCACTGTCCCTCTGCATTTCTCACATATCATTCTCCATGTCATACCTGTCGGTCTTGTGCTGATATCTCTGATGTCCAGGAGTGTGTTTAGAACTCTCTGGCTTTTCTAGACTTTATTCTTGTTTCTTTTTTTTTTACTATGGATGATTCAGCCCTCATGAATCCAAAGTGTTGTACTTTCCAAACATGTAAAAATAATTTGCAAAAAGTATTGCATTGTGTGTTCTGATGGATTACTGGAAAAACGAATGTGTTTTTTGGCTACAGCTGTTTTTATATTGACAAGACTTCTTTCTGCAGGTTGAAATAATTGAAAGTGGTCCTACAGCAAAATCAGAGCGTCTTTAGCAACATTCTGTTGTTCAATATTAACAGACATAAAATATTGCAATTGACCATTTACAATAGAGTGTTCAACTTAGCTGTGAAATAAGGAGACCTGTAATGTTTCTCAAATTGATATCAAAATAATATAAATAACGTTTCATGTTTGATGGGCTCTCTTTTGGGTACACACTCTTTTTAATGCAAGGGTTTAATAACAGTGTATTTGTACTCTTTTAATCCTAATATTCCCAAAAAAGTAGGGGGTGATATTGAAGAATAATTCCCATTTCTTTTGAAGATTCTCAGGAAATGAGAAAATCACATCAGTACAATCACCAGTTAATGAAACAAGCAGAGGACATTGTTGCATTAGGTTTTTATTGCAGAACCTCTGTAAGCTTTAGTGTTGTAGTACAGAATGACAAATAACTATTACGTCAGACTGGTGTCATACAGAATTATCACTTAGCAGGATGCATACGTTTATTGATTAAAAGTTAAAGCCAATCAGAAGAGTCAATCAATCGTTGAAACCTTGATGTCATCGAGGCCCGACATCCTGATGGAAGTGACATCCTGAATGAAGACTTAACATCTTTATCCCAGGGGAGATGAGTTGGCAGAACAAACAAACGATTTCTTCCCAGAACACCCCGAGTCGTTGATGTAGTCAGATTCTGTATGTTAAAAACAATCAAAACAGCACAAACACTTAATTAATGTATCTAGTAAACATTGTTAGTATGACTAAAGAGGATAAAGAACAAATAATAGTTTTTTTACCTCTAAAGTTAATCTCCATACAGTTTTCCTTTCCTTGACCATTTGGCTCCCCCTTTGCCCAGCCGCCAAATTTAAAATTAGAGCCATCGCTCCACAGCCACACACCCTCCTGAAAGAAAAAGGATTATCAGTCAGTGTACGCATTTACACAAAAACGTTTTTACTTACTCTAAGGCTGAACCAGAGCATACAATTGTGCAAATTCTCGCACTGCCGTTTCACCTTTATTTAATTTAAACAAATTGACTAGCAGACATGAATCTCACCTTGACAGCATCATTGCCTCCAACCCAAGAAAGTTTATTTTTGCCTGTTGCCGTTTTCACCAACTGTCTGATGAATAGGTATTCAACGTGCGTTTGGATGGAAGCCAGATTACCACCCAGGGCAGTGCAAGATTTCTACGGAGGGGAAACAAAGTCAGTGAAAGTATGGACAGGCAAACAATGTTTGTTTTTTATCTGTTTCAGAGAATAAGCCAAGATTTAGTGTTCCAGTTACTGTATTATTGTTGTAATTGTATAAAGTACCTCAGCAACAGCCCATTCCTTTTCCTCATAGTTGAAGATGAAACAGCGAGAGCCAAGCAGAGACCAACCTTGGGGGCAACCTACAACACAATTGTAAAAAAAAGAAACAGACTTAACAAAATACTAATGGGCCTTAGATTAGATATACTTTCTTTGCTACAGTATATGGACATATATGAATTATTTTTTCAAATGCACTTTTACTGTTGGTCTTAAACTGAGGAGTGCAGTTCTCTATGCTTGAGCTCGTAAATATTAACTTAGAATGCAACCAAAGCAATGAAAGCCTACAAATGCTGTCCAGTAGGATGTACCAACCTTTTCCTATGGGACAACTTGCCTGTGAATGTAAAGAACGCATTATTAGGAATGAACAGATCCTGATTCATGGTTGAGCCTCAGATTGAAATCATTACAACAACACTAGAAGCATTGCCCAAAATGTCATTGTACCAATTCATTCTTTTTTTAAACTCCCTGCTGTATCTGTGTTCAAACGCACTTTGTGAATGTAAGCTATGGGGGCTGAACACGTTCTTATCATGAGACTTGAGTCCCCATTGATTATTACATCACTTTACATTGTCTCATTTGTCAATTAAAGACTACTACTGTGCAACCATAATGATAATATTTCAAAATACTAATGTTGCAGGGATGGAACAATGATATTATTTTAAGTCATTACCACTGTATTATCCATAGCTAAGCATAACTTATATCACTTACGTCTGCCTCCATCCACAGTCCACCGGTCAAACAAAGGAGCACAATGCAGTGGAAAACTGACGCCATCTATGTAAAGAACAGCGATGTTAACAAGTTAAATGTAATATATTACAGAGTTAGTTGACAACATTTCATAATTTTTTCGTCCCTGACATATTACAAATATATATATGAACACAAGGACTATAGTCTTGTTTGACAGTTATTATTGTTAAAAGAAACTAAGAAACTGAACTTTACCTTGCTGTGATGATCAGATGAAGTTGTACAGCTGTAGCAGTGTGATGAGTCGTGTAATGGTCTTGGAAGAGAAGCACTCTTTATATACCTTATCTAGAATATATACAAACACTTGATTGTCATCACCTCATCTTTGGTGCCATTTCAAATATCACAAATTACATATTGACATATCCTGGATTATATATTTGACCTTTTCATAAAAAGGTTAAAATAAGTGGTCTATAATGTGCTGCACACAGCACATGGTGAAAATACAAACAAGGGTGTTAACTGTATAGCTACTGTTGATGACAGGTGCTGTGGGAACATTCAACTCGTGGACCAGGTTAACTGTAGCCTGAGTGAAAATAATTGTGGGAAAGTTGCTAAGTTATAATTGTTTTGTACTGTACTAAACAGCCTCAGAGTCGAACCCTAGCATCATTCTTTTAAAGCAGCCTATAAGCTCTGCCTCACAGTGAGGGAATGGACTCTGAATTTTTTTAATTTAAAATGCAAATATGTGAACCATCGGTCACAACCTAACGGCAAAAGAAAAATTGACATGTTGTCTTACAAACACTTGATTATTGTTGTCAATGGATTTCCTGCCGTCTAAAAAACAAATAGGGAAATATTATTTTTCCCTTTTCTCATTTTACAACAATAAATTACAGTTGATATGTGAATTCTATATATTTTTTCACCATCCACCACAGTGATGTTTGTGTTTTTAGAAACGTTGTTGGTCTGTGTCAGTGTCATTACGATAAAATGTGATCCTAGAGACACCTTTCTATCGTCTTACTCCCCATCTACCCCTTATCATTATTGTTATGGAGAAAAATGAAGATTATTATAATAATAACAATAATAATAATGATGATATGTCTCTGTGACAACAAAATGAAGGTAGTTATGTCGCACACACACACACACACAGACAAACACACACACACAGACAGACACACACACACACACACACACACCTTAAAGCAACTCTCGTTACTCCTCTGAGTTCCACGCAGTATTGTCATCATGGAGGTATAAATAATACAAAAACTGTAGTTTTAATAACTGCTTGTTTAAATCAGTTGTAGAACAGGGGATTTTTTGACGAGACTGTATTTTACTTCACTATATAAAGCAGTTGTGTGCCTTTGCGTTAGGGTTAGGATTTCTTTATAATTAGAAAGAAACAGTCTCATACAAATGTTGACTAAAAGACTGTGCAAGCAGCAGCATTCCAAACTCCATTCCATATTGTCACTGGGATAGCATTGCAACCGTGCAAGGTGCAGTGACAAAGCCTCAGGTGTGTCGAATCATCACTTATTTGTATCTGAAACTACATATCAAGTAAAGACTCTTTTTGTACTTGAATCCTGTGTCTGCCTCCGTGCTTTTGGGTCCACGCTTGTACCGCCGTGACAGATACTGTATGTACCGGTTTGTAAACACACATTTGTGTCACATTAGTTTCTGACGAGCTGCACACCAAACACTCCAAATGTTCGCAAGATACGCGAGGCAGCTATCATGCGCACGGAAACACGATGTTAAAAGACGGTTTATAGAGTATGTGAACTGTAATTTTAAGTCAGATTTGTGTTTAGAAATGTAGACATTTTATATTATTAAGTTTGTCCAATTATTCATAAAATGTGTATATATTTCGATGACATTTCTAATAGGCTGCACTGTAACTAAATCTGAAGAAAAATAAAACAAATCAATTTGCAAAAAATGGTTTGGTCCATTTTGTCCTATCTGTGTATCTCATAATAATAATAATTGTATGAAATAGGCGCCTTTCAAGGCTCTCAATGTTGCTGTGCAAGATAAAATCATGCAAAAGACAATACAAAACACCAGCAAAAAACAAGACAATGCTGTATATTGGTGCACCATAGAGAGTATCCTGACTTGCTGCATCCCGGCCTGGTACGGCAGCTGCACCGCCCTCAATCGTAAGGCTTTACAGAGGGTGGTGAAAACTGCACAGAACATCACCAGGACGGAGCTGCCATCCATGGAGGACCTTTACTCCCAGCGGCTCAGGAAGAAATCCCTCAGGATTATAAAAGACCCCCATCACCCCAGCCACACACTGTTCTGTCTGCTGCCGTCTGGCAGGCAGTACCGCAGCATCCGGACTAAAACCACCAGAGTCAGGGACAGTTTCATCCCACAGGCAATAAGACTGTTAAACACCTGAACTGTTGAAACAACATCCACAATATTCATCTGGCTGCTACTTAAAAATGATTGATCTATTTACCTAATATATCATATTTCAATGAATTGCATATAGACTCTTATTGCACTATTTCACTTTTTAAAACTATTTTTCTTCTTGTATTTACTATTTACTATTTATCTGTTTATCTGTGTTTTGTGTTGCACTGTTGGAGAAGCCTGTGACACACGATTTTCATCGACATAACTACACTGTAGCTATGTTCGTTTGACAAATAAAGAACCCTGAACCTTGAACCTTGAACCTTGAACCTATAATCAATCAAAACGGAAGATGTGTGATGAATTGTGATCAGGGTGGATATGCAAGTCAGAAGAGATATGTTTTGAGACCTGTTTTGAAAGATGGGGAGAGTCAATATTGTCAGGTGGAAGGGGGTTCCAGAGGCGGGATGCAGAGCGGCTGAAGGCTCTGGATCCCATGGTGGTTAAGCAGAAGGGTGCAGCAGTGAGGTGGAAGGAAGCAGGAGACCTAAGAGTGCAGGTGGGTGGGTTCAGGGGTAGTGCTGCTGGAGCGCACCGGAGCTAGCTAGCAAGCTTGGCTCGTGTGTGTGGCATGAGCGCATTTTGTGGGAGTGACTGAGCAAGCGAGAGAGAGAGAGAGCGCACCGGTAAAGGGGATTGTTGTTGTTAGTATCCGGTTAGCTAGTTGTACGAACGGATATAAGAAGCTGTTTCTACAACAAGATGGAGGAAGAGTTCTTTCCTGTTAGAATCCGACTGAGAGGCTCTTCTCAGATAACTACAGCTCAGAGTCAGACTGAGACCCTCTGCTCAGATAACTACAGCTCAGAGTCAGACTGATAGGATCTTCTTCAGATAACTAAAGCTCAGTTGATGTACAGTAAAGGAAGCTCTGAATGTTTAGCTAATTAATTTTAGTCTAAGTTATCTCAGTGGGTCACAAACATTTTGTTCACGATTTATGTAAACAAGTATTTCCAAGGCACAAGATGATGATCATTATAGGTCTAAAAAAAATAAGATAATAAATGAAATATTGATAATAAAATATTCAAATTCATGCTATAGGAAAGTAAAACAAAAGTACAGCTTAAAAAGGGAGTGATTTGTAAAATATGTTTAGCCGACTGTAAAAGCAAACCAACTGTCAGCCAGTGCACGCTCTCGGACCCCCTAGAGGATGTTAGGTCTACCCCCCACTTAAAACGTGTTCCTATGAATAGGATACTAAATGCATGAGTCATAGGTGCGCTCCGGTACTTAAAAATAGCACTACACCCCTGGGTTTGTTGATGTGCAGGAGGTCAAAGAGGTACAGAGGAGTGAGTTTGTGGATAGACTGAAAGGTGAGGAGCAGAATCTTAAAACGAAAACCTGTCTCGAGACCATTTTTTAAAGGACTTGGTCTTATCTCGTAATCAACTGCATTTGTTCTCCATCTTGTCTCAGTCTCGGACCTATAAGACTCGAGATTTTATGTCAAGATCGGTCAAGACCACTGCTGTGGCTGGGGCAGCCTGTCCTCTTACAAAAAACGACCATATAGGTCGATTGTTCAGCAGCTAAATACGACCCAGAGTCCTGTTTTAAAGTGTAGCACCTCTAGTGGTCGTGTAAGAAACAACATGCTCCCGTTGATTGCAAACGCTCCGGAGGGTCGTTTATTCACAAATAACCCTCTCTGGAAAATCCTAAATTGTGGAATAGTTTGGCCATTAAAATGCTTTTTTATTAGATTTCTAGCGAGAAGCGTATATTGTACTTTTATAATCTACGTCCAGTGGATGTATAGGATTTATAGTTTGATAGATATTACGAAGATGATTTGAGGTCTCGCCAGGAGAACGTGTATATGCGGCAGCTTCCATGTAAAGTTAGCGTGGGTGAAAACAGTATTTCCGGTCTCGAAGTTTTCATAATAAAACCGGAAGTATTCCCCTCACTGTCAAATGATTACACAGTGATATCTGCATTACTCATCCACTAAAAAACATCAGTTTATCCTTGTTAATTACACAATATTGATTGGTTTAAATTGTGTACAATGCTTTTGTGTTTTTAACCTTCGATTCGGAGAAACAAATTATTTTTTCGGAGTTTAGACACTACAGTTTCCGAAGAAACTACACTACCCAGAATCCCCAGCTATCGTTTGGGACTACAACATCCGCCTTGCTTTACAAACCCCGTGATTAGTCCTCAAGCTCTGTGATTGGATGTTGGAGTGGCAGTGTGACAAGGTTACGCCGAGCGTCAAACAGCTCTTTGAAATGGAATGGAACCACGGCACTATCCAAAACTGGACTTGGACGGGTCCAGCCCAGCCCTCCCCTCCCCCCAGAATTAAACATGCTGGCTATTGTGTGTTTCGCAACAAGTTCTATGTCACGTCTCTACTGGGAATTGTAGTTTTAAAAGACGTTTTTGTATTTCCCACAATTAGAAGTTGCCAGTATTAAACTGTTAACACTCTTGGAGGTTTCGGGGATACGAAACACAGTGGTGTTATCAAATTTAAAACATATAATTAATAAATGGGTGAAAATAGCTTGTGTCCATAATGGGCAGCATTAATATACCCACATGACAGCTAAGGTCAGAATAGCTTTATTTAACAGCTGGTCTTATGTCTGTGACCCCTCCTGTTGTTCATTGATAAGCCTGAAACATGCACTTTTATAGGTTCAGAGGCAAATTTTGCAAATATGGCAGTAGCCATCGATCATCTTAAGATAAGATAAGATACTTTATTGATCCCAAGTTGGGAAATGTTTTTGTTACAGCAGCATGTACTACTTTGTTCTACTCCACTACAATTCAGAGGATAACCTGGTATTTTTACTCCACTACATTTATTTTTGTTACTTTGCAGATTCAGATTAATGATGTGAAATATAAACAACCCTTAAATCAGACTTTAGTTACACCTGAGTAAAATTCAGCCTTATTAGTTTGTCTGTTTTGCACATCCTCCTGTTAATATCTTTGGACGTCCTGCACTAAACTGTTTTATTGTAGAGATCACTACAGTATCTTCTTGATATTTTCTATTCTATATTTCTATCATTGACCCCTATTTTGTATGTAGGCTACTCTTAATATTTAAATGTTTTCATCAAATATAACTTATTCAACAACTAAATTCAATAACGTGCTTTAACCACTAGGCGGTGCGGGTTAAAAAAACAGTGGTCTAGTTAATAAAACATAATCATATCAAACATAATATTACTATTAACTTTATTGTGAAATTAAAACAGAACGGTAAAGGAAAATACAGTTTCAGTCTCTCGATTTGAAGCTTATGCATTGTACCATGAACCTGTATAGACCTGTAACAGTCAACTGCATGAGGAGTTGGAAAGGTAGTTCAGTAAATCAGTAATATCTTTAAAAACTACAAGTCCCTTTCTATCAGCTGTGCACCGTTATGGTGTAAATATAGCCTATCTACCAATTGGATCAAATATAAAAGTCAGCCGAATTATTGTTGATACTGCAAGGAGACGTATTGTGTGAAAAGAAATGGAAGATGTTGTTTAATTGCTGATGATCCACGTCACGTATTCAGTTTTGGCGGCATTTCTTCCAGATTGTCCAGAAGTCTTCTCATCAGGGCACTATAAATAGAGAACTACGGCAGATATGTAATATTTAATGCAGCCGAACCGTGTATTACAATGCCGTTATGTGATGACTTCCAAAGAGAAAAGCAAGAACACTCGGAATAAAGTATTATTTATTTATTTTTTAAATGTTTTCCGATTTCAGATCACATAAACACCATATCCCAACGTGCATTGCGGCTAAAAGATCCAGGATTATGAGTGTAGTTCGATGTTTTAGCCTCAAAAAAACCTCTGAAAAAAGAAATGTGTCTCTCAGAATCGAAAGAGAAAAACCTATGGGAAAAACACAAAAGCATTGTACACAATTTAAACCAATTAATGTCGTATAATTAACAAGGATAAACTGATGTTTTTAAGTGGATGAGTACTGCAGATATCACTGTTAAATCATTTGATCATTGGTTTTATTATGAAAACGTCGAGACCGGAAATACTGTTTTCAACCCGTAACTTTACATGGAAGCTGCCGCATACCTCAAATCATCTTCGTAATATCTATCAAACTATAGATCCTACATATCGACTGGACGTGGATTCTAAAAGTACAATATACAATTCTAGCTAGAAATCTAATCAAAAAGCATTTTAATGGCCAAACTATCCTACAATTTAGGATTTTACAGAGAGGGTTATTTGTGAATAAACGACCCTCTGTAACGTTTGCATTCAACGGGAGCACTAGAGGTCGAAAACTTTAAAACGTGATTATAGTCGTATTAAGCGCTTGAACAAGCGACAAATTTGGTCGTAATAAGGGCTTGAACAATCGACCCATTTGTTCGTATGAGTTGGAGGACTTGTTGGGCTGGGGATGTGATTGGATGTAAAACTCCCTCTTTCAAATGCAGCCAATAACGTGACTTCACAGACTTACTTTCAAGCACTCATGAGACTCAAAATCTTTGCACTTATTCGCTGCAATTTTGTAAACATGGGACTGGTCTATAACGGCTGCTACCCTCTCACCTCTCCCCGACCTGTTCGCGTCTATCGTTTTTCCAACCCAGTTTAGATTTAACCACGCCCACTTCCGCATTACGCAAGCATCGACGTAGCTCTACGCGATAGCGTCATAGACTTCATCTTCGGCAGGGTGGCGGTAAAGCAGAATGAATAGTTGTTTTTTGTCTTTCCAAAGGATTTGTTGACTGAAAGTAAACGATCCTATAATCAAAGCCATATCGAAGAGTCCTGAGATTGTATTACTGGTGTTTTATCATCTATAAGTAGCCTGTGTGTATCCTCAAATTTCGTTTTCAGGACAAACAAAAGACGTTTTAAATATCTTATCAGCTGGTGTAAGTGCAGAATATTGAATATAACCTTGACTATTACTGTGTACTTAATTTATCTGACAGCATTATTTAATGATACTATTTTATATATATATATATATATATATATATATACACACATTTATTCATTTATAAACATATATATATTAACACACTTATATGTACTCACACATGTATTCAGGGGCGCGGGAAGGGGGGTGCTGAGGGCGCTGCAGCACCCCCTAGCGGCAGGCAGGAGGAGCGGAGCACCCTTGCCTGCAAATGTATTTTATTTTAATTTTATATATATTTATTTCATTTCATTGTGCCTGAGATTATATTTTATATTATATATTATTATTCAAATGATAATTTAAAAATATAATACATTATTTTGCTTCAGGGAAGAAAAATAAAAAAGTTGTGGAAAAAAAGTTTGTTGTTAGTCGGCTACTTTTAAGTGACGCACCAAGTAACTGACATGGCGCAAAAACGAATATCGGATTTTTTTCTCTCTAAAAACGCTAAATCTGCTAAAAATATTGAATTAGAAGATGCAGGGGCAGGACATTTGTCTACCACCACTACCACCACAACAACCACCAATGAGCACCAGCCTCCTAGCAGCAGCACCGATGAAACTGGAGCTAGCAGTTCAGCTGTGGCTAACGCTAGCCACACACCAGGTGGTGCTGCAGTTGACAAGCTAGACCCGACACCTAACGTTTTGGGGTTTGATGAGCCGTGTCGACCAGACATAAGTTTTCCTGCCAGGAAAATTGGGACAGAGACCTTCGAGCGGTCATTTCAGAAAAGCTGGTTTACCCGGTGGAAATGGGTGCATTATGTCACGGAGAAAGACACCGTTCTTTGCTTCACCTGCTGCAAAGCCATAGAGAAGGGCTTAAGACATAATGACAGAAAGACAAGTTCATTTACAGTAGGAGGCTTTTGTAACTGGCGTAAAGCAACCACAAAGTTTAGCCAGCACGAGTTGTCTGACATTCACTCAGAATCGGAGAGAATGCTTGCTTCGCTGCTCAACACTCCCATTAACGCTCTACTGTCGGAGATTGTTGAGAAAGAGCAAACAACGGCCAGAACAGTCCTAGAGCTAATATTCAGATCAGTAAGATTCATCGGCAGTTTAGGACTATCATTAAGAGGCCATAACAATCGAGATGGGGTGCTATGGAAACTCATGATGGAGCGGACATTTACATTGCCAACATGCCGGGAGTGGCTGCAGCGAAGAGACAACTGGATGTCCGACACGGTACAAAATGAAATACTGGAGATATTTGCCCATGCTGTTCAAAGAGAAATCGCGTCCGAAGCGAGAGAGCATTCTTTCTATGGTCTTACTGCAGATGCAACCACTGATATAAGTACATCAGAGCAATTTTCCATTACTTTGCAATACGTGGATTCAAAACTTGAGGCAGTGAATGCTTTCCTTGGATTTTACAGTGCACCTGATTCAACTGGAGAAACACTTTTTTCTTGCATAAAGGATGTTTTTCTGCGCTTGCATTTGCCACTGGAGCGTCTCAGGGGATTTTGCTTCGATGGTGCTGCGAATATGTCGGGCCGCATCTCGGGTGTGCAAGCCAAACTGAAAGAGCAGTGTCCATCTGCACTATACGTGCACTGTAGTAACCATGCACTTGATCTGGTATTACAAGAAGTGGCGAGGGAAGTTCGTGTTGTTGCAGACACATTAAACTTTGTACGGAGTGTCTCAGTGGTGGTCGGGGAGTCATCAAAGCGCAAGATGCTGTTCCAGTCCATGTTTGGTGATGATGAGGCGGTTTGCAACTTGCTGTCATTATGCCCGACTCGGTGGGCCGTACGCACAAGGGCGATTTCACGGGTTGTCTCCTCATATACAGCCCTTTTGCAGACACTGAAGATGCTTGAGCAAGACAAGACAGTCAGGGGAGATACTCGGGCAAAAGTATCTGGTCTATACAAACAAGCCACAAAAGCCAAAACATACTTTGGCCTTTTGTGCTGTGAGGCTCTTTTTGGACCATGCGAGACCGTAGCCAGAGCTCTCCAAAGTGAGAAGGCAAGTGCGAAGGGGGCACTGGAGTGTGTGAGTGCGCTACGACAACGCATGCATGGACTGAGAGAAGATGGATTTATCCAGGAGATGACTGCCAAAGTGACTGCTTGTGCAGAAAGAAACAACCTGAAAATGCCCCTTCCTCCACGAACCAACAGAACCCCTGCCCGATTAAGAGATACAGAGGAGACAGAGGCCATCGTGACTGATGTAGGAGAGCAGCAGTGGCGGCGTGAGTTCTATGAGGCCTTGGATCTTGTGACAACCGAGCTGGATCGCCGATTCGACCAAGAAGGCCTACAAGTCGCTGCCCTGAGAGAGCAAACTGTCATCAATGCCGCAAACGGAGAATACTCAGGCATGAGAGAGATCGCTGCTGCACAGGTGCCCGATCAGTTCGATAAATCTCGTCTACATATGCAGCTCACATTGCTGGGTAACCTCTCCAAGACAAAAGGACTCAAGACAGCTCAAGACGTTGCAGGATTCATCGGAGCACTGCATCCTCAAACCAGGGAACTCCTGACAGAAGTGGAAAAGTTGATCGAACTTTGTCTATGTCTACCTGTCTCTGCTGCTTCCTCTGAGCGTTCCTTCTCCACCCTTCGCCGCCTCAAAACCTGGCTTCGGAGCAACATGACACAGAGACGACTGACACACCTGGCCTTAATGCACGTACACAGTGACATTCTTGATCGGATGGACATCCAGCCACTGATGAAAAGATTTATCGACAACACCCCTGAACGGAAGTCCACATTTGGGGTCTTCAAATAGGTAAAACATGCATTATTAATCATTTTTGGTTATTTGCTGCCGCCGTGCATAATCTGTATTGGTCAATATCATGTTTGTGGTATTCAAATTATTATTTTATGGTTATTGCTGCTGCCGCCGTGCATAATCTGTATTGGTCAATATGATGTTTGTGGTATTTGAATTATTATTTTATGGTTATTGCTGCTGCCGCCGTGCATAATCTGTATTGGTCAATATGATGTTTGTGGTATTTGAATTATTATTTTATGGTTATTGCTGCTGCCGCCGTGCATAATCTGTATTGGTCAATATCATGTTTGTGGTATTTGAATTATTATTGGTTATTGCTGCTGCCGCCGTGCATAATCTGTATTGGTCAATATCATGTTTGTGGTATTTGAATTATTATTTTATGGTTATTGCTGCAATAAATTCCACATTGTTGGTAAAATAATATTTTACATCTTTGTAGTGTGTGTGTGTGTGCTCGCGCTCTTGTGCGTGCTCTATAGTGCCCGTAATAGTGTTCACTGGAGTCCATTGTTATGCCACTGTGTGTGTGTGTGTGTGGTTTTGCCACCCCCCCGCCGTGCTGTCCGGTGCGTAATTAGCACATCGGACAGCACCTCAGCACCCCCACTCAAAATACCTTCCCGCGCCTCTGCATGTATTTATTCATTTATACACACAGATTTATTCATTCATTTATACACACACTCACATATATATACACTTTATATTAATTAATTTGTACACACACATACATATATATATATATATATATATATATGTGTGTACAAATGAACACACACAAACAAAACAACACAATATAATAAACACAGTTGCAATAATCATTTGTACACACACACATAAATATAAATATATATAAACAAAACAACACAATATAATAAAAACAGTTGCAATAATAATAATATAATAGGGAATGATCAATTCTACCCTTTTGTTTTTGCTCCCATATTTCAATGAAAATATATTTGTCAAAATCAATACTGGTGGGGGCTCTTTTGCAAGGATAATCAATAACACCACCTGACAGTTGTTGCAGATTATACAGCATTACTTGTTACTTACACACATGTGCGATGGTCCCAAAAAAAGCCAAAATATATACATTTATTAGGCACTCTGAATAAGGGTTGACTGTGTAATAATCATGCCTTTTAATTGGTGTATATGTCTCACCAGGTGAAGGCTGGGACAGCGGGAGGTGAGGTAGGACAGGGGACTGCTGAATGCTGAGCTGAAGTCCCAGGATACAATCCCAAGTTGACTGCATGATCCACTTACCTGTTTGCATCAACTGCAGGAGGTCAAGTAGGGGTCATGTGATGTCCTTTAGGTTGGATCAACACCAGCCTCTGGAAAGATTTCATGACTGCAGAGGGCAGTGGACCTTTAGTCATTTAATACTGTGATGTAGGGTAATGGATTTGTATTAACAGGGAGGTTATATTTCAGCATTTGAGATACACCTTGAGGCCTGATTGGGTACCACGACAAGGTACAGGCCATAAATGGGATAAGATATGACAAAGACATAAGGTGAAAAAAAAATGAGAAAGAAAGGCATACACATATACAAACAGATACATAAAGGGTGTAGAGGGGCACCGAATACCAGTGTCCTGCCTCTAAACAGAGGGATGGGGGTGACGAGGAGTCAGAGGGTGCAGAGGGGCACCGATTACCAGTGTCCTGCCTCTAAACAGAGGGATGGGGGTGACGAGGAGTCAGAGGGTGCAGAGGGGCACCGATTACCAGTGTCCTGCCTCTAAACAGAGGGATGGGGGTGACGAGGAGTCAGAGGGTGTAGAGGGGCACTGACTAGTGACAATAATAGGGAAAATAAACCCTAATGGGGATACTTTGGCAAATCTACTTTTTATGGTGTGGAACAGGATGTCAAATACCAGTAAGAGTTTTGCCATGATCTGAAGAACTAAAGAGGACCATGAGGTTTAAAATGTACTGACTGTACTTAGAACTAGAGTAGAATACACATTATACTTGCAGGCTTAAAAAGTCTGAAAAATATAAATCCAACCCTCAAAATCCTAAAACATCGGTATAGTTATGCTAAAATGTTTATATTCTCTTTAAATGCACTTCATGTGTTTGCATTTTATTCTTTGTAATGCCTTGTCTTTTATCTGGACAATAAGTCTGTTATTAAGTGGTATAGTTTAGGTGATGATGATGATGATGATGATGTGTAGGTGAGGCATTGATATGAGCAAACACATCCAATGTAATTTGATGTTCATCATAGTATTGAGAGATAGGTCTTCTCTACTGCGGGTACTCCTCTATATTGTTCTGTGTGCCTCCAGAGCACACTAAAACACGGGGTCTGAAATGAAAGCAAAAAAAACAGCTTATAGTTATTCAGGTACTATTCTGATGCTAATACTTTAGTACTTATACTTGAGTATTTCTACATTCTGGTACTTGTACTTTTACTCAAGTACAAGATCTTATCACTTCTTACACCTCTGGAAAGCACTTTTATGTAAAGGAATACATTTTTATAAATGTCCACTCCCAACATTTCATTTTTACATGGTCTCAAAACGTTAATATGTTATTAATGTCAAATGTTATATATACAAATGTTGTATTATATAACAAAATAGACATTTATAACATATTATAAATGTCTACCTTTTAAATAAAATATTAAATAGATACCTTTACATCCTAAACAGAAGGTCAAAACGTTAATATGTTACATGACAAACAAAAAAACGAAACATTATATATATATATATATATAGGCTATATATACAGATGTTTGCTAATGTATCCCTCTTATATCCATCAGGAATTAATATTAAATGATGAATTAACATTACCTCAGCGCTGCATAAGTGTGGTCGTCAGTCATATTGACAAAGAAGCACTATTATATTGTATATCTACTTTTAATATTGCTGTATGATGCGGCGTTTAAAAGGACAGTATTTCGCTGTCAGATTCAGATTTCGCGGGTGTGCCGCGTGAGGCAGTGATGTAACCATAGGGATGTAACGCCAGGTTGATGCTGTGACGTAACGCCGCGTCGATGCTTGCGTAATGCGGAAGTGGGATCTAAACTGGGTTGGAAAAACGATAGACGCGACCTGTTCACACACACTCAAACGGTCTGTGAAGATGTCGGGAAATTAAACAATAATTCAATTTGATAAACAAACCACAAAAATGTCAGTTGCCCACCAACACTCAAGAAAAAACATTCGGCGGTGTGTAAATACTGTAATGTGACCCTCACAGAGACGGCTGGGACTATGTCCAACTTTTCCAGACACTTGGAAAACCTTACAATTTATATCACCATGTTTTATATTAAGATATTACTAATTTGCTGTTTTTAAATGAAAATAATCACTTTTTGAATAAATATGATGAAGTTTAATTGACATCTTACGTTTGAATGTGGGTCTTTTTATGATGATGTGGATCTTTCAGATCAAATTGACTATGGTATCTTCCATATTTTATTGTAAGGCTGAACCCTCTCCCCTCCCTCCCCCTCTCCCCCCTCTCCTACCTGCCCCCGCTGGACTATAACTCCCCCACACACTCAGACACTTAAATTCAGCACCAGACACTTTTTACGCTGCTATGGACAATCTTGCAATAATGCACATTCTATGGACAATCTGCACTAATGTACATTCTCATAATATTGAAGTGATTGTTATTTTGTACATATTGATTGTTGTGTTTTTATTTAAGTCTTAAATGGCCCATGTCATGGCCATTTCTACTGATCATAATTCCATTGTTGAGGTCTACTAAAATAGATTTATACTGTGCAATTTTCCAAACTCACATTGGTTTCTCATACAGCATCTCTGTAAAGTATGTGTATTCACCGGTATTCACTCTCTGTCCTAAACGGCTTGTTGGAGCTCCTGCTCCGCCCCCCTCCCTGTGAGCCCAGTGTGCTCTGATTGGTCGGGACGTTGCGGGGCTCGTTGCTGCGATCTGCTGCGAGGAGCAGACAGGCTTCCGGGTCGGCGATACAACGAGAACAAGCGAAACTCATCCTGAGCACACACAAACACTCACAGCCGAAGTAAAAACAATAAGTGTGGCTTGATGTTGAGTAAGAAAAAGGTTTATAACGCTGTGAGAATGGGTCTGGGAGAGCATTTCTCCGCGATCCCAACTTAGCAGCCCGAAAAACGTTTACCCATTTAAACAGTCGTGGTAGATACCTTGTTTGTTTTAAACATCATAAATACACAAACAACAATGAATACTTACAGGTTGTGTACCCGAATCTCCCGCTGGTCCAAACAAAGTAGGAACAGCATCGTTCTTCAGTGCCCTACGCTGTACATATCCGGCATGAATCGCTGAAAGGTTTGTGAAGCTTTGTTTCGTGAAATGCTGGCAGAGGGTGTGGCCTCTGGGTATTCACACGTCACAGTACCCAGGAAGTAAACAATGGAAAATGAGAAATCTTCAACGAGGCGTTTTGGGGCAGCATAGACTGTGTTAGAGTTTTACTCGCTACAGGGTGTACTTTGAGGGTTTGTGACTCTGCAGACCGTTTACATGCATAAAAACCTTCATAACACACAAGGGGACGGGTAATAACCGGAAAAGCATGACATGGGCCCTTTAATGTGTGCACATGTAAAAATGTGTCTTTGAATCTGTGTATATATATACATATTTGCACACATATTTTTATATACATTTGTTTTTATATTCGGGATTGTGGGAAACGGTATTTCGATCTCTCTGTCTGTACACCAGTGGCGAACCGTCAGGGCCTTCAAGGTATTCAGAGAATACCCTGGAACACTCAGATAAAACAAACAAAAAATCGATTTAATTATATAAATAAAATGTAATAAAATGTATATAAAATGAATATATTTGCACTACGCATTTCAGTGGTTTTGTGTTAGAAAAGAAATGCAACCAATCAGATCTTGTTCTGGGTCTCTGGGTAGAATATCCTTCAACCAAGGTATTCTATATCCTTGATAGAAGGCCCTGGCCGTTGCACTGAATGAGAGCGTACCTTTGGATTGACAGTTTGATCAACCAGTCATATATTGATTTGTAGCCAATGGGCGTATTCTTTCAGAGTTTCCCTCGGTTCCAGGGTACTCTAGAAGGCCCGGTAGTTCATTGGCTCGAGACAGGATCTAGATTCTAGATGAATGCGACGAAGCAATTCATGCCGTTTTATTGTTTTTAACGTTGAAATGGCAAGTGCAACAGGTGAAGATGATGTTGTTGCGGAATTGTTGTGAGTACCCTTTTCAAGACGACAATTCAGTGAAAAGACGGACATTATAATGGCAGGGGGTGTGTGTGTGTGTGTGTGTGTGTCTACAGAAGGTCCAGTTGTGATAGACACGGTTCGCCACTGCTGTACACACAAACTGGAAGATTGACAATAACGTTGACTTTGACTTTGAAGTGTATTGGATTAAAACTAGACGGTTCCTGTCTTGACTTGGTCTTGCCCTGCTTTGTCTTGGTCTTGAGTTGGTCTCGACCTCTTAAAGTCTGGGTCTTGTCTTGGTCTTGGTACACTCCGGTCTTGGTCATGACTTGGTCTTGGTTACGGTGGTCACTCTTGACTACAACACTAGTCAATGGGTCTCACTTAATTAAAACGTATCACATGGAGAGGAAGCCAAACTCTTCACTTCAAACTGAATGCACAAAACCCACACAGACACAAACATTCAGTTACATGTTTGCCTAGAAATGTTGTGAGGGCCATATCTCCTCCACGAGGAAGGGAGATTTTCCTTTCACAAAACTCTCAATAAACATCGTGAAGTCACTACCAAGCCTTAAAGAAAAAACTGTTCAGAGTAACCGTTTGATTTCTGAACCAATTTAAAAACATGTGAAATATGTACCCGTCAAGAGCAAGAGGGCATTATCTTCAACTTTTGTCTGACCATCCTTAAACTTTTGCATGTCTCTGCACTGTCCCTCTGCATTTCTCACATATCATTCTCCATGTCATACCTGTCGGTCTTGTGCTGATATCTCTGATGTCCAGGAGTGTGTTTAGAACTCTCTGGCTTTTCTAGACTTTATTCTTGTTTCTTTTTTTTACTATGGATATTCAGCCCTCATGAATCCAAAGTGTTGTACTTTCCAAACATGTAAAAATAATTTGCAAAAAGTATTGCATTGTGTGTTCTGATGGATTACTGGAAAAACGAATGTGTTTTTTGGCTACAGCTGTTTTTATATTGACAAGACTTCTTTCTGCAGGTTGAAATAATTGAAAGTGGTCCTACAGCAAAATCAGAGCGTCTTTAGCAACATTCTGTTGTTCAATATTAACAGACATAAAATATTGAAATTGACCATTTACAATAGAGTGTTCAACTTAGCTGTGAAATAAGGAGACCTGTAATGTTTCTCAAATTGATATCAAAATAATATAAATAACGTTTCATGTTTGATGGGCTCTCTTTTGGGTACACACTCTTTTTAATGCAAGGTTTAATAACAGTGTATTTGTACTCTTTTAATCCTAATATTCCCAAAAAGTAGGGGGTGATATTGAACAATAATTCCCATTTCTTTTGAAGATTCTCAGGAAATGAGAAAATCACATCAGTACAATCACCAGTTAATGAAACAAGCAGAGGACATTGTTGCATTAGGTTTTTATTGCAGAACCTCTGTAAGCTTTAGTGTTGTAGTACAGAATGACAAATAACTATTACGTCAGACTGGTGTCATACAGAATTATCACTTAGCAGGATGCATACGTTTATTGATTAAAAGTTAAAGCCAATCAGAAGAGTCAATCAATCGTTGAAACCTTGATGTCATCGAGGCCCGACATCCTGATGGAAGTGACATCCTGAATGAAGACTTAACATCTTTATCCCAGGGGAGATGAGTTGGCAGAACAAACAAACGATTTCTTCCCAGAACACCCCGAGTCGTTGATGTAGTCAGATTCTGTATGTTAAAAACAATCAAAAACAGCACAAACACTTAATTAATGTATCTAGTAAACATTGTTAGTATGACTAAAGAGGATAAAGAACAAATAATAGTTTTTTTACCTCTAAAGTTAATCTCCATACAGTTTTCCTTTCCTTGACCATTTGGCTCCCCCTTTGCCCAGCCGCCAAATTTAAAATTAGAGCCATCGCTCCACAGCCACACACCCTCCTGAAAGAAAAAGGATTATCAGTCAGTGTACGCATTTACACAAAAACGTTTTTACTTACTCTAAGGCTGAACCAGAGCATACAATTGTGCAAATTCTCGCACTGCCGTTTCACCTTTATTTAATTTAAACAAATTGACTAGCAGACATGAATCTCACCTTGACAGCATCATTGCCTCCAACCCAAGAAAGTTTATTTTTGCCTGTTGCCGTTTTCACCAACTGTCTGATGAATAGGTATTCAACGTGCGTTTGGATGGAAGCCAGATTACCACCCAGGGCAGTGCAAGATTTCTACGGAGGGGAAACAAAGTCAGTGAAAGTATGGACAGGCAAACAATGTTTGTTTTTTATCTGTTTCAGAGAATAAGCCAAGATTTAGTGTTCCAGTTACTGTATTATTGTTGTAATTGTATAAAGTACCTCAGCAACAGCCCATTCCTTTTCCTCATAGTTGAAGATGAAACAGCGAGAGCCAAGCAGAGACCAACCTTGGGGGCAACCTACAACACAATTGTAAAAAAAAGAAACAGACTTAACAAAATACTAATGGGCCTTAGATTAGATATACTTTCTTTGCTACAGTATATGGACATATATGAATTATTTTTTCAAATGCACTTTTACTGTTGGTCTTAAACTGAGGAGTGCAGTATGCTTGAGCTCGTAAATATTAACTTAGAATGCAACCAAAGCAATGAAAGCCTACAAATGCTGTCCAGTAGGATGTACCAACCTTTTCCTATGGGACAACTTGCCTGTGAATGTAAAGAACGCATTATTAGGAATGAACAGATCCTGATTCATGGTTGAGCCTCAGATTGAAATCATACAACAACACTAGAAGCATTGCCCAAAATGTCATTGTACCAATTCATTCTTTTTTTAAACTCCCTGCTGTATCTGTGTTCAAACGCACTTTGTGAATGTAAGCTATGGGGGCTGAACACGTTCTTATCATGAGACTTGAGTCCCCATTGATTATTACATCACTTTACATTGTCTCATTGTCAATTAAGAGACTACTACTGTGCAACCATAATGATATTTTCAAAATACTAATGTTGCAGGGGATGGAACAATGATATTATTTTAAGTCATTACCACTGTATTATCCATAGCTAAGCATAACTTATATCACTTACGTCTGCCTCCATCCACAGTCCACCGGTCAAACAAAGGAGCACAATGCAGTGGAAAACTGACGCCATCTATGTAAAGAACAGCGATGTTAACAAGTTACATTAATATATTACAGAGTTAGTTGACAACATTTCATAATTTTTTCGTCCTTGACATATTACAAATATATATATATGAACACAAGGACTATAGTCTTGTTTGACAGTTATTATTGTTAAAAGAAACTAAGAAACTGAACCTTTACCTTGCTGTGATGATCAGATGAAGTTGTACAGCTGTAGCAGTGTGATGAGTCGTGTAATGGTCTTGGAAGAGAAGCACTCTTTATATACCTTATCTAGAATATATACAAACACTTGATTGTCATCACCTCATCTTTGGTGCCATTTCAAATATCACAAATTACATATTGACATATCCTGGATTATATATTTGACCTTTTCATAAAAAGGTTAAAATAAGTGGTCTATAATGTGCTGCACACAGCACATGGTGAAAATACAAACAAGGGTGTTAACTGTATAGCTACTGTGATGACAGGTGCTGTGGGAACATTCAACTCGTGGACCAGGTTAACTGTAGCCTGAGTGAAAATAATTGTGGGAAAGTTGCTAAGTTATAATTGTTTTGTACTGTACTAAACAGCCTCAGAGTCGAACCCTAGCATCATTCTTTTAAAGCAGCCTATAAGCTCTGCCTCACAGTGAGGGAATGGACTCTGAATTTTTTTAATTTAAAATGCAAATATGTGAACCATCGGTCACAACCTAACGGCAAAAGAAAAATTGACATGTTGTCTTACAAACACTTGATTATTGTTGTCAATGGATTTCCTGCCGTCTAAAAAACAAATAGGGAAATATTATTTTCCCTTTCTCTTTTCTTTTACAACAATAAATTACAGTTGATATGTGAATTCTATATATTTTTTCACCATCCACCACAGTGATGTTTGTGTTTTTAGAAACGTTGTTGGTCTGTGTCAGTGTCATTACGATAAAATGTGATCCTAGAGACACCTTTCTATCGTCTTACTCCCCATCTACCCCTTATCATTATTGTTATGGAGAAAAATGAAGATTATTATAATAATAACAATAATAATAATGATGATATGTCTCTGTGACAACAAAATGAAGGTAGTTATGTCGCACACACACACAGACAAACACACACACACAGACAGACACACACACACACACACACACACACCTTAAAGCAACTCTCGTTACTCCTCTGAGTTCCACGCAGTATTGTCATCATGGAGGTATAAATAATACAAAAACTGTAGTTTTAATAACTGCTTGTTTAAATCAGTTGTAGAACAGGGGATTTTTTGACGAGACTGTATTTTACTTCACTATATAAAGCAGTTGTGTGCCTTTGCGTTAGGGTTAGGATTTCTTTATAATTAGAAAGAAACAGTCTCATACAAATGTTGACTAAAAGACAGCATTCCAAACTCCATTCCATATTGTCACTGGGATAGCATTGCAACCGTGCAAGGTGCAGTGACAAAGCCTCAGGTGTGTCGAATCATCACTTATTTGTATCTGAAACTACATATCAAGTAAAGACTCTTTTTGTACTTGAATCCTGTGTCTGCCTCCGTGCTTTTGGGTCCACGACTTGTACCGCCGTGACAGATACTGTATGTACCGGTTTGTAAACACACATTTGTGTCACATTAGTTTCTGACGAGCTGCACACCAAACACTCCAAATGTTCGCAAGATACGCGAGGCAGCTATCATGCGCACGGAAACACGATGTTAAAAGACGGTTTATAGAGTATGTGAACTGTAATTTTAAGTCAGATTTGTGTTTAGAAATGTAGACATTTTATATTATTAAGTTTGTCCAATTATTCATAAAATGTGTATATTTCGATGACATTTCTAATAGGCTGCACTGTAACTAAATCTGAAGAAAAATAAAACAAATCAATTTGCAAAAAATGGTTTGGTCCATTTTGTCCTATCTGTGTATCTCATAATAATAATAATTGTATGAAATAGGCGCCTTTCAAGGCTCTCAATGTTGCTGTGCAAGATAAAATCATGCAAAAGACAATACAAAACACCAGCAAAAAACAAGACAATGCTGTATATTGGTGCACCATAGAGAGTATCCTGACTTGCTGCATCCCGGCCTGGTACGGCAGCTGCACCGCCCTCAATCGTAAGGCTTTACAGAGGGTGGTGAAAACTGCACAGAACATCACCAGGACGGAGCTGCCATCCATGGAGGACCTTTACTCCCAGCGGCTCAGGAAGAAATCCCTCAGGATTATAAAAGACCCCCATCACCCCAGCCACACACTGTTCTGTCTGCTGCCGTCTGGCAGGCAGTACCGCAGCATCCGGACTAAAACCACCAGAGTCAGGGACAGTTTCATCCCACAGGCAATAAGACTGTTAAACACCTGAACTGTTGAAACAACATCCACAATATTCATCTGGCTGCTACTTAAAAATGATTGATCTATTTACCTAATATATCATATTTCAATGAATTGCATATAGACTCTTATTGCACTATTTCACTATTTCACTTTTTAAAACTATTTTTCTTCTTGTATTTACTATTTACTATTTATCTGTTTATCTGTGTTTTGTGTTGCACTGTTGGAGAAGCCTGTGACACACGATTTTCATCGACATAACTACACTGTAGCTATGTTCGTTTGACAAATAAAGAACCCTGAACCTTGAACCTTGAACCTTGAACCTATAATCAATCAAAACGGAAGATGTGTGATGAATTGTGATCAGGGTGGATATGCAAGTCAGAAGAGATATGTTTTGAGACCTGTTTTGAAAGATGGGGAGAGTCAATATTGTCAGGTGGAAGGGGGTTCCAGAGGCGGGATGCAGAGCGGCTGAAGGCTCTGGATCCCATGGTGGTTAAGCAGAAGGGTGCAGCAGTGAGGTGGAAGGAAGCGGGAGACCTAAGAGTGCAGGTGGGTGGGTTCAGGGGTGTAGTGCTGCTGGAGCGCACCGGAGCTAGCTAGCAAGCTTGGCTCGTGTGTGTGGCATGAGCGCATTTTGTGGGAGTGACTGAGCAAGCGAGAGAGAGAGAGAGCGCACCGGTAAAGGGGATTGTTGTTGTTAGTATCCGGTTAGCTAGTTGTACGAACGGATATAAGAAGCTGTTTCTACAACAAGATGGAGGAAGAGTTCTTTCCTGTTAGAATCCGACTGAGAGGCTCTTCTCAGATAACTACAGCTCAGAGTCAGACTGAGACCCTCTGCTCAGATAACTACAGCTCAGAGTCAGACTGATAGGATCTTCTTCAGATAACTAAAGCTCAGTTGATGTACAGTAAAGGAAGCTCTGAATGTTTAGCTAATTAATTTTAGTCTAAGTTATCTCAGTGGGTCACAAACATTTTGTTCACGATTTATGTAAACAAGTATTTCCAAGGCACAAGATGATGATCATTATAGGTCTAAAAAAATAAGATAATAAATGAAATATTGATAATAAAATATTCAAATTCATGCTATAGGAAAGTAAAACAAAAGTACAGCTTAAAAAGGGAGTGATTTGTAAAATATGTTTAGCCGACTGTAAAAGCAAACCAACTGTCAGCCAGTGCACGCTCTCGGACCCCCTAGAGGATGTTAGGTCTACCCCCCACTTAAAACGTGTTCCTATGAATAGGATACTAAATGCATGAGTCATAGGTGCGCTCCGGTACTTAAAAATAGCACTACCCCTGGGTTTGTTGATGTGCAGGAGGTCAAAGAGGTACAGAGGAGTGAGTTTGTGGATAGACTGAAAGGTGAGGAGCAGAATCTTAAAACGAAAACCTGTCTCGAGACCATTTTTTAAAGGACTTGGTCTTATCTCGTAATCAACTGCATTTGTTCTCCATCTTGTCTCAGTCTCGGACCTATAAGACTCGAGATTTTATGTCAAGATCGGTCAAGACCACTGCTGTGGCTGGGGCAGCCTGTCCTCTTACAAAAAACGACCATATAGGTCGATTGTTCAGCAGCTAAATACGACCCAGAGTCCTGTTTTAAAGTGTAGCACCTCTAGTGGTCGTGTAAGAAACAACATGCTCCCGTTGATTGCAAACGCTCCGGAGGGTCGTTTATTCACAAATAACCCTCTCTGGAAAATCCTAAATTGTGGAATAGTTTGGCCATTAAAATGCTTTTTTATTAGATTTCTAGCGAGAAGCGTATATTGTACTTTTATAATCTACGTCCAGTGGATGTATAGGATTATAGTTTGATAGATATTACGAAGATGATTTGAGGTCTCGCCAGGAGAACGTGTATATGCGGCAGCTTCCATGTAAAGTTAGCGTGGGTGAAAACAGTATTTCCGGTCTCGAAGTTTTCATAATAAAACCGGAAGTATTCCCCTCACTGTCAAATGATTACACAGTGATATCTGCATTACTCATCCACTAAAAAACATCAGTTTATCCTTGTTAATTACACAATATTGATTGGTTTAAATTGTGTACAATGCTTTTGTGTTTTTAACCTTCGATTCGGAGAAACAAATTATTTTTTCGGAGTTTAGACACTACAGTTTCCGAAGAAACTACACTACCCAGAATCCCCAGCTATCGTTTGGGACTACAACATCCGCCTTGCTTTACAAACCCCGTGATTAGTCCTCAAGCTCTGTGATTGGATGTTGGAGTGGCAGTGTGACAAGGTTACGCCGAGCGTCAAACAGCTCTTTGAAATGGAATGGAACCACGGCACTATCCAAAACTGGACTTGGACGGGTCCAGCCCAGCCCTCCCCTCCCCCCAGAATTAAACATGCTGGCTATTGTGTGTTTCGCAACAAGTTCTATGTCACGTCTCTACTGGGAATTGTAGTTTTAAAAGACGTTTTTGTATTTCCACAATTAGAAGTTGCCAGTATTAAACTGTTAACACTCTTGGAGGTTTCGGGGATACGAAACACAGTGGTGTTATCAAATTTAAAACATATAATTAATAAATGGGTGAAAATAGCTTGTGTCCATAATGGGCAGCATTAATATACCCACATGACAGCTAAGGTCAGAATAGCTTTATTTAACAGCTGGTCTTATGTCTGTGACCCCTCCTGTTGTTCATTGATAAGCCTGAAACATGCACTTTTATAGGTTCAGAGGCAAATTTTGCAAATATGGCAGTAGCCATCGATCATCTTAAGATAAGATAAGATACTTTATTGATCCCAAGTTGGGAAATGTTTTTGTTACAGCAGCATGTACTACTTTGTTCTACTCCACTACAATTCAGAGGATAACCTGGTATTTTTACTCCACTACATTTATTTTTGTTACTTTGCAGATTCAGATTAATGATGTGAAATATAAACAACCCTTAAATCAGACTTTAGTTACACCTGAGTAAAATTCAGCCTTATTAGTTTGTCTGTTTTGCACATCCTCCTGTTAATATCTTTGGACGTCCTGCACTAAACTGTTTTATTGTAGAGATCACTACAGTATCTTCTGATATTTTCTATTCTATATTTCTATCATTGACCCCTATTTTGTATGTAGGCTACTCTTAATATTTAAATGTTTTCATCAAATATAACTTATTCAACAACTAAATTCAATAACGTGCTTTAACCACTAGGCGGTGCGGGTTAAAAAACAGTGGTCTAGTTAATAAAACATAATCATATCAAACATAATATTACTATTAACTTTATTGTGAAATTAAAACAGAACGGTAAAGGAAAATACAGTTTCAGTCTCTCGATTTGAAGCTTATGCATTGTACCATGAACCTGTATAGACCTGTAACAGTCAACTGCATGAGGAGTTGGAAAGGTAGTTCAGTAAATCAGTAATATCTTTAAAAACTACAAGTCCCTTTCTATCAGCTGTGCACCGTTATGGTGTAAATATAGCCTATCTACCAATTGGATCAAATATAAAAGTCAGCCGAATTATTGTTGATACTGCAAGGAGACGTATTGTGTGAAAAGAAATGGAAGATGTTGTTTAATTGCTGATGATCCACGTCACGTATTCAGTTTTGGCGGCATTTCTTCCAGATTGTCCAGAAGTCTTCTCATCAGGGCTCTATAAATAGAGAACTACGGCAGATATGTAATATTTAATGCAGCCGAACCGTGTATTACAATGCCGTTATGTGATGACTTCCAAAGAGAAAAGCAAGAACACTCGGAATAAAGTATTATTTATTTATTTTTTAAATGTTTTCCGATTTCAGATCACATAAACACCATATCCCAACGTGCATTGCGGCTAAAAGATCCAGGATTATGAGTGTAGTTCGATGTTTTAGCCTCAAAAAACCTCTGAAAAAAGAAATGTGTCTCTCAGAATCGAAAGAGAAAAACCTATGGGAAAAACACAAAAGCATTGTACACAATTTAAACCAATTAATGTCGTATAATTAACAAGGATAAACTGATGTTTTTAAGTGGATGAGTACTGCAGATATCACTGTTAAATCATTTGATCATTGGTTTTATTATGAAAACGTCGAGACCGGAAATACTGTTTTCAACCCGTAACTTTACATGGAAGCTGCCGCATACCTCAAATCATCTTCGTAATATCTATCAAACTATAGATCCTACATATCGACTGGACGTGGATTCTAAAAGTACAATATACAATTCTAGCTAGAAATCTAATCAAAAAGCATTTTAATGGCCAAACTATCCTACAATTTAGGATTTTACAGAGAGGGTTATTTGTGAATAAACGACCCTCTGTAACGTTTGCATTCAACGGGAGCACTAGAGGTCGAAAACTTTAAAACGTGATTATAGGTCGTATTAAGCGCTTGAACAAGCGACAAATTTGGTCGTAATAAGGGCTTGAACAATCGACCCATTTGTTCGTATGAGTTGGAGGACTTGTTGGGCTGGGGATGTGATTGGATGTAAAACTCCCTCTTTCAAATGCAGCCAATAACGTGACTTCACAGACTTACTTTCAAGCACTCATGAGACTCAAAATCTTTGCACTTATTCGCTGCAATGTTTGTAAACATGGGACTGGTCTATAACGGCTGCTACCCTCTCACCTCTCCCCGACCTGTTCGCGTCTATCGTTTTTCCAACCCAGTTTAGATTTAACCACGCCCACTTCCGCATTACGCAAGCATCGACGTAGCTCTACGCGATAGCGTCATAGACTTCATCTTCGGCAGGGTGGCGGTAAAGCAGAATGAATAGTTGTTTTTTGTCTTTCCAAAGGATTTGTTGACTGAAAGTAAACGATCCTATAATCAAAGCCATATCGAAGAGTCCTGAGATTGTATTACTGGTGTTTTATCATCTATAAGTAGCCTGTGTGTATCCTCAAATTTCGTTTTCAGGACAAACAAAAGACGTTTTAAATATCTTATCAGCTGGTGTAAGTGCAGAATATTGAATATAACCTTGACTATTACTGTGTACTTAATTTATCTGACAGCATTATTTAATGATACTATTTTATATATATATATATATATATATATATATACACACATTTATTCATTTATAAACATATATATATATTAACACACTTATATGTACTCACACATGTATTTATTCATTTATACACACAGATTTATTCATTCATTTATACACACACTCACATATATACACACTTTATATTAATTCATTTGTACACACACATACATATATATATATATATATATATATATATATATATATATATATGTGTGTACAAATGAACACACACAAACAAAACAACACAATATAATAAACACAGTTGCAATAATCATTTGTACACACACACATAAATATAAATATATATAAACAAAACAACACAATATAATAAAAACAGTTGCAATAATAATAATATAATAGGGTATGATCAATTCTACCCTTTTGTTTTTGCTCCCATATTTCAATGAAAATATATTTGTCAAAATCAATACTGGTGGGGGCTCTTTTGCAAGGATAATCAATAACACCACCTGACAGTTGTTGCAGATTATACAGCATTACTTGTTACTTACACACATGTGCGATGGTCCCAAAAAAAGCCAAAATATATACATTTATTAGGCACTCTGAATAAGGGTTGACTGTGTAATAATCATGCCTTTTAATTGGTGTATATGTCTCACCAGGTGAAGGCTGGGACAGCGGGAGGGGTGAGGTAGGACAGGGGACTGCTGAATGCTGAGCTGAAGTCCCAGGATACAATCCCAAGTTGACTGCATGATCCACTTACCTGTTTGCATCAACTGCAGGAGGTCAAGCAGGGGTCATGTGATGTCCTTTAGGTTGGATCAACACCAGCCTCTGGAAAGATTTCATGACTGCAGAGGGCAGTGGACCTTTAGTCATTTAATACTGTGATGTAGGGTAATGGATTTGTATTAACAGGGAGGTTATATTTCAGCATTTGAGATACACCTTGAGGCCTGATTGGGTACCACGACAAGGTACAGGCCATAAATGGGATAAGATATGACAAAGACATAAGGTGAAAAAAAAATGACAAAGAAAGGCATACACATATACAAACAGATACATAAAGGGTGTAGAGGGGCACCGAATACCAGTGTCCTGCCTCTAAACAGAGGGATGGGGGTGACGAGGAGTCAGAGGGTGCAGAGGGGCACCGATTACCAGTGTCCTGCCTCTAAACAGAGGGATGGGGGTGACGAGGAGTCAGAGGGTGCAGAGGGGCACCGATTACCAGTGTCCTGCCTCTAAACAGAGGGATGGGGGTGACGAGGAGTCAGAGGGTGTAGAGGGGCACTGACTAGTGACTATAATAGGGAAAATAAACCCTAATGGGGATACTTTGGCAAATCTACTTTTTATGGTGTGGAACAGGATGTCAAATACCAGTAAGAGTTTTGCCATGATCTGAAGAACTAAAGAGGACCATGAGGTTTAAAATGTACTGACTGTACTTAGAACTAGAGTAGAATACACATTATACTTGCAGGCTTAAAAAGTCTGAAAAATATAAATCCAACCCTCAAAATCCTAAAACATTGGTATAGTTATGCTAAAATGTCTATATTCTCTTTAAATGCACTTCATGTGTTTGCATTTTATTCTTTGTAATGCCTTGTCTTTTATCTGGACAATAAGTCTGTTATTAAGTGGTATAGTTTAGATGATGATGATGATGATGATGATGATGTGTAGGTGAGGCATTGATATGAGCAAACACATCCAATGTAATTTGATGTTCATCATAGTATTGAGAGATAGGTCTTCTCTACTGCGGGTACTCCTCTATATTGTTCTGTGTGCCTCCAGAGCACACTAAAACACGGGGTCTGAAATGAAAGCAAAAAAAACAGCTTATAGTTATTCAGGTACTATTCTGATGCTAATACTTTAGTACTTATACTTGAGTATTTCTACATTCTGGTACTTGTACTTTTACTCAAGTACAAGATCTTATCACTTCTTACACCTCTGGAAAGCACTTTTATGTAAAGGAATACATTTTTATAAATGTCCACTCCCAACATTTCATTTTTACATGGTCTCAAAACGTTAATATGTTATTAATGTCAAATGTTACAGTATTTCGCTTGTTAGATTCAGATTTCGCGGGTGTGCCGCGTGAGGCAGTGATGTAACCATAGGGATGTAACGCCAGGTTGATGCTGTGACGTAACGCCGCGTCGATGCTTGCGTAATGCGGAAGTGGGATCTAAACTGGGTTGGAAAAACGATAGACGCGACCTGTTCACACACACTCAAACGGTCTGTGAAGATGTCGGGAAATTAAACAATAATTCAATTTGATAAACAAACCACAAAAATGTCAGTTGCCCACCAACACTCAAGAAAAAACATTCGGCGGTGTGTAAATACTGTAATGTGACCCTCACAGAGACGGCTGGGACTATGTCCAACTTTTCCAGACACTTGGAAAACCTTACAATTTATATCACCATGTTTTATATTAAGATATTACTAATTTGCTGTTTTTAAATGAAAATAATCACTTTTGAATAATATGATGAAGTTTAATTGACATCTTACGTTTGAATGTGGGTCTTTTTATGATGATGTGGATCTTTCAGATCAAATTGACTATGGTATCTTCCATATTTTATTGTAAGGCTGAACCCTCTCCCTCCCTCCCCCCTCTCCCCCCTCTCCTACCTGCCCCTGCTGGACTATAACTCCCCCACACACTCAGACACTTAAATTCAGCACCAGACACTTTTTACGCTGCTATGGACAATCTTGCAATAATGCACATTCTATGGACAATCTGCACTAATGTACATTCTCATAATATTGAAGTGATTGTTATTTTGTACATATTGATTGTTGTGTTTTTATTTAAGTCTTAAAGGGCCCATGTCATGGCCATTTCTACTGATCATAATTCCATTGTTGAGGTCTACTAAAATAGATTTATACTGTGCAATTTTCCAAACTCACATTGGTTTCTCATACAGCATCTCTGTAAAGTATGTGTATTCACCGGTATTCACTCTCTGTCCTAAACGGCCTGTTGGAGCTCCTGCTCCGCCCCCCTCCCTGTGAGCCCAGTGTGCTCTGATTGGTCGGGACGTTGCGGGGCTCGTTGCTGCGATCTGCTGCGAGGAGCAGACAGGCTTCCGGGTCGGCGATACAACGAGAACAAGCGAAACTCATCCTGAGCACACACAGACACTCACAGCCGAAGTAAAAACAATAAGTGGTGCTTGATGTTGAGTAAGAAAAAGGTTTTATAACGCTGTGAGAATGGGTCTGGGAGAGCATTTCTCCGCGATCCCAACTTAGCAGCCCGAAAAACGTTTACCCATTTAAACAGTCGTGGTAGATCTTGTTTGTTTCAAACATCATAAATACACAAACAACAATGAATACTTACAGGTTGTGTACCCGAATCTCCCGCTGGTCCAAACAAAGTAGGAACAGCATCGTTCTTCAGTGCCCTACGCTGTACATATCCGGCATGAATCGCTGAAAGGTTTGTGAAGCTTTGTTTCGTGAAATGCTGGCAGAGGGTGTGGCCTCTGGGTATTCACACGTCACAGTACCCAGGAAGTAAACAATGGAAAATGAAATCTCAACGAGGCGTTTTGGGGCAGCATAGACTGTGTTAGAGTTTTACTCGCTACAGGGTGTACTTTGAGGGTTTGTGACTCTGCAGACCGTTTACATGCATAAAAACCTTCATAACACACAAGGGGACGGGTAATAACCGGAAAAGCATGACATGGGCCCTTTAATGTGTGCACATGTAAAAATGTGTCTTTGAATCTGTGTATATATATACATATTTGCACACATATTTTTATATACATTTGTTTTTATATTCGGGATTGTGGGAAACGGTATTTCGATCTCTCTGTCTGTACACCAGTGGCGAACCGTCAGGGCCTTCAAGGTATTCAGAGAATACCCTGGAACACTCAGATAAAACAAAACAAAAAATCGATTTAATTATATAAATAAAATGTAATAAAAGTATATAAAATGAATATATTTGCACTACGCATTTCAGTGGTTTTGTGTTAGAAAAGAAATGCAACCAATCAGATCTTGTTCTGGGTCTCTGGGTAGAATATCCTTCAACCAAGGTATTCTATATCCTTGATAGAAGGCCCTGGCCGTTGCACTGAATGAGAGCGTACCTTTGGATTGACAGTTTGATCAACCAGTCATATATTGATTTGTAGCCAATGGGCGTATTCTTTCAGAGTTTCCCTCGGTTCCAGGGTACTCTAGAAGGCCCGGTAGTTCATTGGCTCGAGACAGGATCTAGATTCTAGATGAATGCGACGAAGCAATTCATGCCGTTTTATTGTTTTTAACGTTGAAATGGCAAGTGCAACAGGTGAAGATGATGTTGTTGCGGAATTGTTGTGAGTACCCTTTTCAAGACGACAATTCAGTGAAAAGACGGACATTATAATGGCAGGGGTGTGTGTGTGTGTGTGTGTCTACAGAAGGTCCAGTTGTGATAGACACGGTTCGCCACTGCTGTACACACAAACTGGAAGATTGACAATAACGTTGACTTTGACTTTGAAGTGTATTGGATTAAAACTAGACGGGTTCCTGTCTTGACTTGGTCTTGCCCTGCTTTGGTCTTGGTCTTGAGTTGGTCTCGACCTCTTAAAGTCTGGGTCTTGTCTTGGTCTTGGTACACTCCGGTCTTGGTCATGACTTGGTCTTGGTTACGGTGGTCACTCTTGACTACAACACTAGTCAATGGGTCTCACTTAATTAAAACGTATCACATGGAGAGGAAGCCAAACTCTTCACTTCAAACTGAATGCACAAAACCCACACAGACACAAACATTCAGTTACATGTTTGCCTAGAAATGTTGTGAGGGCCATATCTCCTCCACGAGGAAGGGAGATTTTCCTTTCACAAAACTCTCAATAAACATCGTGAAGTCACTACCAAGCCTTAAAGAAAAAACTGTTCAGAGTAACCGTTTGATTTCTGAACCAATTTAAAAACATGTGAAATATGTACCCGTCAAGAGCAAGAGGGCATTATCTTCAACTTTTGTCTGACCATCCTTAAACTTTTGCATGTCTCTGCACTGTCCCTCTGCATTTCTCACATATCATTCTCCATGTCATACCTGTCGGTCTTGTGCTGATATCTCTGATGTCCAGGAGTGTGTTTAGAACTCTCTGGCTTTTCTAGACTTTATTCTTGTTTCTTTTTTTTACTATGGATGATTCAGCCCTCATGAATCCAAAGTGTTGTACTTTCCAAACATGTAAAAATAATTTGCAAAAAGTATTGCATTGTGTGTTCTGATGGATTACTGGAAAAACGAATGTGTTTTTTGGCTACAGCTGTTTTTATATTGACAAGACTTCTTTCTGCAGGTTGAAATAATTGAAAGTGGTCCTACAGCAAAATCAGAGCGTCTTTAGCAACATTCTGTTGTTCAATATTAACAGACATAAAATATTGAAATTGACCATTTACAATAGAGTGTTCAACTTAGCTGTGAAATAAGGAGACCTGTAATGTTTCTCAAATTGATATCAAAATAATATAAATAACGTTTCATGTTTGATGGGCTCTCTTTTGGGTACACACTCTTTTTAATGCAAAGGTTTAATAACAGTGTATTTGTACTCTTTTAATCCTAATATTCCCCAAAAAGTAGGGGGTGATATTGAACAATAATTCCCATTTCTTTTGAAGATTCTCAGGAAATGAGAAAATGACATCAGTACAATCACCAGTTAATGAAACAAGCAGAGGACATTGTTGCATTAGGTTTTTATTGCAGAACCTCTGTAAGCTTTAGTGTTGTAGTACAGAATGACAAATAACTATTACGTCAGACTGGTGTCATACAGAATTATCACTTAGCAGGATGCATACGTTTATTGATTAAAAGTTAAAGCCAATCAGAAGAGTCAATCAATCGTTGAAACCTTGATGTCATCGAGGCCCGACATCCTGATGGAAGTGACATCCTGAATGAAGACTTAACATCTTTATCCCAGGGGAGATGAGTTGGCAGAACAAACAAACGATTTCTTCCCAGAACACCCCGAGTCGTTGATGTAGTCAGATTCTGTATGTTAAAAACAATCAAAAACAGCACAAACACTTAATTAATGTATCTAGTAAACATTGTTAGTATGACTAAAGAGGATAAAGAACAAATAATAGTTTTTTTACCTCTAAAGTTAATCTCCATACAGTTTTCCTTTCCTTGACCATTTGGCTCCCCCTTTGCCCAGCCGCCAAATTTAAAATTAGAGCCATCGCTCCACAGCCACACACCTCCTGAAAGAAAAAGGATTATCAGTCAGTGTACGCATTTACAAAAACGTTTTTACTTACTCTAAGGCTGAACCAGAGCATACAATTGTGCAAATTCTCGCACTGCCGTTTCACCTTTATTTAATTTAAACAAATTGACTAGCAGACATGAATCTCACCTTGACAGCATCATTGCCTCCAACCCAAGAAAGTTTATTTTTGCCTGTTGCCGTTTTCACCAACTGTCTGATGAATAGGTATTCAACGTGCGTTTGGATGGAAGCCAGATTACCACCCAGGGCAGTGCAAGATTTCTACGGAGGGGAAACAAAGTCAGTGAAAGTATGGACAGGCAAACAATGTTTGTTTTTTATCTGTTTCAGAGAATAAGCCAAGATTTAGTGTTCCAGTTACTGTATTATTGTTGTAATTGTATAAAGTACCTCAGCAACAGCCCATTCCTTTTCCTCATAGTTGAAGATGAAACAGCGAGAGCCAAGCAGAGACCAACCTTGGGGGCAACCTACAACACAATTGTAAAAAAAAGAAACAGACTTAACAAAATACTAATGGGCCTTAGATTAGATATACTTTCTTTGCTACAGTATATGGACATATATGAATTATTTTTTCAAATGCACTTTTACTGTTGGTCTTAAACTGAGGAGTGCAGTATGCTTGAGCTCGTAAATATTAACTTAGAATGCAACCAAAGCAATGAAAGCCTACAAATGCTGTCCAGTAGGATGTACCAACCTTTTCCTATGGGACAACTTGCCTGTGAATGTAAAGAACGCATTATTAGGAATGAACAGATCCTGATTCATGGTTGAGCCTCAGATTGAAATCATTACAACAACACTAGAAGCATTGCCCAAAATGTCATTGTACCAATTCATTCTTTTTTTAAACTCCCTGCTGTATCTGTGTTCAAACGCACTTTGTGAATGTAAGCTATGGGGGCTGAACACGTTCTTATCATGAGACTTGAGTCCCCATTGATTATTACATCACTTTACATTGTCAAATTGTCAATTAAGAGACTACTACTGTGCAACCATAATGATGATATTTCAAAATACTAATGTTGCAGGTGATGGAACAATGATATTATCTTTAAGTCATTACCACTGTATTATCCATAGCTAAGCATAACTTATATCACTTACGTCTGCCTCCATCCACAGTCCACCGGTCAAACAAAGGAGCACAATGCAGTGGAAAACTGACGCCATCTATGTAAAGAACAGCGATGTTAACAAGTTACATTTAATATATTACAGAGTTAGTTGACAACATTTCATAATTTTTTCGTCCTTGACATATTACAAATATATATATATGAACATAAGGACTATAGTCTTATTTGACAGTTATTATTGTTAAAAGAAACTAAGAAACTGAACCTTTACCTTGCTGTGATGATCAGATGAAGTTGTACAGCTGTAGCAGTGTGATGAGTCGTGTAATGGTCTTGGAAGAGAAGCACTCTTTATATACCTTATCTAGAATATATATAAACACTTGATTGTCATCACCTCATCTTTGGTGCCATTTCAAATATCACAAATTACATATTGACATATCCTGGATTATATATTTGACCTTTTCATAAAAAGGTTAAAATAAGTGGTCTATAATGTGCTGCACACAGCACATGGTGAAAATACAAACAAGGGTGTTAACTGTATAGCTACTGCTGATGACAGGTGCTGTGGGAACATTCAACTCGTGGACCAGGTTAACTGTAGCCTGAGTGAAAATAATTGTGGGAAAGTTGCTAAGTTATAATTGTTTTGTACTGTACTAAACAGCCTCAGAGTCGAACCCTAGCATCATTCTTTTAAAGCTGTAAACAGCCTATAAGCTCTGCCTCACAGTGAGGGAATGGACTCTGAATTTTTTTTATTTAAAATGCAAATATGTGAACCATCGGTCACAACCTAACGGCAAAAGAAAAATTGACATGTTGTCTTACAAACACTTGATTATTGTTGTCAATGGATTTCCTGCCGTCTAAAAAACAAATAGGGAAATATTATCTTTCCCTTTTCTCATTTTACAACAATAAATTACAGTTGATATGTGAATTCTATATATTTTTTCACCATCCACCACATTGATGTTTGTGTTTTTATAAACGTTGTTGGTCTGTGTCAGTGTCATTACGATAAAATGTGATCCTAGAGACACCTTTCTATCGTCTTACTTCCCATCTACCCCTTATCATTATTGTTATGGAGAAAAATGAAGATTATTATAATAATAACAATAATAATAATGATGATATGTCTCTGTGACAACAAAATGAAGGTAGTTATGTCACTCACACACACACACACACACACACACACACACACACACACACACACACACACACACCTTAAAGCAACTATCGTTACTCCTCTGAGTTCCACGCAGTATTGTCATCATGGAGGTATAAATAATACAATAACGGTAGTTTTAATAACTGCTTGTTTAAAGCAGTTGTAGAACAGGGGATTTTTGTGACGAGACTGTATTTTACTTCACTATATAAAGCAGTTGTCTGCCTTTGCGTTAGGGTTAGGATTTCTTTATAATTAGAAAGAAACAGTCTCATACAAATGTTGACTAAAAGACTGTGCAAGCAGCAGCATTCCAAACACAAGATAGGAGCATGTCACCACTCCCAAAGTGACTGAAAGGTCATTACTGGCATATCAACACTGGTATTTATTTTACATTGTGCGTCTAAACTTGACAAAATGTCCACCTGTGACACGTCCTGTTTCCGCAACAACTGTACCAAAGAGGCGGTTTTAACTACTTTGCCAGGTGTATATATTTATGCAGACAGAGGCCGTTTCTCAATGTCAAGTAAACCTGCTGCAGAGCCACTATTTCAAGTATACTACGTCATCGAGTGGCGCCGAAGGACTGTTTAAATGCATGTTAAATGCCCAGCATTCGGCGCCACTTGATGACGTAGTATACTTGAAATAGTGGCTCTGCAGAAGGTCTACTCGACATTGAGAAACGGCCACATACTGTCACTTGGATAGCATTGCAACCATGCAAGATGCAGTGACAAAGCTTCAGGTGTGTCGAAATCCGATAAAGGCTTAGTTAAAGAACACCATTGCCCCCGTCCCCAACTTTACACCCCTGGCTTATTTATTCGTAATGGTTGGTTTGATCCAATCACGATCTGGAATCTAATAAAGTAATGACATCAATGCTCCTTTATTAATTTCTTATAATTTGGACATGTGTTTCATAATGTTCTTTTATACTATGTGTACTGAGCTTAATGTTTCAGGGAGCTGGTTTGTATTATTTTATATAAAGATACTTGTATTGCTTTGACTTAGATTTTACAAAAAGATACATTGAAGTAGAGCAAAGACCGTTTCCAACCATGACCAACTCCCTTCTGAGTTGGTATGATTTGTTGGACTATTGCCTCTTGAGAGTGTTTGTTTGCTGCAAAGTTTAGTAAAGTGTTGGCTAAAAAGCACTCAGGATGGACCATAGCTGTTTTCTGAGGGACCCTATAATTCTTTCTTTCGTTCAAATATGAATCAAGATTATGTTAATGCATTTTCTTTAATTTAAATGAATGTTAGTTAAAGAAAGCAAGTTCAGTGGAGACCCAACCAATGCTCTTCAGCAGAAGACAAGAGAAAAGGCATGACATCAAATCAAAGGCCAGATATATGTACCGGTAAACATTTGTGTCACATTTCTGACAAGCTACACACCCAACACTCCAAATGTTCACAATATACGCGAGGCAGCTATCATGTACATAGAAATGCGCTGTTACTGTAAGAGACAGTTTATTCCTAGCTAAAGCTATTTACAATGTGTGGGTGGCATAGCGTCATTTTCTAAAAGTTAAATCGCACAATTAACAACTTTTGTAGCAGGTAATTGTGGCTTCAGCTGGAACACCAAAGAGTGTCAGCAGGGGGTCAGGTTGAATTATTGTAAGATTTGGGAGAGTTTGTGTCAAAAAACAATTTCCCAATTGTTTCTCCGCCATAGTCAATACATATGATTTCAATCAGGAGAGACTTAGTTCGTAGTTGATAACATATTTATTGCCGTATGAACAATAACGTTTTGGAAATTAGACCCCATCATACTGTGATGAATTAAGGGGGAGGAGAAGCCGACTAGAAAAGAGAAACCCCCCGGGGTCTAGACACTGGTGGTGGTAAAGTACTAAAGGGAAATAAAAATCCGGAGTGATGAGGGTTCTCTGGGCTAGCCTGCCTTGGATCTGATGAAACTGGAGGTGGAGGAGGTGGAGGAGGGTTGCATCAATTCTCCTGAAAGATGCTGGCAGGGGAGAGAAAGAACAGATTTAAACGTTTGCCGGGTGTGCTGTGATTGGCTGTGGGGATGAGACGCAACCGATTGGTTTAGCTGGGGGTATGTTGCATCCTTGCTTGTTGAGAAAAAGGGCGAGTGAGTGAGAGAGAATTGTGAATGAGAGCATGGGAACCAGTCTTCCTGAAAGAACTTGCGCTGAGCTTCATTTAGTGAGCTTTTGCACTTTTTGTAAGAGGGAGAATATCTCGGTTTATTTTTGCCAGTTTTGCCTTATATAAATGTATTCCGTATACAACTTTAAACTGAAAAAGAGAATGACTGAAATAATCCCAGATATCCACAGTCAGGGGTTAACCCAGATCTTGTTCATAGGCTGTTTCTAATAGTGTTCAACAAGGGAAAGTCTAGTCTTAAAATTGGATCATGAAAATGGAAAAAGTAACTTCATCTAATTGAGTAAGGGTGAGAAGTAAGGGTTTAGGGGAGGAGGAGGTGAGGCCCCCTCATAACTGCATGAACCCGTATGGCACAATACAACTCAGACTGGCTTACCTGTACGTCAATCAAGTGGCAAATGCCATAGTAAGGATGGATGATAGGCTAACTTTAAAAAAAAAATTTAAAAAATTGAATGTTTTGATTTTTTCTTCTTTTTTTTTTTATCCCATGCGATCTACCCACACTATCCTTGCGATCGACGTATTGGGCACCCCTGGGAAAGGGTAGCAATTTTGCAAAGCGAGGTAGCCCTGAATCTGCACATAATGCCAGACCTGTAGAAATCTAAATAAATGTGATTTTGGTTTAATTCAAGTTTTTACTTTTGCTTCAACACATTTCTTGTATAGTGGCAAGAGAACGCAAAGTAAGCATGTACAAATCAGTCACCAGAGTCATCATTAAAGTAACCACTAAGGGGATTATTAACTACCTCAGTAGTGTGATCCAAATGGTAACAGTGAGGGTGTGCCAAAGCCACAGTCAAAACACATTATGGGAACATGTTTCCACACACAAGTTGACTTAAGTTAATTAAATAAATAATTACATGTTGTAACAGTAACAGTGAAATGTCATCCCCCTTCTGTATGCTGATACGTCATCAGCCCTGCAAATGTTTATTGTCATTTAAGAATTGCATTTCAAATGTTTGCTCTGCTCATAGAAAATGCTGCTGCATATCAAATCAAGTGCTTCATAAACTGCCAGACACCAGCCAGCACTGAGAAAACTCAGAAAACCTGATGGTTTCTGAGTGACACTCAGGTAGGAGTAGGTGAAGTGAGTCAGATTAATCTTTAGAAATGTAGAAATGTTGTACTATTAATTTTGACCTATTATTTATCAAATTGTAATACATTTCTAGGAAAGGGCATAAATTAATCATAGAAATCGTTTCATTTATCAATATTTGTATACTTTTTTTTCATAATATTGCATTCTCATTACGCATTTGTATTTATTCTCTAATTAATGACAGACTGCCTGACTTATTGATTGACTGTAAAATCACTATAACATTCATTAGAATCTAGCTTTCTTTATAAGACACCTTTTCCATCTCTCTAGGTCGTCCTCAGACGAGCCCTCCATCGTCGCTTCCAGTCATCCCGGTTCTCCATATATCTAGCCAGTTCATTGGTACTTTGTGCTCCTGCGTCATTCTTGAGTACGTCCACGTATGTTGGTGTGGGACGTCCTCGTGACCGATGCCCGTGTGTTGGTTCCCACAGCACCAATTTGCTGGCTGGCAGCTCTTGATGCCTTTGGCAATGTCCTGCTAGTCTCATTCTCCTGGCTGCAATTTTCTCGCTCACCCTTGGTATTCCCTCGTACAGGATCTTGTTGGTTACATGTACACTCTTGCTGATGTTAAGTACTGCTCGCAACATTCTGGTGTAGCATCCGTCTAGAGACTTTTGCAGGGCTGGCTTCAGGGTCCAGCATTCACTGCCATAGAGGAGAACAGACTCTACCGTTGCGTAGAAGAAGCTGAGTTTGATTTGACGGGGGAGGTTGGAGTTCCATACACTGGTCATGCCGTTCAGGGCCCTCCATGCAAGTGCCTTCCTCACCTTAAGATCTTGCTCAGTTGAGTTGACCCTGTTGAGTTTTCCATGCTCTTACCGTAATACATGTATTTTAGTTTGACTGCAATTCCCCCAGATCTTAGAGATCTTAGAGAACAGGGATGATAGCAGTAAAATGAAGACAGAAAAAGACAAAGTAAAATGAGACGAAGGGAAACTTCAACATATTCCTGAAAGACAGTCTACTCCTGACGCCACGGTGCTCTCTTGTGGTAGAATTACAACACAACACTATAGAACATGCTGCAAACCTAACACATGTTCACATGTGTAATGACAATAGCGTTTGTCTAACACAGCAGTTATGACAACACGAGTGACTCAAATCAACACCAACTGGCAACAATAAATGTAAATAACGGCACACACACACACACACGCATCACATTCAAGTAAGATAAAATAACATTTTTGATTTGTAATTTACCTTGCTTGTAGTTTCAGTGCCTTTGGGTGTATTCCCACTTTTCTTCTAAACAACATCTGGTTCCTATCTTTAGAACGGATTTCATCCTCAAAGATGCTATTTCATTTGGAAGATAACCCTGCCAGGCGGTTGGACACACACATTTGAGGATCCGGACTTAGCGATGGACTTTGTAAATGCAAGTATCAAAAAGTCAGTGACCCCTAATGCTGTGGTCTAAGGAACTGCATTTGTTCCCTCTACCTCCCAATTGAGGGGGGTTCCTTATTTTCTATTATTACTTATTTTGTGTTGTTATTATTATTTATTTAAATTTACTTTTGTTTTAATTTACATTTTTGGGTATCATCAGTGTGCTGTGTAACTTTTATTTAATGGAGTTACCGCAAACAGTGAGATTTAATTTTCTCATCCATTACATTACATTACATGTTACTTGTCATCCACCATACTTCAAAACATTAATGCTCTCTAAGGTCCACTATAACTCAGTGTTATGTCACATCACCTCTGTAAAGGCGACCCTGGTTTAAGTCCAACAGAGAGTTTAGATAGATAATGGGATTAGCGTGTGTCTCATTTGGGGAGGCGCTTATGCAAGGGGGGTGGGGAGGAAGTTGGTTGTTCACTTGTTACCAACATGTTCTTTGGTCTATTGTTATTTACCTTTCACTAAGTCACCTTACTTAACCTTTTGTAATGGCTTTTCATTTTGTATTTAGTACACTCGTATGCACATTTACTTGATGGCAAGAAGGCAGTATGACTCAACCTAATTTCTCTTGTCAGTCCGGGGCGGGTTTAAAATGTATAAGTTGGAACTGTAGAGGTCTAAACCAGCCTCTGAAACGTAGTAAAGTACTCCATCATCTTCAGCACGTAGGGGCACACATTGTTTATCTTCAGGAGACCCACTTGAAACTTTCAGAGCATGCCAGGCTACGTAGAAGGTGGGTCGGTCAGGTGTACCATTCTTCTTTCCAGGGGAAGTCTAGGGGTGTTGCAATTTCGATTTGTAAATCGGTCAATTTCACGTGCTCTGACATTATCTCTGATCCTAATGGGAGATATATTGTCGTAACTGGCCGTTTATATAATACCCCTGTTGCATTTTTAAATATTTATGGCCCTAATTGGGACAATGAATCTTTTTTTCAATCAGTGTTTTCTAAACTAACTAACTTGTCTACATATTTTCCTATAATAGGGGGTGACTTTAATTGTTGGATTAACCCAGCATTGGATCTTTCCTCCACCAAAAATATAATACCTTCTAAAGCTGCAAAAGCTGTCAGGTCCTTTATTGACGAGTTTTCTGTGTCTGATCCCTGGCGTGTTTTTAACCCTACAGGGAGAGCATACTCCTTTTTTTCTAGTGATCACCATACTTTTACACGGGTTGATTACTTCCTGGTGGATAATCGTCTCTTGCCGTCAGTACAATCTTGCTAATACGATGCCATTGTAATCTCAGACCATGCTCCTGTCATATTGGAAATAACATTTAAGGATTATGAATATGTGCATCCCCCCTGGCGCCTCAATACACGCCTGCTGTCCAATGAAGATTTTGTAAGTTTCATCTCGCGGCAAATAGATTTTTTTCTATCACTAAATAAAACCCTGTAATTGAAGGGCCAATTACTACAGCAGAACTGAGACATGCAGCTTTTTCTATGCAGACCGGGAAATGTCCGGGGGCAGATGGATTCCCAATCGAATTTTACAGGAAATGTTTTGATAAATTGGCACCAAACCTAATTGATATGTTTAATGAATAATTTCTGTCCTCTAAACTCCCGCCAACTCTCATCTAAGCTACAATCTCACTGATTTAAAAAAAGGGTAAAGACCCTCTATTGGCTACGAGCTATCGACCCATACGTTTATTACCAGTTGACCTAAAACTTCTGTCTAAAGTCCTTGCCATGCGCATGGAATCAGTTCTTCCATCTATCATTTCCCCCGACCAGACAGGATTTATCCGTGGCAGGCACTCCTTTACTAATCTTAGAAGGCTCTTCAATATCCTGTACAACACTTCTTCCACAATCACACCAGAGATCCTAATTTCACTGGATGCAGAAAAGGCCTTTGACCGGGTGGAGTGGAGCTATCTGTTCTTTACTCTACAGAAATGTTGTTTTAGTGATAACTTTATTTTTTGGGTGAGACTATTATACACTTCGCCCATGGCTTCTGTTGGAACCAATAACGACCACTCAAAACATTTTCCCCTCCACCGCTCCACTCGGCAAGGCTGTCCATTGAGTCCCCTTCTGTTTCCACTCGCAGTGGCTCTTCGGTCACACCCACATATTAAAGGTGTACTCAGGTATGGTGTTGAGCATACTGTTTCACTTTACGCGGACGACCTCTTAGTGTATATCTCTGACCCCTCTGTATCAGTCCTAACTGCTCTAAACATATTTACTTATTTTGGCCGTATATCTGGCTACAAACTCAATCTAACCAAAAGTGAATTACCTATATATATAGATACCTTTGAATCTGGCAGGTAGAAACTACCCACTGCATAATTTTCCGTTTAAGGTTGCCTCAGATAGCATTGTGTACTTGGGTGTTCAGGTTACAACCCGGTTCGAAGACTTATTTAAGTCTAACTTTCTGCAGCCTGTATCAACTCTGTCAAAATGAATATCCTCCCCAAATTTACATATTTCTTTCAATGCTTACCCCTTTTTATTCCGCAGTCCTTCTTTTGTAAGATTGATAAATTAATATCTGAATTAATCTGGAACAGGAAGACACCAAGACTCGGTAAAGCCTTGCTTCAGAGGCCAAAACTACTTAAATGTTACTTCTGGGCCTCTAACTTGAGAGCAATTCAGTTCTGGCTTCATCTCGAGCGCTCCCATTCTCCTCCATCATGGATAATAATGGAGTCGTCCTCTTCCAGGCCAGCCTCTCTATCTGCTCTTGTGCATGCTCATTTACATTTATCAGACTCTCCCTACTCAAAGAATGTAATAGTTAAATCAACACTGAATATATGGAAACATTTCCGGCGATATTTTGGCCTTCAGACCCCCCTTTCCTCACTCCACTAGCAGCGAACCTTTTCTTTCAACCCTCTTTATCAGATGAAACATTCTCCTCCTGGCATGCTTGTGTTATCAAATCAATAAAATACCTGTACGCAGATAAAATATTCTCATCTTTCCAACAGCTCTCCGACAAGTTTAACCTTCCTAGACGTGATTTTTTCAGGTACTTACAGATTCGTAGTTTTGCTAGAAAAACATACCCTAATTTTCCTAACCTACAAGCAGCTGCTATTGTCGACCCCTTTTTGACTCCACTACCAACTATGAAAGGCAATATCTCTGTTTTATATGGTCTCATCCACTCTTTAAACCCTGTCTCACTGCACACTATTAAAACACAATGGGAGGGTGATTTACAATTTGAAATTGAAGAAGATGTTTGGAATGAGTGTCTGAGACAGGTTCACTCCTCCATCTCTGCTAGGCATGGATTGCTTCAGTGTAAGGTTCTTCACCGCTATCACTTAACCAAGGTCAGGTTATCCAAAATATATGACAGCGTTGATCCTGTCTGCGACAGATGCCGTCAATCTCCGGCTACCTACTGTACATCCATATGTTTTGGACTTGCCCCTCTCTGCATAACTTTTGGTCTGAAATATTCAGTACAATATCACAGGTTATGTCTATCTCTGTCGAGCCTTCTGCAATCATTGCCCTATTCGGAGTCATCATTAGGCCTGCAATGCCAAATTATAAGAAGAACTTTGTAGCTTTTGTTACCCTCTTAGCTAGACGCTTGATTCTACTCAAGTGGAAATCCCCAGCTTCACCTGCCCATCAGGACTGGATTAGAGATATATTTTTCTTTGTATGGAAAAAATTAGATGTACGCTGAGAGGGTCGTCTGCTAGTGTTAAGAAGACATGGGGACCATTTTTTGCATATAGCCTACTGATGAAATGACCTTTGATACTATCCCGGACTGACAAACTCTTATGCTGCGTTCACACCGGAGGCGATGCGATGTTTGGGGGCGGCACGATTACATGTAAAGTCAATGCAGAGGCGCGGACAGACGTGAATTCACTCCGACGGCGAGCATGAAGCTGTGGACGCGGCGCAAATCACGCGATTGAGGCGATTGAAGGGGGCCGCGTCAAATGTGAGAGTTCAATTTTTTCAACTCGAGCGTCAAATTCACGTGACGCGTTCTCGCGAAAGCCAATCAGCGTTGGGATTCCCTCTGACGTCCCTCTGACGTCCTGCTGTTGATCAGTTGTAAAGATGGAAGAGATGATCGTTGTGGCTGTGAGTGGGTTCCCGGAGATATACGATACACTTCCACAGAAGGTACAAAGCAGCAATAGTTGTTCCTCCATAGTCAAGGACAGAAATAACCAAAACGATCTTGCATGGAAGTGTAAACAACCTCAACTGTCCGTCAACGGCGCGGCGCGTCAACGGTATGTCTGTTTTGAATGACGCGATAAAACAAACTGCAAGCCGCGGTGAAACTTGACCGATTGGAGCGATGCGAATATTCGCATCGCGTCCAGTGTGAACGCAGCATTAGACACGCCTAATTTGCTGGAATGACTTAAAGGTGGGATAGGTAATTCACTTCAGAAACACTTTTTGTTATATTCCATGGAATGCTCTTAACATCCCGATAGCAATGAATATATGCTTTGACAATAAATACATTAAAAAAATGTCATCTGTGGAAGCCGTGGCGCTGTAAAAAGCACGACCAATCATCTGAGGCGGCCCGGCTAAAATAACTGGATGGCCTACCTGCCTGTCAGCCTTCCATCTATGCACAAACTTATCTCGTGCCCTCATTGGTCATGTGCGCGTTCGTGTGTGTTGGAGGAGGGGCTCTGTAAGGAAGTCTGAAGGAAGGGGCAGATTTTTTCCGGTTGTGTACTTTCAAATTCTAGCGCACTCGAGCTGGTTTCTCCATTCTTACCTACACTACCTTTAATTGGTGTATTACTGCTTTGCACTCAATATATGTACGAGTATATGTGAACACTCATTTACAACTGCCATGTATCAAGATAATTTCTTTACTGTCAGCGGTGACCTATCGTGTTTGTTTTGTTTGCTTGTGGCTTTTTTGTTTTGTTTTACCAGACAGGTGCGCTGTTTACTCTCCTTCTTTAATCTTGTATTTCTTACCTGTTTTTGTATTACCTAAAGCCCAATTTGATACTCTGTATACTACTGTTGCCTGTTATTTATCTGAAAACCCCATAAAAAAAAGTCTGAAAAAATAAAGATGCTATTTCATTTACGAATAATGCCATTTTTAAACAGTTCGGCAGTTAAAGAGCCAATAAGGAACCAAATATGTTATGTCATGATATCTGCTCTTCTAACAGTGTTCTATCCATTGGCCTCAGATCTATTCGATTGTTGGATTTTATTGGACTTTAATTAAAGCCGCTGGTGTTTTTGATTGTCGCAAGTATTCTTGCAACAATCAAAAGCATCACCAGCAAGCTGTTCCCACGCCCTTTACATCTCCCATATGCAAACAGATGGAACCTAATGGTAGAGTAATGTATTATTTAGAAAAACTGGAAAAAGCAGGCTGTCAAGGTGGATTTAGGAAAGGAAGGAGCACTTTGTTATAATTTGAGAATGAATTGAGGAAAGTGAATAATGAAACAGTAGTTGCAGTGTTCTTTGATGAAGGAAACATGTTTGATATGCTTTTAAATGAGAAAATTCCCTTTAAGTTATTTTTTAACTTAATGGGAACTTATAGTTATTTTTTCATGTATAAAGAGGACCATGGGATACCTCAGGGTAGTGTGATAGGAACTCTACTAGTCTCTATTAAAATGGCATTTTATTGTTTTAAAACTACTTTTGTTTCTTAAAGTACAAGAGAAGATTGCATTTTGAGGTGTAGTAAAGTAGCTCTCTGACACAAATCAAAATGTAACATAATATATGTCTTGTCTGCTGTTATTAAAACGTAATGAGTTAATATCGTACGATTTAGGGAACTGGGTTCACCCCAGGGGTTCTAACTACACCTTGTTGGATTTAGTCGAGGTAATAACACCCTTTGCACATGTTATATTTATTTTTAAATTCCATAAGCTGTTAAAAAAGCTCAATTCTGCAAACATAATTAACAAACGTAAAACATTTTATTACAACCAACAAGAGGATAAATGCACAACCGAAAATCCATCTGACATTTGCAGACATCGTTTTTACACAAACTTGTAAAAGAAAATCTTAATGAAAAAACAGAATAAAACCATAACTATTGCATTTTGATAAATCTATGTAAAACATTCACCTTATCTTTCAAGCTACATACTCTTTAAAATACAGGTCATATAGATAACATGATTATTTACAATATTTACAAATCACATTGTACCAACAAACTTATACCAAAGACGTTTTTACACTTAGTGTGGACAAAACAATTGAATAACCAGAGCAAGCACACACTAAATTTGACTTTACTTTCATAGGTGTGTTATTTAAGATGACTTAAAGATTATGTATCAGTCAATCTTGGTAATTTCGAAAACATTCAGAAATTTAAATAGACAGGCTTTTAATAATGTTGCTACATTAAGCTACTGGCTAACTGGGGTGGTTAAACTGACCAATACTTTGTCATTACAGAAGTCTTGCACAAACAAGTCAGCATTGCAGAGAACAATTATAAATAAATAAAATGGGCTGAGATGCATGGAAAGGCAAGACAATAAGTTCTAGAGACATGCATCTACATTCACAGTATTCATTAATAACCACTGCGGTAGTTATCCTGCCTCCATTAGTGTTTGAGAATATGACTCATTGTCATGAGGGCAGGAAAGCACAGCAGGTCAAAATATTTATTTTTTCTGTTCACAAGGCTGTAGCAGCAGCATTTTGCCTGGATAAATATGACTACCAACAGTTGAAAAGAGCATGCGATGAGTGTAAGGAGGACCTGTCCCGCAGTAGTAACACTAAAACCAAGTTTATAGTATTCAATTAACTTTAAAAAAAGGTGCAGTGTGTAAGTTATGACCAGAATTTTTGTTGAAAACATTTAAAAAACGAATCAACATAAACATTGTGAAGAAGTTACAATGTTGCTTTTTGTCAATCTATCTGCAGAGATATCTACTGAAATAAGCACGCTAACAGGCTAACCACGGCCCGACACCGTCTTGTAATACAACTTGATCCTCTAGAGGCCATATTGAGTCTATCATTTGTGTTTGTGTTTTAATAGTTTGTGTTACTGGATTAAATGTTAGAGGTAGAAACTAGAACATTTCGTATTTTTGTTAGGTCATCCACGCAAGCGAAGGCTGCTTCTCTGTGTAGTGGCAGGCAGCTGCTTGGGTATACTGACCTTTAATATTAACAAATACAAGAGTTATTTTCCCATTTCTGCTGCTTTAGATTCAGTCCAGTGATTGAAGTATGAAAGTGTTGATGGACCTCACAGCCCTGAGGCCTGTACTACGAAGCCGGATTTTCGCTTAGCGAGCTAACTTCAGGGAAAACTCTGGGTTTCCGGTCCTACGACGCTGGTTCACTTCTTAGCGGGCTAGATCTCCATGGTAACTTATGCTGAACGGCTAGCCTGGTCCGGAGCAGGTTAGGTTGCAGGCTAAGAGATCAACTCAGTGAAAGCACCGCCTGCTGACCAATCAGAGCTCAGTGTGCGGAGTTTAAAGTGATCAAGTCATATTACAGGATAGAGGAAATACAGTTTAAACTGCCGTTGCAGGAAAGACGGCCGGCAAAAATCAACTGACTGTTTAAACGTGAAAATGAATAAATGATCACCTCCCATCTTCAGAGCAATCTGACTATTATAACATTAGCGTTAAGAAAGCTTACTTAAATATCTGCCACAACATAAGTAACCGGATCAAAGTAACATTACGTACAGTCCGCGGCACTGTGAGAGCAGACGTCGATGTGTCCCATTATCATTCATATCACATCATATCACATCATAATGTATCATATATCTCCTTATCTGAGTCAGCTTCTTGAGCCGTATCTGGCCGTGCAACACTCACAGTGTCACATACTGTATGCAGAAGTATTATTTTAAGCAACACATTAAGTTGACGAAACACTCCAGTCAAATGTAATTAAAGTCAGATCCACTCGTGTCTTAGACGGGGCAGTGATATCATAAACCTGTTAATGTACGCATTCAAACACTTTTTCTTTTACCAGCTGTATTCACCTCGCAGGTGCAGCTATGTGGCTTTTATCCTGGATAAAGTGTTTAAGTCATGGATGTTTAAAGTTTAACTTCTTCATATTTGTCTAATATTATAGTTGACTTTTCATTCAGGAAGTATGACGCGCTGCTCTGTCAGTACGCTTGTCCATGTTTGTGATTGGTCGAATGCTCCAAATACCACCCCTTTCATGTGAACGCGCACCTAACTAGATAGGGCAAAGCTGGCTTGAGTTAACGAGTTGATAACCAGCGTCGTAGGACAGTTTAGCGAGAGCGCGTTTATTTTGGATTAGGTAAGCAGGGTAACTCAAACATATCCAGGTTATGTTGAACCGGCTTCGTAGTACAGGCCTCTGGTAAGTGGCCGGTAAAAACAAAGATCAAAAAGAAGATTGCAGTGTTATTTTTGATTGGCTCTCAGAGTTTCAACAGTCGTTTTTTTTAAGCTAATAGCAAATTAGTTAGTAAATTATTAGTAACTAGTAAATTGAGATTGTACGGACCCAGTGGTAGAGGTAAAACGCTGCCCCGTTGATTCAACTGACTCGGTCTTACACATTGCACCTTAAAAAACATCTGTAACTATTAAATATCTCAAGTGCAAAAATGGCAGCAGAACACGAGGGGAGTCATTTTGGTGTGACAGTAGATAAATAAGAAGTCCCTTTCTCACTTGCCTCCATCTATTTACTGGGGGTGATCTTGTCCAGTCCTGGCCACGTGGGGATGTAGTAGCGAGGCAAAGTGCCTTCCATGAGCCTTTCCATCCATAGCCCCAGGCGGTCCAGCTTGTGGTGGATCTGCAGGGTGGATAAGCTACGGGATCGCTTGGATCTGCGCAGCGGATTGTCATCGCGGGAACTGGACCTCGACCTCCCCCCTGAAGCGGCCCCTTCATCCTCTGATGACTTGCTGTCGATGTCTTCCCCGGTGTAGACGGGTTTAAACAGACAGAGGTACTTTTTGTGTCCGTTGAGTGCCAGCACGTAGCCTGTGTAGTCCATCTTGTGGTTTCCTGCGTCATCTTCATCGATCTGCATGGCGTCCTGGGCGTATTCGAGCAGTGTGTCCATCCACTCGCCGTGTTTGTCGATGTTCAGGAAGGAGAAATGTAGTGTCAGGCTCCTAGGAGAGTGTTGAAAGAATGAATTTGATGAAGTATCGAGAAAAAGGATTACACAAATGTGTGGAAAAGGGATTGTTTATCTCACCCTGTGAAAGAGTAGACCTCTTTAGCGTACTTGCTAAGTAGGATGTTTTTGGAGGCGTCAGTGAGCACCAGCACTATGTTCATGTGTCCTGGCCTCAGCTTCACCAGGTTGCTCATGTATGTGATGTTTGTCAGCTCCGTCACCTCCACAAAATTCTTCTTTGGAGGCCGACTAAAACCAATAAGTAAAATAAAAAGCTTAAAAGACAATTATAAATCCTTCACTGCATTTATATGGAAATTATAATTGTAATCTTGCCTTGAAGCACTACCGTTCCCTGGTGACCCATTTTCAGATTTTGTCCCATCCTTTGCCTTTGGTTTAGTCTGCTTATCTTCACTGGAGTCACTTAAAAACACACAAAAAAAATGTTTTCCAAACGGGGTTGCACTAGCGTAGAAGAGTAAATATTAAGCATCATTTTATTTTTTTGCTTGACTTTAGCTTTTTTTTTTAATATAGTGTCGTACACTAATCAAAGGAAAGGCTGATGTTGCTATGGATACAGTTTTGGTGGATGGGTAAAATAACCGACCTGAAGGCCTGGACGACGACAGTTCCAAACAAGATGAACAAGGCAGAGAAGATGAGGGACAGAAGAGGCATCATCTCACGCCTGCAAATCAACACAGAGACACATCTAAAGAGCTGCTTATTCCATTATGGAGATAAATACAGAAGTAGTCATATTAGTATAAATCCCAAATAAAGTGCGGAGGTATGGCATTTGCCAAACGAATTATGCTAAAATTGCCCTTGAAGTAATGGAATTTGTTGACGGGAAGAGTATCAGGAAGAAGTGTTAATAATGTATATGTCAATAATAAAGGATTGCATCACTAAGATTTATTTAAATAAGTGTTAGAAACGTTTTCTAGCAAATTAAATGAAAACTGTAGCTCAGCAACGGTTATTCAGTAACATCAAAATCATATACATACATGTTTTTGGTGTTGCTTAAAACTAAACATCACTACCTACCAGTTGTTATGCAGAATATCATCGATGACTTCAGAGAGGTAATCGTACGATGCATAGATCCATCGGATAACAAACATCTACACAGAGAGATTAAAACATTTAGTAACAGGACTGATGGTTGATATCTAACACGGACAGGCATTGTTAAAGCCCACTGCTTTACTCAAAGAGAGCGTACAGAGGCAAACTCGTTGTTGAGCTCGGGCAGCATGGCGTCATGGACGAGGATGGACGGGTCCTTCTGAAGGCGCTCCAGCTCCTCCAGGAGACGCTGCTTGTCGTCATCGCTGCCGTTCCAGGCGGTCACTGGCTTGAACAAGGCCTTCCCTGCTGCATTACGCCTCTCCAGGATCACCACCTGAGGGAAGAAAACTCCCCGTTATTATTATTTATGTCCGTACATTTCTCCTCAATTACATTTAAACATAACATTGCAGTATATTTGTAACACAACATTTAATTCTCTTAATGTAAGTAACCGACTGGGGAAATTACATGGTGATTTATTTGTTACCCTGTTTTACCTTTAGTGTTTTTAAAAATGTATGAATTTTACAATTTGCATCTAAAGGGTGTTTTTTTTTTTAAATCATACTCTGAACTTGAAATCTCCAATTCAGTAGCACTTAGATGAACCATATCGATACATACCTATCTGTATGATGATGTTTGTAAAGAGTGGTTTGTTTATATATCATTCATAGCCATAACATTCCTAAAAACATTCCCGCTATTTGTTTTGGCAGTGAAGTAAAACCGTTCAAATCTTTGTAACAATACATTGCTTAGCCAATAGCTTTCATGCATTCTATATCGAAAAGTGATACCTGTTCGCAAATGACCATAAAAGCTTTAAATGAGCTGAGCAACTTAAAGCTGTGGTGTTGGTTGAACAGGTGTACCTGTGCTGGAGACTCTCGCAGTGTCCTTGTTCTGCATGAAGATGTCACAGAGAGGTTGCTGTAGCCGTTGGTAAACATATGAAAATCTCACTACTTCCTTGCTATTGGTGGAGGCAAAGGAAAGAAACGCCTGGTTCCCAAACGAAAAAGTCTCTTCATCGCCTGTTATCAGCAGGACACAGTATCTGAAGAGAGGAAAGACATAACATAATGCAAAAGCTACATCTCTTAAAATACTTCAAAAGAAATGTAGAAATTACAGCATCGAACAGAATTATTTTGGTTCTGTATTTTAATAGTCTCTGACAAAAAAAAGAAAGGAGGTGTAAGATTCTCTTACTTTCTTCTTCTATGAAACTGTTTGACAGGACAGAGCTCATCAAAGAGTTTCTGATTGACCAAACGTGGCACGAGAAGAAATCGGTTGTTTGACATGAACTCATCAATAATTTGCTTTTTCATTCCTTTAGCCTGCAGAGAACAAACATAACCATAAATAAAAAAGAGTGAATTAACCTTTTTGTGAACAAAAGTGCAGTGTATAGATAACAGTGAATAATAGCTCTCTGCTGCTGTGACTGACCTGTATAATGTCAGCGGGCTTTTCAATGCTCTCTTTGAACACCAACATGCTCGGAGCGTAGGTGTTAATATTGAACTGTTTCTGCAGATCAGCGGTCTCTGAGAGGCCCTGGTCCACATAGCCAAACTGCAAGTAGTCCTTATAGGCAAACGCTGTGAGCTATGAAGATGTAGAGAGAAAGGATTGACATGTAAGCGATGCAATTACTGGTACTTTTCTTTAAAAATAAAAACATAGCCTTTACCGATGATGGATTGAATTTAATTAAAAGATCTTAAAGTGTAACAATAAGCACATTTGCCAAACTTCAAAAAAAGAAAATTAAAAAGTGAGTCACATTTATCTTGAGGTCAATAATTGGAGGAATAAACCAGACATAGACTAATACATTTGACATAAAATATATCCTACTTATTGTCTAATGTCTAATGTCTAAACACATTGACTTTTTTTTGGATAATGTCAAAAGCATTGTTTGCCAATTTGCCTTTTTTGGAGATTCTGTCTACTCTTATAATACCCTAATGGCTACCATGATAATCCAGATGATGGCACTCTTGAATATCTAACTAATTTAATAATAAATATATTTTTTGTTTTCATTTAAAAGCTGAATATATTTCACTACTAAGTGAAAACGTTTTAACCTTTTCTCCTTGACTGAATTATCGACTCATAATTTAGTCTAGTACATCAAGCAAAGAAAGTATTAAGCTTTTGGAGAATTATGGTACTTATGAAACCTCTGCCTTAATGTGTTGATATCGCTGTATAAATATACTCGTGTTTTTATTTATTTCTCTTTTAATAGTCTCATTTTATTTTCTTGCATATCTTTTCTGTATGTACTGATATTTAATTTTTTTTTTTGCATATTTTGTGAATAAAAAAAAGCATTTCAAACTGCAAGAGCCTACCTTGTAAAGCAGAGGAACTACAGGCACTTGGTCAAACAGAAGCACGTGAGGCTTGTTGAGCTCATGCCAGCTGCTCAAGAACTGCAGGTAATTCTTGTCGGTGACCTGAAGTACACAAAAAGCACAACATTTAACTCATTTTTTATTGTATAGCCATTAAAAATCTGTACACCTAAATCTTACATGGCCAATATTTTAGTCATCCTCCCTAAAAATGTACTGATTGCAAAAAGTGTATCACAAGACGCAGAGATACATACCCACTCTACAAGTCTTTGAGGGAGAAGGTCTTCTACAAACTGCCTGAGGTGCTCCTTTGCTACAGCGTAATGGAAAAACGTCACTTTGCCATTTATAACTCCCAGTATGGATGGTGTGCGATGAGCGCCAAGGTGATTGGCTAACCTTCTTTCATAGCCAACATCCACCACACCTATCCCGACACCTGCAAACACAGCATTTTCTCAAATATACACACATCAACCTTTTCAAATCGCCAAAATGCACACAGATGGCCGGGCTGCTCAATAATTCTGCATGATTGACAGGCTATTTCCAAACCTAGAGTCTCCATCTCCTGCACCACCTCTTTCCAAACAGGCTCAATGTGGATGCAGCTGAAGCACCAGTCGGACGTGATCTTTATCAGGTACGGTCTCTTGTAGCTGTCAGGCACCACCTCGTTGACATACTGGTTAAAGTGCAACGTGTATTTGGTTTCAGCAAAGTCCCTCTGGTTCTTGCTGTTAAAGGGAAAGTTGAAGAATGACTCATCAAAATAAAAGCCTTCCTGGCGCTGACCGTAGCGACCGTTGCCGCCGTATGGCTGCGTGTCATCAGTCTGCCCATAACGGTCGTAATTGGCACGTTTGTCTTCACTGGACAGGATCTGGATTTAGGATGGAATAAATATAAATACAGAAGAAAAAACATAAATATCATGTGCAATATGACCTTTCAATATCATGGGCAATATTTTGATTTTTCAATATCGTGCCCAATATTAGCTTTCAATTTTAGTAAACATATTATTATTCATTTATCTTACTTTCAATGTTTTCTTTTAGGACATTTTGTTAATATTACTTCTTATACACACTGTTTGTTTTTTTCATTCTAATGTTTTGTTATTTTTGATAAATCTCTGGCAAGAATTTCCTTCTGAATTATAAAAATGATATCTTATCTTCCTTCTTCCTCATGCACATGTTACAGTCTTTTATCACAGCTTACACAGAACATATGATACTTACGGTAACCCTGTGCACAATATAATGATGAATTTGGACAAATGACTAACCTCATAAGATTTAGTAATCTTAATAAACATGTCCTCAGCTCCTGGACTCTTGTTTTTGTCCGGATGCCTTGACACAAGAAGAAGATGCTTATTATAAGAATACATGAATGAGGTTAACAAAACAGGCCAGTGACACTGTAATGTGAGAAATACTTACCATTCTTTTGCCAGACGCTTGTAAACCTTTTTGATCTCAGCCTGGCTTGCACTCCTGGTTACTCCCAGGATTTTGTATGGGTCCATCTCAGGCCCAGCAGCATAGGCTACTCCTGTGAGCAGCACCGAGAGGACCAGCACCAGAGCCAGCGGTGCGGACATCTTTGACCCTGCCATCATCGCAGAAACCTTTTGCACATCACAAGAATAATCAACAGTTAAGGTGGATTCATTCTGAGGATGTTCAGGCGTCCGAAATCATGACATTGCCTTTAGCTGACTTGCAAATCTAAAACAGCATGTCTTCCATACGGATGTTAGCATAGTATGATGAAAAGGGATGACAACCGGGTAGCTATATTAAAATGGCATTTAGCATGATAACTACAGAAGCTAGCAGTAGGCTATGTGTCAACTTACAAGTGCAGAACAGATGGTACCGTATCATAATGCAGCTGACATGTCAGTAGGATGTGACATTAACCTTATTCCTCGAGGATAAAAACATTCATGCCGTTTTTTCCTTCATTAAGATTAGTTGCGTTGCTAGCTAGCTATCTAAACGCAACAAGCTCTAAAATCACCTGAAGCAGATGCAGTCAGCCGGTCGTACGTCACATATTTGATGAGCGTTTTGATGTTCCTCGGCTTGATGTGAAGAGACAGCGAGATGAACAGGGTGTGTTCCGCAGCATCCCGCAGCTCCTCCAGGGCGAGATCACAAACTGCTGCTGATAGGAGAGAGAGGGGGAGGCACCCAGTGTCGAAATTAATTTGGGGATATTGAGTATTTATGACACCTAATGCTTCATATGTTTGTGTTCGGTTTAACGCCCGTCGCTCCGTGTTCATGCATTATGTTACGCTGGTATTGCGGCAGCGGTGCGCGGTAAATAAAATCAAGCGCACCCTGTTTTTTTCTGTAGGTAGTCTCTCAGTGGACCAATCACAGACAGCGGTGATGTAAACAAGGAAATTGCTAATGCAACCGAGAGCAAACAAGAGAAATTAGACAGGAACTTCTAATATCTTTACGGGAACAACGTATAATTTCGCTTTCACAACCAACATTTTAGGATAACGACTTGCTCTGTTGTTTAAACAAGATTTTCGGCTTTTATACGGCTTTTACGATATTTCTCTGTCTACCTCGACGAATTAGTGTGTAGTATTAAATGGAGGAACGCCAAAAGAAGATCCTCCAGCGCAACAGGACCAGTCTGGTGAGAGACTTGGACCCGTCAAACCTTTATGATGGTCTTATTGAAAAGGGAGTTTTTACCCAAGACATGATCGATGAGATCAAGGTAAGACAGCTGTATGGGCACGTCATTAGGTTGCGATTCATTTATACATTAAGTAGTATTTATTCCCGTGTACAGTAATTAATTTCACATTCTGTTCTTGTTCATCTTGTTCTATTTTACATAGACACCTGCATTAACTTGATCACTTTCAGCATTCTCTGCCACATTTAGCTTATTGTATCTTACATGTACTTTATATCGTTGTTCACTTATTCTGCCTTCCTTGCACATTGTTCTTGCAACATAATCTTGCACTAATTTATTTCTTCTCTGTTTCTTCTTGCACAATTTTATTGTTTTTATTGTTGTATGTCTTATATGTATGTTGCATTGTTGGAGGACCCTGGGATTGTAAATTCCATTACTACACTTTAGCTACTGTGCATATGATCATAAAGCCTTTGAATTTAATTGAATTTGAATTGAGGTTAATACTTTGTGGGATTGCTATAAACAGCACTTATTTGACTGTGGTGTTGGTACCTGTCTCCTGTCAGAGCTCAGGGACCAGACGTGATCAGGCCAGGCAGTTGGTCCGGGACTTGGAGACCCGGGGGAGTCGAGCCTTCCCGTTATTTCTGGAGTGCCTTCAGGAGGCAGGGCAGCACAGTTTGGCAGAGCTCCTTCAGAGTGGAGTTCCATCAGTTCAGCTCCAGCCTGCTACTTCTACCCAGACTGTACGCCCTGTTCTCCAGCCTCTGCCAGTGTGTGAGTGTGTGATACTGCACTTTATTTCACCTGTATTAATTTCACAACAGAAACATAACTCTGGTCCTGTAATATTAAAGGCAGACACCACAGGGGAATAAGTCAAATGTTTAACTATGATATATTACCATTAATATCATCCAGATGATTATTTCATTTAGGATTTATTTGATTTTATTGAAATGTGAGCTCATGTTCATACGTTTTCTGACTTTGGGTAAAGTCAGTTCCAAAAGTCTTAGTTTTATATTTTGACATACTAGAGTCGAAGAATTGTACAGAGGGATATCATTTTTTAGATTGCCATGTTTTTAAATTACAAAAATAGTGTGCTATATAATATATTTTGTGCTACTGAAGTTGAGAGTATAAGAAAAAATAGTTTAGGGTAAACAGCCATTAAATATATTTATTTAAAAAAAGTACATTTTACAAGACACTACACATAAACAGAAAAATCAACTAATAGATATCACCATAACACTTCGCAAGTGGATTTTATTACATTAAGACGTGTGTTTTTTATATAACTTCTAAAATGTTATGTTTGAATAAGCAAATTAAGCTATTTAGGAGGAATCTACTGCCCAACTACAAAATAAACACCTTAATGTGTATTATGGTGGTTTTTTGTCCATTAATTCGAAAGAAGACCTGTTATGGAAGAAAAATAGCCAAAAATCACAAAATGTACCATTCTTTGATATATATATATATATGTGTTTTTATTTCGCTATTAGCCTCTCCTATGGATGTCGATAAGAACATTAAATATGCTGTCCGTGTTCATCCAATACCAAGACCCAGTACTACTCCTACTCCATGTAAGCTTTATGGTACATTTCATTGTTCTTTACAGACTGGTATGTGTATTGATGGTTAACACGTATTCATTCTCATGTCACAGCACCTGAAAGGGAGTACATGAGACAGAGGCCACAAGGCAGAACTAGACGGGATAGTATTCAGGTAAGCAGCATTTATTTATCATGTGCTTATGACCAACAGAAGATAAAAAGTTTGGAAGAAGCATTATATATTAACATCTTGTCTCTTTTTTCCTCTACGTGTGTCAGAGCTATAAAATGGATGCCAGCCCATGTGGACATTGCCTCATCATAAACAACGTAGAGTTTGAACCCGAGAGCGAGCTGAGCAATCGCAAAGGCTCCAACATAGACTGTGACAAACTGGAGAGTAGATTCAAGGCACTCAACTTTATTGTGGAAGTTAGGACGAACCTGAAACAACGAGTAAGGAGATCTCTTCTTTTTCTGTGTATTAAAACTCATGTGAAATGCATAACTATATAGCTAACTGTTATCACTGCATTTCAGCAAATCAAATATGAACTTTCATCTTTATGTAAGAAGGACCACTCACAATATGACTGCTGTGTGGTTATCATGCTGTCCCATGGGACTGAGGTAAGCCATGTCCTCATGTTCTTTTGTAAAATCAGAAAACACTTTTCTCTCTGGCCTGCTCAAGTTCAAATCCAAACGCCTTATAATGTACGCTCATATCTTTTTTTGTAGGTGAGTCACAACCGATTCCCTGGTGCTGTGTATGGTGTGGACGGACAGCATGTCCCAGTTCAGCACATCACAAACTACCTCAATGGCCAGCATTGCCCGTCTTTACAGGGCAAACCCAAACTGTTCTTCATCCAGGCCTGCGGAGGAGGTAGCTAACGCAGAACATACAGTTAATATAACTCAGTAACAAAGCTTGTGTACATTTTCTTTATACTTTTGTTGAACATCTTTCAATTACAAACTATTATCACTGTTTAACACGTTTAACACCAATTCCAAGAAAGAATAATTATCAAAAAATAACTTGATATTAAATAGAAGGGGGTTTATTAAATATATAACGTAAGTACAAAATGAATTGGGTTTAGGTAGAAACACTTTTTGTTTAAAATGCTCTTTGGAAAAAGTTACATGCAAAAAAGATGTACCTTTATTGAAATGGCATAGTCATGTTAAATCTAAAAGAACATCTGGTATGTTTGAGAATCACATGATTTCAGTTAAAACATGACAACTGTTTTTTAAAAAAAAAATTCTGCTTCCTGCATATTACTGAAGTAATTCAGAGAGTCTTAAGGCACTCTTTTTTTGTTAACGATTAAAAGAAGATTTTCAATGGCAGAAAACTGAGCAAGATTTATATAATACAATTTGTTAAAACAAATATTCTGAACTCTGTTTTGCATAAAAAACACCAAACTAAACTATGATATTAGACCGGTATAACACCCTTTATAACTAAGTGCTCTTGCACCTATCCCAAAAACAAAATAACAAAGGTTTCTAAAATATTTAATTATATTTTTTGACAAAATACACACAGATAACCATCCAAATGAACACTTAAGAGTTCCCTGCCTGGATAAATATCTGTAATGAATCCATAAGTTAAACTTGTTGTTGCTCTTGTCCCGCAGGTGAAAGAGACACAGGCTTTGAGGTGTCCCCTGACGAGGTTGAACCCTCCCACGGTGGAGCGGATGATCAGACGGACGCCATCCCAATGTCGTCCAGCAGCGACTCTCTGAGCATGTCTGATGAACCAGATGCCAGAGTAACGCTGCCCACCCCCAGTGACATCCTGGTGTCCTACTCTACCTTTCCAGGTGTGTGTGTGTTGCAATTATTCACCTGATTTATAACTCTAGAGATAGACTTGCTTTGTATGTCCTTCTAATGCCTTTTGTGACAAACGCAGGTTATGTTTCCTGGAGAGACACCCAGTCAGGCTCCTGGTACGTGGAGACACTCAATGGTATTCTTGAGGGAAATGCTGCTACCGATGACTTGGTCACAATGTTGATGATGGTGAGCTTTTTACCATTTAGAGCTTTTTTAATTTCAAACATGGACACATCTGATTGTTGTTTGTGCTTTTTTTCAGGTCAACCATGATGTCTCTCAAAACTCAGCAAAAGGGCTCTACAAACAAATGCCTGGTTCCTTTAACTTCCTCCGCAAGCTTCTCTACTTTCAAACCCAAGCATAGCGGCAGAGTTCCGCTTTACATTTCTCAGTGTCACGTTCAGGAAAGGAAAGTTTACTTCATGGATGTAATTTCAAAGATTCAAAGGGTTTATTGTCATATGCACAATAGCTAGAGTGTAGTTGTTGGTAATGGAAATCTAAGCCTCAGGCTCCTCAAACAATGCAACGTACATACACTTGAGACATGAGAAAGAAAATAGTGCAAATAACATCATTGTGCAATTGGGATTTCTGAAGTGTATGAACTTGTTAAATTGTTTTACAGACATAATCATGTCTTAGTGTACATTTCTATTGTTTGTCATATCTTGCAATGTTTTTAATTGTTTTAACTTTTTGGGTAATGGTGTAGAAAATATTTATGTACAGTGAAAATGTTCTCCAGTTTATGGGCTTGGTGTCTTATTGACACTAGCAGCTGTCGAATTTCAAGAGTAGACAATCAACATAATGTTTAATTTGTACTCTGCAAATTGATATTAAAGACGTTGCTTTCTTATAAATGTTCATAAACAGATGTGAAGTTTTGTCTCTTCTAAAATACAACGCACAAATGAATGCAAAGTTATTTTTATCTTTATATCTGTATCGCTGCCTCTAATTTAAAGGTCACCTATTATGCAAAATCCAGTTTTTCATGTCTATTATACATAAACATGTGTCCCCTCTGTGTAAAGAGATTATCCATTTATATAAAAACCTGTCTGAAAATGAGCTGATCAGATTTTGGCCCCTTTATGATGTCATAACTTTTTTTGGCTTATGTAACCATTAGCCAATCACCAACTAATGTAACCCCTCCCCCCACCATATCACCTGAATCTCCTCCAAGAGCACCATTGTGTTCTTTTTAACCAAATATCTCTCTGAGGGGCGTGGGGAGGGGCTCCTTATTTTCATCTAAAGTAACGGTCAGAGAATCAGCTGTTTGTATATATCTGAGACCTATAATATATTGATGAAAAACAGTATAATAGGGGACCTTTAAAATGTTTTTCTCCATTCGTAGATCAATTCTTTTTTTAATTAAATAATTAGAAAGATACAGATTTTACCTTATTAAAATGTATTGATTTTGTTTATTTCACAGGCACAATGAACAGGAGGCAACAACATGTCTGTAGTTGCTGCAAAGTTTGTAGCCTAAAAATAGCATAAGATGAATACATAAGCAATAATAATCAGATGTAGGCTGTATCAATTACTGTAAAATTAAACAGGGATAGACATGGGCAGCAGTAAAAGCAGAGCAGATACATAACAATGTATTGAGCATTGGGTTTTTATGAGTTATGTAAGTATTTTTGTATAATAGTGAGACTATTTTAACACAATAGCTATGGTAATGGTCTTTCAGAGAAGACTTCATGACAAACTTTGTGAATCTGTTATACACTGCCACCATGGGTCACTATAATGTAAAAATGTTTCTAATTAATTTCAAGTCGCCTTAAATCAGCACACAGCTTTAAACAGATGTGTTTCACTTATACCCTGAACAGCCTCAAAGAAACACTAACATGGTTGTAGACTATTTTCACTTCTTCATATTTTAATATAAATTAATTCAGTTTAGGTCTTAATTCTGGACAATAAATGAAAAAATGTCACAATTAAATGTTTCCAATTATTGACAGTCTTCGAACGATAAAAATAACTTTTCAAAACGTTTACACATAAATAATGCTAAATCTCCTATTTAATACTCTTGATTTGATATTGAACACTTCATGTGATTTACTTGTTAATGCAAACTTCCATAGTTGGTCACTTAAGTAAAGAACTCCTCTTAGTAATACTACCTAAAGGCTTGGTTTGAATATGATAATGACGGTGTCATCTAATTCTAACTAAAGTGATAAATAATAATAAAGCTTTATTTGTAGAGCACTATTCATACACTAGGTGTAGCTCAAAGTGCTTTAACAAAATGGAACACATCAAAAATTAAACAGAAAACAAGAAATTCAATTCAGGTCAAACATTAAGACCTTTTTGAGCACAAAATTACAATTCAGGGAACACAAGGAGTTAAAAAAAAGGAATGATAATAAAAAAGTAAAATTAAATAACTAATGATCCAAAAGTTCCAACAGATAACCCAAGAGGACATAAAGCAAAATTAAAAAAATATCTCTTATTTTAAAAGACTAACTAACGGGTAATGTCGTAATCAAAAGCTACGTCTTCAGCTGTCGTTTAAAAATGATTTTATTTTGGGTGAATTTAGGAATATTTTTGAAAGCCTGCTTACAAGGACCTTAGGGCTTGTCCAGGGACATACAACGACAGAGAATCCGTGATATATGAGGGTGCCAAACCATGAAGAGTAACGTAGCTAAAACAGGAGTAATGTGCACATTTTTCTTGTTTTTGATAAAAGCCTATAGCAGCAGAGTTTTGAATAAGCTTCAGTTTTTCAATCGACTTTTTGGGAAAACCTGTAAAAAGAAAAGAGTAGTCCAACCTACTTTAAATGAATGCATGAGGTGTGTCAGTGTCTTGTTTATTTAAAAACAGGACGCACTTTGGCAATATTTCTTAAAGAGAAATGTACAGTAAAAGCAACTCTGGAATGCAATGGAGCCACCCATGCTTTGCACAATCTGGTTCTACCAAGATCTTTGTTTTGACAAACTATTGCATACCAAGTATGTTTTTGCCCTATGTGTCAAGTCATCATGGCGAAAACATTGTTAGGCTGTAATCTGAAGTTGTTTTTCCAACTTCCTCTTAGCCTCACATGTTTTAAAAACAAGTCCTGCATATGAGGGTTGCTTGAGAAGTCGCTGTTAGCATACTGAAACCACAAAAAGATCACAATAAACGTGTAAATGTGTAAAATATAATCTGTTAAATCAGCCGCATGTTTCTTGTCTGTTTGTGATACATTTTTCTTATAACTTGATATCGAGCTAAGGATTCAACAGAAAATGAAAGAAATGTCTGTGCTTAAGCAGAGCTCCACTTCAGTGGCTCTCTGTGTCTGATGTTTTTCTGGGTCTTCAAGGAAGTCCAGAAAACAAAAATAAGTGCTTGAGTGTTCAAGGAAGACAACTCAAAATGGCAATACAATAGATAATCATCAGTTTGCAGGAACAACCATCTCATTTATGTAAAAGAGGAGGAAACTGAGAAACCTGTTAAGCCTAAAATATGTTTCAGTTTTTCAACTAAAATCTGTGTCTCAACCCAATGAAAAACCTTTCTTCCTTATAAGGTGTTCATTTGCAGTGTTGGGCAAGTTACTTCCAAAATGTAATACATTAAAATTACTTATTACTGTCTTTTTTAAGTAATAAGTTACATTACAATATTACTGTCTCTGAAATGTTATGAGTTACACTACTTTTATATTACTTTTGAGTTACTTTCACCAAAATAACCGCAAAATAATGGCAAGGTATTTTAAATGCTAAAATGTAGTTTAGTGCAGCAACTGTGTAGGCCCTTAAGGCTACTAACAATTTACTTTATTTATTACAAGGCTTAGTTGAATACTCGACTCTGATTGGTCAATTCCGTTGCTAAGGAGGATCAAGAAAGAGAAAGTAAAAGAGGGTAAAAGACGGAGCGCTGGACGTCAGATAAATGAACAGAAGAAGACAGACAAGAAGTAAAGACTAACAGGAACACGGTATGGGTTCTGCATTGTTTAAGGACTTGTTAGTGGATCAGAAACTGTGAACAAAGTTGTTGTTGTCGCAGTTCCAGCCGTTGGTGCACCGTGGAATGGAGTTTTGTTTTTTTTCTTAGCGGAAGAAATACGATCATTTTAAGTCAATAAAATCATTTCAATTAATATTGGGAGTCGATTCCTTAGTTTGTTTAGTATCTGGCCATGTAATAAGCGGGATAATGTGCAGCGACTTGGTCATTATGGAGAAAAGAACACCCTTCAGGCTCATCAAGATCAGCCTGACTGATTACGTAAACACCAGAGGCCTGAGGCCTGTACGACGAAGCCGGTTCAACCTAATAAAGGTCTCTACACACCAACCTGAGACCAAAGAACGCGTACCGAAGGCGTCCCGACTTTTACGTCAGCTACGTCGGGCTTCGTTGGCTTCGTCGGATAAAGGCCTCTACACACCGGCCCGACTTTGGGAGTCAGAGGCCGTCCGAAGCCGTCAGAGGCAGTCGGGCATTCGCGTCGCACTACTTAGGTTGGTGTGTCGTCTCTTTACGGCACATTTTCAACCCTCCCGCCTCCTCCCGCCGCCAATTCAACATGTTGAATCGGCGGCGGGAGGCCGCGGGAGGCCAAAGAACGTCGGGACAAATCAATCACTCTGATTGGCTGTTCAGCTTAGCGAATCAGTGCATCAGAAGTGAAGCGGAAGTGAGGGACCAAAACAAACGATAAGAAGGCACACACAGACGGCTAATCTTCCTCATTTTCATCTCACCCGGACGCAAGAGTTTCTTTTTTATCATGACGGCATGGAATGAAGAAAGTGAAGACCAACTGATCAGGCTGTGTTTGTTTGTTTATATTACTAAGTCTGTTCTTCTTCTCTCGGTGTATAAAACGCAGTCTGTCTTCCGGTTGTTGCCTCTTTTGAATGACGAATACACACTACCGCCGCCTGCTGGTAAGGAGAGTTATTGCCACTCGTCGGCTGAAGTATTTGCGGTGTGTTCGTAGGCGGGCGGCTTTATCCGACGAAGCCAACGAAGCCTGACTTAGCTGACGTAAAAGTCGGGACGCCTTCGGTACGCGTTCTTTGGTCTCAGGTTGGTGTGTAGAGACCTTAAAGCCGCCCTGATTTGTCCCGACGTTCTTTGGCCTCCCGCGGCCGATTCAACATGTGTGTAGAGTGTGTAGAGGCCTTAAAGGCCCGACTTTGGGAGTCAGAGGCCGTCCGAAGCCGTCAGAGGCAGTCGGGCATTCGCGTCGCACTACTCAGGTTGGTGTGTCGTCTCTTTACGGCACATTTTCAACATGTTGAATCGGCCGCGGGAGGTTAAAGAACGTCGGGACAAATCAATCACTATAAAATAAAGTGTATTAAATAAGGGCACCTTTCAAAACATTCAATGTCACCTTAAAATAAATTAAAAAATAAAATATGAGTGGCATTACAATACAAAAATGTGTTGAGTAGGAAACCACAGAGGAAAATTACATTCAAAGGAGCAATTAAAGCGAGTGAAGCTAGTTTGAACAAATTATCTTTTAGGCTTGATTGAAAATAACACAGTGTCTGACATTATCATATATGTTATATCATTACTGTTATATCATTGCTTACTATTCGTGGTTATCAAGTATCAGACACTTAAACAACAGATAAGGTTTTAAGAAATAGGACTATACTGACAAATGACATCTTATCCTTTCATTGTCTGTTCTGTAGGAAGGAGGAACATAACAGAGTGGGACTACACTTAAAAACGGAAGTTTGTTCCAATACGAAGATTGTGTCCTTAAAACGAGCCACCTTGCAATTGTATGCACATTATTTATTCAGCCGTTTGCTGTTTAATCTGATGGGAAATATATCATTCAAAAGAGAGAAAAAAGCTTAGAAAACTAGGCGAACGCTCAATACACGCAATGACGTCACCTTTGCGTGTCCCCGCGAACAGGGCTTCAATCTACGGCAAGCCTTCAACCCAACAACACCAGCCAAAATCACCGACTGTGTGAACGTGAAAATGAATAGAATATCACCTCCCATCTTCAGAGCAATCTGACTAATATAACATTAGCGTTAAAAAAGCTTACTTAAATATCTGCCACAACACAAGTAACCGGATCAAAGTAACATTACGTACAGTCCGCGGCACTGTGAGTGCAGACGTCGATGTGTCCCATTATCATTCATATCACATCATATCACATCATAATGTATCATATATTTCCTTATCTGAGTCAGCTTCTTGAGCCGTATCTGGCCGTGCAACACTCACAGTGTCACATACTGTATGGAGAAGTATTATTTTAAGCAACACATTAAGTTGACGAAACACACTCGAGTCAAATGTAATTAAAGTCAGATCCACTCGTGTCTTAGACGGTGCAGTGATATCATAAACCTGTTAATGAACACATTCAAACACTTTTTCTTTTACCAGCTGTATTCAACTTGCAGGTGCAGCTATGTGGCTTTGATCCTGGATAAAGTGTTTAAGTCATGGATGTTTAAAGTTTAACGTCTTCATATTTGTCTAATATTATAGTTGACTTTTCATTCAGGAAGTATGACGCACTGCGCTGTCAGTACGCTTGTCCATGTTTGTGATTGGTCGAATGCTCCAAATACCACCCCTTTCATGTGAACGCGCACCTAACTAGATAGGACACGGCTGGTTTGAGCGATCCACTTGATAACCCGCGTCGTAGTACCGTTTAGCGAGAGCGCGTATGTTTTGGATTAGGCCAACCGGCTAACTCAAACATATCCAGGTTATGTTGAACCGGCTTCGTAGTACAGGCCTCTGGTTTACTAATCTACCGGCACAATTTTCCTCTGGTGTCGGAATGTCTCGCGATGTTAGTGAATTCTTAAAAAACAAAACTCCATTTCATTTCGGGTTAAAATGAGTTGTAACTGCGTTACTGAGAATTGTAACGGGTAGTATATTACCCAAATTACATTAGTAATGCGTTACATTACTTCGTTACAGCAAAAAGTGATACATTACGGTAACTCCGTTACTTTTGTAACGCGTTACACCCAACACTGTTCATTTGTCATACCTACATGCCATGTAAAGAATGTCAAATGTTTTGTATAAAAGGCAAGGTCAGTTCTTCACCTGGCAGAAAAACCGAGTAACCATCAGTCCTGCTATCTACGACTAGAGCTTCTAGAAAACATGCTTCGCTTCAGAGTCAGTGCAACCCTGCGTAAGTACACAGCCGACTAACGACTAAAACAATACTTATGTGGGTTCAAGTAAAATACAAATGATAATAGATTCTATCTTGATAAAGAAGCCAAAGTATTTATTTAAAAAAAATATATAGAGTATAGATTTATATATATATAAATATTCATATATATAAATTATCTTTAAAACCTTAAAGAAAAATTGATGTTGGGCTGACACCGTTTCACAGTGATGTCTCTTTTGCAGTTCTGGCAGCAACATGTTTGCTCATGATGAAGACAGGTAAATATCTGAGGAGGTGTGATCGCAACAGTGATTGCATTTGTTTTCTACAAACAGTATGAGGTTTGAACACACTCAAATAACTTCTGTCATTTTAGTGTTTGGCACAGAGAGAGTAACCACCTGTGGCGGCGTCGAAAATGTCCATCGCCTGAGCTGTGGTACGACTTAACTCTCTGTGTACACTGTGCAAAAATCATACCCATAAAAGCAAATATAATGAAGGGATTTTTCTTGTTTCTTAATTTCCTCAATTACTGTGTAAAAGATACTGGAGTGATCGTTGTGAAGGATGCACTGTATGGACGCAGAGACAGCGAGACTTGCATTGAGGGAAGACCTCATTCACAGATCTCAAATACACACTGCTCTATGGACGGCACACTGGACATCATCAAGTTGAGGTACACATTTCGTGTAATATCATATTATTTATTTGGCTGATCGAAGTTGCATAAAGAAGTGGAAGAGCAAAGATATTTGACTGAATTTATGGAACAATTACATTATACTGTATATTAAACAAGAGTTTTACACTCTCAAGTCCTAGTTTCACATTATATATTGCACCTAAAGCTTGGGGTTGACATAAGTCCAGGTTACTACATTATTTACTTTGCTTTTACTCTGCGCTGAAGCAAACATACTCCTAATTTGTTTCCTACAGCTGTGACGGCAAGACGGAGTGTGAACTAAACCCAAGAGTCTTATCTAAGGATCCCTGTGTTGGCACCGCCAAATACCTGGAAACCACCTATGACTGCTTCCCAGCAAGTGAGTCACATGTCTGCAATAAACTAACAGTAAAAACAAAGCTTTATAAAGTATCACCCCAGCCACAAACTGTTCTGTCTGCTGCCGTCTGGCAGGCAGTACCGCAGCATCCGGACTAAAATCACCAGACTCAGGGACAGTTTCATCCCACAGGCAATAAGACTATGAAACACCTGAACTTGAAACAACATCATAACATTAATCTGGCTGCTACTTAGAAATTATTTATCTAATATATCATTCCAATCACTTGCACTTTTTCCTTTTGTATTTACTATTTACTTGCACTATTTTTTTTCTGTTTATCTGTTTTATTGTGTTGCACTGTTGGAGGAGCCTGTGACCTAAGATTTTCATCGTCATAACTACACTGTAGCTATGCACGTATGACCAATAAAAACCTTGAACCTTGAACTTGAACCTATTATAATGTGATGTCTGATGTGATTCAATCATGTTATTTTGACAGTTAACTTTGATACGTGTGAGGGCTCTTTGGCACACCTCCAGTGCGGTAAGAAGCCTAATGATATTCTCAATACATCTATAAATCTACATTACAGTTCTGTCATACGTTGCCAATTGTCGTGTTCTTTTTGACAGATGAAGGAACGATTATATATATCTACGGTGCTAACTACGGACGCCATGACCATACCACCTGCTCTTACAATCGGCCCACTTCCCAGCTTCAAAGAATCGACTGCTCTGACCATTCTCGCAAAGTTGCTAACATGTAAAGCTGCACAGCCTTTGTTAATATAGGGAGAACTATTTTATAAGCTTCATAACAATAAACATTTGCATTTAAAAGCAGCTAAAAACGCAAAAATAGGAATCTGCAAAATATTTTGTGACATACGATACTTTCTGATTGAAAGGCTGTGATTTTTATTTGAACCTATATGAAATATCTTTAGGTTTACACCATAGACTGTATATGTGGGTCTATTCACTCATGTCACTCTCCATCCACAGCTGCAATGGAAAAAACAGCTGCACTATCAGTGCAACCAATTCCGAGTTTGGAGACCCTTGTGACGGCACTTACAAGTACCTGGAGGTTGCTTACACTTGTGTAAGTATCTCAAATGTCTACAAAGTGTTGCTAGCACACTTCTGAAAAAAAGGCCAATTACTAAAACCTAAAAGACAATTTTACAGCGATGAAAGCCATCACGTTTTATGCTGTCCGTTGTTTAAAGTATTTGTCTGAAATCATATTTATTGTTCATTGCAGATCCTACAACCTGAGCAGCTTCCAAACAATTAACCTGTTGACATAATGAAATGGCAGGCACATCACAATAAACCCCATGGAAACGAGATGGTGCATCTCAAAGTTTTCCTCTTAATAAACATGCATTGAAAAGAATATGTCAATTTGTTCATGTGTTGTTCATCATTTATATTTATATTAGAATACCAATGTAGAGTAGTTTCACCCATACAGGTTGTGTTAAGGTTTAACGTTTTGATGGATTGAAGTGATGCAGTTTGTGTTCCCACATTGTTTAGGAGTTAGCATTAGCACTGTAGCTACAATGGCTAAGAAAAACTTAGACGTACAGACACTCAAGCTAAACAGCAAACACTGTGTGTGGTATATGAAATAAAATGAAAGAAGGAGTATATTTTATTAAGTCTAATTCAGACATTTGTTGCTGCTGCTTAAAGGGTGACTGCCATTTTTAAAGTAATAGTAGTATCACAAATAAGTTACCAGTCCAAAAAATGTTTTAATTTCACCCACAGAAAACGTTTCTTCATTTGGTAAATAATACAAAAATGTTGATATTTGCTCAATGTTGACATATTGATCATGCTTTTGAGAAAGCAGCACTAAGGATTTATTAATATTTAACATGTGGTCCAAAAATGTTGTCCATTAACCAAAGAGATTCGTAAAAAAAGGATGTAAAAGTATGTAATGTTTTAACATGTTGTCAATCCTTTGCCTTAATGTCCCACATCTTTAATCTGCCAATTGAGATGTAATGCAAAAATGCAAATCATGAACTGATTTTGCTTGTTTTTTACCTTATTTATTAGTTTATTTAATTTTTCCCTAGGAATGTTTAGGAATGTGTAAGTTTCTATGCTCTTCTTCTTGCGTTAAAACAGCCTTAGTAGTTTTGGAAAAACTAAGGGTTAAATGAAAAGGAAATTACATACCATTTATTTGCCTTTACTTAATTGGAATTTTAAGTCTTGCTTTGAATGCTTTGGGGTGATTTTAATAGGATGTATTGTGTGGACTGTTAGGCAGCAGTGGGCTACTCTTTAAGGGATATTTGGTTTCTTTGTAGTGGGGTTGTATGAGAAACTTATCCACAGACATTTACCTACATTAGGTGTAGATAATGCTTCAGTTCCCTGTTTCAAAAGAGCTGTGAATGTATGAAGCTCCATTTCAAGTTCGCACAGCAACAACCTACTGAGGCTATGTGTGGTACAGAGGAAAGCATGATGTGGAATGCAGCATGAGAAGGGCCACAACTATGAGGTTAAGCAACTGCTTAAACAACAACAACATTTTGTCAAAGAAACAATTATCATGTATTTAGATACACTAAAAAGGTAGGGTACTAACAGAACAAGACAAAATCCTGGGTAAAATCAAAAATGACATAATAAGAGAAAATGTGTTCTTACATCACTCCCCTGAACTATGCTAATAAAGTGTAAAATGCAGTTCTGTTTTAAACATTATGCAGTTTCAGAACATGCTGTACAACCAGACACTTAAATATTGATATGAAGTGACTGATGTTTTTCTGGTTCTTCAAGGAAGTGCAGACACAGAACAAACAGCAATGAAACAAAAACATGAGTTTGCAGGATCCTCAATCAGGTTATTGTAAAAGAACAGCACCTGAACATTGTTTATTCTAAAAGATTAAGACATTGTAAATCAATCAAAAATCTTGGTCTCTTTTTATTGTGAAATGTTTTCGACATCAGACAGTGGAAGTAAGTGTCCTCTTCTAATAGGGTTACACCTTAATTAGGAATGCCAGTCTATATTTTTGTATAAAAGACAAGGTTGGCTTTCAACCAGCAGAAAAACCCAGTGACCATGTTTACGTATAATTATTTAAGAAGCACGTTCGACTCTCTGCTCTTGCAAAAGCTTTTAAAATGTTGAACATTTACCAACTCAATTTCTTTCTACCATAAAGGAAGATTGTTCAAGCGTTTAATGCTCTTATCAACATGGAAGTGAACAAATATTAAAATATCTAATTGCAATAAATCACATGATTGTTCATAGTTAAAAACAAAGTTATCGCATATTATGTAATATTTGTTTTTGAATGTTTTACTGTTCAAAATGTTTTTTTCTGCATGTTGTCCCCTTTCTGCCTTGTATGTGCATCTTTAGCTTATTCATGAATAAAGACATTTTTTTTTAATGTAAAAGTGCCTTTTGTAAGTACAATAAATTATGATTTTCTGAGCAACAGGAGATGAAAAAAAACGGTATCGACATTTACCATTGTGAATATCTCAAGGTAAACAAAGTGATGATGTTTCTTTTGCAGTGCTGGCAGCAACATGTTTGCTCATGATCACCACAGGTAAATATCTCAGGGGATACGATAACAATGATCCTTGGTTTCTACATACAGTATGTGGCTTGAACACACTTCAAATTAACATCTGTCATTTTAGTTTTTTGCACAGAGAGAGCAATCACCTGTGGAATAGGTGGAAATGTCCATCGCCTGAGCTGTGGTATGCCTGGCCTCTTTAAGTCATTCTGTCCACTGTGCAAAAATGATAACCATACAAACAAGAATACCAAAGGGATTATCCGTGTTTCTTGATAATCTGTTTTACTGTGTAAAGATGCAGTGTTTGGACGTTCAGATAGAACGACCTGTGGAAAGGGAAGACCTTTTCCACAGCTCTCCAACACACGCTGCTCTTTGAGGGGAACAGTGGACGTCGTCAAGGTATAGGCCTACTTTACTAAAAGTATTTCAAATGCATTTCCTTAAATGTATATGTGGATCAGCTTTGATAAGCAATCATTAATTTTACCAGCTGTAAGCGTTCCCCACTACTAATTTGGACAATCTCAGATGCCTACAGAAATGGAAGAACAAAGATATTTTACTTAAGCAAAAAGCAAAGTGTAAAATACTCTTAAAATTAAAAGTAGGCTATATTGCATTTAAAAGATATGAAAGTATTTTAATTTTCCTTTTATTTTTGCACATCCCCTTATAAATATACAGTGTCCAGCCCGTGCTAACGCGCGAACAGCCCAAAATACTTACATTAGGAGAAACGCGTTGAAGATCGGTTATAGCCCAATATTAGCCCCTTAAAAAATGAGTATGGCCATTGATATTAGCCCACAATGTTTTCTGGGTCCAGGGTTTACTTTAAGTATGGGGTTTAAATAGTAAAGTCTCCAATATTACTACAGGTTACTAAAGTATTTACACAATTTTACTTTTGGTGTACTTTTACTTTGTGCTGAAGCAAATATACGCCTTGTTTGATTCCTACAGCTGTAACGGCAGGAGGGTGTGTGAACTAAAGGTCCGTGGCATTGTTCATTCTGATCCCTGTCCTGGGACCGCCACATACCTGGAAACCACCTACTACTGCTTGCCAGCAAGTGAGTCACATCTCTGCAACTAAACAAAGCTTTATAAAATATTATAGTGTGTAATGTCTAATCATTCAATCATTTTATTGGCACACCTCCATTGCGGTAATCATTGTCTATATTTTAACATTTATGGTATGGGCAGAATGATATTGAAAAAACATCTCTAAATCTACAATATATTTCTATTTTACTGCGCTGCCAATTGTTTGTGTTCTTTTTTTACAGATGAAGGACAGATTTTATTTGTCTACGGTGCTCACTATGGACGCCATGACAAGACCACATGTTCTTATCTTATCAATGGCCTGCTTCAAAGATCGAAAACGTTGCCTGCTCCAGCCCTGCTCACTTAGGCCCCGTCCACACGGAGACGAAACGGGTGTTATCCGCTATAGTTCTTTATCGTATGGACGGTTCGTCCACACGAGGCCGTAACGGAGCCGCGGAAACAGAGCTATGGCGGCAAATCTCTGTCATAAATCGCGAGGGCATATGAGATCCACGCGAGCACAAGTCAAGCAGCCGCGGACGTATATTATTTTCGCGAGCACTAAAACGGCACTCGCGCGAGAGCAATATTGAAGCCTGAAGGGGAGAAACATGCAGCCTTGAGCATGTGCAGCATCTACATGAGCTCTCCTTGGTCTCCAGCGCTCTCGCGAGCAATTCCTGCTCTTCTGCTCGTGAAACTCTGGCCTGCTCTCACTCGCGGAGAAATTTTAGGAAGTGGGCGTACCGTGTCCCAGTAACCCCAAATCTAATTGGTTACACCCCTCCTTTTTTATGATTGGCCCTTGTCTAGATTTAAACCAAGAAGTACTTTTTGTCCCTCTCCGACGTGATGAAATATGGCTGTGGAAACGTCTCACGTAAGTTACTTTACTTTACTAATGATTGTTTTAATTAAAGACATGCTTTTGTATTCTGTGGTTATTCCACAAGAGCCGTCCTTACTTATAAATGGGTCCATGTACGTTTTGTCAGTTTGATTTTTTTTGGCTTTTGGTTTAAACGAAAAATCAAACTGACAAAACGTACACGGACCTAAATGGATTGAGTTTTTTAGATATTACATTTTTATACATATTTTTCAAAAGTATTCAAACAATTCTAAAAAAGGAGGAGGGTTATAACCAATTAGATTTGGCGTTACTGGGACACGGTACGCCCACTTCCTAAAATTTCTCTGCGAGTGAGAGCAGGCCAGAGTTTCACGAGCAGAAGAGCAGGAATTGCTTGCGAGAGCGCAGGAGTCCAAGGAGAGCTCATGTAGATGCTGCACATGCTCAAGGCTGCATGTTTCTCCCCTGCAGGCTTCAATATTGCTCTCGCGCGACTGCCGTTTTAGTGCTCGCGAAAATAAAATACGTCCGCGGCTGCTTGACTTGTGCTCGCGTGGATCTCATATGCCCTCGCGATTTATGACAGAGATTTGCCACCATACAGAGCCCTCAAACGATAACGCATCTGTGGTGTCTAGACATTTATGTTAAGTTAATTTATTTAGTTCAGTCTTTTGTCTTTTGCCTTTTGCTCTGTCTTGTGATTTCCTGTTGTATTTTGTAGTAACCTTTCCCTCTCGTTTCAGAATCCTTCCTGCCCTTGTGTGTTTTCCCTCCAGTGTGATTGTCAGCCCCTCCCTTAATTGTTGCCACCTGTGTCCCCTTACCCAGTGTGTATATATAGTCTGCGTCTCCCTTTGTCCTGTGTCAGTTCGTCTTGTCTCACCGAGCCTGCCAGTCATTCCTGGACCGCACTAAGAATTTTGATAGACTCTTTTTGTTTCTTTGTTAAGATCCTCCAAGTGAGCGTTTTGTGTTTTGCCTTTAAGTAAATACGTTGTTAAACCTGACCTGTTTCTGGTGTCGTGCGTTTGGGTCCTGAGCCTTGTGGCAGTCTTAACAGTACGAACTGACCAAAGTATGGACCCAGCCGACCCAGACAGGCTCAGAGCAGCTCTGCGCTCCCAAGGCACGCTTTTGTCTCAACATGACGATCAGCTGAAATCAATTGACCAGGGAGTGAGAGAATTGAGTGGTCATCAAGACAGCTTCCAAACATCCGTGAACAGCCAAGTCAACCACATGGCAGATCAGCTTGTCCGTATCCTTGCTCACCTGGAAGCTGGATCTCAAACCTCTTCCGCTGCTGCGCCCCTGCCTGAGGCTGTGAATCCTGTGGCTCGTGTGGTCCAAGAAACTATTCCTTCTTCATGCTCTCGTCTCGCATCCCCAGAGAAATTCTCCGGTGACTCAGGTGACTGCCGCCTTTTTTAGTCCAATGCGACCTGCATTATCAACATCAGCCTTCTGCCTTTCCAACAGACCAGTCTAGGATAGCTTTCATGATAACACACCTGACTGGTAGAGCAGCAGCCTGGGCTACAGCAGAGTGGGCCAGAGACTCCCCTTTGCAGAACACTCAGACTGTTTACTGATTCACTGAAAAAGATTTTTGATCGTACAGCACCAGGGGAGAGAAGCGGCTAAAGCTCTAGTTCAACTTAAGCAAAGAAATCAAAGAGTGTCTGATTATGCCATAGAGTTTAGGACAATAGCAGCAGACAGTGGCTGGAATGATCTGGCCTTGCTGGACGCCTTTGTAAATGGACTTTCAGGCCTTGTCAAAGATCACTTAGCCCCATTAGATCTTCCAGAAGATTTAGACTCTGTGATTGCTCTGGCTATACGAATAGATAATAGACTCTGGGAGAGACAAAAAGAAAGAGAACAACCTGCAGTTCGTTCACCAAGCTCCAGAGGGCCTCCTCGTGGCATCCGGATGGGGGAGGATTCTTCCGGGGTCTGGATCAAGCCTCCTTTGACAACGCCATCCACCGCATCAGAGGAACCCATGCAACTTGGCCGAGCAAGACTTTCACTGGAGGAGCGTGAACGGCGCCTCCGCCAGGGCCTGTGTTTCTACTGTGGGCAGCGTGGACACCTGATGGCCGCTTGCTCACTAAAAGACGGGGCTCCCCAGGCAAGAGGAGGGCGCTGGTGAGCCGACTAACTTCAGACAACTCTCCTCGTACGCTGACTCCTATCCAAATGAAATTAGGTAAGCAGACCTTAACACACAATGTTCTCATTGATTCAGGAGCAGACGAAAGTTTAATGGACTGGAGCCTTGCCAAAAGCTTGAACATTGTCACCATGCCCTTAGCTCAAACTTTAAATGCCAGCGCCCTTGATGGAAGATTATTGTTTCAGGTCACTCACCACACAGAGCCCGTCCAGGTTATCATAAATCACAACCACACAGAATTCATGACATTCCATTTATTCGACTCCGCCCAACACCCTCTGATTTTAGGCTTCCCATGGTTGAAAAGACATCCTCATATGACTGGCGTTCCGGTAGGGTGAGGGGTTGGGGAAGAGAATGTAAGCATACATGTTTGGCCTCACCAGGAGAAGTTGAAAGGCTGTCTGTAGGAAGGGTTACTTCAGGGAGTGAGGTAGAGACTAAGCAAGTTACCCATGACCATGCATCTGACTTACCAGACCTGCCCAATGTTCCCTCCTGTTACCACAACCTGAGGGAGGTTTTCAGTAAGGCTCGGGCCTCTACGTTGCCTCCTCATCGACCTTATGACTGTGCAATTGACTTGCTACCGGGTGCACCCATTCCCAAGGGACGTCTATACTCAATCTCTGGTCCTGAAAGACAATCTATGACGGATTACATTGACTCATCTCTGAAGGCGGGCCTCATTCGTCCATCGTCTTCTCCTGCTGGTGCCGGATTCTTCTTCGTAGGTAAAAAAGATGGATCCCTCCGACCCTGCATAGACTACTCTCCCCTGAATGATATAACGGTAAAGAATAGGTACCCTCTCCCCCTCATTTCCACTGCTTTTGAACTGTTGAAAGGAGCTAAGATCTTTACAAAACTTGACTTGAGGAATGCCTATCACTTGGTCAGGATAAGGGAGGGGGACGAATGGAAGACTGGATTCAATACCCCCAGTGGCCACTATGAATACTTAGTTATGCCATTTGGGCTAACTAATGCTCCTGCTGTATTTCAGGCTCTTGTGAATGACGTGCTCAGACAATATTTGAATCATTTTGTGTTTGTCTACCTGGATGATATATTGATTTTCTCTCCTGATGAAGAGTCCCATGTTGAGCATGTCCGCCAGGTCCTCCAACGCCTTCTGGAAAACCAGCTATTTGTGAAGGCTGAGAAATGTGATTTTCACAAAACCTCTGTCTCATTCCTGGGCTTCATCATTGCTCCGGACCAGGTCAAGATGGATCCAAGCAAGGTCAGTGCTGTCGCAAATTGGCCCACACCCACCAACAGGAAAAAGGTACAGCAATTTCTTGGTTTTGCTAACTTCTACAGACGCTTCATAAGGAATTTTAGCTCCATAGCTGCACCTCTCCACGCACTCACCTCAACCCATGTTCAGTTTTTGTGGACTCCACAGGCCGACAAAGCTTTCCAGGAATTGAAAAGACTGTTTACCTCTGCTCCTATTCTCATCATTCCTGATCCACAACGGCAGTTCGTGGTGGAGGTGGATGCCTCCAATGATGGAGTTGGGGCTGTGTTGTCACAACAATCAGCCAAGGACAGCAAACTCCACCCATGTGCATTTCTGTCACGTAAGTTAACACCTGCTGAACGCAACTATGACGTAGGCAACAGAGAACTTTTGGCAGTTAAAATAGCGCTTGAGGAATGGAGACATTGGCTGGAGGGGTCAGAGCAACCATTCATAGTTTGGACGGATCATAAAAACCTTGAGTACATCCGAAAAGCTAAAAGACTGAACTCACGTCAGGCAAGATGGGCTTTGTTCTTCACCCGTTTTAACTTTTCCTTGTCATTTAGACCCGGTTCACAAAATGCCAAGCCAGATGCACTTTCTCGTGTTTTTGATCCTGAACCCTCGGCCAAGGAACCAAAGTCCATTCTTCCACTGAACTGTGTGGTTGGAGCGGTAACTTGGCCAATAGAAACAGAGGTGAAAAGAGCTAACGGTGAGAGCCCGACACCTAGGGGTTGCCCCCCAAATAGGTTGTTTGTTCCTGTATCTGTGCGTCCTAAGGTCATTCAATGGGCTCACACCTCGCTGCTCACCTGCCATCCAGGGGTTAAAAAAACTGTGTACTGCATCAAGCAACGGTTCTGGTGGACATCTATGGAAAGGGATGTCAAGGAGTATGTGGGCGCCTGCACCATCTGCGCCAGGAATAAAACCTCTTCCAGGCCCCAGATGGGTCTGCTCAAACCGCTGCCTATCCCCAGTCGACCCTGGTCCGACATCTCAGTGGACTTTGTCACCGGACTGCCAGAATCCAAAGGTAACACCACCGTCCTCACGGTGGTGGATAGATTCTCTAAAATGACACATTTTATTGCTTTGCCTAAACTGCCATCGGCCAAAGAAACGGCTGAAGTTTTGTTGCACCATGTTTTTCGTCTCCACGGCTTTCCCAGGGACATCGTGTCGGACCGGGGCCCTCAGTTTGTCTCCCGTTTCTGGAGGGAGTTTTGCAGCCTCATCGGGGCCTCTGCCAGCCTCTCTTCCGGCTACCATCCCCAATCAAATGGACAAACGGAGAGACTTAATCAAGAACTAGAAACCTGCCTCCGGTGCCTGGTGTCCCAAAACCCAGCTTCTTGGAGTAAACACCTCACGTGGGTAGAATACGCCCACAACTCATTGCCCACCTCTGCCACCGGTTTGACCCCGTTCCAGTGCGTCTACGGTTACCAACCTCCCATGTTCTCCGAGACAGAGAAAGAAGTCATGGTTCCCTCGGCACACGCGCTGGTCAGGCGCTGTCATGGCATTTGGACTTCAGCACGTCGGGTCCTCCTGAGGACTTCGGCCCGCATGAAGAAAGCGGCTGATCAGCATCGCCGTCCTGCTCCTGATTACAGACCGGGTCAGAAAGTGTGGTTATCCACCAGAGACTTGCCCCTGAATGTAGCCTCCAGGAAGCTGGCACCAAGATTTGTAGGCCCATTCACTGTGTCCAAGTGTATTAACCCTGTGTCTGTTCGCTTGCGCCTGCCTAGGTCACTCAGAGTCCATCCAACATTCCATGTGAGTAAACTCAAGCCGGTCAAGGAAAGCAAGATGGTTCCCGCTTCCAAGCCCCCCCCTCCTCCCAGGATCATTGACGGGGGTCTAGTCTACACCGTCAAGCGTCTGCTGAAAGTCAGAAAACGAGGAAGGGGTCAACAGTTTTTAGTGGACTGGGAGGGTTATGGCCCGGAAGAGCGGCAGTGGGTCCCATCCAGCTTCATAGTGGACCAGGACCTGATAAAGGATTTTTACAAAAGCCATCCTGAACTCTCTGGGCCGTCCGGAGCCGTCCGTAAAGGAGGGGGTACTGTGGTGTCTAGACATTTATGTTAAGTTAATTTATTTAGTTCAGTCTTTTGTCTTTTGCCTTTTGCTCTGTCTTGTGATTTCCTGTTCTATTTTGTAGTAACCTTTCCCTCTCGTTTCAGAATCCTTCCTGCCCTTGTGTGTTTTCCCTCCAGTGTGATTGTCAGCCCCTCCCTTAATTGTTGCCACCTGTGTCCCCTTACCCAGTGTGTATATATAGTCTGCGTCTCCCTTTGTCCTGTGTCAGTTCGTCTTGTCTCACCGAGCCTGCCAGTCATTCCTGGACCGCACTAAGAATTTTGATAGACTCTTTTTGTTTCTTTGTTAAGATCCTCCAAGTGAGCGTTTTGTGTTTTGCCTTTTAATTAAATACGTTGTTAAACCTGACCTGTTTCTGGTGTCGTGCGTTTGGGTCCTGAGCCTTGTGGCAGTCTTAACAGCATCCCAAAGTGGGAAGGTCTGGTAACGTAACGCTTGCGGCACCGTGTGTACGCCCTAAACGATCATAGCCCCGCCTCTCCCCACCTCTCCTGCTCACCCCCGCATCACCCGCGTCATTGCTGATGCATTTCGCCGCCAACAACTACAACAATGGGGGATCACATCGTTGCGTTCGTGCTCCAGACGATTCTGACCATGATACAGATGTTAGGGCAAAATCTACAGCTCCTCTACCACAACGATCAGCAACAAGTGTACATGGAGAACTACATGTTGCTAAATCCACCACGGAGAATAAACAGAAGGGCAACCATGGCAACGATACTCGGGGGTCTTATTCGCTGCTTTTGGCAGGGGCGGACTGGCCATCTGTAGAATCTGGAGAATCACTGAACGGCCGGTCGTCAAAGGCCGTTGACGGCCGGCTCGGTTCGCTGACGGCCGGCACCGTTTTTAAACGGCCTCATTGAAGTTGCACTGACAGAGGTCCACCGTTTCCCCGCAGCGAGGCTCCCCCCGTTGACAGTTCACTAGCCACACTCTCCCGCGTCGAGACTGAATTGCGCATGCGCCAAGCCGTTCTGGTTTTGAGCGGGATTTAAATGTAAAATGTAAATGTTTCTTCACTGTCACTGTCACACTATAATAAATAACTGCCTTTGCTTTGCTTTGACTCACACAACCTCAGTCACTTAATCACCTCGTCCACTGTGTGTGTGCCTCTCTGTGACAAGCTAAACATCTATGTAGGTCATCATGTCGTTGATGACGTTTTTTTTTTTTTACTCTTTCCCCAACACAGTCTCACTCCCTGAACGTCCAGGAGCGACGCTTGGTCAGGGTTCTATGGCGTGCAGTTGTGACGCGCCGAGTCTCCTTCAGCTTCATAAACGGACGCAAAGAGCTTTCAACTGATTGCAATGTATTCCCATCGGCGGCGGTATTTGACGCTCAGGGAAGCACCGCATCGGTCCATGTCGGCGGCACTTAAAGGCAATGTGAGCGTCCATTCCCATTGGATAACGGAGGATTTTACACCCGGAAGTAAGTATTCTCTTTACTGTCGATTGATTTTACAGTGATATCTGCACTACTCATCAACTCAACAACACCAGATTATCCTTGTTAATTACACAACATTGATTGGTTTAAATTGTGTACAATGCTTTTGTATTTTTCCCCTTCGATTCGGAGAAACAAATATTTTTTCGGAGTTTAGGATGGCAGAAGACACTACACTACCCAGAATCCTCAGCTTTCGTTTGGGACTACAACATGTGCTTTGCTTCACAAACCCCGTGATTAGTGCTCAAGCTCTGTGATTGGTTGACCTCCAACTGAACCGAACGAAAGAAAGAATTATAGGGTCCCTCAGAAAACAGCTATGGTACATCCTGAGTGCTTTTTAGCCAACACTTTACTAAACTTTGCAGCAAAGCAAACACTCTCAAGAGGCAATAGTCCAACAAAATCATACCAACTCAGAAGGGAGTTGGTCATGGTTGGAAAAGGTCTTTGCTCTACTTCAATGTATCTTTTTGTATAATCTGAGTCAAAGCAATACAAGTATCTTTATATAAAATAATACAAACCAGCTCCCTGAAACATTAAGCTCAGTACACATAGTATAAAAGAACATTATGAAACACATGTTCCAAATGATAAGAAATCAATAAAGGAGCATTGATGTCATTATTTTACTAGATTCCAGATCGTGATTGGATCAAACCAGCCATTACGAATAAATAAGCCAGGGGTGTAAAGTTGGGGACGGGGGCAATGGTGTTCTTTAACTAAGCCTTTATCGGATTTCGACACACCTGAAGCTTTGTCACTGCATCTTGCATGGTTGCAATGCTATCCAAGTGACAGTATGTGGCCGTTTCTCAATGTCGAGTATACCTGCTGCAGAGCCACATGCATTTAAACAGTCCTTCGGCGCCACTCGATGACGTAGTATACTTGAAATAGTGGCTCTGCAGCAGGTTTACTCGACATTGAGAAACGGCCTCTGTCTGCATAAATATATACACCTGGCAAAGTAGTTAAAACCGCCTCTTTGGTACAGTTGTTGCGGAAACAGGACGTGTCACAGGTGGACATAAGCACAAGTAACCTGTATAACCTGTTTCAATAATTATGACTTTGGCCCGACATATCTTAGGCGCTAATAGTCTGTAAAATGTATGCTTATGAAACTAGGGCAAATGTTCTCATGATGGTATTATTTTGCTTTGCTTGCTGTGCGCAATTGTGTGTGCGTGACTTAGGAATGTAGAGGATCCAGTCGCCCCCCCGGGTTTTTAATGGGCCGGATAGGAGCGTGGGGGGGTTGCATGGGAAAGTGCTAGAAGTTGCATGAGAAGGTACTAAAACTGACAACATTGAGACTATGCGGAGATTGTGCAGAGATGCGCAGTAGATCCAAACCTCCCACGCTATGGCTGACTCACTCTGATTCGCTGCCTAGGGCTCGCCCAGGAGTAAATCCACCAGTAGATGAACACCTAGGGAGGAGCAACCGACACAACTCCTCCCACACAACTCCTCTCCGTTTGTGGGCATAAATATTATGAATTCTGTACACTCGGGGCCTCTGTTCTGTCTGACTGTCTGATACGTACATCGCACGGTAGAAGAGCCAAGGCCCGAAGTACTTCGTTATATTGTACTGTTGTTTTTACCATTAAATCAGCTTATTGTTAAACCTCATATCTCTGTGTCTTAGCTCTTCCTTTTATAGCAGACCACTCATCAAACGAACGGCGCGGAGCGGGCTCGAACCTTCAACCACTCCGAAGGGTGCCCCAAAAACCAACAATTCAGACGCACAATGTAAAATAAATACCAGTGTTGATATGCCAGTAATGACCTTTCAGTCACTTTGGGAGTGGTGACATGCTCCTATCTTGTGTTTGGAATGCTGCTGCTTGCACAGTCTTTTAGTCAACATTTGTATGAGACTGTTTCTTTCTAATTATAAAGAAATCCTAACCCTAACGCAAAGGCAGACAACTGCTTTATATAGTAAAGTAAAATACAGTCTCGTCACAAAAATCCCCTGTTCTACAACTGCTTTAAACAAGCAGTTATTAAAACTACCGTTATTGTATTATTTATACCTCCATGATGACAATACTGCGTGGAACTCAGAGGAGTAACGATAGTTGCTTTAAGGTGTGTGTGTGTGTGTGTGTGTGTGTGTGTGTGTGTGTGTGTGTGTGGTGTGTGGTGTGTGTGTGTGGTGTGGTGTGTGTGTGTGTGTGTGTGTGTGTGTGTGTGTGTGTGTGTGGTGTGTGTGTGTGTTGTGTGGTGTGTGTGTTGGTGTGTGTGTGTGTGTGGTGGTGTGTGTGTGTGGTGTGTGTGTGGTGTGTGGTGTGTGTGTGTGTGTGTGTGTGTGTGTGTGTGTGTGTGTGTGTGTCCTTCATTTTGTTGTCACAGAGACATATCATCATTATTGTTATTATAATAATCTTCATTTTTCTCCATAACAATAATGATAAGGGGTAGATGGGGAGTAAGACGATAGAAAGGTGTCTCTAGGATCACATTTTATCGTAATGACACTGACACAGACCAACAACGTTCATAAAAACACAAACATCACTGTGGTCGATGGTGAAAAAATATATAAAATTCACATATCAACTGTAATTTATTGTTGTAAAATGAGAAAAGTGAAAGATAATATTTCCCTATTTGTTTCTAGATGGCAGGAAATCCATTGACAAACATAATCAAGTGTTTGTAAGACAACATGTCAATTTTTCTTTTGCCGTTAGGTTGTGACCGATGGTTCACATATTTGCATTTTAAATAAAAGGTTTTCAGAGTCCATTCCCTCACTGTGAGGCAGAGCTTATAGGCTGTTTACAGCTTTGAAAGAATGATGCTAGGGTTCGACTCTGAGGCTGTTTAGTACAGTACAAAAACATTATAACTTAGCAACTTTCCCACAATTATTTTCACTCAGGCTACAGTTAACCTGGTCCACGAGTTGAATGTTCCCACAGCACCTGTCATCAGCAGTAGCTATACAGTTAACACCCTTGTTTGTATTTTCACCATGTGCTGTGTGCAGCACATTATAGACCACTTATTTTAACCTTTTTATGAAAAGGTCAAATATATAATCCAGGATATGTCAATATGTAATTTGTGATATTTGAAATGGCACCAAAGATGAGGTGATGACAATCAAGTGTTTGTATATATTCTAGATAAGGTATATAAAGAGTGCTTCTCTTCCAAGACCATTACACGACTCATCACACTGCTACAGCTGTACAACTTCATCTGATCATCACAGCAAGGTAAAGGTTCAGTTTCTTAGTTTCTTTTAACAATAATAACTGTCAAACAAGACTATAGTCCTTGTGTTCATATATATATATTTGTAATATGTCAAGGACGAAAAAATTATGAAGTGTTGTCAACTAACTCTGTAATATATTACATTTAACTTGTTAACATCGCTGTTCTTTACATAGATGGCGTCAGTTTTCCACTGCATTGTGCTCCTTTGTTTGACCGGTGGACTGTGGATGGAGGCAGACGTAAGTGATATAAGTTATGCTTAGCTATGGATAATACAGTGGTAATGACTTAAAAATAATATCATTGTTCCATCCCCTGCAACATTAGTATTTTGAAATATTATCATTATGGTTGCACAGTAGTCGTCTTTTAATTGACAATGAGACAATGTAAAGTGATGTAATAATCAATGGGGACTCAAGTCTCATGATAAGAACATGTTCAGCCCCCATAGCTTAAATTCACAAAGTGCGTTTGAACACAGATACAGCAGGGAGTTTAAAAAAAGAATGAATTGGTACAATGACATTTTGGGCAATGCTTCTAGTGTTGTTGTAGTGATTTCAATCTGAGGCTCAACCATGAATCAGGATCTGTTCATTCCTAATAATGCGTTCTTTACATTCACAGGCAAGTTGTCCCATAGGAAAAGGTTGGTACATCCTACTGGACAGCATTTGTAGGCTTTCATTGCTTTGGTTGCATTCTAAGTTAATATTTACGAGCTCAAGCATAGAGAACTGCACTCCTCAGTTTAAGACCAACAGTAAAAGTGCATTTGAAAAAATAATTCATATATGTCCATATACTGTAGCAAAGAAAGTATATCTAATCTAAGGCCCATTAGTATTTTGTTAAGTCTGTTTTGTTTTACAATTGTGTTGTAGGTTGCCCCCAAGGTTGGTCTCTGCTTGGCTCTCGCTGTTTCATCTTCAACTATGAGGAAAAGGAATGGGCTATTGCTGAGGTACTTTATACAATTACAACAATAATACAGTAACTGGAACACTAAATCTTGGCTTATTCTCTGAAACAGATAAAAAACAAACATTGTTTGCCTGTCCATACTTTCACTGACTTTGTTTCCCCTCCGTAGAAATCTTGCACTGCCCTGGGTGGTAATCTGGCTTCCATCCAAACGCACGTTGAATACCTATTCATCAGACAGTTGGTGAAAACGGCAACAGGCAAAAATAAACTTTCTTGGGTTGGAGGCAATGATGCTGTCAAGGTGAGATTCAGATGTCTGCTAGTCAATTTGTTTAAATTAAATAAAGGTGAAACGGCAGTGCGAGAATTTGCACAATTGTATGCTCTGGTTCAGCCTTAGAGTAAGTAAAAACGTTTTTTTGTGTAAATGCGTACACTGACTGATAATCCTTTTTCTTTCAGGAGGGTGTGTGGCTGTGGAGCGATGGCTCTAATTTTAAATTTGGCGGCTGGGCAAAGGGGGAGCCAAATGGTCAAGGAAAGGAAAACTGTATGGAGATTAACTTTAGAGGTAAAAAAACTATTATTTGTTCTTTATCCTCTTTAGTCATACTAACAATGTTTACTAGATACATTAATTAAGTGTTTGTGCTGTTTTTGATTGTTTTTAACATACAGAATCTGACTACATCAACGACTCGGGGTGTTCTGGGAAGAAATCGTTTGTTTGTTCTGCCAACTCATCTCCCCTGGGATAAAGATGTTAAGTCTTCATTCAGGATGTCACTTCCATCAGGATGTCGGGCCTCGATGACATCAAGGTTTCAACGATTGATTGATTCTTCTGATTGGCTTTAACTTTTAATCAATAAATGTATGCATCCTGCTAAGTGATCATTCTGTATGACACCAGTCTGACGTAATAGTTATTTGTCATTCTGTACTACAACACTAAAGCTTACAGAGGTCCTGCAATAAAAACCTAATGCAACAATGTCCTCTGCTTGTTTCATTAACTGGTGATTGTACTGATGTGATTTTCTCATTTCCTGAGAATCTTCAAAAGAAATGGGAATATTGTTCAATATCACCCCCTACTTTTTGGGAATATTAGGATTAAAAGAGTACAAATACACTGTTATTAAACCTTGCATTAAAAAGAGTGTGTACCCAAAAGAGAGCCATCAAAATGAAACGTTATTTATATTATTTTGATATCAATTTGAGAAACATTACAGGTCTCCTTATTTCACAGCTAAGTCGAACACTCTATTGTAAATGGTCAATTTCAATATTTTATGTCTGTTCATATTTGTTAACAATATTGAACAACAGAATGTTGCTAAAGACGCTCTGATTTTGCTGTAGGACCACTTTCAATTATTTCAACCTGCAAAAGAAGTCTTGTCAATATAAAAAACAGCTGTAGCCAAAAAACACATTAGTTTTTCCAGTAATCCATCAGAACACACAATGCAATACTTTTGCAAATTATTTTTACATGTTTGGAAAGTACAACACTTTGGATTCATGAGGGCTGAATAATCCATAGTAAAAAAAAAAGAAACAAGAATAAAGTGTAGAAAAGCCAGAGAGTTCTAAACACACTCCTGGACATCAGAGATATCAGCACAAGACCGACAGGTATGACATGGAGAATGATATGTGAGAAATGCAGAGGGACAGTGCAGAGACATGCAAAAGTTTAAGGATGGTCAGACAAAAGTTGAAGATAATGCCCTCTTGCTCTTGACGGGTAAATATTTCACATGTTTTTAAATTGGTTCAGAAATCAAACGGACTCTGAACAGTTTTTTTCTTTAAGGCTTGGTAGTGACTTCATGTTTATTGAGAGTTTGTGAAAGGAAAATCTCCCTTCCTCGTGGAGGAGATATGGCCCTCACAACATTTCTAGGCAAACATGTAACTGAATGTTTGTGTCTGTGGGGTTTTGTGCATTCAGTTTGAAGTGAAGAGTTTGGCTTCCTCTCAGGGGCGGATCTACCGAGGTGGCATGGGGTGGCAACTGCCACCCTAAAAAATAGCCTTGCCACCCCAGCTGCCACCCCAGTCGGCATCTTTGTTTTGAAAGAAAAGTTGTGGCTCATCGGACATTTATGAGAGAAAATCTCTAATGTCCGACTGCAAGTGAATGCAGCACAAGACGCGAGTCTTGTAACCCCTCCCCCGGCCCTGGCGCGAGCTTGGAAATATGATTGGCGGCGATTTCATTTGAACGGGGGACGGCGCAAAACGAGAAGCATTCGGACCAAAGTACCCGGAAGGAATGAGGTATTTGTGGTCTACAATGACAGAGAAGAGACTGTCAAGTTTGGCTGTACTCAGCATTGTTTCAAAACGCACTAAAGCTGTTGATCTTAATAAGTTTGTGAAGCTGAACAAAATGGTAATCGCCGCATTCAGCTGTAATAGGCATGCCAACTTGATGCTCTGCTCACGGATGACTCGATGAGCGTAAACAACTGTTAAGATGAAGACCTTGTATGTGTGTATATTTTTTTTTCTTTGTGGGGGTCTGCCCCCAAAAAACAGTTTTAAGTCCTGAGAAAGTGTTAGCTTGTGTTTGTTCTCTCGCGTCCAGGAGGAAGGTTAAAATAAAGAGACTAATGGAGTCTCTGAAAAGGTTCAATTTTGTACTTTAATTAAGTAGCGTGGTAATGAAACAAACAGAGCAAGTACAGGAGCACAGCTGTTGTGGGGAGGCGGCGGGGTGAAGAAGTACCTGAGATCGCGTTGTCCCCCGTCTGTATCGATCCAGCGCTCAGGGCCGGCCCTGACCAATTTGCTGCCCAAGGCGATTTTAGCTGGCGCCCCCCCCCCCCCCCCAAAATGCAGACACTCACTATGACTCGCGTATGCATGCATGTGCACGGTTGTGGCATGACCACCAAAACAGAAATATATGGAAAAAATCTTTTTTTCTATATTGAAGTTAAAAGCATCAATCTGGTGCACTTTGAGAGCAACATTAGGAGATCTATGGATTAGTGATGTTAAGATTCACCGATTCGCATCGGTGCACCGGCATAAAAGTTCAAGATGCGAGTGCACCGGTTGAAAGAGTGCACATCGGCTACAGTTTGGGTTGAACTCGCGATGCATCGATTGTAGCGTCTCTTTGCATCGGTAAAAACCGATTCATTCATATAATATTATTCACTCATCCACTCGTGTCAGCACTCTGCAAGAGACGATCTGTGACCTTTTTTTTTCGCCACTACTGTGCCCGAGACCCGCGTGCCCACGTCACAGTTATCAACAAGCATGGAAGTTGAGGAGGAAGAAATACACAGCGCACCGAAAAATAAATATAAATCAAACGTTTGGCAACACTTCGGATTTTTCAAAAATGACGGACAACTTGATAAATCACAAGCAATTTGCAAACGATGCCGTGCCGCTATAAAATACACGAGCAGTACAACGAATTGAGCGACGCACCTAAAGAGGCGACATGGGGTGAATAGTACGTCTGCGGCTGCCTCCCTATCCTCCTCGGATTCAGCTGAAGCTAACCCGGCTATCCCTGGCGGCAGCAAGACTGGTGAGCAGCAGCATATCACAACTTTTTTTCACGCTCCGCTGGCTAACAGTTCTACCCGCTCCAAGGCAATAACTGACGCTATCGCCTTCTTTATCTGTAAAGATATCCAGATATACAGTGTCACGGAGAATGAGGGCTTCCAACACCTCCTCCACATTTTGGAGCCCAGGTACCATGTACCAAATAGGAGGTTATTTACCGAGAAACAAATCCCTGCTCTTTATGACAAAGTGAGAAGAGAGTTAGTTGACTCGCTGAGCAATGCCCAAAGAGTTGCAATTACAGTTGATGGCTGGACGTCTTGCGCCACTGACTCATATGTCACGGTCACGGCACACTATATTGATGACGAGTGGGTATTTCAAAACCATGTTCTGCAGACCAGAGTGTTCAACGAGGCCCACACAGGAAATAATCTAGCAATGTTACTGCAAGAAGTTTGCCGCGAGTGGAAAATTAAAGACAAGAATCCAGCGTGAAACATGATACTGGCTGGAGTTGGTGCACAGATGGAGCCACATGTGCGATGCATCGCGCACACACTAAACCTGGCCTCCCAAAAAGCCCTGAAGGTGGAGAGGGTGTCAGAGCTTCTGGTGAAAATGAGGAAGGTGGTGACTTATTTCCACAAAAGCCCAAAAGCAACTGAAGCTCTCCGTGAAATGCAGATCCAGTTACACCTGCCTCACCACAAGCTAGTGCATGATGTTTCCACAAGGTGGAACAGTTCCCTGGACATGTTGGAGCGTTTTTGGGAACAGCAGCCTGCTTTGTTGAACACCCTGCTGTCAAAGAAGATAAGGAGGGGAGAAGCCATGGCCAGCCTGACAGAGGAAGACATGACATTAATCCCAGAGGTCATCAAATTGATGTCCCCCCTGAAAGTAGCAACTACACTCCTCAGTGAGGAAAAAAATCCCACCATCTCAATGATCTCCCCAATCCAGACCAAACTGCGGAGGCAGTTCCAGTCAGATGAGAGCGATCTACTGGTAATTTCCCAGATGAAGGAGCGATTCAGACAGGACATTGATGGTCGCTACACATATCTCCAAGACCTCCTCCACTACGCCTCAGCACTGGATCCCCGCTTCAAAGACTTGGCTTTCCTGGATGACAACGACACTAAGGACATGATATTCATGAGGATAACAGCAGAGGTGGTGAAGATGGATGGACAGGTAAGAATATACTACTCAATATATTGTAGCTAGTGTCTGTCTCACTTTCACTGTTATTTACCTGTGGCTTACTTAACTGACGCTTATTTGTTTAGTTTAAGGAAATCTAATAGCTCATCTGTGCTGATTATTGTCAGGCAGGGGATGGTGATACACTTAATGAGGACAAGGCAGCTGAAACAGAAGGTGACACTCTGAATGAGGACCAGGCAGCTGAAACAGAAGGTGACAGGATCCCCCACAGAGAGGAAGAAGAGACAGGTTTGTTTTGACAGGAACTGTGCCAAAAGTTATAAAAGTGTATTGATTTGAAAATGGGTGTATTGTAGTATTGTATGTCATCATTTTTGTAATCTAAATCTAAAAATACTCTCTTCTTTTCCACTCCCTAGATGATGTCCCCCCCATGAAGAAGACGGCCTTGGACCAGATGTTCGGTGATTTCCACCCTGCAAGATCACCAGTAAAGACCACAAAGGAGAGAGCTAAGGAGGAAATCTTAAAGTACAGAGAGAGGGATGCTTTAGGTTTGAGTGGTGATGTGTTGCAGTGGTGGAAAAAACAAGTGGATCTTCCACTGCTCTCAACATTGGCAAAGAGCTACCTGTCCATCCCTGCAACAAGTGTACCCTCTGAACGAGTGTTTAGTACAGCCGGTGACATAGTGACAGCAAAGCGCAGCTTGCTTCATCCTGATCATGTTGATCAACTAATATTCCTGAAGAAAAACCTGCAAGCTAGACATATGACTTAAATCACTCAGTGAGGTGTTATGTCAGTGAGAGTGGTTTTTATTTTACAGCAGCCTGTGACTGCCAATAATAGTTGACATGTTATTAAGACCTATTTATGAAAGGTTATTTGTATTCTTTATATGTTCATAATAGAAACCGCTGCTTTCTGCTCACTGGTGAGTTAGCCTACTGAATGAGTGTTATGTACATCAGTCTGGCAGTTGTATGGCCATTGCTATATGGTAATTGTTTTTTGCACATTGTTAATGCTGGTCAATAAGGAATAAAACAAAATCCTCTGTCGTACCATATTGAATTGTATGATTATTTTGCACCGTGTTGAATCGCATCGTATCGCCCCGAATCGCATAATATTGAATCAAATCGTATCGAACTGTATCGCAACAGGGGTGAATCGTATCGTATCGCATCGCCTGGTGTTTCAAATGTATCGTTAATGTATCGTATCGTGGCAACGTATCGAGATGCGCATCACATCGGCCTCAGTGATGGAGATGCACATCCCTACTATGGATACATCTCTCACCACCCATATGAAACAGAACTGTAAGCAGATTTTCTTTTAATTTATGGATATTTTACAAATCACTCCGCTTTCAAACTGAACTCTTGTTTATTAATAACAACTTTTTTTTACTGTCATATAGTATTTTATACTATAAGAGAATAGATGAAAATCTATTCTCTTATTTTTTTATAACTATAATGATCATATAAAGGTGTGCCTTTACCTCACTGAGCTGAGGTTATGAGAGCCTCTCAGTCTGTCAGGAGAGAGCTCTCTAAAGCTCTCCCCCCCCTGCGGCCGCTTACACAGTAAATTCCAATGTTAATAAAAGCTGTATACGGTTTTTTGGGAGTTTGATTTATTTTAAATTAACACAAATACAAAATGAAAACCTATAATTGCACTAAAACCATTATTTCAAAAAAAGAACTATTTCACATAAACCTCTGGTTTTTACTGGGGCTGGGGCAGTTCAACTTGATTTTCGGGGGGGGGGCGTGCGCCATAGTTTATGGGCGCTGTATGCAATATAGGCGTAGTTCTGTTAGTATAAGATAATAAGATGTACTTTGTTGATCCAAAATCGAGAAATTGTGTTGTTATGAAATAAAAAAAAGAATATACATATATATTTTTTTTTTTTTCGGCGCCCCCCGTAGATTGATGTGCCCTTAGCATTCGCCTATACTGCCTATGCCAAGGGCCGGCCCTGCCAGCGCTCCTCCTTCAATAGCGGCTGGTGACGTCGTTCTCCCACCTCTTTCTCCAATGTCCGATATCGCACATAACAGAGGATTTAGACGTCGTGTGGTCATTGTATAACTTCCACACGCCTTTTCCCCTCATACACTCTTTCATGACTTTTCAGAATAAAACAGTTTTAGACTTACTGTGTGTTTAAGCTAAATTACGTCATTCAATATTGATTTTAATTTCTTACAAAAGTCAAATAAGACGGTGTGTAAAACTACACTGCCCAGCCAAAAAAAAGTAACCACTTTGGAAAAAAAGTAAGGACTTTCCACTGGATAATAACTTACTGCAGCGATGTATATGTTTTAGCTGAATACATGTTTTTTAACCCTAACTGATGCAGTTAGTCACTTCTTTAATGTTTGTTCTTTCTGATGTAAAGTCAAGGTTGTAACTGTTTGCAGTAAAGTCGTGGGGCGCTGAACTGTTCCTTTGAATCTTTTTAATTTTGATATAGGAGGGTGAGCAAGCATCTTGAGGAACATTCATCATTAACTCCTCCAAAAAATATAGTTTATTCAATAATAAATGAATATGTGAATCATAACAGTGATTGACAGCTGATAGGAATAATATGATTGTTAATAGTATCATATTCATTCAGACAAACATCCATGAGACAGTTAATTAATGTACTTATTGCAGCAGTCTGCATAGATTTGGTACCCCTGTTGGTCTAAGACTGAAACAAACTCATTCAGTTATTGTTCAGTTAAAATTCATTAAAATAGTCAATTTGATCTGAAAGATCCACATCATCATAAAAAGACCCACATTAAAACGTAAGATATCAATTCACCTTCATCATATTTATTCAAAAAGTGATTATTTTCATTTAAAAACAGCAAATTAGTAATATCTCAAAATAAAACATGGTGATATAAATTGTAAGGTTTTCCAAGTGTCTGGAAAAGTTGGACATCATCCCAGCCGTCTCTGTGAGGGTCTCATTACAGTATTTACACACTGCCGAATGTTTTTTCTTGAGTGTTGGTGGGCAGTTGACATTATTGTGGTTTGTGTAACCAAATTGAAATATTGTTTAATTTCCCGACATCTTCACAGACCGTTTGAGTGTGTGTGAACGGGTCGGGGAGAGGTGAGAGGGTAGCAGCCGTTATAGACCAGTCCCATGTTTACAAACATTGCAGCGAATAAGTGCAAAGATTTTGAGTCTCATGAGTGCTTAAAAGTAAGTTAGTGAAGTCACGTTAATGGCTGCATTTGAAACAGGGAGTTTTACATCCAATCACATCCTTTTGTGTCTCGTCAAATGTGTTAGTTATGTTCATGTATGTCTGTCATTTCATGTTTTTTCACGTCTGGTCATGTCTGTTTATTTAGATCATTTATCTCTAGTCAGTCTCTGTGTTTATTATCATGTCTCATTTTCCATTTCCTGTTTTATTTTGTACTTACCTCTTGTCTTTCATTTCAGGCCCTGTTTCTTCCTCCCCTTGTGTGTTTTTCCCGCCATCATCAGTGTCTGCCCCGCCCCTGATTGTTTCCACCTGTTCCCACTCACCTCATGTTTAAATAGTCCTGTCTCTCCCCTGTCCTGTGTCAGTTCGTCTTGTTTGTTTTCCCGAATGGTCGTGCCAAGCCTCAGTTAAGAAAGGATCGCTTTTACTCATGTCAGGTTTTGTTGTTTTGTTAATTTTGTAGGCTTACATTTCTTTCTTAAGTTCTCTTTTTGTTATGCATAGTTTTTTCCTCCTTGTGAGCGCTTTTTGTTAATTCCAGTACCTACTCTGAAGGAATTACCTGATCTTTGAAATCAAAGATACATTTTTGTTACATTCAAGACTTTGTCTCTGGGTTATGGGGGGGGTAAATGCTGATCCGTGCATTAATAGCAACAGCACAGACATAGGCTTATTATAAAGAGAAAATCTGTTGCACACGGGGTGGTGCCACAGGTCTACATTTACATGAAACGTCCCGATGGATCATGTTCATGTCAACAGATTTCCCGAGCATGTATGGGCTACGCAAACTTCAATCAACTTGATAATAAATAATCCACGGAGCACCAATGTAACGTTTGACTGTTTAATTAAATCAACTTAAAATGACTCAAAAACAGGCTACATTGTTTCACATGGGCTATAGCCTATTATGGCTGTAGCCTACACAGAGCCGAACACACGCAATAAGAGCAGCCAGCGGCACCAACCATGAACAATATTAATATTAATAATACAGCTATAGCACAACACAACCCTCTCACTGCCTGGAGAGACGCGACGCCACACACACAACACAACGATGCACATAGCCCTTCTCTCATAAGTAGGCCTATCACAGCAATCAATAGGCCTACAACACAGCAAAATTAAAGTAAAAGCGGGCCTTACCTAACACAAAAGCGACCACAGCGGCCTGGGCTCAGCTGCTTTGCCCAAAATGGAATTTATTTGGTCATCATATCAGTATTTTAGAGAGCTCCCCCCAAATTTCACAAACCATGTTCCCATGGGAGCTCATGTCACCACTAGGGGAGCTATAGCTCCCCCTGCTCCCCTCCAGTTCGCACCCTGGGAACAAGTATTAAGTGGGGGCCAGACCTAACATCCTCTGCGGAGCAGTTCCCAACCTGTGGGCCGCGGCCCCCTAGTGTTCCGCAAAGGCATTGCAATTGTTTTTTTATTTTGTTTTGTACATGCCAATGACACAAACATGGACATAACATACTGTAGGTTGACAACCAAATACCACCAAAAACACAACAGGGCAAGCATATTTATTGTTCATTTAATCCCACTCTTCGTTAGAGCAAATGATTTCCCATTTCATGGCGTGTTGAGCCACCCTTAGATTTTTTCTGGCAATCATTTTTTCCAAAAGAAATTGTATTTTTTTATCTACTCTTCAAACACCTTAAATTAAGATTATTCCTTGATTGACTTTAAAAAAATATGTATTTTAGCCAGAAGAATAGTTGTATTTATTAACTGTGTGCGGTCTTCATCTAAAAGCCCAAATAAAATATTAAAAAGTGTAAATGTAAATTCAATATTTGCCGCCAAATAATTTGCAAAACATTTTGATTTGTGTGGAAACATTTTCATTATTAAGATTTATTTTTATTTTAACCTCTTTTCCTTTCTCGTTCTTGATCCTCCTTAGCAAGGTCATTGCAGTCCTTGACAGTGGTCTGTTCTACTGGATTTACAACGTGTCACATGTTCTGAATTGACCAATCAGAAATGTATTTAGCCTCCTTATTGTTTATGGTTGAATGTGGGCCGTGAACATTTTTTTTATTCTTAAGTGGACCCTGAGTTGAAAAAGGTTGGGAACCGCTGCTCTAGGGTGGTCCGGGAGCGCGCGCTGGCTGAAAGTTGGTTTGCTTTTACGGTCGGCTAAATATATTTTACAAATCACACCCATTTTAAGCTGTAATTTTGTTTAAATTTCCCATAGCATGAATTGGAGTGATTTCTTATCTGTTCTATAATTATTCTCAACATTTTTTAGAACTAAAGTGATCATCATCTTGTGTCTTGGAAATACTTGTTTACGTAAATTGTGAACAAAATGTTTGTGAACCACTGAGTTAAGTCAAGTTAATAAGCTAAACATTCAGAGGTTCCTTTACTTTACATCACCTGAGCGGTAGTTATCTGAGCAGAGCCTATCAGTCTGACTCTGAGCTGTAGTTATCTGAGGAAGAACCTCTCAGTCTGACTCTGAGCTGTAGTTATCTGAGGAAGTCTCTCAGTCTGACTCTTAGCTGTAGTTATCTGAGGAAGTCTCTCAGTCTGACACTGAGCTGTAGTTATCTGAAGAAGAACCTCTCAGTCTGACTCTGAGCTGTAGTTATCTGAGGAAGTCTCTCAGTCTGACTCTTAGCTGTAGTTATCTGAGGAAGTCTCTCAGTCTGACACTGAGCTGTAGTTATCTGAAGAAGAACCTCTCAGTCTGACTCTGAGCTGTAGTTATCTGAGCATAGGGTCTCAGGCCCCGGCCCCACGAGGACGCATACGGTAAAACGCATATGCAATCGCAATCGCAAAAAAGGCTTCCGTCCACACGCAATAGACACCGGAATGATAATAGCCAACCTAACCTAGCCTGAGTAAACTGACAGGCTGCTGTGCCGTATCTCACTTAAAAAAAAACACACTTAAAAGAAAACACACATGACTCAACCCAGCGAAAAACCGGTCTCGCGCGCAGACTTTCATTCAGAATTTCATTCAGAATTTCCTAGCAAAATAAAAAAAATGATATTAAACTAATCTTTCAACATAGTTTAATACAAAAATAAATATTAGGACAAAGCCCTACAAATAACAACAATAAACATAATAATACAAAAATTGAAATGTTTTATTCAGCCCTGATTTCTCCTGGGCGGGCCCAAATCCTGGATGGGCGGGACTGGCCCCATGGGGCCCGCCCATGACGCCGGGTCTGCAGTACATATAATCTGTTATAATCTGTTCAAAGCAGTTTGTGATTCTAGTTATAATGCATTAAAAATAGTTTTTATGTACGGTAACTTTGGGAATAATACACTAACACAACGATCCTTGCAAATGTGAGTGATGAAATAAATGAGTAGTATTATGATTCTTGACCTTATAGTGATTATGAAATGCTGTATATATATATATATATGCTTATTATACCTCAGTCAGTTAGAAAAAGGTTTAAATTGGAATAGCAATCTGCAAACATTTCAATGACAGATGTTATAGTCTGTATGAGTGTTTGGATTTTCCTATGCAGTATAAGAAACATCTTTAGGTTTACACACATCAAATTTCATATTTTCCTGGGTGTATTTACTCATTGCCCTATATCCACAGTTTCAATGGAAAAAAACAGCTGTACTATCATTGCAACAAACTCTATGTTTGGAAGGGGTTGTCCCCAGACTTACAAGTACCTGGAAGTGGCTTATAACGCAGCTAATAACGCAAAATAGCAATCTTCAAAAATGATTGTGACATACGATACTTGCTGATGGAAAGGCTGTGATTTAGTTTGAACCTATATGAAAACTCCCTAGGTTTACACGATAGACTGTATATATAAAGAGGTTGACACAAATCAGATTTGATATGCTCCTCCTGGGTCTATTCACTCATGTCACTCCATGCAATGGAAAAAACCGCTGCACTATCAGTGCAACCAATTCCGAGTTTGGAGACCCTTGTGGCGGCACTTACAAGTACCTGGAGGTGGCTTACACTTGTGTAAGTATCTTAGATGTCTACAAAGTGTTGCTACAACAGAAAGTTGCCAAATTTGTATTTTAAAAAAAAAAGGCAATCATTGTTATGCGATCAGTATATTCAAGTATTTGTCTAAAATCATTTTTCCTGTTCTATCGCAGATCCTTCGTCGGGATTAGCTTCCAAACAACAAACCTCTTAACATACTGATATTCCTGTAATATCAGAAGAAAAAAACCCCATGGAAATGAAATGGTGCATCTCAAAGTTTTCCTCTTTTTAAATAAACATTCTTAAATAAATGCGTCAGCTTATCAATGTGTTCATTAGCTAGAGCAATGTCCGAAATATTGGCAAATTACTGTTCCAGATATCTCATTGTATTAGAACACCAATATGGAATAGATCTATCCATAGATGCTGTATAAAAGTTTAACGTTTTGAAGGATTTAAGTGGTGTCGAACAAATCGGTTTAAATAACTGCTTTATTCCCGCAGTCATCGCACAAATGATGTTATAGCAGTGTCTGTGTTGTTTTTGAATGTTTTGTCAGGATGGATCCATGGTCTTTTATCTGCAATCCGAATCTACCTATGGGTACAAATACCGTAATAACCTGAACCTGGGGCAGTTTGTGTTCCCACATTGTTTGGCAGTTAGCATTAGCACTGTAGCTACAATGGCTAAACCAAGAACACTCAGACCTACAGAATCTGTAGCTAAACAGCAAACACTGTGTGTGTGTGTGGCATATGAAATAAAATAAATGAAAGAAGGAGTATATTTTATTAAGTCTAAGTCAGACATTCTTTGCTGCTGCTTAAAGGGAAAATGCCAATATTTACTGGAAGGTGAACAAATGGTCTCACAAGTCACCAGTCCAAGTTAAAGTCAATGTTAATTGAACAAAAATATTTGTATCAACAGACAACGTTTCTTCATTTTGTAAATAATACAAAAATCTGGATATTTGCACAAATGTTGACATATTGTTCATGCTTTTGTGAAAGCAGCAAAAATGATTTATTAACATAACTATGTGGTTCAAAAAGCTGTGCTTAAATCAAAAACATTCGTCAACAGGCAACACGTCAATCATGGATCAGATTTCTGTGCTCCCTGAAGTAAAAAGGATGTAATGTTGTTACATGTTGTCAAACCTTAGCCTTAATGTCCCACAATGTTCACCTGTTAATATGACTTCATGCAGCATGTGAATGAGTGTAAACATCAGAAGTTATCCACAGCAACAACTACCAAACGACAGTCAGGTTGCTGATGGCGCTGCAGAGGTCAGTTTTGGACGGGTAGACGACCTTGAGGCTCCCGTCCTGGTCCACCGTGCGGACCTGCTGGACGATCAGTTCGCTGGAGGTCTCGCTGCTGCCTGCCGGCTCTTGTGGGCCGTCCCCTTCCCCGTCTGACCCCGCCTCCTCCTGATGCTCCGCAGTGAACTTGTTCAACTCCGCCATTTTCTGTGATGAAACCAGAAATGCACTTTAAAAGGATACATTTGAACTTTTTTTTTGTTTCATAATTGTATTGAAGGTTTCTTCTAGAACATGTTTACATGCTTTCATTTTCAGAAATATCTTTATTTTTCTCATACTGTCTGCCTGAATATAACTTTCACATTGCCAGAACGGCATACAGAACAGAATGAAAGAAGAAAGAAAAAGGGGCTAAACAATGAAGAGATTCCACTAATTTGTTGGTTCACAATTACAAAAAACATTTCTAGATTTATAACAATTCACATTTCCAAAATCGATTTGCACGGGTACTTTTTTCAGGATGTAGTCCAGTCACCATTTAATCATGCAAAATAAATAAAAGGAGTTACAAATTCTCAAATGTAAGATAGACAATAATCGTTAACAGTTTAATTTAAATGAGATTCCTAGGTTAAGGTTGCCTGCCCTTTTATTTATCTAAAAATGTTCCAATTAAAAAACCGAAATGTACGCAAAACAACATTTAATATTGGTATTGTTAGATTTTTAAGAAAGTTAACAATTGTAGGATTACTGCCACACTTACCAGAATCAGAGCATCCATAACATCTTTACAGGTCTGCAGGCTGGCTGCACTTGTCACCTCCAAGAACAACTCCTTGGTTGTCTTCTTGATCTGTAAAATCAAATCAGCTGATTATATAACTCCACAGAGATGTAACCGGTGTGGTTAAGCGGTCTCTGCGTTGTGTTGTTAATGGACGAGACCCCAGCCAGCGTAAAGTTGAGACGATCTGTTTAATTACTGACAACATATAAAACGATCAGTTTTACATCAATTTCCCACACAGTGACTCCTCTCACATGGAACGTTTACAAAAAGGCAGAGGAAACGTGAGGGACACAATATATAGGGGGGAAAGTCCTCACAACAATAAACTCCCGAGCACAGCGACCACACTTCACTGATCTCCGACCCTGCCAGGTATGTAACATTCAATAAAATGAAGAACACAGAATAAAATAATATAAAACACAGAATTTGTGTGATTATACAAAGAAATAAATAAACCCCACTGCATATTTACATCTGTTACACTCTCCCCCCTAGAATTACACAAAATTCTGAGCACCAACACAATCCACACATACAACACATCGGCCATGAAATACACAAACAAAGTGTATGGAATCAGCAATATAAACTTCCTACTGAAAGGATAAGAGAATCAGAGCATTACGCGGCACCTAGCAATAACACATGAAACCCTCTAGACAAAGTGAGATGCCTTATACATCACACATACGGCCAAACCATGTGGATAGACAAAAGAAAGTGTGACATTCAGCAGCAGAGTTACCCAAAAACATTCCTTTGTCACAAGAAAAAAACATTATACATAAAATAACAATAAAACAAAACGTCAATCCTATGCCACCCCAATTTCTCACACATGGATAACAGCACCGGGGCCTGAATCAACCCCTAGAACAAGTTGTGTCATGGACTCATCAGACGACACACTGGCCTAAAGATTCTGCCAAACCGAGAGGCAAGCCCCCCATTGGCAGTCGGACACTGCTGTGGACCAGGATGGGCAGACAGTGACTGTGACAGGGGAACAGGGATTGGGGCAGGAACATCCAAAGCAGGGGAAATTGCCAGAGAGGGAGACAGTGGACACTCTGAACTAACTGAGCCATCAATGGAGGACTGTTCGTGGACCCATGAGGCAGTGCGGCTATCTGCCCAGCCAACAGCACTCGAAAGGGAACCAGCAAGAGACGATCTGGCAGCAGCAGCTGTAGTATCCAACTCAGATATCGCAGTCTTGTGCAAATCGGTTGCAGGGGGAACATCGGCCAAGCTAACAATAGGCATGGACAAAGGAGCAGGACTGCCATTTGAGGCCTCTTCCAAGGGCAGGAAGTCAACCTGGAGCAGCAGGTTCCGATGGGCAACACGTTCATTCCTTCACGATCCTTGATCCGGTATATATGCAAGCAGGTTTTGAGGCCACCACGGTGTAAATGATGGGCATCCACTTGTCAGAAAGCTTACGTTTCCCCCTGGCTCCTTTGTTCGCCAGCAGCACCCTGTCACCAAGAGACAGGGGATGACCTCTGACCCGCTTATTGTACTGGTCACATTGATGTCGTTGCTCAGCAGTGCTGTTCTTTTGAGCCAGCACATGGCGCAGTAAAGGTCATCCAAAAGGGATTTGACATAAGCGTCGTAGTCACACACTGTGTCATCATGCAATACATTCTTGAAAAGAAGGTCAACCGGCAGTCTGGGGACCCTCCCGAACATCAAATAGAAAGGCGCAAACCCAGTGGTCTCATGAATGGTACAGTTGTACACAAAAGTCATGGTCTGGACCATTTGTGGCCATTTCTGTTTGGAACGGAGGGTAGAGATCTCAGCATGTTGCCCAGGGTGCGATTAAACCTTTCAGTACCACCATTACCCATGGGGTGGTAAGGTGAAGTACGAGACTTGTTGACGCCTGACAACTCGAGTAGCTCTGCGATCAGCTCACTTTCAAAGTTGGCCCCCTGGTCAGAATGGAGGCGCTGAGGGAAGCCATAAATACAGAAAAAGTTGTCCCACAGCTTCTTCGCAACCCTTTTAGCGGTCTGATCCTGACAGGGAAAGGCATGAGCCAACTTGGTGAAGTGATCGGTGATCACAAGAACATCCACAGACTTGTTGTTATTATCCTCAGCCGACCAAAAGTCAATACACACAAGTTCCAGAGGGGCAGAGGTCTTAATACTCTCAAATGGGGCTCTTGCGGAGGGCTCAGGGGCCTTGCTGAGTATGCATCTGTGACAGCTCCTTACATGATTGCGAAGATCCTTTTCCATATCATACCAGAAGAACCGCTGGCGGGCCAAAGAAAGTGTGCGGGGCTGACCTTGATGACCAGCATGGTCATGAACACCAGCCAATGCATCTGCTTTCAGAGTCTCAGGCACAACAAACTGGAACTTTTGTGTTTTGTCAGAGGGTCCTTTGTGACCCTATAAAGGATGCCGTTCGTGAGTGTCAGTCTTTCCCACTGCTTAAGAATTCTCAGAGTTTTCAGGCTCCCCTTTCAGCGTTCACGTCTAGAAGGCCTGCGTTTCCTGTCAACATAGAGAACAACCCGTGAGATGACTGGGTCCTGTTGTTGGTGAGACCGGAGGTCAGCAAGAGACAAAGATGGCAACACATCCTGGCCAGGAGGCTCCAATGAGGTAAGATGACTGGCTAGAGAGGACGCACGTTGCCCGGGGGCAGAATCCCACTCATCGAACGAGGAGAGGATGGAGGAGACATCCTCACTGGACATTGAGACATCAAGGGCCGACGAGGTCAATGGGTGTGTCAGTGATTGTGGCTGGCAGGTGAGACGGAAGGAGTCCTGCACGAATTCGTCACTGACATCACAAGCCCGGTCCAGCAACTCAGAGTAAGGCTCGAGCAACAACTGTTCTCTCAAAGGCTTCACAAACGGTTCCCTACTGAGAGCATCTGCAACCACATTCAGCCTACCAGGAATGTGTTTGATCTCAAAGGAGTACGGCGCCAATTTGGAGACCCAACGCTGCTCACATGCATCAAGTTTGGGTTTGGTCAAGATGTATGTTAGAGGATTGTTGTCTGACCAGACAGTGAACCTGTGACCCATCAGCCAATGACTGAATTTATCACATACCGCCCATTTGAGCGCCAAGAACTCAAGCCTGTGAGCAGGATAGTTGAGTTGGCTGCGACTGAGAGACTTACTGGCGAAGGCAATGGGCCTTGCCATCTCCTCACCAGCATGCACCTGGGACAAAACAGCACCCAAACCATCAAGGGAGACATCGGTGGAGAGGATGAAAGGCCTATCAAAGTCTGGGTGAGCCGGCACTACACTATTGAGGAGCGCACTTTTCAGATCTTCAAACGCTTTCTCACAGACAGGAATCCAATCCTGAGGAGTCCATTTCCGGAAGGTACCGGCTCTCCGCCGACCAGGGGAATTTTTCACACTCCTCTTCGTCCCTGCGGTCAAAGCGTACAGCGGTTTGGCGATGGAAGAGCAGCCAGGAATGAAATGCTGGTAGTACAGTGCCATCCCAAGGAAATATTTGACCTTCTGCTGAGATGGAGTACAGCCGTCACCGTCCATAAGGTCCTCTTTCCTGAAAGCAGATATGACCTCCACCTTCCCCTGATCGACTGAGACACCATCACTGCTCACCACATGGCCAAGAAACCGCACAGACCTGCGAAGGAAGTGGCACTTCTTCTGAGACAGCTTCAGATTGTTAGCTCTGAGACGTGAGAAGACCGTCTCGAGTCGACTCAGGGCTTCCACTTCAGATGGAGCGAAAACCAGCAGGTCGTCCATATAACAGAGGAGGCTGGAGAAGTTCAAGTCACCAAAAACAACAATCATCATCATCCGCATAAAGCATGCAGGACTGTTGCATAGCCCCTGGGGAAGTCTGTTGTACTCATATAAGCCCAATGGTGTTGTGAAGGCTGTGTACCGTCTGTCAGACTCATGGAGGGGGACATTGTAGAAGCCTGATGTGAGATCCATGGTGCTGAAAAAGGCATTCCCTCCAAGGGCGGCAAGGCAGTCTCCCTGGTGGGGCAATGGGTGGGCGTCTTTGACTGTCTTGGCATTCAACCAACGAAAGTCAGTGCAGATCCTCAATTCACCTGTCTTCTTCCAGACCAGAACCAGCGGCGAGGCATACTCGCTGACTGACTTGCTGATAAAGCCCAATCAACTCCATCTCAGACAAGACTTCTCTCAGTTTGTGGTAGTGTGCTGGAGGGACGCGACGGTAGGGGAGCTGGAAGGGATGATCATCAGTGAGGTGTATTCGATGGACAAACCCTTTTGCTTCCCCGCAGTCTAGCTTGTCCTTTGAAAATACATCCTGGTAAATGAGAACAAGGTCAGCCAGACGCTGCTTCCATTCGCCCGACACCTCGCAGCCATCAATGTCTATGTCCGCCTAACCACATTCCTTGAGTTGTTGAAGGGGGCTACAGGTGGTTTCTGGGTTGAAGACCGGTTCAGCAGGCTGATCTGACTGTGACCTGTTCACACCCTGGGAGATGTGGAGGTCCTCTACAGCAACACAAGGAAAGACGTCAGCCACTTTGGCATTGCGACGTAACGTCACAGGTTTCTTCGTCGAGTTCATGATCTTCATTGGGACCCAGCGATCTCCCCACAATGGTGCTACGACCCGCCCAACAATGATGTTCTTTGGGGCTGAACGGGAGGATGTTGGTTCCACAATGACAGTGCTGACTGGTGACACAGGTGCGCTACTAGGTAATTTCCCCCAGACCAAATACTCTTGCTGAGGGGCAAGTGTGACAGCCTGCTGCAGTCTGACAGTACCAATCTTGTTAGGCAACTCAGGACCAGACCAGCGTGTGATGCCACTGAGCATCTGAAGAAACTGTTCACACTCTGGGTCTGAGGTGCTTGAAGATATGAGCTCCCAGTACTTTTCATCAGACTTCATCTTCTGTATCATGGGTCTGATAACGTTGCTCCCAATGATTAACTCGTCCCTCTGGCCAGGAACAAGGAAGGTTGGCACAATGAACTTAGATCCAAAAATCTCAATGTCAAGGTCATAGATACATGTGGGTCGTGTCGTGAGGCCACCACAGCCAACTAGGATCACATTTCCAGGAACAGGCTGAGGATTCAGAATGACGCCAGTGGCCTTAAGCCTGGACTCCACCTCCTCACTGAGCGTGCATGACATGCTCCCTGAATCAAGCATCCCTCTCAATGTAGACGGCTACTGATGACCACTGGAGCATAAAACAAGTCGCTAGCCCCCTCCACCTTATGTGATCCCACAAAAATCACTGTCTTGTCGTCGGGAAGACTACTAGAACAGTCCACATAGATAGACTGCGAATCTTCCTCCCCGCCGAGGGTGTCACCAGCACTGCCCATGTTACCCCTCTCATTACATGGGCTGGCTAGTTTAAATCAGCACTGGAGGGTGAAGGGGCAGGCGTGGTTGGGGACCGGGAGGCTTGCGGGCACTCAAGCCTCATGTGACCAGGGCCAAAGCAGTTGAGGCACAATCGGTAAAGTCTGCAATGCGCATGGGTTGAATGGGTGTCTGAACTACAAACTCTGCATGTAGTGGGAACTGAACCCTGCTGGTGATAGGGTCGGCCAGCTTGCCGAATGCGTGGTTGACTGTTTTCAGGCTGACGGGAAACTGCCTGATGGTAACCTGGCTGTTGGCTGCTCTCGAAGGAAGCAGAGCACAATGACAGAACTTTATCAAACATAGCCACCAGCTGCTGAACACCAGGCTCCTTGGTTGATGAGTCAATGGTGGCAGGGGCTGTATTAGAAACAGCAGCAAGGGGTGAAGGCAGTGCATTAGATGCATGTTGACTCACTAGCACATTGTCCAGACGAGGCTGATCGCAGACCCCCACAGGGGTAGGCAGAGAGGTCTGATGGGGATTCAACTGGCATATCGCGAAGGCAGCTTGTGCACCGCCAGGACATGAAGAACGGAAAGAATCAGCCACAGGGCTCTGACTGCAAGCTGACAAACACTGTGTGTCGGGACTCAGATGCTGTCCTCCTCACATTTCTCGTGTAACTATCCAAACACACCCCTGGACCTCGGATGCAGTCCACTGCTCAGGTGCCTTCAGCTGGAATGACATGGCAAGACTGGGATCGGGACAGTGATTAATGAACATCATGACCACTTCAGCACTGGGGTCCTCAACAGACCTACCCCGTCTCCTCAGGCACTCGTCAGCAGCATCAATGGATTTGTTGAGGCGAATCCAGTAATCCATGGCACTATCATTTGCACGGGGAATGGTACTATAGAAATCTTTCATTGGCAAATTGGAGTGCGAGAGCTCGCTAAAGTTACCTTTTAATATGTCGAACACTGCTGCAGGCAGGGCAGTGACATCCAGTTCGGGGCGGCTGCGGAGCGACACTTTCACCACATCCCTAGCTCTGCCTGTTAGCCTTGACATCATCAGGTCGAACATTCCCTCATGAGTGTCACATTTAATCCTATTCATGTAACATTTCATCATGTCCTCCCATTCATGAACTGAGAATGTGTCACTATGGTCACCCCTGAAGTAAGGTGGAGCCTTTGATTTAGACTGTACAACAACCTTCAAATGTGACAAACCATCATGACTGGATGACTGACTCATAGCAGAATTAGGCTGGATGACACTGGGTTGGTGAATAGCGCTAAGGCTGGCTGAGATGTTATCCCCAATCTGTTTAGCCAAGTCTGTAATCAACTCCCCAAATGTATCAACAGAGATGATTTGTGCAGGCTTAGGGCCTGATGGGATGAATGGTGTGGAACTGGCAGCGGGGGCCAAACTTGAGTTAATAACCGACTGATCAACCGTGTAGTTGAGAATATTGGGCAACACAGACCTACCCCTACCGAAACTAAGAGAAGCAGCCTGCTGACCCCTCCCCACCCCAAAAGTAAAGTCATGCCCATGACCAGCCATAGCCCAAAGATCAAATGTACCACCCTCTGATATCACAATATGCCCAGAAAACTTGTAAAATAAATACCAATGAAAAAAAAAAAAAAACAGGTTATCACTCTCAGTACAGATATAAAACAGATATAGACATCAAATATCACCACAAAATGAATACAAAAAAATATATATAAAAAGAGCTAATCCTGCACAGAATATAACACTCTACATACACGTTTTCAGAGATGTACCCTTTTTTCATGCCAAAAGTAACCCTTAAATGCACTCTCAGGCCACCATAGCCTCACAAGCATAAGAAAATAAAATGGACTGAGGGTGAGAGAAAAAAAAAAAAAAATTAAATAAAACACACTCTAATCCCTGTCACAATAGACACACCTCTCGCGCCCGGGCACGAGCGCTGTTCAAAGAGTCCACAGAGCGGGGAGGAGGGAGGGAGAAGACAGGAGGGAGAAGACGGGAGTCCGCGGCTCTCTCCCGGGTGATCAGACGAGCGCCGATCGGGGATGCAACGGGTCAAACGGCACCAAGTGTAACCGGTGTGGTTAAGCGGTCTCTGCGTTGTGTTGTTAGTGGACGAGACCCGAGCCAGCGTAAAGTTGAGACGATCTGTTTAATTACTGACAACAGATAAAACGATCAGTTTTACATCAATTTCCCACACAGTGACTCCTCTCACGTGGAACGTTTACAAAAAGGCAGAGGAAACGTGAGGGACACAATATATAGGGGGGAAAGTCCTCACAACAATAAACTCCCGAGCACAGCGACCACACTTCAGAGGTTCCGCCCACTGATCTCCGACCCTGCCAGGTATTTAACATTCAATAAAATGAAGAACACAGAATAAAATAAAATAAAACACAGAATTTGTGTGATTATACAAAGAAATAAATAAACCCCACTGCATATTTACATCTGTTACAGAGACAAACTGTAAGCTACAGGTCGATGTGGCATGAGGGATGTGTAAGGGGTTTTATGTTTTCTCCGCTAATGTATTTTACACCTTATTTAAGTCTTTAGAGAAAGTACAAATTATGATTTCAAAATAGACATACACACCTTGGTTTTCTCACTGTTAGTTATAGGTGGGAAAGAGATCACATGTCCTTCTGCATCCACTAGGCAGGGATACATTTCTTTTCCCTTCAGAAGCTGAAGGTATCTGTGAAAACACAAAATAGTTGAGACAGCATTATGAAAGGGCTTTAGCAAATGTAACAGACACATAGCAGGTTATATGCTGTTAAGAAATTATTACATTCAATTCAGCCTTTAGATTTAAGATTCTTTGATTTGCAGGTTTCATTTAGTGTGTGTCGGCTTCCTGAATAGTCTTTTAAACCAATAGCAAGTGGTTTTAATTAAAGCATTAATAACATTGAAAAAAGCGGTTTACATAATGTTATTAATCAGTCATGTCTATTATTAATTAAGATTAACTGATCAATATTATCTCAAAATGTTTCAGCATTTTCTTTTTTATCCAACACTGATAACTACATCCAGAATTGTTGGCTGATGTTGCCTTAAAACAGCGTTTCTCAAAGTGTGGGGCGCGCCCCACTGGTGGGGCGCAGAGATGTTATAGGTGGGTCGCGAATGGACGAGATGAACGGGAGATTTTATTTTTATTTATTTTTTAATACATTATTTGGTAGAGCGAGAGAGAGCACACCTTTATCTATTTAATATAGCCTAGTTGTAAAAAATAAAGTAAGAAATCATTCCAATGTGTATAGGACAGTCGAAAAAAAAAAAAAGTTTAAAAGGGGAGTGATTAGTAAAATAAGCATAAATAAAAACAAAGAATGCTAACTAGGTAACATAAGATAAGAATAAACAAGTTTAAATGATTTGTTATTGGTTGTGATCATATTCTAAAGATGTTTGGATTATTGAAAACTATACAGCTCCCTTTCATATGAGTGTTGAGAGCTGTATCCATAAATTCATTTTGTGCTTAAAGTGCACCAGATTGATGCATATCACTTCAACATTTTAAAAAAAATCTTCCCGGGGGTGCAAGCCCCTGGACCCCCTAGACAGAACGATTAATTTGACAATTTTAAGCTTGACCTACCATTTTATTGGAGCGATGAGGAACAGGTGGGGCTTGAATTGGCCCACCTGTTCAAAGTGGGGAATGACAGAAAAAGTTTGAGAACCACTGCCTTAAAATGAGCCTGCTACAACTCATTGCTCATTCAACACAAAGGTTTCAATAAAACAAACTTAAGCTGTCGTCCAACATACTAACACTGCCCTCATGTGTTACAGCAGCAAGCACGTTGTACAGAGGTCTCGTGAACCACTTTAAAGCTGAGGTAGGCAGTTATTTTGGGCAAAATGTTTCATAATAACCTAAGTACGTCTTCCTTTTTGGGTTGCTTTAATGTGTTGGCAGTTGACGCCTATGCTGGAATAGCAACTTTTCCACCATTCAGGTTTTCAATCGCCTGAAGGCCATTCTCTATTTATAGAACAGCTTATAGAAACTTTTGTTTGTTACGAATAAGGTATTTTATTTTGAAATAACAGTTAATGGGTTTTCAACATTAAGGTTTTTTTTTACCAAAACTTTCTTCCCTTGACTCAAGCTTGTAGTTATCCAATACAGATATTTCATAACACTTTTTTCTTAAAGAAGAGAAGAGTCAGAAGTAATACTGACTTGTGCAGGCCGGTGACGTTCTGCCTCTTCTTCTGCTTCCTCAGCTCGTCAGCCTCCAGCTAAAGCTGTCTTATCAGCTCGACAGCCGTCATCTCCTTCCGACCCAGCGAAACAACCTAAAAAACAATGCCGTCTTTTGTGAGATGGATATGTTGTTGGAGAGCTTTACAGTGACAATTATATTTGACCACAAAGCAACTGAACTGAAATTGACATGAATCTACGTTAGCGTACCTTCAGCTGTGTAGGTGGTTTGACATCATACACCAGAGCAGCTTTAATAAGCTGCACATCATGAGTTGCAATGGTCGCGATGGTCCTTTTACCACAAAAAAACAAGAGGTGACACATTTGTGTATATGTAAGGTAGCAGCCCTGACAGACCACTAGGTCTTGCTGTTGCGCAGCAAATTGTTGTTTTTTGTCCATTGTGGGACACCGTATTTCTCCTGTTGTTCTGGGTACGGCCGCCATTTTGGCGCTAATGTTTGTATTCACTGCACGAAAGGTGAGCAGTGTTAATTGTGGCAAATCATTTTACACATTATTACGTTAAAAACGTCCAAACATTCCATCTCTTTAATTAATGGGTTAGTTTAAATGTTTATTTACCCGTTTGTGTATGTTTGGGAGTGAGATGTTTAATTTTTGTCTGTTAATTTGGTTGTTGTATTGGTTAGCATGTAGCTAATGGCGCTAATGTTTGTATTCACTCCACGAAAGGTGAGCAGTGTTAATTGTGGCAAATCATTTTACACATTATTACGTTAAAAACGTCCAAACATTCCATTTCTTTAATTAATGGGTTAGTTTAAATGTTTATTTACCCGTTTGTGTATGTTTGGGAGTGAGATGTTTATGTTTTGTCTGTTAATTTGGTTGTTGTATTGGTTAGCATGTAGCTAATCGCACTAATGTTTGTATTTACTCCACGAAAGGTGTGTCAGAAGAGCTGCCATTGGGATAATAAATCACTACTCAGCGTCTCCACTGCAATCCGATCTACTGTGTCCTGTTTTCCTCCCCTCTGCATAACATCCCATCACCAATAATAAACACAACGCAGAGTCCCAGGGTGTTCAGAGAGGCTACGGGACATTTGGGTTACATATAAAAGACATCAAAAAGTGCATTTTGCATGATAGGTCCCCTGTAAGTTTGCTAGGAGGCTATTGTCACTTCCCTTAACAAGAGCTAGCTTTCTTAGCAGTTAGCAGCTAACGTTTTCTGCAGTTTGTGTTTCCCCTGAAAAACGTGATGTAGTTATTTAATGGTAAGTTAAAGGTAGTGATGTTACGTATTGCGCCGAAGCTTCGGAGCGTGTGTCGAGTAATCCCCGAAGTTAATAAATGTAGTCTTTGATATGGTTTAGCCTTTCTCAGGCTACAACATGGTTAAGTTTACGAATATTATTAAGGAATACAAATCCCTCTTTGCAATGTTTACCAGCCTCCTTAGGCTTTTCAATCACAATCATTAAACTGGAATAAAAACAATATTGTTAACATGAAAATATGATTTTATGTTTGTTGTTTAGAGTTATTCTAAGGCTTTACTCATTGGGAACTCGGTAGGAGATAGAGCACACTGTTGAGATGTCAAATCTGCCTGTTTTACACACTTTGACCAACAGGGGGGTTGTGTTCAAATGAAGCCCATGATGAAGCCTCATGAGATGAACCCTTTTGCGAACCAATTGGCTGGAAAGCTTCAAAGCTTCATAACGCAGCGTCCACACGTACGCGGTGAAAAAATCTTGGCGGTGGGCGTGTCTGAAGCTTGGGGATTTTTTGCGAGCAACGCGACCAACAACCAATCACATGAATCTCCCGCCCCCGACATACAAAGCAAAAAACCCCGGTTCTTCTCCACTATTGCCAAAATGGATGCCGGTTTTGCAGCAAGGGTAGCAAGTGTAGTAGCAAGGGTGAATTTAGTGTATGCAATGTCTCGCAGGAGGCCATGTAGTGTGCGTCGCTGTTGGGTACATCCAATACTCCGAAAACGTCTGCAACGGGGGGAAAACCACGTTCTGGTCCAAGAGCTCCGTCTCGATGACCACCTGTTTCAGCAGTACTTCAGGATGAGCAAAGACGTGTTCGACGAGTTGCTTGGAAAAGTGGGTCCACTGATTACCAAGGCGGACACCTGTATGCGTTTGTCAATCGGACCCGCCGAGCGACTCGCCATCTGCCTACGGTACGTTTTGTGTGTGTTTTCTACTTCTTTCATCTGACTCTATAGAAAGAGAGAGAATGCATGCCATGGATGAATGATGACTGAAGTCTGTGATTTAGTTCAGATGGATGACATTAATTAAGATAGCTAAGTAAACACAGTATTGCTCCCCTGTGTGGTCTGTGTGTGTCTGTGGTCTATGTGTGTGTGTGGGGTCTGACATATATTTTAAATCATGTGTATATTTTTTAAATCATTTTTTTAATCATGTATATTATTTTTTTCTCAGGTACCTGGCAACCGGTGATTCATACAGGACCATAGCATTCAGCTATCGGGTCGGGCATGCAACAGTGGCTGTCATCGTCAAGGAGGTTGCGGGTGCCATCTGGACCGCCCTGGTTGAGGAGACCATGCCGGTACCACAGACGGTGGACTGGAGAGCCATCGCTGCTGGGTTCCAGGAGCGCTGGGAGTTTCCCAATTGCGTTGGTGCCATTGATGGGAAGCACGTGGTGATCCAGGCTCCGGGAAATTCTGGGTCCCTGTACTTCAACTACAAGTCCACCTACTCCTTGGTACTGCTGGCTGTCGTGGATGCCCAGTACCTCTTCAGGGTAGTGGATGTCGGAGGCTTTGGAAAGAGCAGCGACAGTGGGAGCCTGCGGAATTCGGCATTTGGAGAGAGCCTCAGAGATGGCAGTCTGCAGCTACCACCTGACACCGTCATCCCAGGAGCAGAGCGGCTGGGCCTTCTTCCCCATGTGTTTGTAGGAGATGAGGCTTTTCCGCTGATGGACAACCTGCTGCGTCCATTCCCTGGACGTCACCTCACCCGTGAAAGGAGGATGTTCAACTACCGCCTCAGCCGGGCCAGGTTGGTGGTTGAATGTGCGTTTGGCATCCTCTCATCCCAGTGGAGAATGTTCAGGCGTGTCATCACCACCAGCCCGGAGGTAACAGAGTTGTGTGTGAAGGCCACCTGTGTGTTGCACAACTTCCTCCGCAGGAAGACGATAGGAAGGACATCACGCACACCTATCGCAGAGTCCACGGATGAAGCTACTCCAACCCTGTGTGATGCACCGAGGCTGGGCTCCAACAATGCCACACGCAGATCCATCCAACTGCGGGAGACCTTCAGCTCCTATTTCAATGAGGAGGGTGCAGTGCCATGGCAGGCGAATGTGGTGTAGGGTCACCATTGTCTCCAAACCAAAAGCTCTTTTAAGAGCTACCCATATTTTCTTTAAAAAGCCAATTTTCCAAATGAGCCATTTTAAAATCAATCAATCATTCCTAATAAACATGTTTCTTGAATTGATATTATGATATGACTAACAAACTTTTTCCTTCAGTCCTGTTTTTAGTGATAACCCACTCATAATTACAACAGGTTTTCACATTATATATCGACATACATTAAGCTTTTGGTATGTTGCAACTGACAAACCACATGAACAAGTCAAGACACAGTATAGCCATAACATACTTTAAATAACTTTTATTTATGTAATGTTGAGTGAAGTGTGTGATGAGTGTAAAAACATGTAATGTGGATCAGTATCAGTAATCAATTTTCCTCCTGGTCTGCATCTAAAACCACCTTGTGAATGGCAAATCTGACTCTTAACCTCTTCGCTCTCGACATCAGTATCATGGTGGGCAAGAGACTCTTGAAGAACAACAGGTCCTCGTCGTCCTCCACCACCACTGGTGGGGGTGGTGGAGGTGGCATGGCCAGAATAGGACTGACGGCAGACAGCAAACTTTGCTCAAAGGAGGACATCTCCCTTCCCCTTTTCCCCCGGAACGCAACACTCGCCTCCTCCTGTCCTGTCTCCCCTTCCTCTGCTTGCTGGCTGTTAGCTGGCTGACTGGCTGGCTGACTGGCTGGCTGACTGGCTGGCTGACTGGCTGGCTGACTGGCTGGCTGACTGCCACCTGGCTGGCTTTCCTGGCTCTCTTCCTCTGGCACCAGGGTGGCAGGGTTTGCCTGCCAGGCAAAGGGTGGCAGGGTTTGCCGGGGGACATTGCTGGACGTCTCACGGTCAATCAGGAATGGGTTTAAAAAACTCATGACTGCCGCGAAACGCCAGGGCTTATATCCCCCTGAAGACCCTGCACCGCTTCTTTTCCCTTCCTTTTCATTTTGTTTATCCTTCCTGTACCTGTCCCTCAGTGTCTTCCATTTCTTTCTGCACACTTCGTCTAATAAAATGAAATGAAAGAATACAGTTAATTTCTTTAATTTACGAAAATTATTCCTCCATTAATGAAAACCAAATCCCTTTATCACTGTCAATTGCATAAAAGGTTTTACATGTCACACTATCAGAATCAGAACCAGAATCAGGTTTATTGCCAGGTAGGTTCGCACATACTAGGAATTTGACTTGATGTCATGGTGCATATATAAAAAACAAGAAATCTAATATAAAACACAAAATGTTTTACACCGTAATAAAATACAGTTAAATTGCAATAAGATAACAATTAAATAAAGCAGTAATTGACATGGAAATAGAATGCTATGAATGAATTTTAGAATATAAACTATGAAATGTGAAATCAGAATATGTGCAGAAAGGAGTATGACATTGTGTGCATTCATGTGATGCATATAGTCTATGATGTGGCAGAGGTAAAGTGTCAGCGGGGAGGGCTATGATGAACATTTATGAGATTAATGTCTACGGTGCTATTTTATGCTACATTCCATGCTGGCTAAATATACTGTCTATGCTTGCTAGCAATGTTAAAACGAAGTAAACTGGATATAAAATCCCCAAACAGGCGAAAACCTACCAGTTTCACCCACTGTCTCTAACACCTCCCTCCATGCCTTGTTCCTCCGGTATGTATCCCGGTAGGTAAATAGGGACTGGTCATAAAGAACCGGGTGATTTGCTACCGCAATAACTAATTTCTCCTCCATTTTGTTAGGAATATAGAAATGAACTGCGGTATGTCACTCCCAGCTTACACGCGGTTTGATTGGCTAGCGCTTGTACTGTCAGATTTGCATAAACGGGATTTGATTGGCTGACGCTTCCACCTCAAAGATTTCTAGGCGTTCCAGGCGTCAAAAGTTGAACAATGTTCAACTTTTGAATCCTGGAACGCCTGTAAATCGCCGCTCTGCTTCCCACAATGCAGTTCAGGGAAAAGTGAGGCGAAATGACGTCACCCCATTCAAAGTGAATGGGCAGAAGCGTTGGAAGATTTTTTCACCGCGTACGTGTGGACGGGGCGTGAGTGTGTGTGTGTGTGTGTGTGTGTGTGAGGAAGTCCCTGGATTGGTCAATTTGGACCAATCAGCGGGGGCTTAACGTAACGGTTCCGCGGATTGGTCCATTTGGTTCCGGGTACCGCATGTACCGCTTCCAACCGCTTCCAACAGGGTGCGGCCAGCGCCGCTGGGTGTGGCCATAGCTCTTCCGGGTACGAGCTGACATCAGCTCGTACCCGGAAGAAACTGAGAAATCTCCAACGAGGCGTTTTGGGGAGGTACTTTCTATGTTAGAGTTTTACTCGCTACAGGGTGTACTTTGAGGGTGTGTGACTCCGCGGACCGTTTACATGCATAAAAACCTTCATAACACACAAGGGGACGGGTAATAACTGGAAAAGCATGACATGGGCCCTTTAACTTAACGTTATCTTACAACAGGGTTGCCAACTTTGGGTACCTGGCTGGAGTGAGATTTTGATATCATGGGTTTAATTACACATATGCGCACTAAATGACTGCTATCGTGTCAGTAGCGGGACCTTAGCATATATATAGGATATATATACAATATATACAAATACAAAATATTGGACACAGACTATAAAGGGCACACAGTTTCATTCACTAATGAAAGTCAAACACATGTTTGTTTCCACTATTTTATTGTGTGCATAGGCCTGTCGCGATAAGCAAATAATTGACTTATCGTACGATAAATAAAAATGAACTCGATAAATTGCCATTTACATGAGGATGTGACTAGCAGTTTGAAAGGATGTACTTGCATTATTATTATCATTATGTCAGTGGTCTAAAATGGTCATACAACGGTGCCGACAATATTATCGTTTATCGCAATCATTTCGGGAAAATGTATCCAACAAAATTAATTATCGTGAGAGGCCTATACATGAAATACACAGACACAAACAAATCTACAGACTTACTCCAAACTGCCAAATATATTAATTAACTCACTCTCATATACTCTTTGACTCTATTTTGAGGCCCCTATTTTTTACATTTTTATCATTTCTACTGGATCTTAGATCTGCGCATGCGCAATACGGGTCGGGGATTGACCAACCGGCTCCCACTGCTCTGCTGTCTGTTAACGTTGTTAAGAGTGGTGGGGGCGGATCGACAGCTTGAGCAGCTGTCAACTCAACATTGTAAATAACCAACCAAAAACGATCGGCGGTTCATCTTGTTTTTGGCGTGAGAATAGTTTGGGCAGCGTGAGAGCGTGAGATTGAGAGTGAAAGCGTGTGTCACACGCCAGACGTGAGAGTTGGCAACCCTGGACTGTGAATCATCATATCATTCCATCTCTTAACTCATGGACATATCTATCTATGATCTAAACAAAAAATAAATAAATCAACAAAAAACATAATATAAATAAAACAAAACAAAATAAAAATCTATGATCTTTCCTGACCTAATGTTAAATTATTTTTCCTACCCCAGTTTCCCTCAGAAAGGTAAACAGTGCCTTTCTGGTAGCTCTTACTCCTTCTGTTCCCAGAATACCAACCCCTCTCCCTCTCTGCCTCTAAAACTTCATCCTTTAGTTTTTCTTTTTCAGCTTTATAGATGTCACAATGTAATAAGATATGTTCCACATGTTCTGTAACTCCACAGCTCCCACACTTGTCACTGTCACTTTTCCCCATGACATACAGCGTACCATTCAATGCTGTGTGATCCAGTCTGAGTCTAGCTATCATGATTTCCTCCCTACTGTTTCTTTCTTTATAAATATTAATTGTAATTGTCTTTTGTACTTTATGATACTCTTTGCCTTTCTGGTCTTCCTCCCCACCTTTTCTGCCAGATCTCCATCCCTTTCTTCTTAATTACTGCTTTTCCTTCTCCTTCTCCAAGTTGAACTGGTAATGTGATTTCCTTTTGTAGTGCACTTTTTGCTCATTTATCAGCACACTCGTTCCCTTTCACCCCCTCATGTGCAGGCACCCAGCAGAACTGCAGATCTATACCGCCTCTGTGAAGTCTTAACAGGCTGTGGTTAAGTTCAATGAGAAGGTCTTCTCTGACAGTTGTTGTTGTTGACTGTATGCTTTTTAATATGGACAATGAATCTGTGCATATCATCACCCTATCTGGTCTGACCTCTTCAACCCACTGTAATCCTATTATTACTGCCAGCATTTCTGCTGTGTACACTGATAATTGATCAGACGCTCTTTTTGAGATCGATATTTTAAAGTCTGGGATGTATATACCAACTCCAACACACTCTTCCTTGTTCTTAGAACCATCTGTGTACATTTTGAGGTAATTGTAGTACTTTTCGTTCAGATACATACTCGTTTTAATTCCCACTTCATTTATTTGCCACTCTTTTTTCCTTTCTATGATACTCATATCTATGTTAGCTTCTGGGGAAAGCCATGGGGGAACACGGCTAAATGGGCTTGCTTTGGCAATCCTGTAGTATTCTGTTTGCAATATTTTCCTCTCCACTTCCTTGTAGCCTGACCCAGTATGACAGAGCAAGTTTATCTCTTCTGATCTCCAGAGGTGTCTCTCCTGCTTCTATCAGAACTGCATTGATAGGGGATGACTTTATCGCTCCAATACACAGCCGCAATGCTTTATATTGTATTATATCAATTTTTAAGTGATGTTTTTGCTGCTGCTCCATACGCTATACAACCATAGTCTATTGTGGACCCCATCATTGATCTGAAAATGTAAATTAATGCTTGTTTGTCTGCGCCCCAGTTGCATCCAGCTACAGCTCGCAATACATTTAATACTTTTTAGCATTCTGTTTCCACTTGATTAATTTGCATTTTCCATGTGTATTTGCTATCAAACCACAGTCCTAGGTATTTGAACTCATTCACCTTTGTCATTGGACGATCATATAGTGTTAGCCATCAATCTTGCATTTATTTGTAAATACCATGTAGCATGACTTGCTTTCTGACATTTTGAATCCCCAGTTATATGAGCACCTCTCCACTTTTTTAATGCTCTAGCTATATTCTCCATTACGTATGGGGCATGTCTTCCCCTCATCATCTGCGTATAGAGCCGATTGGATGCATGTGTCTAAGCATGTAAATATATCATTAATCATGATGTTAAATAATATTGGACTGACTGCACTCCCTTGGGGAATACCATTTTCTATTTCTAAATAATTGGAAATATCTGCTCCAACCTTTACTCTAAATGTCCTGTCTGTTAAAAAGGCCCTTACCCAATTGTACATTCTCCCTCCAATACCCATTCTACTCAATTTGATCAGTAATCCATCCCTCCACATAGAGTCATACGCCTTTTCAATGTCAAAGTACACTATTGCCATTATCTCTTTCATTTTCAATGTTTTTCCCACATCATTACTCACTCTTACTAATTCCACATCCAGAGCTGACCTATTATCCTGTCTCTTCTCCTTCACGTTTTCATTCTCTGCTAGTAAGTGCTGTTTTTGCTGCCTATGAATATCACTGAGATGTCCCCCACTATGTACTGCTGCAAGTGTCCTTCCTAACATACCTGCCTTCTCTTTATCTGTCACTGCCAGCCTCTCCTCATCAACCAAAGCTGGCATTTTAATGGATTTCCTTTTCCCACTCATCTGCTTAAACATGGACCAGACATCACCTAATGTTACTCCTCTGCCAATGGTAGAACACAATTCTCTCCATGTTCTCTTTTTTGTGTATTTTATTGTCCTTCGAGCAGCTGCCCTTTTCCTTTGATACTCTATAACATTATTTTGTGTCATGTTTTTCTTTAATTCTCTAAATGCATAATTTCGCTCTCTTTAATAGCCCTGCTGCATTTCTCATTCCACCATGGCACCACTTTCTTCCTACCCTTGGTTGTTGTTTTGGGTATACTGTTCTCTGCTGCATTTAGTATATGTTGCGTTATTTGGCTTGTAATTACCTCTATGCTTCCCTCTGATGTTAGCAGGTGTACCAACTCCTCACACCATATCCTACATTTCCCCCAATCAGTTTTAGCAAAGCACCACCTGGTTATTACACCTCCTTCCTGTATATATACATTATTATTCATTTTAGTAAGCACTGGATAATGGTCACTTCCTACAGTGGAGTTATTCAAAACAAACCATTCACATGTATGAACCAAACAGTTTGACACTAATGTCAGATCCAGGCATGAGACTTTCCCCCTGTGTACATCTACTCTTGTGCCATGTCCATCATTAAGGCATACTAGTGTTCTTTCCTCCAGCATTTCTTCCACTATATTTCCGTTACTGTCTGTATGGTTGCTGCCCCATAGACTGTTGTGTGCATTGAAATCGCCACACCATATTTCCTTCCTATGTTTTATTGCCTGCTATTTCTTTAAATATGTCAGTGGTTAGATTTGGACATGGGTTGTATAAATTGATTATCCTAATGTTATCTTGTTTTCTAGGGTTGCAGATTTCCACTATAATACAGTCTATATCATCAGGAGATTGCACCTCCCTATATGCCACACCATCTTTGAGAAATGACTGCAGGATCTCAGGTATGCAAAGTGGACAGGTAAGCGAGAAAGGCTTTTTTGAGTCTCAGAGACCAAGGTCCTGTACACTTCGCATACATTGACTGCACGACTTCAGGTCTGTGATGTGGACAGTACACCTCAAATACATCACTACACAACCTGTGGTATTTGAAAATAAGGGAATGACATGTTTATAATATGCTGCAAAACACAACAAATATGCAGCATTGCGAGTCTGTTTCTAAGGCCATTTTATTTTTGGTAGTCTGATCATTTGAACAACAGAATAGAATCAAACTGAAAACATTGTAAATATGTTCTAGATACATGAAGCAGATTAATGAACAGTGAAACTCGCTCATGGACTTTAAGGTGAATACTTTAAGAAAAAGTTTTCCCACACTCTTAAAACCACTATGGTTTTTCTCCTGTGTGAACACGAAGATGTGATTTGAGAGCACCTGATGTAGTGAAAGTTGTCCCACACTCTTCACACCAGTACGGTTTTTCTCCAGTGTGAATACGGTGATGTGTTTCGAGATGACCCGATTGAGTGAAAGTTGTCCCACACTCTTCACAGCTGTAAGGTTTTTCTCCAGTATGAATACGTTGATGTGATTTGAGAGCACCTGATGTAGTGAAAGTGGTCCCACACTCTTCACAGCTGTAAGGTTTTTCTCCAGTATGAATACGTTGATGTGATTTGAGAGCACCTGATGTAGTGAAAGTTGTCCCACACTCTTCACACCAGTACGGTTTTTCTCCAGTATGAATACGTTGATGTGATTTGAGAGCACCTGATGTAGTGAAAGTTGTCCCACACTCTTCACAGCTGTATGGTTTTTCTCCAGTATGAATACGTTGATGTGTCTTGAGAGCATCTGATCTAGTGAAAGTTGTCCCACACTCTTCACACCAGTACGGTTTTTCTCCAGTATGAATACGGTGATGTGATTCTAGAGCACCTGATGTAGTGAAAATTGTCCCACACTCTTCACAGCTGTAAGGTTTTTCTCCCGTGTGAATACGTTGATGTGTTTTGAGATGACTTGATGTAGTGAAAGTTGTCCCACACTCTTCACAGCTGTAAGGTTTTTCTCCCGTGTGAATACGTTGATGTGTTTTGAGATTACTTGATGTAGTGAAAGTTTTCTCACACTCTTCACAGCTGTAAGGTTTTTCTCCCGTGTGAATACGTTGATGTGATTTGAGAGCACCTGTTGTAGTGAAAGTTGTCCCACACTCTTCACAGCTGTATGTTTTTTCTCCAGTATGAATACGTTGATGTGTCTTGAGGTTACTTGATGTAGTGAAAGTTGTCCCACACTCTTCACAGCTGTAAGGTTTTTCTCCCGTGTGAATACGTTGATGTGATTTGAGAGCACCTGATTGAGTGAAAGTTTTCCCACATTCTTCACAGCTATATGGTTTTTCTCCCGTGTGAATACGTTGATGTGATTTGAGAGCACCTGATTGAGTGAAAGTTGTCCCACACTCTTCACAGCTGTACGGTTTTTCTCCCGTGTGAATACGCAGGTGGCTCTTTAAATTTCCAGATGTTGTAAAGGATTTGTCACATTGCTGACAGCTGTGACGTCTCTCTCTTCCTTTCGGTTTCTAGAACAGACGGACAGAGAAAGAGAGAAAGTCAATCTAAAAAGCATAAATACACAAGTTAACACAATAAAAACTCACTTAATATAAACCTTGAGTTAACAAAATACTACTTTTCAACTGTTTGTGTTTATTATATTTGATACAGTAATACAGCAATATTCTAACCAAAGTATATACCAGAGGTGGGGGACTAGAGTCACATGACTTGACTGGAGTCACATGACTTGACTCGCATATTTTTTGACTTGAGACTTGCTTGACTAACATTGATAAAAGACTCGACTTGACTTTGACTTGGTATTCATGACTTGAGACTTGACTTAGGCTTGAGACAGATGACTCGAAAGGACTTTACTTTTTAAAATAAAATATTTGCATTTGTTTTTGTATTGTACGAAGCCCCTAGAGGGCAATGAAAGAAAAAGAAAAGAGAGAAAGTATCTCGTTCGCAGGAGAAAGTAGGAAGTGGAGCGCACAGGAGACAGCCGTTTCATTGCAGACTGTTTGAGATATATTTCAAACTCGGACTTCATTTTAGGGACATTTCGGCCAGGGGTGTAGAGTTATTTGTTCAAGCACCGGATCGGCAAAACAGGAGAGTCTGTGAACCAGTCTGCCTTGACCTATGTATTCATGTCTGTGACTCTCACAGTATCTGCTGCCCACAGCTGTTTTATAGAAGAAAAACCTCCTTCACTTCATGAAATCTCTGCAGCACCAGGAGGCAGTAACGTGTAACTCAGCAGAATCTGAGAAGAGCAGCACCAGCTGCAAAGAGCTGTGCCTTCACTGTGTTTACCTTCATTAGAACAGCTAACGAGCGACCACAGGTTATGTTTTTTACACACACACACACACACACACACACACACACACACACACACACACACACACACACACACACACACACACACACACACACACACACACACACACACACACACACACACACACACACACACACACACACACACACACACACACACCACACACACACACACACACACACACACACACACACACACACACACACACACACACACACACACACACACACACACACACACACACACACACACACACACACCCCCCCTATTACCTGTTTTATGATTTCAGAGCCCCACTCTCCATTGTTGTTAATGTTGAAAATAAAACTCTAGTTTTCATAACCACTGTCTTTTAACTGATTTAAATGCGGAAACTGGGGTTATTCATCAGGATTTCGTAGGACTTGACTTGCTTGACTCTCACCCCAGTAACTTGAGACTTGCACATGTATTACTTAGTCCCACCTCTGGTATACAGGAGACAGAGGGAGACGGCTCCTGTCACTGCGGGTCTCAGTATGCTCCGTTCGCCTTGTGTTTTGTTTTAGTTTTTTTGGTCTAATTATTGTCTAAACTTTGTTGTGTCTGTATGAAACGTCATTTTGAGAGACCATGCTTTTGATCCTGTGGATTACATTTGCCTTCTGCAGACCATGTCTGGCCATACAACTTTCCAAGACACACCTTAGTGACAGCACGAACAGGTATGGCGAGGAGCCCCGGCCTCTACGCTGCTACAGCCGCGAGGCTATGCTAGAGCTACAATGCGATCGGCCTCCTACGAATACATCAAGCCATCTGTGCTCTTTATTATTGGATGAAATCCCTCGGAAGCCGCTTAGAAACACCAGGAAAAAGAGACGAGGAAGGAGGGGAGGCGTTCAGAATCGCCTACGGCGGAGATTCAGCCGGCCACCACTTCCATCCATCATTCTCACAAACCTGCGCTCATTGAGCAACAACATTGACACACTAAGGACATACACAAGGTACTGTCATGAATTTCTTGAGGCCTCTTTATTATGTTTCATGGAAAGTTGGCTACAATCTACAATGCCTGAATCTCTCTTTGAAGTACCCGGATTCACCCTTGTTCGAGCAGACAGGGATGCGAACTCGGGGAAAACCAGAGGAGGCGGTATTTGTGTGTATATTAATGATCTGTGGTGCTGATCATACTCAGTAAAATGTAAAACCTGCAATCCCAACATAGAAATTCTCGGCATGACGTTAAGACCCTTTTATCTGCCTAGAGAATTCGGGTGTATTTTACTGTTTGTTGTTTACATGCCTCCCAGCGGCAGAGGACACTGTGTTCACGAGCTGCAACTCAGCCACCCCGATGCACCGGCAATAGTGCTCGGGGACATGAAGCAATGTCGCCTGGAGACTGTGTTACCTGGGTTCCAGCAGTATGTTAGGGATGACAGCAGGAAAGACAATATCCTGGACAAATGCTTTGTTAATGATAAAGGAGCCTATGTGTCTAAATACAGACCACCAATACTGAACTCTGATCATAATTAGGGGTGCAACAACTAATCGTCTTAATCGATTAAAATCGATGACCAAATTAGTTGCCAACTAATTCAGTCGTCGATTCGTTGGTGACGTCATCACGTGTGTTTCAGAGGCAGTTAAGCTCCAACGTTATCAGTCTTTTTATCGGTACAGGAGATATTTAAAACATATATGTCATATGTATTATTGTTACATAAACATTATATCGCAGTCTTAGTGTCGCCAACTCCGTTTCTAATATGCAATAAGACTACAAAATGCGTCTATGATGTATTTTCGATCTTTCCAATCCAGACGAGAGATCTCTCTCTCTCTCTCCCCCGTGTGTACGAGGGGGCGGGGCAGTTTACACACACGCTCTGCTACATGCATGCAACACACACACACGGAGGAGATGGCGGAGAGAAGCGCTCCAAGGTGTGGTTAAACTTTACCCGTCTCGATGTGGACAATGCTCGATACCAAAAGTGCAATAAGATTTTAGTATCAAAGGGCGGTAACACGAGCATTTTGTCTAAACATTTAGCAAAAGTGCACCACAATCAGATGGAGAACTGTCTTTCTAGCGCTGTAGCTCCATCCACGAGTAACGTTTCCACGTCAGGTATTATGTATGCTAGCAGCAACACACGTAGTTAACTAAATGATTCAAACATGGGTTAATGATTAGAGGTAACCGAGTTATTTATTTTGTTAAATGTTCAGCTAGTCTGTTTACGGTTCTGTCATCACATTATTTAATATGATTTGTTAAAACACTGTTTCTTTTGATGTGAAATATTATTTATTTAATTTAAATAAAAAGCAATGTTAATTTTGTTTACAATTTGTTTAGTTAATTGACCTTATTTCTTTTCAAAAGAACCGTTAAGACTATCGTTAAAGGACCGGATCGATAAGCAGTATCAATAAAAGTAGTAGTACCGTTAAAACCTTAACGATCCGAATAATCGATTAATCGTTTCATTAATCGATAGATTAATTGATTATCAAATTAGTCGTTTGTTGCAGCCCTAATCATAATGTTGTGAATATGATACCAGTGTATAAGACCAAACTGAAGGGAAGTCAACCAGAAAAGAAAGTAATAAGGATATGGACAAATGAAAGTAGGGAACAGTTGAAAGCCTGTTTTGATTGGACAGATTGGGACATTTTTCAGGAAGGTTCACTAGATGAAATAACTACTGTTACCAAAGACTATATTAACACACCAGCGCACCGAGCGAGAGAAAAGCTACAAGCCTACCAGCTGAGAGCTTAGGACTCTTTACTAAAGTACAGAGGTTAAACATCTGAATACAAAAGCAGGTATGGCTATAAAGTTAAACTGTTAAAGCCACTCAAGGCTTATTTAAGTGAATACAATATGAGACCGCCTAGAGATGTTGAGTTAGTTATGTTGGACATGATTGGACTTTATGGACCCCCTTTTTTGGGTCTAGTTTGAGGTCCAAGGAGGGGCCCTCTTTGAAGAGGAGGACTTTCCCCACGCACTGTGATGGAAGATTCCCACATATTTGGAAGCCCTTTTTATTTCTGGTTTGTTCATAATGTACATGTTTACATATTGCAGAGTGGTTTCAGGAGCACATATTGAGGAAGCAGTCAAACGTAAGGATGTCTAACAGTACCAATATAGTGTCGCTGAATGGTCTAAGGACACCAAAGAAAAGAGAGAGGGTTATAAGAAAATTGAAAAAGGAAAATGTACAAATCATATTCCTTCAGGAGACCCATTTATCCAAATTAGAACATGAAAAACTGAGAAGGTAAGGTTTCAGAAATATACACTATAGTTCATATAAGGAGGAGAGGAGAAGAGGAGTTGCAATATTAATATCCAATCAAACGCAATTTGAATATGAAAAAGAAATCAAAGACAAAGAAGGAAGGTATATCATAGTTAAAGGAAGATTAGAAAAATGAACCAATAACACTGATAAATATATGCACCTCCAGAAAGCGATAAAAACTTTTTTAAATCTCTGTTCGATGTAATTGCTGTAGAAACAAAGGGAATCTTAATTTGCGGTGGAGATTTGAATGTTGTTATGAACCATATTGAGGATACAACTAGTCACAAAAGATCCAAATGGCAATTATCAAAATTCGTAAATATATCACTGGAAGAAATCGGGATGATAGATGTATGGAGAACCCTACATCCTTTGGAAAAAGACTATAAGGTCCACTCAAGGATAGATTATTTTCTCATAAATAATATTCACAGGGTAAAGGAATGTAGGATAGGAGGGGCAGATGTGTCGGACCACAATCCAGTCTTCTTAAAAATATGTTTAAATAACAGGACACGACACACTGTCTGGAGACTCAACGCTGGAATATTAAATAGTGAACAAAGAAAGGAGAGAATAAAAGCAGATATTACAAAATACATAGAGGAGAATGACAATGGAACAGTAGACCCTACAATCCTATGGGATGCCATGAAAGCGGTCATCAGAGGGAAATTGATAGCTGAAACTGCAAATACAAAAAAGATTAAATTAGAGGCATATAGAAAATATTCAAAAAGATTAAGAGAATTGGAAAGGGAATTTCAGAATACAAAAGAATCAGAAACAGACCAAGAAATCAAACATTTGAGAACAAAGATAAATGATTTACTACTTGATGAAATTGAAAAGAGGAACAAGTTTGTGAAACAAAACTATTATGAAACTGGACCCAGAGCCACTTAACTATTAGCAAAACGTTTACGAAAACAACAAGTCATCAACACTATAAATAAAATTAGGGACCCAGATACAAACGTGCCAACGTATACACCGGAGAATATAGAAATAATTTTTCAGGATTACTACAGGCAATTATATACACAACCAACATCCGCAGATAAAGAGGAGATGAGAGCTTTTTTAAACTCACTAGACTTACCGTCAATTGGCAACATACAAAACGATGTTCTTACAGCGGACATCACAATAGAGGAGGTGAATAACGCAATAAGTACATTAAAAAATAATAAATCTCCAGGTAGTGATGGATACCCTGCAGAATGGTACAAGATGTTTAGAGAAGAGCTGGCACCGCTTCTACTATCCTCTTTTAATTGGACAATTCAAAATAACAAGATGCCACCATCATGGACTGAATAATTTCAGTCATACCTAACCCAGGAAGGGATAAAGAATACTGTGGAAACTATAGACCCATCTCAATGTTGAACGTGGACTATAAAATATACACAAAAATTATTTCTAAACGACTGAACACTTTTATATCAGAAATTATAGAAGAAGACCAGACAGGATTCGTAAGCCAACGTCAAGCACAAGATAATATTAGAAGAACCCTACATATAGTGGACCATGCACAAAAGACTAAACAAAGTACTGTACTAGTAAGCATTGACGCAGAAAAAGCATTTGACCGGGTAAACTGGGAATTTTTGTATCAAATATTGGAACGATTTGGATTTAATAAGAAGGCAACACAATGCATAAGAACATTATATCAAAAACCAACAGCTAGAATCAAAATTAATGGAAGCTTGACAGACAAAATTGATTTACAGAGATCAACCAGACAAGGATGTTGTCTATCACCCACTCTATTTGCTCTTTTCATGGAGCCCTTGGCACAGGCCATTCGCCAAAATAAAGAGTGTTGAGATAAAGGGGATGGAACATAAGATAGGGCTTTTTGCAGATGATGTCATAGCCTTTCTTGATCAACCGAATAAATCACTTCCGGTGCTTATGGAGCTTCTAGAAACATATGGACACCTTTCTGGATATAAAATTAATATTTCAAAAACACAGATACTAACACTTACAACACACCATCAACAATGATTAGGGACCATTTAATCTTAATTGGAATTTAAAGCAAATCAAATATTGGGTGTCATCATTACTAGAGGATTAAATAAAATATACAAAGCAAACTACATAAGATAAATCAAGAGATACAAAAAGATATCGAGAGATGGTCTACTCTACCAATAGACTTTACCTCTAGAATTGAGACGGTGAAATGAATCTTCTGCCACGACTTCTCTACCTGTTCCAATCCCTGCCAGTGGAGGTCCCCAAACTCAATTTACAACATGGGACAGGCAAATATCAAGGTTATTTGGGCGGGGCAAAAACCCAGAGTAAAGTATGAAACAACCTCCAGTTACCTAAAAACAAAGGGGGCATGGGCCTTCCCAAAACTAAAGGAATACTATAATGCTGCCCAATTAACATATGTTGTATGCTGGTGCAAACCAGATTACACATCAAAGTGGAAGGAAATAGAAAAAAATGTGTTGAATATCCGATCCAGAATATTATTGGCGATAAAGAAATATACAAGATAATACAGAACCAACTAGATTTAATTACATCCTTCACTCTGAAATTATGGTTTCAAATAGTTAAAAAGCACGGGATAGGGAAAGATATACATTTACTAAAATGGGTAGCATTTGATAGTAGTTTTAAACCGGCTGGATACGATAAGGGATTCAAACTATGGGTAACCAAGGGGATTACAGCATGGTGCACTTTAGAGAAGGATGGGGAGCTGGAGAGTTTCCAGAATTTGAAGGATAAATATGATCTGGATAAACATGACTTCTAAGGTACTTACAAATAAGGGACTACTACAAAAAGCAAATTAAAAGAGACCCCTCTGCTGAAGTGAGTGGTGTGATTCAAATCATAACTAATTCATACAAAGAAACCAAAATCAGAACCATAACTGCTCTATACAAAGTATTGTCCACAAATAAACATTCAACTAAATATAGAAAAGGGAAATGGGAAACAGAATTTAACAACCATTTCAGATGATGATTGGCAAAACATGTGGAAGATACATCAATCATCCACCAATTCACGGATATGGAGAGAATACTCATGGAAGAATTTGAACAGATTTTTTATCACACCTAAGATTCAGAGTAAATACTTAAATACAAATCCTCTGTGCTGGAGAGAATGTGGAGAATCAGAGGCCAACCATGCACATATATTTTGGAAATGCCAGAAAATACATAAGTTCTGGGAATCGATACACAAGGTTTTGCAAAAGATACTGAGTTATGAGGTTCCTATGGACTACATGGTACTCTATCTGGGCAATTTTACAGAGGGAAATGTTCACTACATAGATAGATATCTTGTAAAAATACTGTTTATAGCTGGCAAGAAAGCCATAACTAGGAAATGGTACAAGGTGGAGCCTCCTACTGTGGAGCAGTGGATGGAGATCGTGGAGGAGATTCATATAATGGAAAGAATGACATATCGACTGAGACTACAAGAAACACAATATGAAGAGAAATGGGAGAAATGGTCAATGTTTAAGATTCAAACAAGCGACAAGGAATACGGACTGATTGAATAAGAAGAACTGTTCTGACAAATGGTCGAATGTGACTCCCGACTGCATTTTTATTTTATATTATCTCTGTAATTGTATTTATAGCTGTATTGCATTGTTTATTTTGTTTGGGTTGTTATGTACGTGCACAGCTGTTGTTGTAATGCTTTTATGTAATAAAAACTAAAGTGAAAAAAAAAAAAAAAAAACCTAGAGGACATTATTCAACTTCTGAAATCCTCCTCCTGCTGCCTTGATATTATTCCAACAGGATTTTTCCAAGATCTTTTTCATTGTATGGCCTCAGATCTACTTCACATTGTAAACAATTCTCTTCACTCAGGTGTTTTTCCACAGGCTCTGAAAACTGCAGTCATTAAACCGCTCTTAAAAAAGAATAATCTAGATGCTTCAGTAATGAACAATTACAGGCCAATATCAAACCTGCCATTTCTAGGTAAAATCATTGAAAAAGTTGTTTTTCAACAGTTGAGTAATTTCTTGCATTTAAATAACTGTTTGGATGTGTTCCAGTCAGGCATTCGTCCAAACCACAGCATTGAGACTGCTCTTGTAAAGGTCTTCAATGACATCCACTTATGGCGCATTTCCACTGCAGGGCCTCGCACGGCTTAGTACGGTATAGCTAGGCCTTGGTAGGCCAGGCTCACTTTATGCTGCGTTTCCATTACAGTTTAGGAACTGGGGTAGTAACTATAGTAACGCAGTGTAGGCGGAGCCGTGACGTCATCTTCAATGTAAACCACAAAACCAACATCAGCCGTTAGCTGTTAGCCCTCAGAGCTCACAGCTCCTCATATTTTCCACATTCAGAAACTAGACAAAAGTTAAACAAGTACAAACCACAGACTGTCTGTGTCATGGCGAATACAGTCGCTGGTTTATTTATGTCTGTCCACTAGTAAATCGATTGCAGATGGTGTTGTGCTCGCGGACGGATACAAACAAAAATAATAATGAATGGGTCACGAAATATACTTTGGTGGCCGTTAAACCTGGGCGGCCCAAGTAAAGTCTATGTGTGGGAAACCCTGGACTTGAATTTTGAATTGAGCCGTCCCTTATAGATACTATCTCTTTACGTATTAGTGATGGGAATTCCGGCACAGTTAAATTACCAGTTTACCAGAGCCTCAGTTTCGCCGCTGCGAGGCTCCGGCGCTCGCAGTTCACGCGCTAGCTCCACTAGCACCCCCAAGGCTCGCCGGCAGTACACTTTCCGTCACAGGAACACGCTTTGCTGGCGGTGAAAAGAATCCCACCAGACTCCTTTGCCCCTCCAACAGAGGGATGTCCTTGTCCTTTTTCCTTTTCGTCATTTCAAGCGATAAAAACTCTTTTGGACGCCCTCGGCTCGAGTTCAGGGCGTTCCGAGCTGAATAAGGGCGTCAAATGATGGCAAGACGCCCGCCTGGCGGAAACGCTGGAATTAGGAATATATTGTGATGAAGTGCACACTGACCTGAGCTCCAGGGGTCTCTTTGTTCTCCTCCATGCTGCTCTGTGCTCCTTCTCCGGCTGGGTCTCTGAAATAATCAACACAACTACAGCTGACACAAAACAAGACAACTCAATACAACAAAACTAATCTACAGCTACTTCGTAGGTTCATAGCAGAGGTGAGAAGTAACTAAGTACATTTACTCAAGTACTGTACTTAAGTACTATTTAGAGGTACTTTTACTTTACTTGAGTATTTCCATGTAATGCTACTTTGTCTGCGACAATAGGAGACAGTAATAAAGCTGCTTCACTGAAGAGGACAAACTCACAGCTCCAGGACTCTGTCAGTCAGGAGGAGACTAGAAACAACAAGTCAATACACTGAGGATTCATCTTGTAACATAAAGGAGTTACCTAACAGAAACCATGCTAACGGTAATAAAGAAGAGTTACCGTACTAAAACAATATGCTGAAGTTAAAAAGGGAGCGTTTACTCAAACTAAACGGTATGCATATAACTTATGAGTATACTGTGGGATAAATAATGTTAGAGAAAGTAATTATTAAGGTATTTCCTCCACCTGAAGGAGAATAAAATAACACACACACACCTGGGGCTGCGTTCATAAAGCTTCTTTTAAGCAGGAAACACTGAGAAGACCACAGAGCTGTTTAATGTACTCCATGTATACAGTATTTTCTGTATATTGTGTATTCTTTAGATACTCTAGTGATATGTGTCCTGTGTGTATACTTGCTGCTAATGCTTCATTTTTATTATATCTTATTGTATCTTTTAAATATGTTTAACTTGTGTAATGCCTGAAAACACTTCTGCTGTGACACAATCATTTCCCAGTTTAAGATAAATAATTATTTAAATAAAGTATATCTATTTATCTAATGAGCTAAACCGTCGCTTAGCTTAGCGTTAGCTGCTAACTGAAGAACCCCATTCATTTCAATGGGAACAATGCTACGTCACAGTGAATGGCGATGCTAATAAGCTAGTTAGCATATATTTAAAACCATATCTATGGTAAAGAGCACCAACACAACAACTCAAACTGTCTTAAAGACAACTGGTGTAATAAATAACTAACATAAAGACAGCTGAGCATTACACATCAGCAGTTACTCACCCAGAGCCGAACGGGAATAATAACTGTAGCTGTTAGCCGATAGCCGTCAGCTGTTAGACTTTAGCTGTTAGCCGATAGCTTTTAGACTTTAGCTGTTAGCTGTTAGCCGATAGCTTTTAGACTTTAGCTGTTAGCCGATAGCTTTTTAAAAGCTATCGGCTAACAGCTACAGTCTACAATTTAGACTGTAGCTGTTAGCCGATAGCTTTTAGACTTTAAGCTGTTAGCCGATAGCTTTTAGACTGTAGCTGTTAGCCGATAGCTTTTAGCCTTTATTTAAAGATAATTTGAGACTATTTTTGGCGCACAATTTAAAGTTTTTTTTTGTGAGTTTCTTTCTTCCAATATTACAGCTCTTGTGTTAAATAAGATAACTTCTGATTCGTGATTAACTGTAAGCTAAGCTAACAGGTGTAAATACTAGTGATGTTACGTATTGCGCCGAGGCTTCGGAGCGTGTGTCGAGTAATCCCCGAAGCTTTTTGTGACGCTTGTATCGAGGCTTGTATCGTTTTGGGCCAGTGACGTCATCGATGACAAACGAAGCCTCGCTGCCTGTCGATACCACGTGACTGCTTCAGGAAGCGATTCAGATCGGTTGAACCAAAACGCTCATATTAACCATGGATGTATAATGAACCATATTACCCCTCCTGTACCCGGGCCCGGTGACACGATGGAACTAAGAGAGCTCAGACCCTCACTTATATAGAGGTCGGAACATGTCATAAGTATAAATAAATAAAGCATAAATAAATGTAGGAATAAAAACATGAATAAATAAATAAATACAGGAATAAATATCTTACAGTGTTTTCAGGTAGATTCAGTGTGTGGGCTGTGGCTCAGCTGGAAAGCAGTTGGCTCACAACCGCAGGGTCCCTGGTTCAACGACTCGTCAATACGTCTTTTTTTTTTTTTATAAAAGCTACAGCTAAATTAGATAATGCAGTTAATAAATGTAGTCTTTGATATGGTTTAGCCTTTCTCAGGCTACAACATGGTTAAGTTTACGAATATTATTAAGGAATACAAATCCCTCTTTGCAATGTTTACCAGCCTCCTTAGGCTTTTCAATCACAATCATTAAACTGGAATAAAAACAATATTGTTAACATGAAAATATGATTTTATATTTGTTGTTTAGAGTTATTCTAAGGCTTTACTCATTGGGAACTCGGTAGGAGATAGAGCACACTGTTGAGATGTCCAATCTGCCTGTTTTACACACTTTGACCAACAGGGGGGTTTGTGTTCAAACGAAGCCCATGATGAAGCCTCATGAGATGAACCCTTTTGCGAACCAATTGGCTGGAAAGCTTCAAAGCTTCATAAGGCTTCATCTCACCATCACTAGTAAATACACTGAATGAAACTTCATCTTCTTCTTCTTCTCTCGGTTTTTGGCGGATTCTAAAGAACTTTAAAGGTGCATACCGCCACCTACTGTACATGAGTGTGAACAGGGTTGCCAACTTTGGGTACCTGGCTGGAGTGAGATTTTGATACCATGGGTTTAATTACACGTATGCGCACTAAATGACTGCTATCGTGTCAGTAGCGGGACCTTAGCATATATATAGGATATATATACAATATATACAAATACACAATATTGGACACAGACTATAAAGGGCACACAGTTTCATTCACTAATGAAAGTCAAACACATGTTTGTTTCCACTGTTTTATTGTGTGCATAGGCCTGTCGCGATAAGCAAATAATTGACTTATCATACGATAAATAAAAATGAACTCGATAAATTGCCATTTACATGAGGATGTGACTAGCAGTTTGAAAGGATGTACTTGAATTATTATTATTATCATTATGTCAGTGGTCTAAAATGGTCATACAACGGTGCCGACAATATTATCGTTTATCGCAATCATTTCCGGGAAAATGTATCCAACAAAATTAATTATCGTGAGAGGCCTATACATGAAACACACAAACACAAACAAATCTACAGACTTACTCCAAACTGCCAAATATATTAATTAACACACTCTCACTCTCATATACTCTTTGACTCTATTTTGGCCTAGTAGAACAATAAGCAGCAGACTTTTACTTCTTTATCATTTCCACTGGATCTTAGATCTGCGCATGCGCAATACGGGTCGGGGATTGACCAACCGGCGTGAGAATAGTTTGGGCAGCGTGAGAGCGTGAGATTGAGAGTGAAAGCGTGTGTCACACGCCAGATGCGTGAGAGTTGGCAACTGAAGTTACCTACTGTAACTCCAGCTTCTATGAGTATTGGCGTAGCCCTCTAATGCTATCGCTATTGGGTAATCCCCTGCGCGCCCGCGCAGCACTGAAACACTTGTAGTCCACGCCCACCCGCGAGGTGGGCCCCACCCTCGGGCTCCCTTCCGGTATAAATAGGAAGGAGGCCCGACAATCTGCTCCCACACAAACAACTTTTCTTCAGCTATTCGTGGAGCCAGTGGGGCCCAGAACTTAGAGGGCTACGCCAATACTCATAGAAGCTGGAGTTACAGTAGGTAACTTCAGTTCTATTTCGTATATGGCTTCGCCCTCTAAGGCTATCGCTATTGGGTTAAGGGCGAAGCAAGATGTAGTCTGCGCCCCACTGGGTCCCCCCGGTACTGGAAGCACAGACACACCTGCTCAGATAATAACCCATGCCTATTGCGCCATGCGAATGGCGCATCACAGTCCCTGGAATATAGCATAACATGAATATTTACCATGAGGGTACGAAGGCTGGGAACAATACATACCCGCCGCTGTGATAAGACGAAGGTCACACTTTGCCCAGCGACAAAAAGAGGGGGAACACGGGCAACTCTCTGCGTGTAGACAGGCAGGAGAGCGCACAGCTGGATCCCTGACATCACTCACTCTGACAAGACACTCCGTACAAAATGTGTCAGAGGAAACAAGGAAACATCCCTCTCATAAGAGGGGAAAAGGGCCGCTCTTCGTGTGCCGAGAGGCAGGAGAGAGGCGCACAGCTGGATCCCTGACGTCACTCACTCTGACAGGACACTCAGCACAGGGTGTGTCAGAAAGGAATGGGAGACATCCCTCAAATAAAATTGAATAAATGAACAGGGGGAAGACCAAGATGCAGCAGTGCAAATGTCTTCCACTGACATTCCTCCGTGCAAAGCCGTGGAGGAGGAAATTCCTCTGGTGGAGTGCGCACTGATGTTCTCCGGGGGATCCGCCCCAGAGGAGACATATGCCTGTGACACAGCCTCACACAGCCAGTGTGACAGCCGTTGTGCAGACAGAGGCTGCCCGATCGAGCGCTCTCTGTAATGCACAAACAGGCGCTGAGAACGGCGCAAGGCAGCCGTGCGCGCCACATAGCAGGACAGCGCGCGCACAGGACAGAGGAGATGAGACGTGGCTTCTTCCTCCGACCTGTGAGGAGGGGGAAAGAAGCCATCCAGGGTGATCACTCTTGACCTAAAAGAGCTTGTGATGACCTTTGGCATAAAAGCCGGGTTAGGGCGTAAAACAGCTGAACTGCCATCTCCTTGGATCCGGAGGCATGACGGAGCCACAGAGAGAGCAGACAAATCACTCACCCTTTTCGCTGATGTTAGAGCCAAAAGTAGTACTACTTTGGCTGATAACAGTTTAAGGGGAACCTGAGCTAAAGGTTCAAATGGGGCTTTGCTTAGTGCGCGTAACACTAAAGCCAAATCCCACTGAGGCGCCAGTGCGCGTGACACAGGTCTGAGTCTCCGTACTCCTCGCAGAAAACGTTTCGTCAGGGGGTGACTAAACACCGTCCCGACCCCGAAACCTACGTGACAAGATGATATGGCAGCAGCATATACCTTGATTGTGCTGAAGGCCAAATTCCTGTCCAGCAACAGCTGGAGGAATGACAGCACGTGAGGCAGGGGGCACGTAATGGGGTCCAGGCTTTTCGCCACACACCAACGCTGGAACGCTGTCCACTTGGCTGTGTAGGACGCCCTGGCTCCCTGAATGGTACGTACAACATCTTGAGAGAGGCCCAGCCCCTCTAAATGTTCCCGTTCAGGGGCCATGCCCATAGGTGCTGGCCTATCACAGGGTGACTGCTGATCGCTCCCTCCACCTGCGAGAGAGCGTCCCCGCGCCACGGAATTTTCCACGGTCTGCCTGACAGCGTACGCTGTAGGCATGGAAACCAGGAAGCGCCCGTGCGCTCCGGGGCAATTAGGATCACTGACAGTCGCTCCTCCTGCACTCGGTCCAGGCACCGAGGAATCAGCGGGACTGGTGGGAAAGCGTACAACAGTCCCCTGGGCCACGGTCGATGTGCGAACGCGTCCACCCCCAGGGGGGGGTGGTCCTGCGCTTTCAGGGAGAACCAGAGGGCGCATTGCGCGTTCCCGCGTGCAGATCCACCTCTGCTCTCCCGAACCGGCTCCATACCTGGGAGACCAGCTCGGGATGGAGGCTCCAGTCCCCCTGGCGAGGACCTCCTCTGGACATGAGGTCTGCCCCTTTGTTCAGTTCGCCGGGAACATACATTGCTCTGATGGAGAGCAAGTGTGTGCGCGCCCAGATCAACAGCGGCCTGGCTGTGTTCAGAAGCTGCGCTGAGCGTACTCCGCCCTGGCGATTGATGTAGGCTGCCGCGGCTTTGTTGTCTGTGCGAATCAACACATGCTGATTCCGCAGCAACGGGGCAAAATGCTGGATTACTCTCCGTACGGAGAGCAATTCCAGCACGTTTATGTGGAGGGACATGTGAGCCGGCCACTGTCCCCCCACTGCCTGCGACATACACGTTCCTCCCCACCCTGAGAGAGATGCGTCTGTGAACACCGAGATGTGTGACGTAACTCTGCCCAGGGGCACACCCGCTGACAGCACGTGGGGACTTTTCCAATAGGTTAAGTCTGAACCCACGGAAGGAGGGATGGCCACCATGCGCCTCTTCTGTCGCACGGGGTCGATGCGCAGGCGAATAAACCACCTCTGGAGTATCCTCATGTGAAGGAGACCCAGGGGGATCACCACGTGACCAGCTGCCATCATGCCCAGCAGCTGCATCACGGAGAGGGCTGTCACCACGCTGCGAGGTGTGACGCGTCGGAGAAGAGCTGTCAGTGCCTCCACTCTCTGCTGTGAGAGTCGCGCTCTCATGCGGGCTGAGTTCAATTCCACACCCAGGTAAATAATACTCTGGGAGGGAAGAGGGCAGCTCTTCTTCCAGTTTATCACGAAACCCAGCTTTGACAGATGTGATACGAGCTGTACCGTCTGTAAAGCAATTTCCTCCCTGGAGCGAGCCAGCAATAGCAGGTCGTCCAGGTAAAAAAGTACTCTCATCCCTCCTCTGTGTAGCGGCTGCAGCGCCGTCTCTACACACTTTGAAAAGGTGCGAGGAGCCAGGGAATAACCGAACGGCAGACGGTTGTACTGGTACGATATTCCCTGGAATGAGAAACGCAGGAATTTCCTGTGTTTTGGGATGATGGGTACGTGGAAGTAAGCATCCTTCAGGTCTATAGAGGTGAACCAGTCTCCCTGGTGAACACACTCCAGCACCTGTTTGATCGTCAGCATGTGAAAAGGCCTTTTCATTATTGCCTTGTTGAAAACTGACAGATCGAGGATGGGTCTCATTCCCCCTGTCTTTTTCGGGATAAGAAAATAGCGGGAGTAATACCCCTGATTTTCTTCCCCTTGAGGAACCCTGGAAATAGCCTCTTTCAACAGGAGTTCCCGCAGCTCTGACTGGAGCGCAAGACACTGTTCCTGGGATGACAGGAGTGTTTCCTGTATCCCATTGAACTGTGGGGGGGGGAGAGGTGAACTGCAGAGTGTACCCTCTGCTGATCAGCCTGCTCATCCGTCTGTCCATCAGACACACGCGCTGCCACTCTGAGAAACACTCTGAGAGCGGGCGCACATGCTCGAGATGTGTTGTGGTCGTCATGGCGACGAGCCACGTCAGAGCCCTCGCCGCCGCTGCCCGTGAGGCAACCCAAGGTGGGCCTAGAGCGAAAGGGCTGTGAGGGGGCCTCCACACGTTGCGTTTCACTCCGTCTCTCATCATGAGGTGTGTACACACTCAGGGGATGAGTGGAGATGTGTGCAGTGACGTCCATATGAGGCGTCATAACTGCTCTCATGGGCTTATTATGACCGTGTGTAGGAGGCGTATCTCGGACAGAGGAATGCCGCGAGCTCTGCCGTTTATTAACCGATAGGTTAAAACCAGCAGACTTCTGCAGCGAGCCCTGCTGTCTACTAATCAACAGATTGGTGGCAGCTGGCTTAGTTAGCGAACTCTGCAGTTTATTAACCGATAGAATACTGCAGGTTTTTGTAACGAGCCCTGCTGGCTAATAACCGATAGGTTATAGGCAGCTGGCAGAGTGGGGGATATGTGAGAAACACTTGATACTGATGCCTCAGTTGGAAAATGAACCCATTTTATTTATCTCACAACCCCCCCCAACACGTCAGAAGCGGCTTTGCTTCCTCGGAGGCTCTCGCGGAGCAGACCAGGAGCGGGAGTGAAGACCCCTCTGTCTCTGGGGTGGCGGGGGTGCGGAGACGCGGGGCGGAGCCCCTGCCGCCTCTGACGGGCGAGCCTGACGCCGCGGCTGCAGTTGCTGTGTGCGTCTCTCCGCCTGCTGCTGTGGCCGGGTTGGACGCTGCGGCTGCTGCGGGTGTTGGTGCCGCTGTGGCCGCCCCGCAGGCTGGAGCCAGCTAACGTGCTGGCGGATGTCGTCCGCCTGTTCTGCAGCCGCCTTCATGGACTCCACTATGGCGTGGAACTGGGGTCCGAACAGTCCGTCCGGGCTGATTGGAGCGTCCAGTAGCACCTTCCTGGCCGTCTGCGTAACAGACCCCTGCTGCAGCCAGAGGTGGCGCTGAATCTGCGCCACCCACGCGGCGATCCTTGCCTGGGAGACAGCAACGGACGCGCACAGTGTGAGCGCCGTGCTGGCCGCCTTGCTGATCTCCTCCGCGTCATCCGCGGCCAAGGTGGTGGACCGCTCCACCAGCGTCACCACCGAGTTGGAGAGCAGCGCGATGTTGTTCGCCGCCGCCGCCTGAAAGGCACACTGGTGCCCGGTCGGCCTGGCGGGCGACATACTTACCTCCTGATGGCGGGAAAGCGTGGCCAGATCGGATCACTCCTGACCGTCTGCACCGCGAAAAAAGTCCGGAGCACACCTCTCCTGAGCTAGGGGAACGGGGAGACCTCTGCAGGCGGCCGCCTTGCATATGATCTCCGGCAGTTCCCCCAGGATGCCACCTATCGCCGGCAGCGCCGTGATGACGGAGAAGGGGACCGCGTGCTCGGCCGTCAAGCCGGCACCCTGCTCCGACTCTGTCTCCCCCGTCCGGGGGAGAGGAGGGAGGGGAGAACCGCACGGTGAACCGTGGAGGGAGGTGGGGTAGGAGTCGTCCGACTCCTGCCCGGCACTCGGCTCCAGGGACATGAGGCTGCCGCCCACAGGCTCGAAAGCCTGGACGGGCCAATCGTCCTCCTCGGCCGCAGCAGCGAGAGCGTCCGCTCTGCGCTTCCTGTCGTCCGAGGGGAGACGGGCACAGTGGGTGCATGCGACCTGCTGGCTGAGAGCCGCGTACGCGTGCTCTGACCCCAGGCAGGATTCGCATGACGTGTGCTGGTCGTAGCTCATGATATACCCAGAGCCACATGAGGGACAATCTCTCACACAGTTGGTACTCATTTGCTAATCGAAGTGTCTCTTTTGTTTCAGTATCTTACGGGGTGCTGAAGAAAAAGACGGAGCAGATTGTCGGGCCTCCTTCCTATTTATACCGGAAGGGAGCCCGAGGGTGGGGCCCACATCGCGGGTGGGCGTGGACTACAAGTGTTTCAGTGCTGCGCAGGCGCGCAGGGGATTACCCAATAGCGATAGCCTTAGAGGGCGAAGCCATATACGAAATAGAACCCTGTCTTACAAGTTGAGAGAGTTAAGTTTTGTTTAAAATCGTCAATGTAATGCACGTTAGAGGTTTTGTGTTGAACATGAAGTTAGCTAACTTGAGCTCACTCTACCAAAGGTTAGCATGTTAAGCTGTACTTTCTGTGACAGCTCGCTTAATACAAAGAGGGTGCTTCATTGTAAACGTTTCTCTCAAATGTGTGTTAATCTACCTGAAATTGTAGGGACGGTTTTTTTCTACTCAATGATACAGACCATTGTTGAGGAGATGCAAAACATACTGTAAATGAGTTGGGTCTGACATATACTTTGAGTAATGTTACTTTGCTGCTAAAAAATGAAACATCAGATGAGGACATCACCAAAGTGTGTGACACTGTCAGGGGAATTGATCTGCTCTTTGCATGTCGTACAGGAACTATGTACACACTGCTCTGGTATTAATTACAAATATAATTGTAAAATGTAAGTCTCCCGCTCTTGTCATCGTTCAGGCTTTGCATTTGAACTCCTATGACTGGTTGCGGACTTGAAGGGAACGACTTCCTGGCCTTCCTGACATCCAGGAAAAAGGTGAGATTCTAATCGATTTCAATGCCAAAAGCAAGTTATTGTTTGTCCTCCTGTGTTGTCTTATTTCCTTATCTTTCTTTCAGGTGTAACATCTACCAATGGTTGTACATGACAACCCTTCTGATCAGAGCCTTTCCTAAATAGTGGTAAGTTTTTTTACAGTTCAGTGTACGTTAATTTAGCAACTTAATGCTTTACTGCTGTTGAATAAACCCTATATTGCTAGTGATTTTATTAAAACTATGATTTGCAACCTTTTTGATTCCAATTACAATAATCTTTTTGTTATAATTGTAAAACACATCTTAACATCCATCAGCAATCAATCAAACAAATCATCCAACACAAAATAGAAGAAATCTGGACCTAATATATTTCTTTTTATACAACATAATCTATTGGGACTGCTCATTGATGTCATCAAGTGCCATTGAGTCTACCTTTTGTTTCCGGCCTCTTAGAATGTTTATAATTTCTTTGTCTCTTAACATTCCTATAATAATTTGTTTTTGTATTGATGATATTGTTTTGTTCTTTATTTTTGTTGTGAGAATCACTTTGCAATTGTGTAAGTGCTATATAAATAGTTATACTAATATTATTGTTGTTACCATCATTACTATTATTAATAATGTTTTCTTTGTTTTCTTCATTTATCGCTGCAGAAAGGATCATGCCAGCCCACATCAAACACCTGATCAAGAACTTGTGAATCTTCAGGCAGAAAAGATGAAAACACCTGTTCAAAGTTCCAGTTCCCTGTACATGGAACCATGCCTGTCCTCTGTTCCACATGTCTTCAGTCAGTTCTGGACCCTATGACTCGGACACTAGTTCTACCAAGGATTATTAGAGGTAAGAGTGGTAGGAGAGGAGTGGAGTTATCTTTGTATTTAGGCTGTAAGTCGACAAAGGTGATCAAATGCTGATGCTAATAATGATCCGATTCATTTGATATAGATTGTCTGCCAATACCGAATCCTGGTCCGATTCTTCTATTTCCCAGATAATACAGCTGCACCGTGTACACTAGCTCTATTTGTTTTTGCCATTCTAATTCACCATAAGCAATTGTTGACTGTAACGTCTATGCCAACCAACTGTAATTTGTAATGTCTAGAAAAGTCTCAGTGAAGGGATGCTTGTATGATAGGATCGAGGGGAATACCCATAGAGTCCAGTAGAGGGCTCCGCCTGTGCTTATATAACAAGGGTTCCCATACGTAACCCCTCGTTTTGAACACTATACAATGTATTTATTTTGGTAGATACCAGATACATGACACAATGAATCTTTGTAATATATTTATTTTCTGGTTTAAATAATCATACCAGTATTTAAACAATGTATGCTGGTCACCTGGAATCCTGGTAAGCTTGCAGCATGGTATATTTAATACTATTATTAAACATAAGCTGGTGATAGATGGATGCTGGTGACCAGCCCAGCATACCAGCATACTATGCTGGTCTATGCTGGTCTATGCTGTTTTTTCAGCTGGCCAAGATGGCCAGCTAAAGTGTCCAGAACCCCTCTAAACCAGCCAACCATTCCAGCCTAATATCTACTGGCTGGTCAGGCTGGTCAGGCTGGTCAAAAACCAGCTTAGACCAATTTAGCTGGTCAGGCTGGTTGACCAGCTGGTTGACCAGCCTGACCAGCCTGACCAGCCTGACCAGCTAAATTGGTCTAAGCTGTTTTTTTCAGCAGGGAGGGTTACACCTTAATTAGGAATGCCAGTCTATATTTTTGTATAAAAAACAAGGTTGGCTTTCAACTAGCAGAAAAACCCAGTGACCAGTACTACTACCAACTTCACCTCTGAAAGATCATGCTTCGCTTCAGACTCAGCACCACACTGTGTAAGTACAATAGCTATGTGTGTTTACGTATAATTAAGAAGCACGTTCGACTCTCTGCTCTTGCAAAAGCTTTTAAAATGTTGAACATTTACCAACTCAATTTCTTTCTACCATAAAGGAAGATTTTTCAAGCGTTTAATGCTCTTATCAACATGGAAGTGAACAAATATTAAAATATCTAATTGCAATAAATCACATGATTTTCATAGTTAAAAACAAAGTTATCGCATATGTAATACATGTAATACATTTAAAAAAAAAAATGTTTTACTGTTCAAAATGTTTCTTTAAAAGAGGATTTTAAAGGCGGGGGATGGAGAGTATGATAGCATATCTTGTACTATTGCTATTTGTTAGAAATTGAAATCAGTTGAGAGGCCTCATCTGAACAACAAGCTATCAATATAGCTAGCTAGTTAACATTAGCTATGTATCTAACTAGATGACTTTTTCTGCATGTTGTCCCTTTCTGCCTTGTATGTGCATCTTTAGCTTATTCATGAATAAAGAAAGGCGAAAAATAATCGTTTTTTTTTTTATGTAAAAGTGCCTTTTGTAAGTACAATAAATTATGATTTTCTGAGCAACAGGAGATGAAAAAAAACGGTATCGACATTTACCATTGTGAATATCTCAAGGTAAACAAAGTGATGATGTTTCTTTTGCAGTGCTGGCAGCAACATGTTTGCTCATGATGACCACAGGTAAATATCTCAGGGGATACGATAACAATGATCCTTGGTTTCTACATACAGTATGTGGCTTGAACACACTTCAAATTAACATCTGTCATTTTAGTTTTTTGCACAGAGAGAGCAATCACCTGTGGAATAGGTGGAAATGTCCATCGCCTGAGCTGTGGTATGCCTGGCCTCTTTAAGTCATTCTGTCCACTGTGCAAAAATGATAACCATACAAACAAGAATACCAAAGGGATTATCCGTGTTTCTTAATATTCTCTTTTACTGTGTAACAGATACTGGAGTGATTGTTGTGCAAGATGCAGTTTTTGGACGTTCAGATAGAACGACCTGTGGAAAGGGAAGACCCTTTCCACAGGTCTCCAACACACGCTGCTCTTTGAGGGGAACAGTGGACGTCGTCAAGTCAAGGTATACGTTACTAAAAGTATTTCAAATGCATTTCCTTAAATGTATATGTGGATCAGCTTTGATAAGCAATCATTAATTTTACCAGCTGTAAGCGTTCCCCACTACTAATTTGGACAATCTCAGATGCCTACAGAAATGGAAGAACAAAGATATTTTACGTAAGCAAAAAGCAAAGTGTAAAATACTCTTAAAAGTAAAAGTAGGCTATATTGCATTTAAAAGATATGAAAGTATTTTCATTTTCCTTTTATTTTTGCACATCCCCTTATAAATATACGGTGTCCAGCCCGTGCTAACGCGCGAACAGCCCAAAATACTTACATTAGGAGAAACGCGTTGAAGATCGGTTATAGGCCTAAGTAAAGCTGGCTGACTTAACTTGCCCAGTGATTCCAAATATACTGACAAAACACTTACACGTCATTATGTATTACTAGAATTTATATTTTGTATAAACAAGCAAACTCTTTAAAGTAACTAAAATAATAGACAATATTAGCCCCTTAAAAATGTAGCATGGCCATTGATATTAGCCCACAATTTTTTTTCGGTCCAGGGTTTACTTTAAGTATGGGGTTTAAATAGTAAAGTCTCCAATATTACTACAGGTTACTAAAGTATTTACACAATTTTACTTTTGGTGTACTTTTACTTTGTGCTGAAGCAAATATACGCCTTGTTTGATTCCTACAGCTGTAACGGCAGGAGGGTGTGTGAACTAAAGGTCCGTGGCATTGTTCATTCTGATCCCTGTCCTGGGACCGCCACATACCTGGAAACCACCTACTACTGCTTGCCAGCAAGTGAGTCACATCTCTGCAACTAAACAAAGCTTTATAAAATATTATAGTGTGTAATGTCTAATCATTCAATCATTTTATTTTGACAGTTCACTTTGCTACATGCGAGGGCTCTTTGGCACACCTCCAATTCGGTAATCATTGTCTATATTTTTTACATTTATGGTGGATTTATAGTATGGGCAGAATGATATTGAAAATACATCTCTAAATCTACAATACATTTCTATTTTACTGCGCTGCCAATTGTTTGTGTTCTTTTTTTATAGATGAAGGACAGATTATATTTGTCTACGGTGCTCACTATGGACGCCATGACAAGACCAAATGTTCTTACCAATGGCCCGCTTCAAATATTGAAAACGTTGCCTGCTCCAGCCCTGCTCACTTAGGCCCCGTCCACACGGAGACGAAACGGGTGTTATCCGCTATAGTTCTACTCACTTAGTTGCAGACAGGTAAAGCTGCAGAGACTTGCTATAAGGAAAACATTCCACATTACAAGAAACGACTATGTACATATAATCTGTTATAATCTGTTCAAAGCAGTTTGTGATTATAGTTATAATGCATTCAAAATAGTTTTTATTTATGGTAACTTTGGGAATAATACACTAACACAACGATCCTTGCAAATGTGAGTGATGAAATAAATTAGTAGTATTATGATTCTTGACCTTATAGTAATTATGAAATGCTGTATGTATATATATATATATATATATATATAAACTGTATATGCTTATTATAGCCTACCTCAGTCAGTTAGAAAAAGGTTACAATTGGAATAGCAATCTGCAAACATTTCAATGACAGATGTTATAGTCTGTATGAGTGTTTGGATTTTCCTATGCAGTATAAGAAACATCTCTAGGTTTACACACATCAAATTTCATATTTTCCTGGGTGTATTTACTCATTGCCCTATATCCACAGTTTCAATGGAAAAAAACAGCTGTACTATCATTGCAACAAACTCTATGTTTGGAAGGGGTTGTCCCCAGACTTACAAGTACCTGGAAGTGGCTTATAACGCAGCTAATAACGCAAAATAGCAATCTGCAAAAATGATTGTGACATACGATACTTGCTGATGGAAAGGCTGTGATTTAGTTTGAACCTATATGAAATCTCCCTAGGTTTACACGATAGAGTAGACTGTATATATAAAGAGGTTGACACAAATCAGATTTGATATGCTCCTCCTGGGTCTATTCACTCATGTCACTCCATCCACAGCTGCAATGGAAAAAACCGCTGCACTATCAGTGCAACCAATTCCGAGTTTGGAGACCCTTGTGGCGGCACTTACAAGTACCTGGAGGTGGCTTACACTTGTGTAAGTATCTTACATGTCTACAAAGTGTTGCTACCACACTTCTGCTACAACAGAAAGTTGCTAAATTTGTATTTAAAAAAAAAAAAGAAAGGCCATCATTGTTATGCGATCAGTATATTCAAGTATTTGTCTAAAATCATTTTTCCTGTTCTATCGCAGATCCTTCGTCGGGATTAGCTTCCAAACAATAAACCTCTTAACATACTGATATTCCTGTAATATCAGAAGAAAAAAACCCCATAGAAATGAAATGGTGCATCTCAAAGTTTTCCTCTTTTTAAATAAACATTCTTAAATAAATGCGTCAGCTTATCAATGTGTTCATTAGCTAGAGAAATGTCCGAAATATTGGCAAATTACTGTTCTAGATATCTCATTGTATTAGAACACCAATATGGAATAGATCTATCCATAGATGCTGTATAAAAGTTTAACGTTTTGAAGGATTTAAGTGGTGTCGAACAAATCGGTTTAAATAACTGCTTTATTCCCGCAGTCATCGCACAAATGATGTTATAGCAGTGTCTGTGTTGTTTTTGAATGTTTTGTCAGGATGGATCCATGGTCTTTTATCTGCAATCCGAATCTACCTATGGGTACAAATACCGTAATAACCTGAACCTGGGGCCGTTTGTGTTCCCACATTGTTTGGCAGTTAGCATTAGCACTGTAGCTACAATGGCTAAACCAAGAACACTCAGACCTACAGAATCTGTAGCTAAACAGCAAACACTGTGTGTGTGTGTGGCATATGAAATAAAATAAATGAAAGAAGGAGTATATTTTATTAAGTCTAAGTCAGACATTCTTTGCTGCTGCTTAAAGGGAAAATGCCAATATTTACTGGAAGGTGAACAAATGGTCTCACAAGTCACCAGTCCAAGTTAAAGTCAATGTTAATTGAACAAAAATATTTGTATCAACAGACAACGTTTCTTCATTTTGTAAATAATACAAAAATCTGGATATTTGCACAAATGTTGACATATTGTTCATGCTTTTGTGAAAGCAGCAAAAATGATTTATTAACAAAACTATGTGGTTCAAAAAGCTGTGCTTAAATCAAAAACATTCGTCAACAGGCAACACGTCAATCATGGATCAGATTTCTGTGCTCCCTGAAGTAAAAAGGATGTAATGTTGTTACATGTTGTCAAACCTTAGCCTTAATGTCCCACAATGTTCACCTGTTAATATGACTTCATGCAGCATGTGAATGAGTGTAAACATCAGAGGTTATCCACAGCAACGACTACCAAACGACAGTCAGGTTGCTGATGGCGCTGCAGAGGTCAGTTTTGGAGGGGTAGACGACCTTGAGGCTCCCGTCCTGGTCCACCGTGCGGACCTGCTGGACGATCAGTTCGCTGGAGGTCTCGCTGCTGCCTTCCGGCTCTTGTGGGCCGTCCCCTTCCCCGTCTGACCCCGCCTCCTCCTGATGCTCCGCCGTGAACTTGTTCAACTCTGCCATTTTCTGTGATGAAACCAGAAATGCACTTTAAAAGGATACATTTCAACTTTTTTTTGTTTCATAATTGTATTGAAGGTTTCTTCTAGAACATGTTTACATGCTTTCATTTTCAGAAATATCTTTATTTTTCTCATACTGTCTGCCTGAATATAACTTTAACATTGCCAGAACAGCATACAGAACAGAATGAAAGAAGAAAGAAAAAGGGGCTAAACAATGAAGAGATTCCACTAATTTGTTGGTTCACAATTACAAAAAACATTTCTAGATTTATAACAATTCACATTTCCAAAATCGATTTGCACGGGTACTTTTTTCAGGATGTAGTCCAGTCACCATTTAATCATGCAAAATAAATAAAAGCAGTTACAAATTCTCAAATGTAAGATAGACAATAATGGCTAACAGTTTAATTTAAATGAGATTGCTAGGTTAAGGTTGCCTGCCCTTTTATTTATCTAAAAATGTTCCAATTAAAAAACCGAAATGTACGCAAAACAACATTTAATATTGGTATTGTTAGATTTTTAAGAAAGTTAACAATTGTAGGATTACTGCCACACTTACCACAATCAGAGCATCCATAACATCTTTACAGGTCTGCAGGCTGGCTGCACTTGTCACCTCCAAGAACAACTCCTTGGTTGTCCTCTTGATCTGTAAAATCAAATCAGCTGATTATATAACTCCACAGAGACAAACTGTAAGCTACAGGTCGATGTGGCATGAGGGATGTGTAAGGGGTTTTATGTTTTCTCCGCTAATGTATTTTACACCTTATTTAAGTCTTTAGAGAAAGTACAAATTATGATTTCAAAATAGACATACACACCTTGGTTTTCTCACTGTTAGTTATAGGTGGGAAAGAGATCACATGTCCTTCTGCATCCACTAGGCAGGGATACATTTCTTTTCCCTTCAGAAGCTGAAGGTATCTGGAAAACACAAAATAGTATAGACAGCATTATGAAAGGGCTTTAGCAAATGTAACAGACACATAGCAGGTTATATGCTGTTAAGAAATGATTACATTCAATTCAGCCTTTAGATTTAAGATTCTTTGATTTGCAGGTTTCATTTAGTGTGTGTCGGCTTCCTGAATAGTCTTTTAAACCAAGAGCAAGTGGTTTTAATTAAAGCATTAATAACATTGAAAAAAGCGGTTTACATAATGTTATTAATCAGTCATGTCTATTATTACCATTAAGATCAACTGATCAATATTATCTCAAAATGTTTCAGCATTTTCTTTTTTACCCAACACTGATAACTACATCCAGAATTGTTGGCTGATGTTGCCTTAAAATGAGCCTGCTACAACTCATTGCTCATTCAACACAAAGGTTTCAATAAAACAAACTTAAGCTGTCGTCCAACATACTAACACTGCCCTCATGTGTTACAGCAGCAAGCACGTTGTACAGAGGTCTCGTGAACCACTTTAAAGCTGAGGTAGGCAGTTATTTTGGGCGAAATGTTTCATAATAATCTAAGTACGTCTTCCTTTTTGGGTTGCTTTAATGTGTTGGCAGTTGACGCCTATGCTGGAATAGCGACTTTTCCACCATTCAGGTTTTCAATCGCCTGAAGGCCATTCTCTATTTATAGAACAGCTTATAGAAACTTTTGTTTCCGAAAATTATCTTGAAGTCTTCCCTCATTTTTTAAAGACTGAAAACAGAACCATGAGCAGGTGTAGGAGTCTAGTGGTCTTTCTTAGACTTAATTACACCATGACAAAAAGTGACACCAAAAATAAAACTGCTTACCTTAACTTTAATGTTACGAATAAGGTATTTTATTTTGAAATAACAGTTAATGGGTTTTCAACATTAAGGTTTTTTTTACCAAAACTTTCTTCCCTTGACTCAAGCTTGTAGTTAACCAATAAAGATATTTCATAACACTTTTTCCTACAGAAGAGAAGAGTCAGAAGTAATACTGACTTGTGCAGGCCGGTGACGTTCTGCCTCTTCTTCTGCTTCCTCAGCTCGTCAGCCTCCAGCTGAAGCTGTCTTATCAGCTCGACAGCCGTCATCTCCTTCCGACCCAGCGAAACAACCTAAAAAACAATGCCGTCTTTTGTGAGATGGATATGTTGTTGGAGAGCTTTACAGTGACAATTATATTTGACCACAAAGCAACTGAACTGAAATTGACATGAATCTACGTTAGCGTACCTTCAGCTGTGTAGGTGGTTTGACATCATACACCAGAGGAGCTTTAATAAGCTGCACATCATGAGTTGCAATGGTCGCGATGGTCCTTTTACCACATAAGTCATCATGAAGCTTTGTCTGGCAAAACAAGAGGTGACACTTTTTTGGTGACAACACAGCACACTTATTTTATTAGTCATGCTAAACTAAGAAAATTGTCCAAAGCGCACACCCTTGTGAGGTGTCTGATCTTACCTGAGAAACGAGGAATCGTTTAAGAGCGTTCCCAGATTTGAGGTTCATGCCCCTGACAATGCAGCACACCAAGTACGGTCGGACATCTTTCACCTCTGAACTCACTGTCACCGTGAGTGCTTCAGGAGTGTCCGAAACGTGGAGAACCTTCACCACCATCTTGTTCAGTTCCTCCACCTCATCCTCTGCCCCCTTATCCTTCTTCTTCCTCTGCTGGCGTTTACCTTTGTCCGCCTTGCGACCCCCTTCCGCGTCAGCTCCTTCCTCTCCCTGTCTTCCCTTTCCTTTTCCTCTGAGGTACTCCAGAATGGACTTGGTCTGGCAGCCGTTGACCATCTTCTCCAGACGTTTGTCACTCAACTTGTTGCCTTTGAAGTTGATCTCCTTAAGCTTGGCACAGTCGCTCAATTCGGGCGGGATCTCCTTTAGCTTGTTGTTAGAGAGGTCCAGCATCTGGAAAGAAAAAAAAAGGGCGAACGTTTAGTTTTGAACTCTGAAAAGTTTAATGTTATGTTAAGAAAAAACAATATATCATAATTATATCAAAATCTTGATATGAGAATAGATATCTTCTTACATTTTGGATTTCAGAATATTGTATAAAAGTTGGTAGCTTAAAAGGCTGCATTACAGCAAATGTATGTCTTTTTTTGTACTTACCAGACTGTCCTAACTGTTGTATTATTTGCCTTTACCCACTTCATTCTATCCAAAATATACAGGTGATTTTTTTTCTAAAATTACATTGCTTAATATTTTGGAAAATCATTATTATTAAACCTTTTCTCCATATCATCCAGACCTACTGCATTAACATGCACTAGATGAGTCATTTATGGCAGGTTACCGACCAAACTCTGGACAAAAAAATAAAATGTTTGTGCTGCATTGCATATAAGCAAATATGACTCTTTGTTAGCTATAATTCCAGACACACCCTACACAAAGTTAAACCTTCTTTTTAATTCGGCGTACATTTGATTCATCCAGAAGCACAATTAGCCACTATAGGATGACATGATATGTGTATAAGAGCTAACAATAGCATCCGGCCCACCTTTAGAGCAGCTAGCTTGTGAACATCTCCACTCAGCTGTTCAATGGAGTTGTCATAGGCGACTAGCATGCTGAGGAGGTCCAGTTTCTCAGAGTAGAAATCAGCAGGGAAAGCAGTGATCTTGTTCTTGGAGATGTTGATGGTGGAGAGCCTGGTGCACTTGCTCAGTCCCTCTGGCAGGACCTCCAGGCTGTTGCAGCTCACATTGAGGGTGTTGAGCTCCTTCAACTGGGTGATCCCCTCGGGTAAAACAGTCAGGTTGTTGGCTGAAATATCCAGGACCTTCAGGGACTTGAGCTGACCGACCACACTCGGGATGGAGGCGAGCTTGTTCCTGCACAAGATGAGGCTCTGCAGGCTGGTCAGATGTTGGATGTCCTCGTGGATCTCTGTCAAACTCGGGCACTGGCTAACTTCCAGGTAGTTCAGCAGTTTGAGGGTGTAGATAGCCGAGCAGAGCCCCCCGTTTGAGGCAATCCTTTCATCGAAAGCTGCACCCTGGAAAACCAGTTCACGTCTCTTCTCTAACGCTACTTTCTCTATTTCTGGCCATTGCTCGATGTCATCCATGCTTGCTGCTGCTAAGACTAGTTGTAAAGAGACAATAAAAAACACTACATCCGTTCTAATATTTCAAAATAAATGTGTATGTTTTGGATTTACTGATTTGTATGGTATGCCTGTACGTACAAAATTAGTCAAATTGAAATGTAATTTTATAACAATATAAGAGCTTTTTTAATTCACAAGATGAATTTACGAACGCTAAAAAATACAAATATAAGATGTTCATCCTCTGGAGTCTAGACTGAAAAAACACAACATGAAACATTTACATTTACACATAGGCTAGGCCTACAATCAAAAATAGACTAAGCATAAAACATTACAAAAACGAAAGTAAATAAATAATTTCTAAATAATTATTCATTAGTTATACATACAGATCTGTGGCACATTTGGATTTTAAATATTTATATTATAGGAGCTTAGGTGTATAAAAGTTAATGTTTCATGCTGTGCCTTTATTTTGTAGACAACTTCCTGTTGTAACGGGCACGATGACACGATGCTATTTCCCATCCGGGGTCCTGGAAGAAGTTTGAAAAACGCATTATAAAATACATTTTGAAACATTATCCATGTGATAATTGTTCCGATTTGTAGACAGAAACACAATACATACACCGGATATTCGCGATAAACATATATTTAACATTTAACGGTTGATATAAAAAAAACATTTCCGACCGTGTAAAACGGGTTGCGACTGACGTCAGTCCCACACCATTGCGCATGTCTGCGCTGGTTGTTGTCACCGGTGGTTATGGAGATGCGATGGGACTACAAGTTGTCAACATTACGGTGATGTTCGTGGTAAGATATCTTTGAAATAAACGCAATAAAACTTGTATTTACTCCCAAATGTTCACCCAAAAAAGATAGTCTACAACGACCAACAGTTGTCAGGGCATTTCTGTATTTTAGCGATTCACATTAGAATACAGCTACTGTAAAAGTAGCTATGTTGGCTGATACAGTAGTCAACAGTTAGCTAGCGTTAATGCCCTCCGCCCAACATGCTCCAGTCAGCAATAAAGGCTTCACTGTCCTACCCCTACCAAGGGGGTTTTGTGTATGCTCTGCCCAGGATAGTTTATTTACTTTGCAGATAACCCTACCCCAAACTAAATGCAGTAAATTAGCAGTTGAATATTTCCTGCCACACAAGTAAACCCTTCAACAAATATTTAAGCCTCGTGCGTTTAGCAAAACGTTATGTATAGCTAATGACACACACTCAGAACCATAACATGATGAACAACGTACCAGCTAGCATTATTAACAAACCAAATGTTAATACATATTTGTATGGTTAAAATAAGTTTATTGTTTGTATTATTTCTTAAAATGAATGTGTAATTGCTGACAGGTTTGCTCAGCATTGTTTGGTCAAGTAAAGTGACTGTGATACTCTTAAACATTGTCTTGTAAATGTGTCAGTACTAGTGATACGAATACACTACCTGTATGTGGTTACTGATATTTTAAACTATAATTGTAATACTCTACCTCGAGAAACATACCATTTTGTTCTTACACAACTGTTTTTTTCACTGATAAAAATAGGCTTAAGTTGTCAAATGTTTAGCTCAAGCACCCATACAAGAACACTGCTTGAATAAAATGCAGTCTGAAATTGGAAACATTTAAATCTGAAACTATGTGATCAAATAATAATTAAACTGGACTGAACATCTGACCAGACAATAAATGTCAGGTGGTACTAAAAAGAGGTTTGTGAACCAGACATAAAGAGGATTTAGTTTTTTGGTCATAACTAGACATATAATATAAAAACCTGCCATTAACTTGTCGCTTATTGTTACTAGAGCATCTCCAGGCATAATGTCATTGTTATAGAAAATGGAGATGTTATGAAACACACATTGTAAGCCTGTAGGATAAGTAATTGAATTGTAAAATCATCCTCAATATCAGATGTATGTTTTGCTTGTATAAATAAAAATACTTATTTGTGTTCTCTCAGTGTCCACCAGAGGGATGCCCAGGAAGATAGGATTCATTGTGGTCAACTCTTCAAGTCATGAGGACAACTTCAGTGCCAAGGAGCTCATGGTCCACGCACCCACAGTCAATGGCTGGAGATCCAGCAGGTACTTTAATAAAACAGCTCTTAACTTTCACAAGCATGTCACATTTATTCATGTCTTTCTTAGCTGAAAAGCATAAGAAATGTTGGCAGTTTTTTGTATTTTTCTACCCTCTTAAACAAATGTAACTTTGTGTAAATCCGATTTTCTGCAGGCTGTGCCCCTACACTCAACATATCACCCTCCAGCTGGTGGAGAAATGCAGGGTGAGGAAACTGCAGCTGCTGGCCCATCAGTACCTGATCCCAGCCAAGGTGGAGTTCCACATTGGAGACACCCTGCCTGAAACCGGCACTTCAGGGTTCCCTGGACAGCTTCGCAGACTCGGGTGAGCCTGCAGACTCGGATAGGCTACTTTTTTACTTCTACCTTAAAGGGTAGTTTTACTATAATTGTTGTCCAGGCACTAGGGATGAGGCTCAGACACTAAGCTTGGTTACTTTGATCTGGTTCTAATTTTGTATCTAATCAACTTTACCAGGAAGGAGGTACAGTACATGCAGAAAAGCTCTGTTGAATAGTCATGTAGAATCCCCAAAAGGCAATTGGTAATCTAGGATTATGTTGTTTAATTTTAAAGCCTTTACTTGATTAGAAGCAATCATAATCTGGTTTCAATAATATATTGCTGTTAGATATCAAAAGGTGGATGTTGATGGGACAGTTCTACTCTTAAAGCCATCATTTGCGAGATCCCTGAAGGATGTGCCCTGGAATCAAAATACATACACGTTAGCAAATAAATGCCTGTTATACAAAATATTGAAATTGTCGCCTGCTAGATGTTTAGTATGAATTATCCCACAGTATCTTTACAGTATACATTGCTGCAGGAATAAGTGCTAAAACCTGTATATGACTGCACGTGTTAAACAAGTGCATTGAAGTAAAAAGTGTTTATATCTAACTTTAGCAATTGCATTTATGCTTCAAATATCCAAAATGTGGTGTTCTTCTGTGAAGATTAAATTGCTGAATAAAACCATCAACTTTAGATTTTTTTTTTTGCCACCATGTTATTTTTTTTAAAACACCAAAATCCAAAGTGAATAACCCATTGGCATTTTGTCAAAGGAACCAGCGTGATGCTTACAGGCTGGCCTTCAAACAAATATAATCCCTGCAGAATTCTATATCATGATAGATTAAAAAATGTTGTGCATTTAAGTCTAGTATTTATCAGCAGAGGACTTTAACTGAAAGGCAACACCGTACTCTCACCACAGGTACGTGTCTTTGTCGGACAATGAGAAGACGGGTTTCAAAGCTCGGGAGTTGAAGTCAGTCCACGTGGACGCCATCGGAACATACCTGAGAATTACCTTCCACAGGAACCATGTCAACCAATACAATCATCACAATCAGGTAGTCTGTTACACCATTTTCACATGATTTTTTGATTATAATAAAAATATAGAATATCACCAACCTTATCCTTTAAAATGCTGTAAAGTATTTACCATATTAACCTCCCAACACATCCTTTTGTCACATGCATTGATATATTTTTTCTGTTCTACGACATACCAACATGTATTTATGATTTCAGGTTGCTTTGGTGGCCATTAATGTTGTGGGAGATTCTTTGGATGGCAATGCTTTTAACACTATTGTAAGTGAGCACTCTCTGCACCGAGTCACCCTTCACTGAACTTCTATCTGCTCGGCATTAGATGGGGCTGTTGTGCTGTGGTTTTATGAGACATGCTCATCAGTCTGTCATCAGTCACTAAGTAATGAGTTGATGGATGTCTTCATCCCTTTGCTGGGGACTATGACAGTTTGAACTTTGGCTTTTTAAAATGGTAACACGAATGTGAAATAATTCGTCACGTAAGGTATATTATTTGTGTATCCTTTATAAGATGGATTCTGAACAATGTTCCTATTATGATGCTATTTGCCTTTTTAAATATTAGATATTTATATGGGGAGGATGTACTGGATTAAATAGATATAATAGATCAACATTTATTTTGATCGGACGTTTATGTTGTATTTATTTGTATTTACTGATCCGAATACACTATATAAGCATGTCTATATGCACACGTGTTTACCTGAATGGTGTGTGCGTGTGTGTGTGTATGTGTCAGGAATGTAGTAATGAGACACAAAGGCAGGATAGTATGTAATCACACAGGAGGCCTTTAGTTAGCCGGTGAAATCAGATAGTTCTGCAGACAGACAGGTTCTGGAGGAGAGAGAACACCTTAAAACACAAAAACACACACACACACAGACAGGGAGAGACACGGACACACACTCGCACAGATTCCAGTGAACAGGCCGTGCATTGTTGCTCCGCTAATCCGACTCTGAGCACCTCCACCGCAGCAGCGATCTCGCCTGGAGGGTCGGCTAGATCTTGTTCTCTTGTATCTGTTCTGTGAGCGCACGTTGTGTTTGTCCTGCGGAGGGACACTGTGGTGCAGACAAAGCAAGGAAGCTTATTGTATTTTAAAAGTGTTGGTTATCTAAATTATTAAGAAAAAGGTATCTTCTACCTTACCTCTAGGGGGTATCAAGCCACGCACATTTGTCAAATGCAATGGAGGGGAATGGAATTTTGTTCATCTACTCACACAGCCATTCAAAAGTGTAAGGGATGATGGTAAACGGAAGCTTTTTCCAATTGTGGATATGTTGAAGCTGCCGTTATTGCCTCCAAAAAAGGATTCTGAATTTAAATATACTCAAACCGACCAGACTTATGTTATACATTATAAATTGTGTACTCACATTTGATTAAAAACATCTTTAATTCGAAAAATCCCTGCTTTCAATCGAGCTAACAGTCTTTTTGATATTGGTAATAGCAACATATCCCCTTTGACGGTGTGGTTGTTTGCCAGAATCATATATTGCATTTTGATCCAGGTATAGACAACATTCTTACAATAGACTTTTGAGATATGAATTGTTTTTAACCATACATTTCCCCCGGATGAAGGAAGCTGAGCAAAAATGTGTGGTTAGCTTGCTGCTTTTAAATTCTATGTCTGCTAAACTTGACCATTTTAACACGAATGTTTTGGTCATATTTTACTTTTTTAATCTCTGGCTCTATTTGTTATAGAGAGGAGGAAACTCTGTGGATAATTCTGCTCCCGATAAAAACCTCCTTGACATTTGACAACGAACAAATCTCAACCTTAAAGGTCCCATGACATGCTTTTCGGTTATTACCCGTCCCCTTGTGTGTTATGTACTTTTTCTGCATGTAAACGGTCTGCAAAGTCACAAACCCTCAAAGTACACCCTGTAGCGAGTACAACTCTAACACAGAAAATACCTGTCTATGTTGCCCCAGAACGCCTCGTTGGAGATTTTTCTTTTGCCAATTTTTTCTTCCTGGTCATAATAATAATAATAATAGCTTGGATTTATATAGCGCCTTTCATGAGACCCAAGGTCGCGTTACAAAGAATAACAGGGGCAAAACAAACATAACAAAAACAAAAGGCAGTCAGACAACCAGTCAGACAGACAAAACAACAAATAGATTAGGGGCCAAAGGCCTTAGTAAACAGATGGGACTTGAGGGCCCTTTTGAAGGCGTCAAGCGTGGGGATGTTGCGGATCTCCGCAGGGAGAGCGTTCCAGAGGGTGGGGGCTGCCACACTGAAGGCTCTGTCCCCGAAGGTTCGCAGTTTGGTGCAGGGGGTGGTAAGCAGGCCAGAGTCTGAAGACCGCAGGTTCCGGGGTGGGGCATGTGGCAAAGGATGTCCGATAGGTACTGGGGGGCATGGGCATGGAGGGACTTGTAGGTAAGGAGGAGGATTTTGTATGTTATGCGGGACTTGACCGGCAACCAGTGGAGGTGGATGAGGGTGGGAGTGATGTGCTGCCACGGCTTTGTATGTGTGAGTACCCTAGCAGCACAGTTTTGAACATACTGGAGCTGTCCAGGGTTTTGTTGGGAACCCCAAACAGGACACCATTGCAGTAGTCCAAGCGGGAGGTGACAAACGCATGGACTAGGGTTTCGGCAACCGACTCCGAGAGTGACGGTCGGAGTCTGCAATGTTCCTTAGATGGAAAAAAGCCGATTTGGTCACAGACTTGACGTGGGAGTGGAAGGAATGGGTGGAGTCGAGGATGACACCCAGGTTGCGGGCTTCAGGAGATGGGGAGATGGAGCAGCCGTCAACCTCGAGGATGAAGTCACCAACCTTCCGAAGCAGCGCTCTGTTTTCCTGCTGTTTAGTTTGAGATAGTTGGACGACATCCATGCTTTTATGTCATGCAGGCAGTTGATGAGAGACTGAGGGGGGAGCTGGGAAGATGGAGTAGTGGTGAGATACAGTTGGGTATCATCAGCGTAACAGTGGAAATTGAGCCCATGATGTCGGATGATCTGGCCGAGGGGGAGCATGTAAATGGTGAACAGGAGGGGGCCAAGCACAGAGCCCTGGGGTACACCGTGGTGGACTGGGGAGACAAACTGTTTCCTGTTATGGAGGTAGGATGTGAACCAAGACAGCGCTGTGCCAGTGACACCTAGGAGGTCTGAGAGGCGGGTGAGGAGGATGTTGTGAGAGATGTTGTCAAACACTGCAGAGAGGTCCAGGAGGATGAGGATGCTGAGGCGGCCAGAATCAGCAGCAATGAGGAGATCGTTGGTGATCTTGATGAGGGCGGTCTCAGTGCTGTGTTGCTGTCTGAAGCCGGATTGGAAGGGCTCATAGAGCTCATGGTTGGACATGTACAGATGGAGTTGGCCGGCGACCACTCTTTCCAGATTTTTTTCTTAGGAAGGGAAGGTTGGAGATCGGCCGGTGGTTCTGGAGGTCGTCGGGGTCCAGGCCAGGTTTTTTGAGTATGGGGGTGGCTGTGAGTGTGTGTGTGTGTGTGTGCTCAGGCTGAGTTCCGCGGTGTCTCGCTGTCTCGCAGACCCCACGCTAGGGCTGCTCGATTATGGCAAAAATCATAATCTCGATTATTTGGTTCAATAATTGATATCACGATTATTAAAAACGATTATCCATTTACTTTGAAAACATAAATTTATTGGTGAAAAAAAATGTGAACAGTATATTTTTAACAGTTGATTACCCTGAACTTTAAGTATAATTCAACTTAAAAACCAAAAAAAAAAAAAGAAAAAAAAAAAAAATTATCGTTTTATTTCGATTACGTTATTTTCGTAATCGTTGCAAGCCATAATCGTAATCGCGATTAAAATACGATTAATTGAGCAGCCCTACCCCACGCAGCAACCAGGAAACGACACCAGTAATACAGCTCACACTGTCCGCTCCTCGAGCCCCAAAGGGGGAGCAGGGAGCCCCGCAACGTCCCGCCAACACGGCACCCAGACCCCACGCAGCATTCTCATCTGTTTGTCATTACTGGTGTCATTTTCTGGTTGCTAACGCCATTGTAACACATAATCACTGATGTTCCGCTGTAACGGTGGTGGACTCATCAGAACAGAGTGGGCGAGCTGACCAATCAGAGCACAGTGGGCTCATAGGGAGGGGTGCAGGAGCTCCAACAAGCCGTTTAGGACAGAGAGTGAATACACATACTATACAGAGATGCTGTATGAGAAACCAATGTGATTTTGGAACATTGAACAATGTAAATCTATTCTAGTAGACCTCAACAATGGAATTATGATCAGTAGAAATGGCCATGTCATGGGACCTTTAAGAAGCCTATTGCATTGACTGCAAATGTGGAAAAGACTCATGATCCCATGCTTTTACACAACTCCACCAATCTTTTGTTCTTATTTGGATTGAGGGCAGGACACTACATATTGTACAGCTAAGTCTCCCTTATACAGTACTATCAATCTGCTCTGTTCCGTCAATATACAATTAGTAATGCCAATCTTTAGGCTTTAGTAAATGCTGACGAAGCGAAATCTGATTATTTTACATTTTGAGCTTTCTCCAACCTGGTTTGCCTTTATTTTCACTTATCATCACAATAAAAAGCACAGGTATTACTAATATCATTAACGCTGGCTCTTTATGCATGCCAATATTTCATTATTTACACCTGTGCTTCTTCTACTGTGACGTCTAATAAATTAAATAGTTGATATGTTTCCTAATTGATTGCTCTAATTAAGGTGTTATAGAATAATGGTGGTTGGAAATATTATGGACCACGTTATAACCCTCTCATGCTGGATAAATTCCGTTCACTTTTCATATCGGCTTGTGCTTCGTAACAGAAAACGGTTAACTGCCTATTTATCTAGAGAGTTACCAGTTCCTGGAAACACACTTTGGTGTTTAATATAAACATATGTTTTTGAATGCTGGGCACAATGCAGATTCAATTATATTCACACAATTATTTTGGAGTGGATGCATAAAGTATTAAGAACGTTTTTATATTTTACTTTTTGTGAACTGACCCCAAAACATGTTATCTAATCTGTGTCATGTGAATAATGAAATTCTCCTCATACTAATGTTCCACTATCTTATTTAATAGTGATATTCAAACATATTATCATGTCTTTTATCCCCTTGGATGATATATTATCTTCGTATTTCAGGAAAAAGAACGACATACTGCACTATGATTAGATAAGTGTACAATATTGTGCGTGTTCCTACTTATTACTGTCTAGCAGGACGATGTCCTTCCTCATATTACATGCAGATTTCATGAATTATGTCATTCATAGACAGCCTGTTCTTTGACCGATTGTCCACTTCACACTTCAGGTGATAGCAGTGTAAGCAGTGTATTCAAAATCTCCATATTTGGTCGTAGTCTTGAATTGCTGATAAGTAATTAGGTTTTGATGTATGCATGTGTGTGTGAGTACACTTGTATTACTGACGTGTTCAAGTCCGCACATTTTCACAGGTCTCACTTTTAAATGGCAATGTTTTGGTTACTTTAAGGTTAGGGTTTTAATTGAAGGTCACTTTAGAGCTAACAGGATTAGGAGACAATTACCAGGTCTTCCTGAGCACAGTAATACAAGAGTATATATGCATGTGTCTGTTTAATTTGTCCATCTGTTTACCCCCAGCCAAGCCGAGAGCAGCTGATCGAACACTACCTCAACAGTACCCAGCTGGAATCCGCCTTGGACACGACCTTCATGGGGTGAGGCGAGGACATTGAACCCTGCTTTCTTTGTCTTGTGACAATAACACCCTTCAACAAAGCCATTTAGTCTGGAAGACAACCAATAAGGCATTCAAGGTCACACGCATTTGAAGACAATGCAGGTGGCGGCCCGTGTGAGGAGGAAAACATATTTCGAAATACTCCTTTCTTTCCTTTTTCCTTTAAAAAAAAATAATATATATATCAACCCCCAAGGGATGCTTCACCTCAGGGTCTGAGTTAGTGTTTTTTCCCTTTGATCAGGATTTGCACATACCCATTTAACTGAGAACATACATTTTACACTGACATTATCTCAAGTGAATTAGACCACATTTATATTGAAATGAAATCAATGATTGAAGGTTTTGTTTTGTAAACTGTTTCAAATGTTTTTGTGTCCAGTAAATGCGAGTCCATCTCCCCCTTGGATGACCTGGCCTTCGACATGTACCAGGACCCAGAGGTCGCCCACATCATCAGACTCCTGGACCAGAAGAAGCAGGACATGGTCCGGCAGGAGAAATACGAGCAGGCCAAGAATCTGAAGCAGGCCATCGCAGACCTGCAAAAGGTACTACTGCTGCTGGGAGGTAGACACATGTGGCTACAACACATTGACACCAAATATTTGCTTACATGGTGGGCAGTATGCTCTACAAATAACAGGATGTATTCCGTCTTAATGAGTTACTAAATGTCTGCAAAAGAACAATTCATATTTAAGCCCATTGATTAAAACATTGATTCTTGCTATGTACTCAACACACAGACATGGTGTCAATTCCTATCATGTATTTTTGAGCAACAAAGCAAATAAGCTTATTTCACAGAATGTAAAAACTGTTTATTTAAAACCCTTCTGTTAAAGATTTGGCACAAAGCTTCATTTTCACTTATCACTTATAATTATTTTTCTGGACTGTAAGCTGCCATTTTAACATGGGAAGGAAAATAACATGATGTCATAGCAACATCTTAAGGTTGGACTTTAGTATTGAGCTATGCCAGTTGTATTGTGTTATGGCGCCCTTGTTTCAGTACAAACACATACTTTGTGAACACACAACCAAAACATTTACTTAATATCCCTGGCTACTCAAAATACTTTTCCAGAAAAAGTCAGTTGACTTTTGCAAGAATTTCTTGGAAAATAATAGTTAAAACAGAATATGATTCAACATAAAATACATCATCATTTCATTTAACATTATAGATTTGTTATAGAATATACTATCCAACAGTATGGAACATAGTGGACATAAACACCAACATACTAGCTTCAGGATTGTGTACATTAAAAAAATATATATCTTAATCCAATTTAATATTAAACAGATAAACACTGACAGGTCCTGTTGCATTATGAACTCTATTAACATAAATCAAGTTCATTTAGCTGATTACTTGTATTTTTCTGAATCAAGAACTCCTACTTCTATTTTGGAATTTTGCTTTAACATAACTATCTAAAAAAACTCCCTTCACCGCTGTTCTTTTACACCATGTTATCTCTATTTGCTTTTGGCAGATTGTTTTACTCTTTAGACAAACAAGACATTTAGTGTGTAAGGAAATATTTTGGTTTCAGATATCTTCATCCGCTCACTTCGACTGATAATCATTCCTCTCTTGCAAATCTCAACTTTGCGGGCTTGTATTTCTTTTTACAGATATCCAGTGTGATTTCACCACTGTTTGTAACAGTAGTGGTTAAACATTGTTCAGATTCCTGTCACCGACCTCCTTTGTATAGAGCGTTACCATGCTGACCATGAATTCTTAATAAGCCCAACAGCTGCAGTGACCGTCCTCGACTAGCGTCTCTCCAACTCCCAACCACCAGCCTTTCTGTAACTAGATAACACACACACACTGGCACCTTGTTAGCATGGCATATTAACATTTCACTCAAGGCAGTTGCCAAGGTAGTCATGCTGAAAATCCCTTGTCATCCCACCATCAGGATTTCATGGGATGGTTTTTGTCGTTACATGATATCTAAAGAAACGCATGACGGAAAGAAGAGTAGACAAAAGGCGGAGAACTGGTCTGGTGTGTTTCTCCTATCTTATTTGGCCAACGTTACTTAAATATAAACTGTAGAAACAGTTGCCGTGGTATTGCATTGCTTGGTGTGATTCAACAGAGTAAGGAATCAGAGCGTGTTGATGTTCAGATCGTGTCTCCTGGCACCTGGTTAGCAACTTATAACAGCTTTACAGAATTTCCTGACCTACTGGAAATGTTGTCAAATTTCCAGCTTGTAAATCTTAATGATTCACCATGTGGCACTCTTACTGTTACGCGGCACAAGGGCTGAATTCTGGAAAGTTAAAATGTGAGTCTTATTCCTGTAGTTTTAACTCTGTTTGAATTGGTTACAATGAGCCTGTCCTTACCAAAGGAATGCTTTAAATGACTCACACACATGAACACAGTCACATCAGAACAATGATCCAAAAAGCCAAGCATTTGTTTAATATTCTCAATCTCTCTACTCAGAGGTTAAACTGAAAGAGAGAGCATATATAAAATTCCTTATAATACCGGAAAACTGTCTCTGGCTACAGAAAGCACAGTTCGTTGAACCAGGAAGTTGGCAAGTAAACTGGAATGGGTGTTAGAAACTCACACCTCATGCAATCATTTTTTCTTTAAAATAAATTTGACTAACTTGGTTTCTTTCAAACTGTCTGACCTTGTGACTGTTCGTGTTTATCGCGCCGTTACATTTATTTTCAATAACTACCGTCCAAGATCTTAGCATGGTTTTTGTCGTTACATGATATCTAAAGAAACACATGACGGAAAGAAGAGTAGACAAAAGGCGGAGAACTGGTCTGGTGTGTTTCTCCTATCTTATTTGGCCAACGTTACTTAAATATAAACTGTAGAAACAGTTGCCGTGGTATTGCATTGCTTGGCTTGGTGACTGTTCGTGTTTATCGCGCCGTTACATTTATTTTCAATAACTACCGTCCAAGATCTTAGCAATTAACCTATGAGTACAATCTTCTTCTTAACAAAAATAATCATTAGAAATAAGATCAACATTGTAATGTTTTTAATCATAAACTGCCATAAATCCATCAATCATGAGACCATGAGCAGTCTCAACAGGCCTGCTCTCATATTTACCCGTTTAAATCTAGCACTAGAATTATTTTTGTTAAGAAGAAGATTGTACATTGCTAAGATCTTGGACGGTAGTTATTGAAAATAAATGTAACGGCGCGATAAACACGAACGGTCACAAGGTCAGACAGTTTGAAAGAAACCAAGTTAGTCAAATTTATTTTAAAGAAAAAATGATTGCATGAGGTGTGAGTTTCTAACACGGACAGTTTTCCACACAGTTTTTCACAAAGGCAATTCTTTGTAGTGGCCAAACGGTGGTACTAAAACTTCTCGGTCAAAAATACTTTATTCAGTTGGGTATGTGAGGTCTGTCATTTTTTGCGCGAGACTCAGAGCAACTTTTCCAGCTTGTAAATCTTAATGATTCACCATGTGGCACTCTTACTGTTACGCGGCACAAGGGCTGAATTCTGGAAAGTTAAAATGTGAGTCTTATTCCTGTAGTTTTAACTCTGTTTGAATTGGTTACAATGAGCCTGTCCTTACCAAAGGAATGCTTTAAATGACTCACACACATGAACACAGTCACATCAGAACAATGAGGTCCAAAAAGCCAAGCATTTGTTTAATATTCTCAATCTCTCTACTCAGAGGTTAAACTGAAAGAGAGAGCATATATAAAATTCCTTATAATACCGGAAAACTGTCCGTGTTAGAAACTCACACCTCATGCAATCATTTTTTCTTTAAAATAAATTTGACTAACTTGGTTTCTTTCAAACTGTCTGACCTTGTGACCGTTCGTGTTTATCGCGCCGTTACATTTATTTTCAATAACTACCGTCCAAGATCTTAGCAATCAACCTCTGAGTACAATCTTCTTCTTAACAAAAATAATTCTAGTGCTAGATTTAAACGGGTAAATATGAGAGCAGGCCTGTTGAGACTGCTCATGGTCTCATGATTGATGGATTTATGGCAGTTTATGATTAAAAACATTACAATGTTGATCTTATTTCTAATGATTATTTTTGTTAAGAAGAAGATTGTACTCATAGGTTAATTGCTAAGATCTTGGACGGTAGTTATTGAAAATAAATGTAACGGCGCGATAAACACGAACAGTCACAAGGTCAGACAGTTTGAAAGAAACCAAGTTAGTCAAATTTATTTTAAAGAAAAAATGATTGCATGAGGTGTGAGTTTCTAACACGGACAGTTTTCCACACAGTTTTTCACAAAGGCAATTCTTTGTAGTGGCCAAACGGTGGTACTAAAACTTCTCGGTCAAAAATACTTTATTCAGTTGGGAATGTGAGGGCTGTCATTTTTTGCGCGAGACTCGGAGCCACTTTCATAGGAATGAATGTGGCCCCGCCTCTAACGCTGTATCCAGTTCTCTTTATACATCCATGGTTTAATGTGTAATGAAGGCCTCTCCTTGTCCTGCACTCTTCCAGGTAGGGGAGCGTTTGGCCCGTTATGATGTGGAGAAGCGATGTGCAATCGAAAAGGAAGACTATGATCTTGCCAAGAAGAAGAAGGAGATGATGGAGGAATACAGGACGAGCGTCTACCAGCAGCTGGAAGTCCACCACCTGCTGGACATGTCAATAGTAAGTCAGCATGTTTTATATGTTTTATAAATATATTTGTATTCAAGGTGTTGGTGTTGAACAAGAAGAGAAATAAAGGAATATGGGGAAAATAATGACTTATCCTGCCTAAACTGAGTTAGGTAATCATGGATAACCCCACCCATCCTCTCCACCTGCAGCTGGACAGACAGCGGAGCTCCTTCTCCAACAGACTGCTGACGCTCCGCTGTCACAAGGACCGATACAGGAAAACATTCCTGCCCACTGCAATAACACTCACTGCAATAACACTGTACAACAAATCACCTCTGGCTGGCAGAGAACTCTCTGCTCCATAGTTTCTCTTGGAATAAAATCACACTGTACATTTTACATTTATATATTCAGTTTAATATTTAATATTCCATCCGTCACATACTTATGTAAATATAATACCTTGCTTTATATCTTGTTATTGTTAATTTGTAATTTTCAACTTTCTTGTTTATTTCTTGTCTTTTAATTTTTATTGTACAATGCCATGTCTTTTTACGCTGCTGCAACACAAACATTTCCCAAATTGGGATCAATAAAGTAATATCTTATCTTATCTTATCTTCTTCTACCTTTTGATCAGATCACACGTGTCGCAGATTCCTCTCCATCCCGGGAACCTCCCTCCCTTCAGCCTTCTCCAGGTCACTCTTCAGTTCCCACAAAGTCCCTCATTTCAACCGACACATTCAGGAAGGGGAAGAAAAAGGACGCTCCTCAGAATCAACAGTTAGATGCGGAAACTATTGTTCCCAAGCCAAGCAACCAATCTGACTCAACGAGTACCCCCGTTACTGTACCCCGGATTGACGTAAGTGACACTTTAGGAAATGCATCATAAAAGCATAAAACATGTCTGACACCTGCAGCATCTTGTCACACAGGCAAGGAAAGGCTGTATTTATACTGCATATTTTAACAACAATCTAAAGTGGTTTACGAATAAACCTTTAGACATTGTAAATGGGCTTTTCCAGTCTTTACGACCCCTCAAAGCACTTTACATATACAAGTCAGCATTCAGCCATTCACAGGCATTCATAGAGAGGCAGGGGCTGCCATGCAAGGTGCCACCTGCTTAAGGGAAGTAACAGTCCCACACGTTCACACATCGTTGGCCATGCCATCAGGAGAAACTTGGCGTTAGGTATCTTGCCCAAGGACACGTCGACATGCTGACTAAAGGGTCCTTAAAAAAAGTCATTCATTAAAAGGCCAAGAGAAAATATATATTATATATGTTTATTATGTTTTTTTCCAGATATATTGAGCTTAAAAAATCAATAACAACAATTGGTTAAAGACAATATTGATGGTCTGTGATGACAAACCCACCCAAGGTTTTAATCCAGTTGTACACAGCTGTATCTGTAGCTTTATTGTTGTAACAATAACCCAGCCTTTTGTAGCACCCTTGGGAACACCTCGCCTGTCTTAAGCCTCTGTAGTGTTGGGAGATTATGACCAGCGGGGGCTTTTATGCTTTACTCACCACCTACTGGGACCGGCCCTGCTGCAGGTTTGGGTTTCACTATTTAATTAAAAGCGTGCAACAGTTGGCTGACTCCAGCGGCTGCCAAACCTGGCCTCAAGGCAGGGCTTTGAGCCTGGTACCAGGCAGAGGGGTGCCAGTTGGCCCTGGGGCCGGCAGACGGTCCCGACCGGGTGGAGATTGGGTTTGTATGGACGGGGTTAAACAGTCAGTGTCATCGTGTTGTTGATTGATCTACCCTTTCAGTGATCAAATGCTAGTGAGAGTTAGTGAAAAGAACAAGGGACATGTGATGATGAATTTTTCAAAAGGTTGGACATCCTTGTCAGACTCAAAAATGTGGATCAGTTTTCTTTGGCCGAGGTATGAGGTATCATTAGAAGAAAAAAAACGTTTTTCTACTATTACTTGATTACTTCATCAGTATCCAGGTTAAAAACACAATAAAAAAAACTGGTCTTGTATTTATTTGTATTTTTTAAATGTTTTAATGCACATTCTTATTTTGATTTCTTATGTGTATATATATTTGTATTCTATTCATCTTTTATTTTATTTCAGTCTAAAATGAAGCAACTGTCATGAAACCCAAATTAACCCAAGATAAATAAAGCATTCTGATTTAAAATGTATGTAAATACCATATTTAATGCTTTAAATGCCAATGTACTGTTTTCTTGTGCTGACAGGTTATCTGTATGCCTTACGATGAGAGGCCGCTTCCAGTCCAAAGGAAAGACCGGCCTGTGGAGGTGTCTCTGAGCCCCACACAGCAGCTGTCACCCCAACCTGACGCCCAAAGGACTCCGCCCAGCCCTGAGATGAGCGGAGAGGCAGAGCCCCTGACGGAGAAGGCCCAGAGAGAAGCCAGCCTTCCAATAGAAGTCTATGGAGAAAGACTGGTAAGAAGAAAAAGATGGAGAACTGGAAAAACATGGCTTTGCTAAGCTAACTAAGTGTTTTACTTTCTACACACAATTTTTTTTGTATATACAGTATGTGCTCAGAATAACGTGTGTTTTTTATGTATAGTTAAAGCCAGTTCTCATTGCTCTGTTTTTGCTGTCCCAGATATCTTTGAATCAATACGTGAACAGATAAAAAGCTTGCAGTACTCAAAATACCAAAACCAAAGATATGTTAGAGATATTTTTCACTACACAAGCTTTGTTCACCAATGAATCGAGTAATTACCCTCCTTTTGGCTCTTTTTTTGGTATTCATCAACTCCTGAGAAAAATACATAATAAGCGCCTGAATAAGTTCTGTAGCTGCAAGATGGTCAGCTCAGTTTTCAGCTAGTTTCTAACAGCGTCTTGTATTCCGTGCCGTCATGCGCAGGTATTGTAAAGTTGGATTCATCAGAGATGTTTTTATTGCTGAAACCTTTGCCTGTAGACGCTGGAATAAAGACTTAGGTTGCGTTGCGACATTTTTCACAATTATAGTCATTTTATCCATTGATAATATATGAAATAGTGATTAGCCCTAGGAAGGCAAAAAGCTGAGGTACGCTGAGCTAGCAGATGATGGGCGATTCCGTGGCTGGGAAGCAAAGGTTCAGCCAGATGAGGTAGGCTGCAGAGGGTTTGTAGCAACATCTATGACGAGGCTAATCAGTGAGGTCGGAGTAAGAGCCACGACCCAAAGGAAAGCCTCTTGAGAACTGCTGAAAAAGGCAGTCAGTGGCTCTGGCGGAACAGAAATGAATCCACCAAGGCCCTCAAGTGAGTAGATGGCATTTAGGGGGTGAGCCTGGGACGCTGGGATTTACTGCTGAACCCTCTTGAGGTGTCGTGGGCCTATCAGCGAAACATCGAGGAAAGAGTGCGCCCACTTGATAACCCAAAGGATTCCATCCCACACTTGATCATCCTGCAGAGTCCAGGCAGCAGCATGTCTCTAGAATGCAATCAAAGCATATTACCACCTACTCCTACATAAAAGATTTAGCACAGCTTTATGGAATTATTTTTTTTAAACTTTTGTTGATTTGGCAATTAGTAGAAACAGGCTTGTATTAAACCATTTCTATACGGCACACAGAATTACACACATCTTTATCCACATCTACCCACATAACTGACATTTGTGATATCTTTTCGCCACCTCTTTACTTTTCCAGGTGGCAGGGGCATATTCCAGAACCTGGTGCTACAGAGAGGATGCTCTCCTGGCTGTGTACAAGAAGCTAACGGAGCTATCACCCACCACCCCCAAGGAGGATCTGAAAAACATGACGAGAGCTGCAGTCTTTCTGGTCAAGAAGGCCCTCCTGGATAAAGTGTCATCTGTGAGTAATGTCCTCGAAAGACAATTCATTCTGCTGTGAATTGAATTAATGTAACAGAAACTAAAGAAGCCTCTTAGCCAATAGGGATATATTTACTTTGTCAATGTCAAAGTGTTGTTTAAATCATGTTCTCTGGATTCCTGTTGCACAGTTAGATCATAAGCACACACTCTCTAACATGCAGAGTCCTAACAATGTTCCCCCTGTCACGTATACAACCCTAGTTCTCTCTCCCAGAGCTGGCTTCCTTACACAAACACTGTTGACAAGGATGGCCCTGTAACCCCTCGCTAGAAGTCGTCTAAGGCTTGTATGGTAATGAAAAGTAGCGCCACAATAATTTTAGTGATTTATTTTCTTGTCTTATTGATTCACAGAAGGCTCCATTAAGTAGTCAGCAGGTTCATTTTCTGCTCCACAAATGTGCGTTACTTTAGTTTGTGTCATATACGCCTTTCTGTGGCAATTCAGTGGCATAAGCTGCATGTCATGTTGTTACACCCTGGCTATGAAATAAGCACAGCGTGTTTTTTAAATCCCTTTCCTTTTGAAGATCACCTTGTGACCACAAAATACCACACATCATTTTAATCTATTGCATAATTTAAGTGATATGGAGAAAAGCAGGCGCCTGTGCTTCCCGCTGTAAGGCCACTTTCTTGTGGGTGGATTTATTAATACATATGCATTTATTTTAAAAACCTTATGCTGTTGTTATTTAGCTTTTTGGAGCTGAGATGCTGCTCCAACAGTCCCGCAATTTTAGATCTAGACTACATGGGGATTTATAATTTAATTGAAGTAAATTCGTTTTTCCATGTTTGTATGCACCGACGATAACGATTAGCTACCAAAAATAACCTATATATAGTGATTTATTAGAAGAGAACCAAGCATTTCTATATAAAATCAGACATTCAGCACTCCCATGATTCCCAAACGGAATGGCCCTTTGTTTCATAACCACATTTTCCCGCCACTGCGACAATCTGATTTAGATTGGCAGTTGAATTTCCTTAGATCAAAGAGTGAACTATTTGGCGCGACCCCTACCATTCACTACTGATGTTTGTCCCTCTCCCTCTGCATACTCTAACCCACTCAGAGTAAACATTGCAGAGTCGAGCCTCTCCGCTAATTGATCACCCTGGTGCTACCTTTTCTTGGAAAGTCTACTCCGTTTGGAGCTAAACGTCCCTCCGTCTCTCCTCAGATTTTCAACGCCTCCTTGAAGGTACTGCGACTGCTGCTGAGTCAGCTGATCCCGGGTCTGGGCCGGTCTGAGGTCCCCCACTGCGTAGATCAGGTCTGGCCCAACCTGCTGGCCAGGACTGGGGACTCAGCCAGCCGCGTCCGGGGCACGGCCACTGCCTTCATACAGGTATTAACACACAGGATTAACATGTGGATTTACATTAATTTGCTTCCTAGCTTTGACTGAGGAAAAGATACATTTGCAATATCCCTCTCCACTTTCTTCCCTTGTGTAAAGCTCTGTTGGAACTTTTGCCTGAACATTTAGAAAAATCAGCACCCTCATTATCTTTTACGCCATAAAACAATGTTAAATCTTACTTGGTTCTTGGTGATAATCTTATTTTTTAATGGTTATTATATGCCATTTAAAGGGATTTCTTGACGTTCGATTTTCTCACACACCAAAAGGGCGGAACACCTGTTATCTTGTAGCCAAAACAAAATTATTTAAGTGACCATCCCATCCCCCGAGGCAGTTACAGTTACCAAGACAGCTTGACTGCAAACAACTATGCACCAATACAACCAAAACAATATTCGCGCACCATAATCACATGAATACTTACAATGAAGTATTTACAGTGTAAAGGCAAGTTAAAGGAGTGAGAATAAAGTACACATTTTCTAAGGTGTGCCATTGAGATCCAAAGCAATAAGGATCTTCCTGCTTATTTTTGGGTCGAGAAGTAAAAATAAAAATGTTGTTAAATGTCACCAGCTTTACAGAGTGGAGTTAGTCGAGATTTGAGAAAAGACAGTACACTGTATACCTTAATCTCATCAATATTATCATTTTGGCACAGATGGGTAAGTAACTGGTTCTCAAAGAGTTCAGATAATAAAAATATATCCCGATTGGCATGAGGCGGATCTGTTATGATTAGGAATCGTAAGCAGAGTGAGCAATTCATCACAGCTCGAAGGTGAAATGAAAATAAATGAGTCATTGCTATTAACACCACGCCTTTAGATCAGATTAAAGCACAGAATGATTCATTATTCCTTATGGTTTTATTTCTGAAAAAACCTAGTATAAAATGCACTTATTGCATCAGATCACAGTGTAGTTACTTGATACTTTTATTTTTATTATACGCTAATAACTCTGGTACTGATAAGAAGCCTTTGTAATGAGGCCATGGGAACCATTGCAACCAACAAGAGAACTAACCTTCCCGGTCTTTCTAATTCAGTCCTTATTGAATATTCAACGCTTTGTATTTACGCTAGAGGATAATGCTTTCTTTGCTGTGCCATTATTTAACATTTTAATAATAATATATATTTTATTTTAACTGTAGCATTTGACATTTAGTAAGCCTGAACTAGCAAGGGTTTGGCATTGTTGCTTGAGAAATGGCCTAAATGACTTTGCCAATTAGCACTCTATATTATATATAGGTAGAAACCAACGTTTGTTTACTCAGGTTCGCCGGAAAGTTAAGCCGTTTTTGACCATACACACCACGACACACACTCCTACTGCTGGGGTAAAGTTTTGCTACCTAAGTTAGTGTGTTTAAAGTGTCATGACTTGTATGCTGATTAAAAGCTGATTCGAATTTAATGGACAACAGTATCTGGAAAAAAAGTGTGTGTTCAATTGGAAACCTTTGTATAGGGATTTATTTTTCATTCAAGCTAAAGTGTGTGTCAGTCATGTGAACACAGCATCACCTCAGAGGCTTAATGCGTTGGCTTAGCCTCTACACTATTAAACAATTTGTTTAATAGTGTAGACAACTTCATTGTTTGTTTGGCTAATCCTTTGGCTGAATTCCTCCTGTAAGCATTCATTAAATAAACCCTTGTGTCAGTAAATATATGTTTCAATGGCATGATTAGTAATCTCAGTAAATACATACTCATTCCCTGGCCTAAATTCTGTGCACCTGCACGACACACTTATCTGTGTGCTTAACTGGGTTTTTAAGTGCATGTAAAAACAGATAATGGTTTTGGTTAAATGGAGTATGTTTTGTTCTTTGAATGGACCGCACCCACAACTCTGCATTTAAAACAGTGACTAAAAAGGTGCATTATTTACACGCTCCACAATAAGCAAACAACTCTAGCATGTGTGAAACTCAATCGAACTTTCCTCCAAAGGCAACATTTGAAAGAAATTGCCTATGCATGCTTCTCTGTGTTTTTGGATTGAGATATAATACTTTATCTCTCTAAAACGTTATGATTCTCCCCAGGAACACTGAGCTTATTTGAGTAAACTTGCACTTTCACTCTTATTCTCAGGTCAAAAAAAGGATTTTGAACAACCTGTCTTGTTGATCTATGTATTGCTAATATAAGATCCTGTAGTCTTCTCAACCAGGTGCAAGCCTGAAGGGATATTTTGCGTTTGCTCATGTGTGTGTGTTAGTGTGTATATCTGTCTGTCTGCAGCTAATCTCTTCTACTTTTCGATCAATCAACTTTATATTTAATGAGCTCATTTACCATAGGTTTGCTCAAGGTCATGGTTCCAGGGGATCACAGTTCAAGAAAAATGTGTTTTATTGACTGTTTTATACTGTCATTTGGCCTGCAAATCAACAATCAACAACAAGCTAAAGGCATTTCCGGATGTCGGTTAGAGTAGAAACAAGCCATGAAAAATGTAAACTCAATTTAAACCAGTACTTTTGCAAATGTATTACATAACTGATATGCTGTGATCTATTAAATCCCGTAATGTAATGTAATGTTGGTATAACCCCACTGTTGACCGTAGGTATAAAAAATCATGCACCCTATTTCTTTAACACCTTTCATACATGTGCTGCTTTTTCACCCTGTCTATAAAACGGTCTGTATGTATGATGAATGAGCTAGTGTGTTTATGAAACCTGCTGATTCAGCAAGTAGCTAAAGCGGGGGTGTTGCTGTTTTGGTGGTATGCGTCTCAACCTTTAGTTTCTAGCCAATTTTGTATAGATATTTTTCGAAGCTTAAGAGCTTTAAAGGCTTTTTAAGATGCTGGAAAAAAAGTAAAATGCAATGATAAAATCAGACTCCTGCATCCATGCACTGTATTGACCTAATCAAATAGTCTGCTAATTCGAGGTTTTATAATATGTTTTTCTTGATTACTTTTGCAGTGCGCTGTGTTGTAGCACTGATATACAGGGAGAGTTACGAGGTGTCCGAGGTGTTGTCATGCTTCTCCCCTCGAGCCGTCACTCTGACTGTGTAGACTGGATCCTTTTAGCCTTTCCCTGGAACACAGCCACTAGTGGAGGTTCCATACAGGAGAGGTGCTGTTTGTTGTTTGTGGCGAGTACTGGAGCTTTTTTGCTTTCACATGTACCAGAAAGTGTTACTGGGCTGGTGGATTGAATGATGACGTGCTTTAGTGAAGTAATTGTCTAACCATCTGTGAAAATGTGCAATTGGGTGTGTTGAGTAAGAAAGGGATGGAGCTCTTTATAAGCTACAGCAGCTTCTCCTACTATAAGTTCAACTTAGGACATTGTTATTAAGTCTCAGCCCTCTGAAATCATCGCCCAGCCCTTCTTTGTCTCTCCCGGGTTCCGTTGTTTTGTTATGAATGCCTCTTTGTATGTTGAGGATGATGTGTTTTTTAAGTCCCCATTTTCCGACATACATTCCTCTTACCTGATGAGGCTAAAATGACAAACAACTGAGCGAAGTTTTTCCAAGAACCGTCTTCCGTCTCACTTTAATTGTACTCTCCGTCTCTCTGTCATGACTTGTCTAGTGTTGAATGACAAATCACCATGTGTAGTGCAGCATCACACAGATCTGTTTTGTCACTGTCTTACAGCGCACATATTACTCAATTTAAAGCATACCACAATGACCTTGTATGACTCTAACGTTGTACATTTTTAAGCCATTGACTAATTACCGCATCCTTTCTCTTAGGAAATGTCTCTTTTGAAGGATGTTCGCGCCCTGCAGGTTATCCCCGGTGAGCTGGTGAAGCCCTTCAAGTCCAACTTCCCCTCTCGTCTGGCTCAGAGTCGGGCCGAGCTGCTCGAGAAGCTTCTCGCTGAACTGGGCACAGAGAACTCCGGCTTCACCTTGGACAATGTCATGATGGTAAAAAAAGCCTTAATCATGTTAAATGCATCTATACATTATCTTTTTTTTATAGTGATATTGACATCATTTACAATATACTGTAAATGATTTCATTCTGGAAGCCAGGAATGGCTGTGGTTGCTATTATGTGTTACTTGTTACCCACAGTTTTTTCAGTATAAATCTAAAGGATACCATACAATATAATAAAAGTTAAATGGATATGTGTTCAAAGCTAAGGCCATTCGGCAAAACTTTATTTGGTTTGTCACTACTTCAAAAATAATGACTTATTATTGTTTATTCATTTTGTTTGTGTATTTGTATTTGTGTTGAAAATGACCGACAGAACTAAACTAACTATCTCGTAATCTTGAGAAATCAAGGTTTTTATAGCCTCAGAAACTAAATTTAGAAAGGTTGACCCCCAACGTCTCATAAAGATAAAGCAAAGAAAGTTTCAATTTTATTGTGGTTAAAAAAAACTTCAACCATACTTTTTGGGACACTGTAACCTTTTGAAGGGATTTTAGATCTGTAAAATATGTTTAAAATGTCAACATAAGCATATAGTATATATATATATATATATATATGTGTCTTTTTCAGTTACGACTGTTTCCAATCTGAAAATAGCAATTAAAACATATCCTCTATAACAAGATAACACATATTCTGTATAGAATTCAGTATAGTATAATGCCTGTATTATTCCACTTTAAAAGCAGGATTCCATCAAACTGTTTCCGTTACATTTGGCTCAGTAATTAAAGAGTGACTTTGCACTCCCTTCCGGGGTTTCTTCAGTTCACCCAAACAGGCTGTCAGTGAACTCCAGTCAGCTGAGTCAATGTTGTCACCGTTGGCATCCGCTCTCGGTCCCCCTGCACTCGGTTTCCAGCAGTGACCTAATATCTACGTGCAAACTAACTGTTGACCAGTCTCCTCTGTTTTACGGCGGCTCCTCCACCCTTCCCCCCCTTCCCCTTCAGCCCTCCTCTTGACCCCTGCACATCTTTTATCAACAAGAGCAAATTGTTAGGTTTGTCCACCGAGTTTCTCCGGCTTCCCTGAAGACACACAGGTGGAATTGGATGGCCTGTGTTTGCATGTTTGTGCATGCTTGCTCTGCGCCTGTCCCTTTTGTGTTGGCTGTCTCCCTTGTTTGCCTGGTAAACATTTTCAGTCTGGAATTGAGACCTGACAGCCGGGCCGTTCCTTATTTAACAGCTTGGCTTCTTTTTTTCCTGCTGGTTGTCACATTGAAACATCTTGATGGGAAACATGTAAGATTTAGACTGAAATTCAGTTTGCAATAATAACCGAGCAACAAGCAATGTGGCTTTTAATTTGAAAGTACAGAAAGTGTAAGGCAACTACTTAAGACATATGCTGACCCAATAACAGTGGCTATCCCTATCCTATCCTACAGCACCTCAATCAGGCATGTCTGCTTGAGAGTGGACAAAAAATAAGTTTCCCTGCAGAATAAAGATATACTACGTTGCTAGTGAGGGAGGACGAGCTAACCATTCAATCGTCCCTTCAAAATGTAACAAAAATGTATGTACGTCTATACAAAGTTAACTCAAACAAACAGCCAGACTCTTGATAAATTATCCTTAAATCACAGGTTAATCCTCTGTATCTGCCTCTTTTAGCCTTCCACAGTGTTAGCTCGGCTATATTTTGAGCATTTTTCCTTTTCTCACCCTGCTGTTACCTGGGTGATCGTCTCCAAAGCGGGAGCCAGGGTGAATACAGAGGGCGATTGAATTTCCTGTAATTAAAATGAGAAGCGGTGGGCAGAGACAACAGAGAATAATGGTGAGCTGTCCCTGAGCCGGTTGAGCGAGGGACGGGTGGCCTTTATACACGGTTTACTTTCTGGATGTTAATGTTCTTCACTGGCTGGATTGCCATTGTGTTGCGGCACTCTTCACACAGATTACGTCGCATATAGGACTCTTCCTACGTCATGATGCGAACCCCGCTCAAAGGACGTCTTCAGCAATGTAACGTGCATGAAGCTAGACTGTAAATATTGCTTTTTTTAACTTGGACTTTTATCTGTTAAAATAGCAAGCCCTGGGTATTTTTCTTGCCTGCTTTGTTGCCCCAGCATAGCCCCAGAAAGGCAAGTTCTATTGTATAGCGTCTTTACAACACATACAACAACTCAAACTGCGTCACACAAGGCAAAGAAATTAATAAGAACAACATTTGAAAACAGAATAAAAACAATAGAATTCACATAAGTTCAAATAGAAACTGGTTCAATGCAGTTGAGTGGGTCCAACGATGTCCTCAAAGTTCAAGAACAATTGGATTTTTTTGTTGTAATAGTAACAAAGGTTGGACCACCTCATAGCACGTCATGTTTTACGAATAAAATCAGGTTATACAGGAAATCAGACAAAGAGATTAAATGCACTGTGATGGTGGGATTACTGTTAGCATTTGGTATTTGAGTATAAAAGGAAATGGAGACAGCAATGTAATACTAAGAAGGTTGCTCAATAGGGCATGAAGTAAAATATTTGAGAGCCAGGCTTAAATGGCCCGCATCTCAACATAATTTAAATAATGGCTCTTAATTGCTCGAACTGGGAAGTTGATGTACTTCAAAGAAAATGTGCTGGTTTACAGACTTTCAAGATGTAAGTCAAAGGGAAAAAGTATTTCTGTGTGCAATGACTTGATGGGCCTGTGAGTTGTAATTACAGGGTTTGGCCACTATGTCAAATTTACTTCAAAGTCCGGTGCTGTTACTGTATCTAGTTTTGTTTTTTACGTCCACATGTAAGCTATAGTCGGTCAGTAAACAGCAATCACACAGATCACATTATTTCCTTATCACCTTCAAGTGAATTTTACAAATAGTCTAATGTTGAGCACCAGCAATCAACTTTCAGGTAACAAATGTGTAGGAAATGTAGAATATATGGGGCACCGCTTTGCATTCTGCTGTTTTTACATGAATAAAAGTTCATTTTTCATACAACGTGTCCCAAAAGTCCCAAAGGTTTTCATCTAAAAAAAATAAAAATGAAATCTCTGTTTTGAATAAGGGGTCACTGTTAAGCAGGTCAAACTAAAGCTGAACTGGCTGTACCATATGCTTAAAAGTACTATCCAGTCAATCCAAAATGTTTTCTCAATGTTTCCATGTTAATAGAAAGCCCTGTTTTCCCTTCTCAGTTCTGTACAGCAGCTTTGGAACACAATGCGTCAGCAGTACGAGAGCTGGCGGTGCGCATCATCTTGTCCATGTACCAGCAGCACAGAGCCGCTGTTCTCCGCTTCCTTCCACCCAACTCTGCTGCTGTGCGGAAGAACTTCCTCTTCAAAACCCTCTTTGAAGGCTTCGCCAAGATTGATGGGAAGCTGGTGGAGACTCAGGCAAGAAGTGTTTTTTTAAACAGCAGATTCATTTCTTTATTGATACTTAACATCTACTTTATTTGCTAAAGAAAGAAATGGCTGAAATGTACTTTTTGTAGATTAACAAAATGTGTTCAGACAGTTTTTCAAACAGATTGCTGTCAGCGAGGAGCAGCTGGTAGATGGACAGTGAAACTGTCAGACATGGCAGATGGGAGCACTCTGCCGGGCTGGAAAGGGTTGAGTTTTTTTTCGAGGAGAATGCATGACGTCACGTTTTTTTCTTTTTTCAAGGCAGTAAAAGAGTTTCATGTTGCACAGACAGCAAGCTGCCTCCGCTGCTTCCTCTGCCAAACACAGCACAGGCTGTCTGTCCTTCACTGGTTAAACAAATTAGATCCATGCATGGTATTATTAAGATATCTATTTGCCATTTTTTTCCAATTTTTGTGTCATCCTCAACGTGTCTTTCTGTAAGGCTACAATAGCAAAAAACCTGTCTGACTAGTTTATTTTATCAAAATGTAGAAAGGATGTTAGCTGACACCACAAACACAGCCAGTAAACAAGTCTCGCCTTTCAAGTTCATATGTTGCAATGATGCTTTACCGTAAAGTTTGTGACTCACACAGTGACAAAGTCTAATTTCTTACCGGCAGTACTGAAGACTTAACCTCCCTATAACGTAATGGAGTTAACTTTCTGCCAAGCATTCAAGAACATAATTAAATGAAAGCTGGTAAAGTCTGTGATCTTGAAATGATCTTAACATGAATAGACAGAAGTAAGGAAAATGAAACTGACTCTATACTCACTTCTCCCTCAGACTTTGAAGAAGGGAGGTGGTCAGCAGGATGGACAAAAGGAGAAAGAGGAGATCCACTCCCTTCAGGAGCAGCTGGCTGCCTTGAAAGAGATCACAGTAGGTGGAGCTGTCATCAGACTGCACTTCTTGTAATGGCTACTAATTAGTATTTATGACTCCAGGCAGACTTGAGTAGAGTTTGAACTCACTTGGTGGTCAGAAACTCAATTATTCCCGTGAACAGATAACATCAGCAGTACATTAAATCCTCTTGAGAGTGTTATCTACAAAGGCCTGAAGTTGTGTTAAGCTTTTTTTCTGTGATAAGTATTTTTTGTAACTGTGGTTTCTGACTTCTCTTTCTCCTTCTCCATCTGCTTGTAAAGGAGAGACGGGAGGAAAGCACCAAAGAAGAAATTCCCGATGAAGAAGCTCCCAAAGTCGAATCCAAAAAAGCTGTCAAAACAAGTATGTAAACATTTTTAACTAGAAAGGAGCAGAGCAAAGGATTTCAGATCCTAAATCACATTAAATATATTATTCACTAGAGTAAAAACATCATTAAATACTCAACACCAACAGGTCTGGATTAGATGTTTCAAAGCACAATGTTATTTTGCTTTAAGATATTGGTAGATAGAAAATTGTTAGTATAGAAATGCAAAACAAATCCAAATAATTTCCCATTTTCAAAAGGTATAAGCTTGTACATACTAGTATGTAAGGGCCCTTAAAGCATCTACTTTTGTTTCCAGTTGCCAAGCAACATTGCTCTTTAGAGTTTAACCACTTCAACTCCAAGTGTGGTGCTCTACAACAGAAACAAAAGCTCCATTTGTAGGCACTAACAATATCGTTTGCATGACTATGCCAGCCATCTCTACTATTAACCTATAGAAATAGACTGTAGATCCACCACAATCAGCAAAAACGGAAACAAAGTATAAATAGATATTGCTGCCATAAGTGTAATTTCAATTTAATCTGAAAAAAATCTTGTTTTTAGCTAGTAGTTTAGTGTTGGTGATGTAGTAGGCCTTGGTTCCCCAGACTATTAGGCTGTTGTACAATTAAAACTACGTTACTAAGAAGCAAAGGCGAGAGTTTAATTGACATGTGAAAGCTTAAAAATTCACAAGTGGGGAATTTACTGGCATTTTTTTATGCTGTAATACAAAATGTTAAACCAAAGACTATATTTAAAGAACCAAACAACAATTAAAAGAAAACCCTTTGACTTTGAGATCAGGAAAAAGGGAAACGCCAAAGTAATAACAAATTTTGGGATTTAGGAATTATTCGTGCAGTCACCCGTCCATCATATTTTCAAAGCTTAACATAAGGGTTCTATCAAAGCTAAACATACAGATCTCTTTTAACAAAATGATACACGTTACTACTCTGAAATCAGTCAATCCCATTTTTGAGTGCTGGATTTCTTTGGTCTGATGCTTTAACAAGGGGCCCTCGATATGTAATACTATCTTCTTAATTTCCAGCTGTCACAAAAGTGCCGCAAAACAAGGAATCAGACAGTATTGATGTCCAACAATCTATCAACTACCTGGACAAGTAAGTGACTCATAATTCAATGGAGACCTTAAAACAAATCACGGAAATCATAGAAAGATGCAAAAACTGATTTTACAGGTTAAGTGATTTCACAGGCAATCTATTTTTCTAGCTCAGGTGTTTCATTTAGTGTAATATTTATGGCAGCAATAGTCAACTGCAACCTGGTCTTATATTTCAGCCTGTGTATATTCTGCGGTAAAAAGGACGAGTCCTTCACAGAGGATGGATTGGACCTTCATTACTGGAAACACTGTCCGATGCTGAGACGCTGCGATGAATGTAGACAGGTAAGATAATACATACGATACGATACAATATGATATACTTTATTGTCCCCGTAAGGAAATTTGTTCTGGAGTTCCGCATACATGTAGATATACAAACATAATAAACATTAAAATACATACAAATATCATCAGTCATGCACAGTTTGAACAAACACAATACACAGATGCACATACTGACAATGGCGACCTTTTGCACAACCCTCATGGCCAACATTTAAAAGTATATAACATTAGATGTGAGTGTTAAGAAGCTTAATGGACATAGGCAGGAATGAGTGCTTATAGCAATTTGTTGTGCCTGTCTAAGATAATAAGATACGATTTACTTTATTAATCCCAATTTGGGAAATTGTTTTGTTGCAGCAGCATAAAACTAAACAAGGAGAGAAAGAAAGAGTAGAAATAAACAATTCTAAAATATAAACATCTCTAAATAGAAATAAAAATAAACCAGCATTAGAGAGTAAGAAAATATACAGATGACCGTGAAGATAAAAAATCTATAAACTGTCTGACAAATAAAAACACTATTGAAGGGCCAATTAAATTATTAAAATGAGGTACACTGGAACGTTTTTAAAACTTTTGGCATATATTTAGTCGTCTTGAAAGAAGGACTCTCTGTTCATTAAGCAGCTCAGTAACAAATCATTGTGTCCATAGGTAGTTGAGATAGCCAGCCTCACAGAGCACCTGCTGGGTGAATGTGAAAGCAGGTCCAGGTTCAGCCAGTGCCCGCGCTGCTCTGAGGCCGTGGCCCCCGAAGATCTCACTCGCCACGTCCAGGGTCCCGCCTGCAATGGTGAGTTCTCAGTCTCACTCTTTCAATTTCTCAACCTTCCTATGTATTAAAACATGATTGAATTGTGTATTAATTTGTTTTTAATACATCTTTGTCTTTGTTATTTTTATTGGGGGGAGGCATGTTAGTTTGACATGCACACTGTAGGCGTCTTACTTACTAGCCCATCAGGACAACCAGGATTTGTAGTTTTCTTTGATGAAAAAAAGGGTAACTCTATATGAGGAGGAAAATGGCTTCATCAAAGCTACCAGATAAAACCCAAATAACAAAATAACTAAACTCCACAAATATGGCTTAACTGTGGCAATGGGCAACAGTCTCTGGCAGAATAAGTTGCAACTTTATAAACATATAGCATTAATCGTTAAACAGAAAAAGCCTGTAAGTGGCGCTGTACTTCTGCCACAAAATACACCAAAAGCAGCGAAGAAGACTTCCCGAGCATGGTTGCCATGGTTGCCCTTCTGTTTATTCTCCGCGGTGGATTTAGCAGCAGAGGTGGGGAGAGGCAGGGCTCTGGCTGTTTCTCTTTTTCTCCCTCCCCGAGGCAAGCGTGTGCTCCTGCTGTAAATCTCCCCGGTAGTCCACCAGCAGATGAAAAACACCCACTCTCCGCCTCTTCCAAGGGACGAGGGAACCGTGCGGCAGAGTTTCCGTTAGAATTTTTTTCCGCTGGTCAACATGTCCGTTAAAGTTTAAATCTTCCGGACAAAATTAGAAAAGTGCCGGTCAAATGTCTTCTTTGTTATTTATTGAGCTTTAAAACAAATTAATAACAACTCTATATAATAATATAAGAATAATACATGGAGCCTCTGTTTTCCTCCCCCTCTCCTGCGTGTCTCCGCAGCAGCTGATCTCTGATCTCTCTCTCCTGTCCGATTAGACTTCACTCGCGTTTATGTCCATATCGATCAAATCTAGCTGGAGGCTCCTGCTGGGTGCACTGTCCTGCGAGATACCGGGACCTGGATCGAAACCTCCGGTTGTTGTTGTTGGCGAAACACATCAGCAATGACGCGGGTGACACGGGGGTGAGCAGGAGAGGTGGGGAGAGGCGGGGATATGGCGATTGGGGCGTACACACGGAGCCATTTGACCCCCCAGAGCGTTCCGTCCGCAGATCTATCCACCTTGGGACCCGTTATCGTTTGAGGGGTCCGTTTCCGCGGTTCCGTTTCCGCGGTTCCGTTACGGCCTCGTGTGAACGAACGGGCTATACGAAAGAGAAAAGTAGCGGATAGAACCTGTTTCGTTCCCGTGTAAACACCGCCATAGTCAAATTTTTACCTAGCAAACACAGAAGAAATGCCACCCTTTTTTGAAGGTCACTTCACCAATTTGCACCAATTTAACATATTTGTGTTTTCCCAAAAAGTTTGTTTAAGAATTTGCAAATTTAGAATCTAGTGACATTAACAAAAGCAAAAGTCTGGGACAAAGGGCTGAATTCAATGCAGTGACATTACAGATGGTGTTAACATCATATAGTTCCTCAATTTCAAGGGGCTGAGTTTATAATACAACATCTATAATAAATGTATCATATCGAAATATTTTGGCCAGAAAAATGACATGGTGAAGCAGTAACCTAGTATTTTTACTTGCAACGCTCTGTCAAGCCTGTACCGTAGCCAGCTGCACATCTTGCTTGTTTTTTTTTAGGGGGGGGAGAGAAACACATGCTCAGTTCAACTGAGGACAGGTCAGTGGCTAGCCCTTTCTAAAAGAGCCTACAGTTTGGCCTAAAAAATATTTCAAATCCTTAAAAAAGTATATTAGAGTCTTAAGATCATTGAAGCTAGAGGCTATTTAACCGCTAACATGCTACTGCCACTGTAGCCTGTCAAGTTAGCTGGCTTGGTAACTGTTAGTTAGCCCAGTCGCTAGCCGTACACTAAGTTTAGGTTATACAAGAGAGGTATTTAAAAATGTGACTACTATCATAGGACTGAATGCAAGCAATTGCTCTATTTTGAAGCAGTTTAAATCAGAGTTATATAAAACTCATATTATGTAAATGTTGGCCCAGATAATATGAAAACGTCCTCCTTCGTTGACCCGTTGGCTCTCAGTTCCCTAAAAAGGTCAGCTCTGTCAAGACGCTTTAATATTCAACTCATCTCACAAATTCACGTGATCTTAATAATTCCACTCAAATGAATCGATTTCAACAAATTCTGGTTTGACCTGCACTTGGTTTATTTATTTGGTTGAACTTTATAAATAGTCATACTCTGGCATACAGCACATCTGTGGTCACAATACATCGCTTATAAGACATAAAAAATGTGCTTTATGTTTATTTTGCTGCACATAGCCTTTAATAAATCAAAAGTCTGTACTTATCCATAGTGTTGGTTTCAGTACATTTTCTGTAAACTACCAGCCAGTATTTACCATCTGAAAGCTGAGGTCAGCTTTAGGTTATTTTGGTGGTTTGGTTCCTGCTGGAAGGTGTAGTTTACTGAAATCTGTACCAACTCACCTTAAGAAACAGGGCCTACTGTGTCAAAACGTACATGTCTGTGACCGACTATATGTCTCCACAGATAATTGACACAATTATTACGTTTGTTTTACCATAACCTTCAAGACTCTCTTACCCCTGTTAGGTTGGGTTCCCATTGGGTGAAATTTGAATTGTGAGATAGGGTTGGCTTGCGTTCCCATTCCTTAAAGTAGTATTGTAGTTAAAGATTTTCTCCTTCAGTGGTGTTATTTCATCATTCTGGCTGGTGTGTTTAGGGTAGCTTTTGTGTAATGGTATACAACAGGTGGGATAAAGGTGTTGTGTTTCTTTTTCAGCCCCCATCTCGGGTAAAGGCTCCAACCACTGTCCTTTGTGTCATAACAACTTCATTCCTGGAGATAAGGTAAGATTCTTTAGATTTCACGAGGAAACACTCAGTTTCACTTACATCTCTGTTCTATGTTTTCTTTGTGAAGCAATGATGGGATTAAAGACAATTATAAACTGAAGTATAGCATGTGTTGTTAGCAAGAAATAGGTGTTAGGTGGAACAGGTGTGTTCCTTCACTGAACCAAACCAAAAATGTGAATTTTGCATGACAGTTATGCTTTGCCATTTTCTGCTAGATAATGATGGGGTAACCCCAGTTGAGTACTTCACCCAACAAATAATAAATTGTAATGAGTTACTCGCCCCATGTTATCTTGAATTTGTGTAGAAATCTGAACCGAAAATCCAAGAACATAAAAAAATCGTAATAAAACAAAGTTAATGGGAGACATGTTTATTAATTGCAGAACTATATTAAAACATTCGATGTTAACAAACTCATGCGCTACTTGTATTCTGGTTGGTATTACTTTTGTTAAGCGCGGCCACCATTTACTTCAATTCCTCACAAGTTTTTGGATTCTCCGTTCACTGTGAAACGTACGAGAAAAACACGTTTTCTTCAAGAATTCAAGGTTACACAGTGACTAATTGATAATCAAGTGCTGATTTTGGGTTTGAAGTTTTTGCTTCTTGGTTTTTCACATCAATTTGGCCTGAACTTCACTCAAGGAGATTTTCAATTTTCCCTCTTTTATATCAACACTGAAATTCTAAAAAGTATCTAATATTAGGCTTGAGGAGCAGACAGGTGTTGAGGTAAAACACTGCTATTGTTGGCCTTTAAAGACTTCAAAGGGGGCAGAGCCTTTGTTCTTAATGGGCTGTTTCATTTCCAAAGATCAAGTAGATACCATCACATTCTTCACATTCCACAGGAAGTCAGAAAGACAAAAATAATCCTGATAAATTATTGACATATTTGTATTTTTTGATAGCCATGCTTTCCTTAAATCTTTTTGTGTAGCCAGGGTGTTTGGGGATAATGCAGTTATTTTGGTACAAATAAAAAAAGTGAATTGTTATATTGTTGAAAACTTGGAAAAGTTAAGGTTTCCTTTGGGTTTCCTGCTTATGCGACTTGCTGCTTTGTATAATGTGGGCAATGTTTGATCTGTAACAGAAAAAGTTTATACATATTTACTGGCAATCTTATTTCAATATTAAACAACTGATAGAACAAATCAACAAGGAAATGGGATAAAACAATTATTAACTCAAGCGATAGCATACACTGAATGTAACCTCAATGTTAATTATTACAAAACAGTTAATGAGTTTGCTCTTATTTTAAGTTAGTAAACAGTGCTCGTATGTCATAAGCCTTGGTGTTGCTCATCCATTAAGAACCCTTGTTGTATGTTCACTTTTTGTGTGATAGAGAAGTTTACAATGGATATTAAGTGCACAAGTTTCTCTGCCTCACTAAAAGATGTAACAACAGTGCGGCCTTTCATTTGTCTTCTATTACGTTTGTGTCATCTGGGACGCTCATGAATCATGCAGTGTGTCTTTGAAGGAGGCACAAGAGCTACAGGTATTAGTCTGACCAACAGCACCTGTCCTGTCCTGACCTCGCCTGTCCTTGTTTCCAGCAGCACTTTGGAAATTAAACTTATGGACAAATCTCTATTATAAGAAGTCCAAATTGGTAGATAAAACCTCAGACTTCAGTTAGACATATCCAGGTCTTGTAAGACAAGTGTAATCCATTCAGTGTTATTAATCTCTTTAAATCAATTTTGAAGACCAAAATATTGTTCAAATTATGCTACGTCTCTGCCTACATTGGTGAAGAACACAACAAATACCAATAGTATACTAATTGGAGACCCTGTGATTGGTATGAATACGCCTGTTTAGATTAGCTTGATAGGTTGATATTGATTACTTAAGGCCTCTTGAATATATGGTACATTTATTATCTGCCTTGTAAAAGTGTGCCCGATAAACTATCAAGTAACTAAAGGGCACTCGTATAAATACCTCCACCAAGGTTTAATTTCCAACTCGCAATTTAACAAATAATAAAATACATTGTGTATCCGCACTGTGATCCGGATCCACTTCAAACTGTAATGGGTTCTTCCTTGGCCCATACACCCTTTACTGAAAGGATATGTAGTTTATTTCCGTAATCTTGCTGACAAACAGAGAAACCAACAAACTAAACCAAAAACATAACCTAAAAGTAAAAATGATCTGTTGACAATAATCTCTTTCAACAAAAATAGGTTTGGAATGAATCTGAAATGGCAGAAGCACTATAAGAAGTAGTCTACATTCAGTAAGACATCAGTGATGTCATCGCAGGTGCGTTCGTATTGCCAGCTGATTGGAAACATCTGGTGAAACGTACTGATTGGGGTGTGGCCAGATGTAAATCATGCTTAAAGGTCTATAAAAATACAGTATATTTGATTTAGAGTGAAATCTGCCTATTTCACAGCAGACAATTCCAGTTGGAGTCATGGAAAACATTGCCATTGCCACAAAACATGCAGCCTTAATTAATTATATTAATCACACCTGTGTTGTGACACACAGTGTCCGCAGTGAAAAATGCTTATTGTCCTTTGTTACTGTGATTAGTATAAATGTGGGTCAACGTCAACATTTTGGGGAAAAAAACGTAATTCATGAACAAAAGTGATCATTATACAACATGGTGGCAGTTTTAAGTCAGTTACCGTTAAACCATTTTATTGGTGTCCAAGTGGGATAAGTAATAAGCAATTTGAGGTTATGCAAATTAAAAGTGACTTATTATTCAATTCTAGTTGCATTTTGTATTCAAAATCTGATTGACTTTGAAAACCTCCCACACCATTAAAAATAAATAAATAAAAAACTCACAGAAAGTCACACTCAGTGCCAGAGTTGTGCGTATGCAGCCAATGAAAGGCTTTAGTGTTAGTGGGAGGGAGGGCAGCCATTGGGGTCTTGACTGGGCCCACAGTCACATGTTGCTGTCCCGATCGAGAAAGTACCTGGGAGAGGAACGAACTCACTGAGCTACTTTTGTCCCTGTTCCAGGCCTGGAAGGCTCACCTCATGGGCAGGGAGGGCTGCAAACAAAACTCACGCAGGACTGTGGTGTCCCAGAGAACCCAGCCAGCACAAGGTAAAGCATTCATAACACCCCCTGCGTACACCCACCTCCCTAACGCTCAATGTGAACGCTATACAGAGTGCCCATGCTTGTTGGTAAAAATGTCATGTTACAGCTTTTCCACTATGATTTCCTGCCACAAAGCACAGAATGAAGCACATACAAATAGTGACAGGTTTAATATGAAAACTAGTGTAGTGGGTGTTCCTCTTTGATTGATATTTTCAAATTGTTAATGTGTTAATGATCGAAACATCGAGTGGCTTTTTGTACAGTTGTATGAGGCCCAATGCACATTATTTTTGAAAGCAACGTCTCTCATTACAATAATAACCACCTTGATGCCAGAGGGACAGTTGGGCTTAAAAAAACACCCACACTAGAGAACCACTGCAGAATATATTTAAGTTAACCCTAACCCTACGATTTAAGGTGTGTAACATGTGAAACCCAATTTAATTTACTATTTATGGTTTCAGCAGTAACTATTTAGTCTATTTGCATTCCGTAGTTTGCTTCTCTATATAGTATTCATTACTGGCAAAGTACTTGACCCAAGGTTTACAGGAAATGATGTGTGCACTTACTCGACATGATGCAGGAGACTAAAGTCCATGGGTAAAGTTACCGTTGGGAAACATTTATTTTTGTTCTCTTTTTATTAAAACAACATGTGCCTTGAATCCCCATGATTTTTTCATCTTCACAGATTCACTGTTTCACAGCAGACATTTTGACTTTAACCAAAGCATAGGTGTTACCAGTGATGGAAGAAGTACTTCTATCCTTTACTTAAAGTAGAAATACCATAGTCGCAAAGTACTCCCAAATTAAAGTCCTGAATTCAAAATGTAAAAGCCCAGAAGTATTAAAAACGTTTTTTTTTATTATCATTAATAGAGAATATGATTTTTTTCAAGATCATATGTAAGAACAATTTAATCTTGTATTATTAGCTAGTTTTAGATATGAATTTCAGCTAGTTTGAATACTACTGTGAAAATGAATAGTGCCTTAATACCTCATCATATTATATGTTTTTATGTGTTTACTAACCAGTAACTATATAGAACAACATCAAATGGAAACACACAAGGAAAGTAAAAGTATGTCATAATTGTACATAGGTACAGTACTTGAGCAATTGTACTTAGTTACATTACGTGACAGGTGTTGCTAATTACACTAATGACGGCTTTTTAATCGTATCTTAATTGCAAACAGGCGTCATTACTATCATTATTTACACCTGTGCTTTACCTAATGTGACGAGTCAAAATGTCTTCAGTTAATAGTGCTCATCTTCTGTTGCCTATGTAAAAGAGTAGAAGCTTTCATGGTGTCATTTTCTGCCCCCAGTGGTGGCTTTACATGCCATAGTGAAGTGAATTCTGCAAGCTGTATTCATTAAATAGACCAGCCGTAACCACAGGCAACTGACATTGCTGCCATATCAACAGAAATATTTAAGAGTATAACTTTAAGCAAGTTCGACGACAATGGGTAGGACCCAGACTAGGTCAGAAGAGCAGGAGGGCAGTTCCTGGAGCATGACCCTTAACATCAGGGGTGCCACTAGGCACCATAATGAGCCCCCTGACATACGGATACTGAAAACGTTTCAAAAAAGTTAATCCAATTATCCATTGACTGATTTGATACTGCATGAAAGGGGATATTCCAAATGGATAATGGCTTACAAGTTAACTTTTTCAGGGATTTTCCCAGGAAATAGTTTGTAAAAGGTGGTAAGCCACTCAGATCGTGACACATCTTGTACATGTTATTTCCTGTTAATAGATGATGGCTCAAATAGCAGTCTTGAGTTGGAAATAGCGCCCGTGATACAAGAACAGATTTAACTTAATTACTTTCCTTTCTGCTGTTTACACTATGCAGCTAATATACAACAAATATCTTGTTCAATACAAATCTTTTAAAAAGTAAATTATTTCCATCATTCTACAAATTGAACACAAAAAGTACAAATGCAGAAATATGTAGTTGCGTTTAAAAGTTTACTTTCAATACTCCGTTTTAACTATCAAAAATAAATCGGACAGTCCAACATTTGAGGCACTTGCAATGCTCGATAGTAAAGTAAATGCAAAGAAACAATATATTGCATCAGGGTTGGTGTGAAGGTATATAACCACAATCTGCAGATGTCATGAATCCTTCCTGTTTATACATACATCACAGCTAATGCAGGCTGCTGTGTTTAGTGGTAAATAGAACAGAGGAACAAAGGAACATTCATATAGAGGACCCCCCTCTTTATGGATGTTCCGTTACAGGTTTACTGTACAGATATGTGTTGTGTGTGTCCAGGCAGGGCTGGTGGTGGAGCCAAGATGAAGCATGCGTGGTCGGTAGGGGCCAGAGGCAGAGCCATGGGCAGAGGCAGCCGGATCCCAGCCCTGGCACCAATGGCCAGAGGAAGTACACCAGGGAAGCACTGACACTGGAGCACCCTGGGGAGGCCACCAGCAGCAACACACAGCACTGTAGGAAACTACTCAAACATTTCCTGCTCCCACGATAGGTTTCACATCTTTTGACCAAAATTACAGCATGTTGTTCGCTGTATTTGCTCTGTTTCCAGTCCTACTTAGGATTAGGGTTAGGGTTAGTCCACCTGGAATCACCATCATAAGACCTTTTATTTTGTCTACACGTCATCCCCTGGCGTCACACACCTGTCGGGCTAGTAAACATGTGCAGACTGCTTTCTGTTTGCCGATATCACCTTACAGGTTGTTTTGTTTGGGTCTAATTTTGTTCAAACTGCTGACTGGTTGGGAGCCAACCCCAGTTGGAAGTTTCTTGATGACTCATAAGAGACAGATACAACAAAATATCTTGACATTTTGTGCCTAATGGCATCTCGGGGCTGACATAACCCTGATGACTCACTGTGACATCTTCAGGGTTATTCATTTTTGAGTTAGTTAACTAACCGTTCTTCACAAGCTATCCAATGCCGCCATAAAGGAAAACATTTTATTGTTAAAATAGTCAAAATGGGCACAAAAAGAACAAAATCAGCATTGAATTTTAAATTTGGACCACAAACGTTAATCAGTGTAGTAATGCTACATATGTAGTACATCTTGACAGGGCACAGTGACAGTAAATGATACTTAAAACACGCCTCTCCGTGAAGCAGTAATGTGAGAAGACGAGGAATAAAAACGTTCCTCCCTTGGCAACACGTCAGAATCCTCCCTGACAACCCGAGTGCAGCTTTACTGTCAGCTTTGTACTTACATTTTCACTTATTGACGTGTATATCGAAAGAATAATATGAAATAGCACTTTGCCAAAGGGTGGTACTGAATCTTCAGTACAGGTTGAACTTAATTTATTATTCCTGTTTAATTCCTACTGACAATCTTAAGTAGATAGCACAATTTCATATGCTGTACTAGTTGAGTAAGAGACTAAGTAGAGCTTTTAACGTAACAGAATTATTAAAAAGGAAAACACACAATGGACATGAATGTACAGTCAATAGTAGAATCTGTGTAGCAGCTCTTTTTAGTGGATTTTGGCTGATTTTACCCACAAACTCAACATTTAAACATATTCTATTGTACCGCACAGTGTTATGACGATGGTGATTGTAATATGTCTGTGTTAATCCTCAGCCAAGAAGAACTAACACAGAAACTTCCGTAAAACAGTCCAAGGTGTCTTTGAAAGATTGTATTACGAGCAGGGGAAGTTCTTCATTAATGTGTGTGATTAGACTTACTGTTAAATAAGTTATAGGTATAAGAAAGTTTATTTTTGATTTCCTAATCCATCACATTGGCTTTTATATGTTTCTGTATTGAGGACTTTTGCAACAGTGGATATTTTTGATGTGCTTTTATGTGCATAGTCATTGTTTTATGAATAATTATGGCATGAAATGGCTATTTTTTTCTGCAAAGTATCTGTATTTGTTTAAATAAAGCTACATTTAGCATAAAATTGCAGATTTGGTTTCACTTGACAAAACATTTCTGATACTATTGTACATTTGAAATCCAAATTTCCCCCCAAATAATCAGCATTTTCATGTGCTGCTCAGAAATGATGCAACAACCATTCTGTATTTACAGAGTTGACAGATAGTCCCAGTTTTATTTACATTATCATACACAAATCTACAGTATTACAGCCCTTTTAGTTTCTTTGGTTTTTGACCTGCCTCAGCTAATCATATACACATCATTGACACTTAGAAAATACCATAAAAAGGTGGAATAAAACAATATATTAACTTAAAATAATCAAATAATTTCATTTTTTTTTTTTTTACAATTTCAGCCCCCTTCCACATCATAAATCAACTTGGAATGCAATTGTTGTGTGCTTTGAGTCCATGAATTCACACTGAAATTAGAAATTGACAATAGAATTAGCATTTTTAGTCACAGGAACACAAGGAAGTAAGAAGTCCAGTCTTATTTATGCCAGCACAAACACGCACTAAAACCATTACAACCATGTCTCCCAGCATCAATGTTAGATCTCACATTAAAACTATAGAAGGATCCTGAAATGGCACCAAGAATGAGAAGGAAAAAAAAAGTTCCAAGGATGCGTGCGCGCTGTCGAGTTTTGGTTAGTGGTTTCAAAAAATACTTCTGGATTGCGTCAGAACAATATGCGAAATTTAAAAAAAGGATGAAAACTTGTATGTTTGCCCCCTTCCTGAACATGACTCAGCAGATTCAGTATAGACGTGTAAAGATCATCATGATCATTAAAAACAACGCAATTATCCCGTGTATTCAGTTCAGTTTGGGTGAATTAGTTTACCTCATATACATTTTCAATTATATTGACACTTTACGCGCGCACACGAGCCCCTCGCTGTGCACCACGTTCCACATCCTGAGCAGCTCCTGCACGCTCAGTTTGTGCACCACGATGAGGTTTTTGTAAAAGCACGGCTCGCTGTTCATGGAGCTCACCTTGCGCCTGGTGATGCCGAATGTCCTGAAGCCCGGGTGCATCTCCGGTACCAAGTGCAGCTTCTGCAGGCACATGCCCAAAAACACATCGTCAATGGGGTACAACTCCAGGTCCTCGGAGACCACGAAGAGCCTCCTGGCCAGCTTGGAGGACATGAGGAACCCTCCGCCTCCAACATAAGGTGGATATGGCTTATCGTACAGCTCTCTGGGGATGTAGTATTTACTCTGCCGGTTTCGGATGGGGATCGCCTTGGAGATGGTGTCCCCCACGAACAAATTGGCCTCTTTGCGATCCTCCACCTTGAAGTCGATGAGCTGCACCAAGTTCTGCGTGTTCACGAACACGTCGTCATCTCCTTTGAATATAAACTGCACATCGGAGCAGTAGATGTCGAACCATTTGAGGAAGTTGACCTCCTTCAGGGTCAAATTAAAGAAGGTGTCCATGAAGTCCCACTGCAAGATGTCCCCGTAGATCCTGTCCTCGTACTCGATCAGTTTCTGGAGGTTCTTAGTGTCCTTCCCAGTCGTTGGGCTCCCCAGAAGAAATAACGTTTTGATTTTCTTCCCATCCACAGTGTGTTCCTTTCCCCATGTTTTACGCACAGCCTCCCGGCGATCATGCTGCTCGATGACGGATTTAACCACCATAAGGATGTGCGCCTCTCCACGCGTGCACTTCTCCGGGTGGTTGATGAGCATGGGGAAGTACCTGCAGTGTCTGTGCAGGACAAACTGGTGGAACCTCGGGTCCAAACGCTTGAACCAGTCCTGCGTCCGCACCGACGCGTCCTCGCTGCAGTTGAGAACCTGCGCGTCCCAGGAAGCCGGGGTCTTGTTGGAGACCCGCTGCGCGTCCACTGTGTTGCTAAGCACCGGCAAGTCCGAGCTCCCAAAACTGTTTTTTACGATTCTTTTCTTGTAGGAAAAACACTCGGGGCCACACCACGGCGTATCCCTGACATGTTTTAATCCCACTGCGTCCTTCTCTGCCACTTTCAGCTTGTGGATCATGAGGAAAGAGGCGAAGACGAGGGACAGGCTGAGCAGAGGCTTCAGCAGACCCACGCGCTTCCTCCGGAAAAAATGATCCATGGCTCTCACTGCGGCGCCCACTGATCCTCAGATGCTGGACGTGTTGCCTTCATAGTGTTTCACAACTTTTGACTTCCATCCATCACCGCCGCCGCTGCGCATTTTGAGCCATCAGAGGTTGTTTCCTTCGGCTACGGGCTACCTGACACAGAAGGGGCCCCGGGGCCACGTCTGCCCACGACGGCGCTCAATGGAGTCACACATCGCCTCTCTGGGAAATGATGCACTACATGTCCTCAGGCTCCTTCCCTGCACTCTGTCTTAGAATGACTGCTGCAGGATACACTTCTCTCTCCTCTGTCTCTCCCTCTCTCCCTGTCTCTCTCTCCTCCCCCAATGATCCTCACTGATCTGGGACCAGCAGGTTTCGCATTTCTCACACACACCAGGTGTCCAGCAAGTAATAGTTAGTGCTTTTAAACAATGTAAGCTACACCATGATTATAAATGAATCTCTAAGATCTGCATGCACATTGTAGATATAATGAAAACAATAAACGTTATCAAATGTAATTGATTGATATGAAAATATAATTAGGGAGGACAAAGTAAGTTAATAAAAGAACAACATGCAGATCAAAAAAGTAGTACATTATTTTCAACGCACATCTAAAGAAACATTTTAATAATGCATTTACAGATCCTGAACATTTTGGGAAACTGTACCAAAATACTAGTCAAGGGCGTAAAGTACTAAACGTGCACTTATGAGTGTATAATTTGGCTATGAGGAAGTAGCAATAGTAATCTGGGTAAATATGTGCTTTAATTGTTCCTTATAATTTCAAAAAACAACTTATTTAAAGGCATGAGAAATAGTGAATATAGTTTCTTAGAAATTGATTCACGCAAGTTAGTGTCAACATCCTTTCTTAATAAGCTATTTGTTGGACAGGCTACTTCTCATCGCCTTATTTGTTAACAGGCCAAGTTACATACTTGTGCACATGGAGGACAAATGTCTTTATGTATTCATTCCCCATATGACGTGGCTAGAGCATGTAAAACATGATTTTCTTGTTGAACAGCAGTTTTACATGAATCATCAGGTGGAAACGCAGGAAAATGTAACTAATATAGTTGGTATGATAAATATACAAAAGAGATCGCGTCAATACAAAGAGGTTTATTTGTGTGTTATTGGAAGGGACAACATGCCAGAAACTTTGAATTTATGTAAAGCTAGTCATCTGGTTAAAATAAGTGGCTAACCAGTTTTTGAAACCAATTTTCAAATGATATATTTATCCTTAGTTGTGGTATGTATCAAAGTACATTTACTCAAGTATTGTACAATTTCGAGATACTTGTACTCCACTATTTCTATTGTAGCCTATGCTACTTTACTCCACTACAATTTGTTAGCCAATGCTGTACTTTTTTTACTCCACTTTATTGAGAGCTTTAGTAACAAATGACTTTACAGATTCAGTTCCTTAGCTTATACAAAATATATAAATAAACAATCGCATGAAATTATAGGTTGAGATATTCAGTAGAAGTATACCAACAAAATGTAAATAGGCTAAGTGTAATCTTAATTAGCGTTACCATATTAAAGCAGCAATAATCACAATCGAGTAAATTCATATTTATGATTCTGCAATGAGCCACCACAATAGCGAGTACTTATATATTTGCCTATTTGGGTATATTTTGATGCCAATACTTTTCATAATGTTAAATGCAGGACATTCACTTGTTACATAGTATTTTTACATTTAAATCCAGCTACTTTTAAACAAGTTCACATCTTAAGTAGGCCCAGGGGCGGATCTACCGGGGTGGCATGGGGTGGCAACTGCCACCCTAAAAAGTAGCCTTGCCACCCAGCTGCCACCCCAGTTGGCAGCTTTGTTTTGAAAGAAAAGTTGTGGCTCATCGGACATTTATGAGAGAAAGTCTAATGTCCAAGTGCAAGTGAATGCAGCACAAGACGCGAGTCTTGTAACCCCTCCCCCGGCCCTGGCGCGAGCGTGGAAATATGATTGGCGGCGATTTTATTTGAACGGGACGCGCGAAACGAGAAGCATTCGGACCTTTATATATACAGTCTATGATTCGGACCCAAGTAGACGGAAGGAATGAGGTATTTGCGGTCTACAATGACAGAGAAGAGATTTTCAATTGTGGCTGTACTCAGCATTCAATCAAAATGCACTAAAGCTTTAGATCTTAATAAGTTTGTGAGGCGTTTTGCTGAACAAAATGGTAATCGCCGCATTCAGCTGTAATAGACATGCCAACTTGATGCTCTGCTCACGGATGAGCATAATAACAAACTGTTAAGATGATGACCTTGTATGTGTGTGTATATCAGTGGCGAGCCGTGACTTTTATACCTAGGCCCTCTGACCCTTATGATTCGAAAATTATAAAAGTAGGGTAGACATGTGGATATTATCCGGCTGAACAAAATGCGCATTTATCTAACAGGTTCGTTTTCCACAGACCTTATTTCGAGCTATTTTCCAAAATCCTATCGAGAAATCCCATTGCTTTGTTGTCGAGGGAACCAGCAGCTTCCTTCCGGGTTTTAGGACGCGTCACTGCACCACTTGCATAGACTTCACAGCGGGCGGAACTTGTCATAAAGTCCGCGAAAATAAAGCCCACCCATTTAGAGGGAAGATATGATTGGTCAATTGTACTGTCATTTGACATTACTCTCTCGTTCAGTTACTATAGCGGGCCCTCTGTGAATGTACAGAGGGACCAACAAGCTCTCCCGTATTCACATAACTCGCAGAGACGGCATTTAACCAGTGTGCGAAATACCCGTCAATAATCGGGGGGGTCCCCATCTCCCGGGAGGGGGGGGGGGGAGAGAGAGAGCACGCTCGTGAACTGTCAACGGAGGGAGGGGGAGACGCACGCTCGTGAACTGTTAGCGCCGGTGTTATGCCTTGTTATGCATGCCCACTGCGCCTCGCGGGAGCGCGCACAGCGTAAAGCAAAAACTCCCAGACATTTCAATGATTTGTACGCCAAAGTTAGGTTTGGAAACGGTATCATTTCCTTTTTGGCGGGCATGCATAACACGGCATACACCGGAGCCTCACTGCGGGGAAGCTTTGGCGCTGTTCCGAGTTTGTTCTAATCTGTAAAATTGACGGACTGGTTTCATATTTTGCCGTCATTGTTAAAACAAATCCGTCATAGACGGAGAATATTCGGTTAACGCACCTCTGGTGCCTTCAAATAATTCTATATTCTGACGTTCATATGAATGAATGAATATGCGACCGTTAAAGAGCCGTCTGTTTTTCGATTCTATAGAAGATATTTGTGAATACATGTTTTGAATTATGAATACTGGACATAGTAAGCTTAAAAACATTTAAGTGACCATTGCAAGTGACAAATAAATATTATAATTTGAGACCCCCCTCAAATGTTGCTGTTGAGGCTTTCAGGGGGGCTCAGGTGTTAATCAGGGGGGTCGAGCTCCCCCGGACCCCCCCGTATTTCGCACACTGCATTTAACCCTTCACATTCCAACAGAAACTGAACAGGCAGATTCGAAGGATTTATTTCTTTGGAAATGTCATTTTAAATCAAATTAAATCCAGTTATTTTGGTAAAACTAATGAAAAATATTTTGAAAAAAATATAAAAAAAGAAATATTTAAAAAAAAGGTTTTTTTTTTATGTTTTCAAATATTATTTTTTAGAATATCTTAGGCCCTCAGAGAGGGCCTAGAGGGCCCTGACGGCTCGCCACTGGTGTGTATATTTTTTTCTTTGTGGGGGTCTGCCCCCAAAAAACAGTTTTAAGTCATAATAACTATGGATAATAACTTACTGCAGCGATGTATATGTTTTAGCTGAATACACGTTTTTTAACCCTAACTGATGCAGATTGTCACTTCTTTAATGTTTGTTCTTTCTGATGTAAAGTCAAGGTTGTAACTGTTTGCAGTAAAGTTGTGGGGCACTGAACTGTTCCTTTGAATCTTTTACATTTTGATATATGATAGTAATTACTTGCTTTTAAATTTGAAGGAGGGTAAGCAAGCATCTCGAGGAACATTCATCATTAACTCCTCCAAAAAATATAGTTTATTTAATAATAACACTGAATATGTGAATCATAAAAGTGATTGACAGCTGATAGGAAGGATATGATTGTTAATATTATCATATTAATTCAGACAAACATTGATGAGACAGTTAATTAATGTATTTATTGCAGCAGTCTGCATAGATTTGGTACCCCTGCTGGTCTAAGAGTGAAACAAAGTCATTCAGTTATTGTTCATTTAAAATTCATTAAAGGTGGGGTATCTAATTTTGGAGAAACCAGCTCGAGTGCGCTAGAATTTGAAAGTATACAACCGGAAAAAATCTGCCCCTTCCTTCAGACTTCCTTACAGAGCCCCTCCTCCAACACACACGAATGCGCACATGACCAATGAGGGCACGAGATAAGTTTGTGCACAGATGGAAGGCTGACAGGCAGGTAGGCCATCCAGTTATTTTAGCCGGGCCGGCTAAAATAACATGCTTTTTACAGCGCCACGGCTTCCACAGATGAATTTTTTGTATGTATCTATTGTCAAAGCATTTAATATATTCATTGCTATCGGGATGTTAAGAGCATTCCATGGAATATAACAAAAAGTGTTTCTGAAATAAATTACATACCCCACCTTTAAATTATGTCTGCCACCTTATATATTTATATTTAAGGATTCACTGTTGTGCCACAATAATGTCACCTAATGTTATTGAGTTAAAATATCAATATTGTGGATTTCCAAGTTAACATTGATTGATATGACTGCGATTAAATCAGCATATACTTCTGCCAGGGGATGCCACCCCTCAAAATCTCCTGCCACCCCATGAATATTTGTCTAGATCCGCCTCTGAGTAGGCCTACTACCTCCAACCATGATTATTCCTTTAATACATATACCTGGGCCGTTTCTCAATGTCGAGTATACCTGCTGCAGAGCCTATATTTCAAGTATACTACGTCATCGAGTGGCGCCGAATGCTGGGCATTACCATGCATTTAAACAGTCCTTCGGCGCCACTCGATGACGTAGTATACTTGAAATAGTGGCTCTGCAGCAGGTATACTCGACATTGAGAAACGGCCCTGGTGTTCCTCGACAGCATATTTTAACTCTACTGCATCACATCAAGAGGGTATCATTAGAATTACTCTAGCGCCTTCTGGTGGCCATTTGGTGGAATAACACTTAGTTGGTGTCACCTCACATGACCCGTTTAATGTAGCCTGTAGGTACTTTCCAGATACCCCCAGAGACTGGCGACTCTGACTTCCGAGTGAACCTTAGCAGCTTCCAGGCAGCTTCAGACGTGAAGGGGTAGGGGACAGGGCAGGAGATATTAGGTAGAATTCTAATAAGAACAGAACAATGAGAGATATCCGACATGCTGGACACTGGAGCAGTTAGCGGAAGATGGCAGCACTGAGGATTGTAAGCTACCTTTTAAAAATCACAGAAGAAAAAGAAGACCGTCCGGGGCAGAGCACGAGCACAGGCGTAGACGCCACATATCAACAACACCATAGAGTGGCTCATCACACATACCATCATTTTTGGCGATCCGAAACCAGTTTTTTTTATATATTAATAACAAACAGCAAATTCGAATCTTTAATATTGGATTTGCTGAACAACAGAAGCATTACGCCGGCAAAATATGCAAAAGGTAGGTGTAAAGAGAAGCTCCTGGTGTAATAGTCTCTGGTATGTTAGCTCTTATCTTTAATGCTATCCTTATTAGCTTGCAGCTGACATATTGAGATTAATTATCCGACTCTTTGCAAGCTATGTTGATGTGTTAGCTTATCTGTGTCTTTGTATCTCCAGACAGACGTTTACGTCGTTCTCGTGACCTGAGACTGAACTTAACCTTACATAACCTACTTATCTTTCACCGTGATTGTTGGTTCACCGACAATGCGCATGGCATTGAATTCCCAAAACACAGTGACATTACTGTAGAAACTGTACTGTCTTAACAGTTATTTAACGCAACAGTAGGAACTGTTTTAAAGTCAAATTTAGTTGGCACGCCTTAAATAAGGAAATGTAACGTCAGTAGATTACAATTCAGAGTATGCTGGAAGTTTTGAGTCATGATAATGCCAACAGTTTTGGGAGGAAACAGGGACGTAGCTCAGCAGAGTCCCCGTGGGTTTAAGCATATAACGTATACACTTTAAATAGGAAAGTGTTGCTTTTCCCCCTGAAACTTTAGTTCCATTAAATGCAAAACCTGACTTCATTCGCTCAAATGTGTAATTTTTAAAGCCATTAACAGGTAGAGACGTTATATTTAGAAAATGTAATCTTGTCTACCCCCCCTCCACTCCTTTTTTCACATTTACACCAAAAACGTCTGAATTTGAAAATAAAATGTAACTTATTCAATAAATCCCTGATTCATCTAAACAGCATGTCTTTCCCACATCTACACTTAAAATGAAAATGATTCATGTGACCATTTGTAGTCTTCTGTTTGTTTGTAGCCTTTATTTAACCAGGTGAAAGCCCCTTGAGATCAAAAGATCTCTTTTTCAAGGGTAACCTGCAGAAGCATTACTTCCCAGCACAGCGCTAGCTAAAACCTTGCATCAACTCAAACCACATGACAGTGATTATCCAAGGCAGAGGTTTCGATTCGAAGGCACACCATGTGCAGATGAGCCAGCTTATCCGTTAGCTGTTAGGCACCTTAAACTGTTGAATTCTTCCAAACTCTTGATGTTCTTTTAAAACCTGGCTCCTTTTGAAACAACAAGAGAAAAAGCCCACTAATAAAAAGGTAATCCACCAAAGGGCTACGTTTGGACCGTTACTTAACGTGTGATGTCTCTAAAGCTAAGGAAGCTTTTTTTCTTAATATTCTCCCTGATGATTGACATTAGGGTTTATTTTTTAACTGGTTGCTATATATTTAAGTATTGCCAAAAGGGATGAAACAAAACCACATTATGCTGATTTGCAGATGCCCGGTCAACTTGACAGCTTGAAGCCCAGAAAGAGGAAGAGCAGCTCCAGAAAGGTTTGTGTTAACATGTATCGGCGAGAGCAGACTCTATAAAGAACAGATACAGACAGCAGTTATCTTTATATTGCTTTCTTCAAACTACTTGGAAATGGACCATGTTTGACAAACTGGACAATTGCGTAGGGCTGCACGATTTAGAAAAAAGTACCTTATTGAGATTATATTATTGACTGATATTGCAATTGGAGGGAATGTTCATTGTTGAATGAAATGATAAAATATATTATGATATATGATACAATATTATTATTGAGTATCTGTTTAACCTAATTGGTTTTGGTAAGTCTGTATAATACCATGTGTAGGCCTTGATATCTCTGCAGCTCTACCATTCTGCATTTAAAATGGTATTTGAACACATTTACCCTTTATATTGCACTATTCCATATTGCGGTTTTGATAACATTTCAATTAATTGTGCAGCCCTTGTCTTCTGTCCTTATGGGTGTTGAATATAGTATATTATAATAAGAAAAGGATATATATTAATCATAGTCAGATGTAACATCATCCTAACCCCAATCCTTTACTTGTATATTACAGGCTTCTACTACAAGGAGGAAATGTATAAAAAGTCCAAACATGCAGCCGGCAGCAGCAGCAGGGAGCAGCTCAGCGGTCGATGGTTACAGCAAAGCAGACGGCGCTGTGGAGAGACTCTCTGCCATCAGCTGTGAGTGCCAGCAGTCAGCGGGCAGGAGGAGATGCTCTGCTTCCCCGGAGCTGGAGGGACAGGAGGGCAAAGAAAACGAAGTGAGGACGGGGCAGGAAGTGGACAGATGCACAGTGACCTGCGTCTGGGACAAACACGAGACCGAGGACATGGATTGTGAGGAAAGCAGCAAAAACATTTTCCCAGATGACGACAGTAATCAGATTCTGCCCGTGGAGCAGTTCTTTGGAAACCTGGATGCTGTACAGGTGAGGCGATGTCTGTGGCTCAGGTTGCATTATGTTGCCTGAGAAATGTTGTTGTAGGGGAATATTTTGCAACATTGATCTGCATTTAGGAGTGGCTGTCTTGAAAAAAAGCGCAGACTAAACATAAAGTATCACCCACATGTGCTTTCAACAAAATGTTAAATCTCTTTCAGCAATATTTTCTCAATTGTCTCTTTATATGTTCTTCTTATTCATGTAAAAAGACAAAATAAGAGAGGTCAAATCCAGATACCCCAAATGTTTTTAATCATCGAAATCGGAGGAATTAAGAAAACAAGGTGAATCCCAGCAAACAATTGTGCTGGACTTCGAATCAGGGGATAGCAGGTTCGAGTCCCACTGCAGTCAGCATGTCATTGTGTCCCTGGGCAAGACACTTCACCCCAAATTGCTCCTGTGGGGATTGTCCACAGTACTGAATACTGAGTAAGTCGCTTTGGATAAAAGCGTCTAACAAATGACATGTAATGTAATAAAACATGTAATGTACCAACAAAAGAAGAACAAGCTGGCATACGGACAAAAACAGCAGAAAATGTATTCATATATAGTGTAGCTCCCCGTGAGGCCCATCGTGTAGCAACCATAAATGCGTTGCAGTAATAGGAAAGCGTATTGTAAATATTGAGCGTCTCTCCACTTCCTCATCCATCAACTCATGCTCAAAATACTGCCTATTGCAGAATGCGTCATCATTGCTGAAATCTTTGCTCGTCATTAACAGCGCTAATGCTAATATTATTTGAAAAATAACAATACAATTATTTATATATATATATATAAAAACATTTTTACTTTCATTGCACATTTTATATTTTTACTTAACTTATGTTTGTATAATATTTATTATTTATTTGTATTGTTGTCATATTTCGAATAATATTTTATTTGAATCCAAAATGGAGAAACTGTCCCAAAACCAAATGTCCCCAAATGTCTGAAATCTGATTCAGCTGTATCAGTCACCATAAAAAAGTAATTTTGATATAACAAAAACATATCAATAATATATTTAAAAACATGCAACATGGAGGCTCAATATACAGGCCATGACAAAAAAAACAAAAAAATAAATAAATAGCAACAAGACGGCGACAGGTACAGCAGACTATATAGGACAGTATAGTGCAATTATTAATTTTTCTAGTTAGAAATTCCTCTAATCAAAGGCATACTTGAAACTGTAAAGCTCCCATAACCTGAATCAGTTGTTAAGTAACTGACATTGATTAAAAAGTAATGTCATATCTTTTTTTTTCTATTATACAGGATTTCCCTCAGAGACCGTCAGCGTCCTCGGCCCGTGGTCAACATGGCAACGCAGGGAGACGGAGACGCCATTACTACGCACCCGAGAACAGCGATGAAGAGGAGGCAGGCGTGGTCAGTGCAGCGCGAGGGGACACAGGGGACACTTAACGAAGAGTAACGGAACTGATGTCTCAAAGTGAGGCCTGAGGGACTCAAAAGGCTCGGCACTTACTCAAAGGCAGCTCTTTCAATCAGTGAAACGCTGTCTCACAGGAGGCAGGAATTTGCTGTAGCTCGATCTGCTGTTAGCCTACCATTGCTTACGAATTGTCCTTATAAGTGAATTTGCTTTTAAGTTACTTCCCGTACTCGCCATGCGCTGAAGAGATTCGTCACAACATAAAAACTTGAGCACTTCGCCAACAGCTTAAAAGACAGTTCTTGGTCATTTACAATTGCTGACTTGACAAACCGTCCAAACGCACAAGAAATGCCGGCCCAGCACTTTATTTACACATATTATTACATACTGCTTCATATTGTCAGTGAGATTAGCCGTGAGAGATGCCAAACAGTACTTCATTTAAAGGTCAAAGTGTAGATTTGTAGGAAAAGTCGTGCAAATCTACACGTTTTGGAAGAATACATGCGCCAAAGAGCTGTTTCATAGCGAAAGCTTTTAATATCAGAGTCATGGTTTAGAATGAATGTCATTGTTCACCATGTGTCTAATGTGTCATCATCTATGTGTGCCCAGTTTGGGCTTTTTGGCAGCTGCTTCATACAACACATCTGTAAAATAACAAATGTAAATGATATCAATGCAGCTAAATATTTTCCCTGAGGAGGATCACATTTGCAAACATGACAGAATTCTACACAAAAATGCGTTGTAAAAAAACAGAGTTTTATCAGAAATGTTTTTAGTCCGTTTAAACAGAGGATACGTTAAACCTGACTTTAAAAATGTAATCTAGTTTTTGAGGGTGCCAGTACTAGCACTCCTCACTCTTATGCCACTTACTGCCTGAGTGATAATCCATGCATTTTACATCACAGTGCCAACACAGAGAACGTAATAAATGTTTTTCATGATTTCAAAATAAGCGTGTAATTCTTTTGTCTGACAAATGACTGCCAGTCTTATCAGTGTGATACTTTATACCCTCAAAGTTCATAAAAAATGAAAACGCTTAAAAGATAAGAGTAAAAATGTTCACACCAAGCGCCTCTTCTTCCCTTTCACATTCTGTTTTGCTTTGTTCGTGTCACTGGCTTTTCTAAAGATCTTCTTGGCGTCACATAGCAGGTTGTGCGCTCCTTTCTTGTGGCACACGATGTGCACCAGCTTCAGGTTCTCCCTGGTGAACAGCAGGCCGTAGAAGTAGTTCAGGTTGATGTCGGAGCTCTTGTGATTTTGAAGAGCTTCCAGCAGGGCGGGAATGATCGTCCTCTTCTTTTCAATCCTGGACAAAAGACCAAAAAAATGATAAATATGTGGCCGTAAAGTGGTGCGGTGACGACATATTTTTGTAGGCCAACACAAAAGTTAGTATCGCCTAAAAGCTAATGGAATCTTCTCCATTGGATATCAGAAAATTGCAGAAAAAAACAACACAGTATAATCAATTTTCGCCATTTTAACACCACTTTTACAATAGTTGACACGCAAATTAAATCTTTGGAAATAAAAACCTAACTTCTGGCTATTAGATAACTACATCAGGGTCACATGAGACTGATAAATGTAATGTCCTAGAACTAAAATGAGGAACTTTCTAACCTTGTGGTTTCGACATACAAACATACAAATAGACATTTCAGGCCTCTTTTATTCACTGCACACAACAGTAAAAAAAATGTTTCTGCTAGAGTCCAACCTGTGGTCCAGGTTCCATGTGCTGAACACTATCCTGCTCTCTCTGCTGCCGTACGGGTTGATGGAGTGGAGAGACTGGCACACTTTCTGCTCATATGATCCCTGAAAAAGCAAAAGAGAAGAAGCAGATTCAGTGCTTCAAATGTTTTTGTTAGTTTTGTAAAGAATTGATAGAAATGAATCATATCCCTCTAATACCTGGCAGGTGAACCATCCTTCTCGAGTACAGAGCCGCTCCTTCTCGGTCCTGTCCAAGTAGCAGCCGTTGTTCTTTGCCGTCTTCAACATTTCGGACAGACTTTTTGACGTTTTCAGAAACTCTTCCCTGACTTTAGCCTTCTGTATTGTTTTGGTGGCCCCATGCACCTGAGTCACAGAACATCTATTTAGGATATTTCTATGCCATATGCCTTAAGAGCCATTAAAAGACTTAATAGACTCTTTACCTCCTTCATGTAGCCTCGCATCCTGCCCTCACAGTTGAACTTCATGTAGGCCGACTTCGTCTTGAATCGAGCATCAACACCTGAAATGAAACCCCACATGAACACTTCCGCAAAAACAGTCTCCAACTAGCGCTGGTGTGCTCTCAAAATAGCAACAGCTGATAATAATGGTCCCCTAAATACTTCGGATCATCGAAACTTTACTCTGTTGCTTAAATCTTTTTTTCACTATGAGGCTAACGTATCAATCAAGTCATGTATTATTTTGTGGGTGAGGTATTCCTTCAAAATGAGAAAGAGCATCTTCTTATAACATTTTTTATTTTTTTTGTAATAGTGGCAGACATATGTAACCCATGAAGCCAGCAGCTCATGTATGTCTCCAGACTTTGTACCTTTGAACCATTCTTCATGCTCCTCCCTGCTCTCCAGCTCAGATCTGTCCTCCAGGTTGAGCAGCAGGTCGGTCAGGATTTTACGTCTTTGAGGAGACTTCTCATCAGACAGGAGCCCTTTTGCTGCTTCAATGAGGCCATCGGCATATCGGTCTGTCTTCAGTAACTGACCAATGTCACACACAACTGGAATTGAAACCAGACGAGTCAGATAACAGACACTGTTTAGAGTTGAAGCATTTATCTGGATTGTGGGTCATTCCAGAATTGGAGGACATTTCATGTCCCCATATAGAAAATCTAATAATCCATGCCCCAAAAGCTAAAACATGCACTTGTGTTAAATATACTTGTCTTGAGACAAGATGCATATAAAGTTGTAGAAAAAGTGGTTTCAAAATATTATTTAAAATATCAAATAGCTCTCGAGCACCCCCTAAAATGGCCCTTTTCTCTTGTCCCAGCTTCTTGGTGACCAACTTGCATGTCAAATATAGCATTTAAAATAGGGTTTTTATTTACTTTTTTTGGTATTATTCTATTGATTGTCTCTTGTAATGGTAAAATCAATTTGTTGAATCATAAACACATTTTAAATAACATTAATTTTGCACAGAAGGTGTGTCCCTCAACATGTGCGCAACCCTGTTACCGAAACCTTTTTAGCTTGGCAGAGGAAGGGAAAAAACTGTTTGTCACATGACACAGTGGAAAGGACATCAGCAAGCCATGTGCTACTACCATGGGTAGACCAAAACTAAGTCCTCTCTTTTATTTGTAATATATTTCCAATCTTGTCACTCTTGAAGGAGTTTTGCACTCATACAAACGCAACCCTGTTACTCACATTATGAGACTAAAACAAATTAATTTCAAATGTATCTTTCTTTAGTTAAATATCTAAGTGTCTCCATTCCTTGACAATAGCATTACATTACATTGTGCAGCTAGCATTCATTCCTGAGGTAAAAGCTCAAATTAGCATTGATTTGCAACCCTGTTACTATAATTAGTAACAGGGTTAATTCTTCATTGGAAAATATACATTTGATGCCTTAGCTGGGCAAATCACTTTTTTTGATGGTTTATTATCTGTTTTTCCTAAATACATAACAAAAAATAATAAAATAAAAGGTTCATTTTTCAAAAATGTTGGTTTCTAAATTGTCCTCCAATTCTGGAATGACCCTAAAGGTGATCCCCCTACCTCCGCTCCACGTCTGATCTCTGCAGAGGAGAACAAGTTCGGTGTGGTCCGGCAGAGTTTGGAAGAATTCCTCCGTCACTGTTGTCCCATCAGAATACAAACAGACATGTGCACCAGGAGATGGCAACTGGAAATGGCGTCAATGTATAAAAAAGGGGGAAAAAATACAATATATTTCGATTTAAGTGAAATGTAAGACGATGGTAAGATTTGTTTTCCCTTTTCTCCCACAAGAGGTTAAAGTCAACTTAGTTAAAAAGAATAACCAAAGTGGTGTACAGACCAGAGCAAACAAAACAGGAATTAATTTCAGTTTTGTCTGTTAACAGTTTGTTTCCATTATTCAAAAGGGTTTCACTGGTGAAACTGTGACACCCATCTATGGAGGAAAACAGTGAAAGACTCTGGTGACAGAACAAGATGATCTGCATTTTTGTCTTTCTAGTTCCCATGGTTCTCTTTAGACTAGATTGATAACAGTTGATTACATTTCAGTAGATGTTGTTCACAGAGCTATCAATGACACACAGTGTTTTCAGATTAAATAGATATCTATAGACTATGTTGCTGGAGGGCAGGCGGTGTCAGCTTGTCTGGAATGAAAATAACTATTAAGGCTATTATCTGTGTAAAACACATTTCAAATCAAACATTTAATTTGAAAGTAATAACATATTTGGAAATTCTCTTTACTATGGAATGTCTACTGCTGTTTCATTTTTGCACTTGAATTACATGTAATTACACTTGTTTATGCACTGTAAATAGCTTTCTAACCAGTTGCTAGCTACCTCTCTCTTGTCTGTTTATTTGTTCCTGTGATGCCTAATCTGTGTGTGAATACAGTTGTGTCTAATATTATTTAGATAAACATATCGGGAACATGTTGTCTGCATGTAATGTGAAATGATTCCCCATATCTTCTTCAAGGTGAAGATGACCCTGGTTTGCACTAAACCCGCCCCTATCATGACAGGAAGTTAACCAACAATCTTAAATAACGTGCACAAACAATGCAATTATATTCCCAGCGCCCTCAACCAGACATATAGCTGCTTAAACACTTAATAACACTTTTATATTTTTACTTTTCTTTTTTACCCATATCCTCCTCGTTGAAAATAAAACTCAACTGGTTGTAGAGCTGTTAAAAACAAACCAGAAGAAAACGCACGCGCTCACCTGTAATAACTTGCAGCCTTTTTTAAGCAACTCTTTCACATCTTTTGCTGCAACTCCGTACTTTTTATTTTCATTACGACTCCTTATTTTAACGGGTTTGTTTTTCCCGAAGAGTCCAAACATTGCACTGCTGTTTTCAGTTTGTACCGACCGCTTCCTTCTTCTTCCTCGCGAGGCTGACTACCCTGCGCGTGGTGTGCTGCCGCCCTCTAGTGTTGCCATAGTGTATTGATGGAGGAAATGTTAACACAACAGTTACTGTACATTTTCTGAGGTACAATACTTGAGTAAATGCAGGCTGGTAAGATACTGTTGCATGTGAAATCAAAATAGACAATATGTTTCATGTTCATTTTCGAAATATCAAGAATATATGAATGAAGTTTAACTCTTCACATTTGCTTCCCCTTCCAGCTAGGGACATCTGATATTGTTAGCAGCGTTGTAGCGTTACAAATGCATGCACGCAAGTACTTCTGCAGTCTTCTCAGCCACCATTGCCCTACAATTCGTGTACTCAGAAAAATCCAGCACAGAAAAATGCCCCTCACCAAACAAACAACCACTTAAATCTTGACCTCTTGAGGGCTTTTCCTCTATTTTGAGCATGTACATCCATAGAAGCATCATCCGTTCCTAACAGAGGAACTCAGCTGCAGGAATACAGTTTTATCAAAGTATTTATCCACTGTCGCAGACACGCAGAATGCAAATTAATCACCATTTTTGTTGGCTATCATTCACATAAATGTATGTTGTATTACACTTTGCAAAACAATGGGCCACAGAACCTTTATACTATAATTGGCTAACTTTTGTAATTTCAATGCAGTACTAAAAATAGTGCTGCTACATCTACTACGAATAATATTGTAAGAATTTTTTCAAGTTAAAAAAAAAAGAGTAAGTGCATAGTTTGCGTTCTTTGATTTATAAAAACTAAGTTAAATCTAAATAGCACTGGTGGAGGACTGTATGTATGGCATTTAGCAGTGGACATTACCATAGCAACAGATGCAGCCCGATGGGACATACCAAATGAAAGGTTAAGGATTAGAGGCGAAGATAGCCAAATACTTTTTAGACGTTAAATTTCGGTGTTACACACCTCGGTGCATAAGAACGTTTCTCGTATATTCAATATGCATTTTAAGTATTTTTGCCTTCACTCGCAGATAGTCTTAAATAAGTAATTAACTTTCTCGTCTAACCCTTCTGCTTTGAGTAGTTTAAACCAAATTCAATATGGCGGCAGCGGGTTTGAAAATCTTAACATGTAGAAAAATAACATTCGCATTTTTGACGCTACATGTGTTATTTTCCTATTAACTACAGACTATGGTCAAAACTGAAGAAACAACCACCATGGCTGCCGGCTGGAACGAAGTGTTTGAAAGAAGCCGGGTGGTTCCTCCGCCCTGCCAGACAGTCCGCCTGGCTGTGGAGAGCCACCTCACCGAGTCCCACGGCTTCCAGCTCAGCCTCAGCCGGCTCACTGCTGCTCACCTCCCGCAGGTGATAGCTCAAAGCTAACGCTAAATGTTCCCTATAGTTTCAGGATAAGTTATGTTCTTAGCAGAAATGTAGTGGTTTTTTAAACGAATGTACAGTCTGTGTAGTTTTTTATTTGCCGAACAAAGTCTGACTTTAAGCTGTCATTATTAAGCAGATATATGAAAAAGGCCCACATTATATCTCCCTTTAACGTATTTAATGGTACGTCACAGCGAATCAGAAGAATACTAGCAAAACCCCGTCCTAAAAGTTTTATAATTTAAGGTGACCTTGCATTTTTCCAACCGTTTAATAACGTTGACCACTACAAAACACCATTGTAAACATGCTATGTATCCTTTTGTAAATTCGGTAGGAGAGATGATACAAAAAAGCACGACTGCAGTTAATCATACTTTGTTTCAAGAACATAAGAAACGTGTACATATTGAGTGATACGAATGTATGACTGTTTGCCAAGAGTGTAAGCCATCTGAAATCATGCATCAAACACCATTTTAGAATTACCTGTGAATTTTCTAATGTGGTTCTTTACTTTTCTTTTTTACTCATAGGAGAAGTCAGAGGGGGAACAAAATGTGACCTACCAGCTGCGAGTGACCCTTTTTGATAGAAACCATCAGCAATTCTTTGGGAAAACTTGGAAGAGCTCACCCCAGAAGATGAAAACTACCAAAATCTCCTTCAACGAGGTACCTGTACAGACAGCTTTGATTGACTTGGATTTAGATCTGTAGGCTCTTCATTAAACCTTTCTCATGTTTTATTGATATATAGTGGATTGATGATTATATAGAAAAATCAATTCCAATTCAAGCATAAATTACGCAAATGAAGCACAAGCATGATTTAATAAAACCAACACAAGAGCTTCTCCACTCAAGGCTTTCAATTAGCACTGATGATTGGACTGTGTTCTGCTGTCAGCTGAAACTGAAATTGATTACCAAAGAGTTTCAATTTCTCACCATGCATGTTGACAAAGAGCCCATTTTATGTGAAGCAACATTTTATGAGTGTTGTAGATTACTTTTTAAGAAAGAAAATGTTCCATACTTTACAAATCTTTACTTTGCTTTGTGTTAGACATAATGAATAACAGATCAATAAGTAAATATATAAATGAAAATTGGTAAGTTGGCAACTTGGCATTATAGGTAAATAAACTGTATTTAAATAGCACATTTCTAGTCTTTTGTGACCACTCAAAGTGCTTTTCAGACTAAATTCACCTATTCACACACATATCCATTCAGAGCCAGAGGCTGCAATACAAGGTACTCAAACACTGTTGGTCATGCCATTGGGAGAAATGTTGGTTTCAGAATCCTGTTTAAGGACACTTCAACACTTCATGTTGACTGCAGGTGTCAGGGACAAACCAGCGACCCTCTGTTTAGGCTACAGCCACACGAGGACGATAACGGTCGTATCTGCTACAGTTCTCTATCAGATAGACGGTTCGGCCACACGAGGCCGACACGGAAACGCAGATAACGATAACGGGTCCCTAGGTGGGCAGATCTGCAAACGAAACGCTCTGGGGGGGCAAATGGCTCCGTCTTTACGCCTATACGAGCATGTCCTGTTAACGATGACGCAATAGCCCCGGCTCTCCCCACCTCTCCTGCTCAGAGATCAGCTGCTGGGCTCTCAGAAGAGGGGGAGGAAAAGAGAGGCTCTGTTTTTTATTCTTATATTATTATTAGGGCTGTCAGTCGATTAAAATATTTAATCGCGATTAATCGCATGATTGTCCATAGTTAATCGCGATTAATCGCAAATTAATCGCACATTTGTTCTAAATATACCTTAGAGGGATATTTTTCAAGTTTTTAATACTCTTATCAACATATGAGTGGACAAATATGCTTTATGCAAATGTTTGTTTATTATCATTTGAACAATGACAAATATTCTCATGAATATTAAACACAACAACCTCTGAACATAACAAATATTCGCCTCAATTCAACCTGGAACCTCTCTCATACAATACAATAATTGTGTGTGTGTGTGTGTGTGTGTGTGTGTGTGTGTGTGTGTGTGTGTGTGTGTGTGTGTGTGTGTGTTGTGTGTGTGTGTTGTGTGTGTGTGTGTGTGTGGTGTGTGTGTGTGTGGTGTGTGTGTGTTGTGTGTGTGTGTGTGTTTGTGTGTGTGTGTGTGTGTGTGTGTGGACACTGTGATGGATCGTTGGAGCTATGTGCAACTCAAGGCATATGCTCGAACGGGAGCTGCCTGGACGCTGCAATCATGTTGCGCGCACTATCCGTGCTGAGTGTGCTGACTTTTCGTACAATGTCCCACTGTCTGGCTACCTGCATAAAGTCAAGTGCTCGGCGCAGTTGTCGGCAAAATGTCGCTCCTCTGTTTTCATTGAAACAGCTCCTTATATCCGTTAGCGCAGCTAGCTAGCACCAGATGCTAACACAACAACAATGATGCTGCCTCATTAGTCGTCTGCTCATCCACACAAGTGAACAAACACTGCTGTTAGCTCACCGCCATTATAGGTTTAACATTCACCATCGAAAGGCTCAGCAGCCCCGCTAAGATCCAGCGCCAGTTTGTTAACAGCAAATACATAAAACCTGTGAGAAGCCCAGTGAATTTTAAATAGACCATTTGACTTAACTGCATACATCCATCAGCCTCAACATCACTGCTGAGTTGTGTAGAGACTTTCACCATAGGGTTACTTTTGTCCATTTTACAAGACACATTTTTTGTTATCATTGAGTCTTGAGTAGCACGCTGGCTGCAGTTTCTTTGTAGGTCTTCTGTGTACTGCCAGCGGAATACGTCAGTAATAGGCTCCACATATCTACACATTTATACAATGACAGTAATTATTCTTCCGTATTTAATTCGAAATTCAGTTGTATCTTATTTTATCTAACATATACATTATTTACTTATTCTTGCATTTTACTTGAATCATTGGATCAATTGCCACATTTTATTGCACAATTTGACTTTCTTATTCCCTTTTCTTTTTCCCTTAAGTATATCATATACTACGCTGCTAGCCTAGTACTTAGGATTTTCATTTCCAACAACTACACTAGCATTCTTGCAAGACAAAACAAAGCTTTGAATCTTGGAATTTAGAAAGTGCATTTAGCTGGTGTGCTGAGGATTTCTAGAAACAACTTGGAGAAAGTTGCTTCTCAGATGACAACTGAGCCTGAAGCTCAGTTCCTCCTGTGATGTGGTTGTGATTTAAGTTCTGTTTCTTCATGTCATAACTTTGCACGCCCTGCTAGTATTTGTAAGCAGATTGTATTACTGAAAGCAGGGTTTTTGGGCTACATTATCAGTATAAGCCGAAAACTTCCAGCCATTAAAACATCAGATTTTCCTGGTTTAGGACATACACTTGGTTCAATTCCATGTAGGGATAGACAATATATCAATATTATTTCCATATTGTGATATAAGACTATATAGAGGATTATTTATCAAAAATCTCATTGTGAGATTATGCTAATTTTCAGGTTTCATATTTGTATTTTCTTCCTCTGCCTTCAAAAAGGTCTTTATTTCTCTCATACTGCCTGTGCTGCAGCACCTTTTTCCACCCTCTGTCTGAAACCAGAGCCGAGTCTGCTCTGATTGGTTAGCTAGCTAGCCCTGTTGTGTTTGGTCAACCGCAGATGATGACCTACAGGAACAGCCTATCAGGTGCAATGTGTTGAAGTGCTAGCCAATAGAAGAGCAAGTCTTACGTATGTGATTTATTTAATAAAATAATATATACAGTAGTTATTCTTACAATATCGTTGCAATATCAATATTAAGGTATTTGGTCACAATTATCATGACATTTTATATAATCCATATCGCCCAGCCTTAATTCCACGTACTTCCTTTAGTATTTATTGTAAGTTAGCATCCTCTTTCCTTTTGGCCCTAGTTGTATTTCTGCTGTGGTCGAGCTCCTTTAAACAAGCAAGACTCACAGTGCATGTTGGTATTGAAATAGCTCTATACTTTTTCTCTATGAGTACATGAGAATGAAGTTGGCCTGCTGTTTCAGACAAATGTTGGGCTGAAGTCTACTGTCTCACTTTGTTGCATTTCATTTCTTTATTCTCGACAATCAATGTTCTTGGAGTCGTTTTCTCCTCTTTAATCTTGATTTCCCAAAGGGAACAGAGAAACCATTTTTTGATGTCAAACTGTGATATATTCTTTGATGATGAAATTTACAATTACTTCTTGAAAATGCTAAGAGAATGTAATAGTGTTATAGCTATGGAAGAGAAACTGATATTGAAATATGACACAAATGAGATTATCGCCATGGTATCCATTCAACTTGAAAGGAGACCATGAAGATAATCAAAAGGGATAGGATCTCTTTTGTTTAGCGGACCAGCCTCCGGTCGGCCATGTCCACGCTGTCTCTCTACAGTGGGTAAAAGTTGATGGCTTAAAACAACCCTTTATGCAGCACTCTGCATTAAAGTTTTATACTCGTCATTGTCAAGAGATAAATGATTCTAAATGGTGAATGCAACAACAAAGTACACGCTTAACATGCACTTCTATGAATACTGCCATTCATTTAAATCCAATGATACATTGTAATAGAATTGTTTTGGTTTTATTCATGTACAGTTAAAATAAAGCCATGGACACAGTTTTTGAAAGGGCATATTTTTTGTTTAATACTTTAAGATTATTGTGGTTTGATACCTAGATAAAGCCTCCTAGTGATGTAATACTACTACTACTACTCCAAATGTTTGGAAATGCATGTGTCTATAATAAGTAGATGAATCCACGAGGATGTCAACAATCCTGTGGGAGCCATCAGGGAAGTAGTATGATGAGAGTCAGGCAGGACCGCAGAGACAGGTTCAGCCACGACTCGAAGTCCAGGACTCAAATCCAGAACTCAGGATAGAGGAGCCAGGACACAGGACCGCAGCAACAGGATCAGCCACGACTCAGGATCCGGCGTAGATAGACACCAAAAATAAATTTGGGGGAAGCTGGGTTATTCGGAACAGAGTACACAGGTACAGACAGACAGAAGGAAGAAGTAAGGTGTCCCCCGACAGTCTAAGCCTATAGCGGCTAAACTAACGTGTCTACGTACATGCACTCCCTTAGGATAAGTTGAGGGAAAGGGGTAGCAAGTAAGAAGTAAGGAACAGAGGTGGAGAGGCACAACGTGTCTACGTACATGCACTCCCCAACCATTTACCATTTAGGCCTGTCATTCATCTAAAAAATGAAAGAGCAAAATAAAAGCATCATATTCTACCTGGGTGGGAAGGGGAAAATGGAAAGAATGAGAAAACAATCAAGTATTTTACGGTCCCTTCTTCCTTTACAAATTCACTTAATTTTTCATCTTTCCTCGAGACATTCTGCCCTTCAATTCAAGAGATAAATAATATATACCCACCTCTTTTGTCACACTCTTCTTCAGTTAAAAAAATCGAAGCCAAAAGCCAGGGTCAAGTGCAAACTACAGCGCCTGCAAGAGGAGTTTCTTGTGAAAGGGTCATCAGTTGCTAACTACAACCCCCTCTGTGGTCTCATCCCTTGACACTACGTCTCCCAGCATCCTGATTACCATCTCTTCCGACCTTTTTTTTAATTTTTGAGCACATATCTGGGGAACAGCTGGATGTTTGTGTTCTCTCTCAATCAAACATCTGAAGGCCTCTGAACATCCTGGTCGGAGGCCAGCCACCCACCGTCTTATGAGCGCGTCAGAGCACTGCCGAGGTCCTCCGCAGCCTCCCATGTTTAAGATGCTGATCTGCTTACACTGTGCAGCGGTGTACAAAATGTTTTTCAGAAACGCTCTTTAATGGAAAGAATACGGTGAGCTGTATCTGGCTCATAAATGCAGAGTGTTGCATAAGTCTTTTTAACAGAGACACCAATGAGTCACAGCCATGGCACACACTGATTTCACCATCTGTTTTCACTCCGTTCCCTCCGCTTGATGTTCTTTTGATCGAACAATCCCTCACCATGTATGGCCTTATTTTGATCCACCGTTATAGTCATAGCCTGTATAAAAACCCACTTGGTATCCCAATAAGCGCCCAAATCCCATTATCCATCCAGGGTAATAATACAAACCCCATCATATCCTATCAGGATGATAAAGTGGGGCTTGCCCTCTTTGTGCCGTGCCGAGAGAGGTGCACCAGCTTTTTTATTGGATTTGGCCCGATGCACTCGCATTCATGCTGGTGTTTATGAGTGGCAAATTGCTGTTTGATATCTAAATAATGTCCAAGGGGGGATCCTCTCCTAAGTTACAGGAGCACGGTGAAAATTGCAAGGCCACCCACCCACAGTCAGCCCTATGATGGATTGGTTTTAATATAGGGCGAAAAGCAAAGATGCACAGTGATTAAAGAGAGAAAGTGGGGGCTCTCGTGAAATCTATTTTCTCGCTTTGTCTCTGAGTTTCTTCCCCTAGAAGATGCAAGACGTATTGACATTTGTGCCGTGTTGTTTTTGAGTTGTCAAGTCTAGGACTAAATAAGCTTTTATTTTGAAAGTAGAGTGCACATTTGGTGACAGTTTGATTCCTTTGTCAATGGTTCTCAAATCTTGTGAAAGCTGCTTTTACGTAGGGAATGCGCAATACATTCACACGGAAAATAAAGACCAATGCTTGAATTTAGGTCTCTTTGGTTTGTTGCATAATAGGAAACGCAGTTTATTGTTAATTTCCTTGGATTGGATTGTGATACTGAGGAAAACAATCACCATTTTGTTCATGTCATTTGCTTTGGCGTATGTGTGAAACCATTTCTATCTACATCCTGATGACAAATACTTTCTCACAAGTTGCTAGTTTTCTTACATCATGACTCAGATTTTTTGACATTTATAAGGATATGTTCTTAAAAGTAAAGCTTCCAGTCTAAGGTAGATAAAGCTGTTGGCAGTAGAGGGCAATGTTGCGCTGCATACAGCGCAGGCAGAGGAGTTCAAAGACAGGAGGAGGCAGAGAGAAATGTGCATCTTTTCTGCATTGTCTCTCACTGTGATCACTCCATTTGAATTCCTTGCCTTCACACGGAGCCAGTGGTTTCTTCTCATATGTGCAACATTATCAGGCCGACAGCAGGGCTTTGGTGAAAAGGCCAAGTTTTGTTCCTGTCCGTGCAACCTCTGTTTTTCTGGGTCTCTAAATGCTGTTTGTCATGACGTAAATGGCACGGAAAAAACAGAAAAATATACCCATGCACATTTTATTTCTCTACGTTTTATTCTTTTGTCCCCTCTACTAACCTTTACCACACGTCTACACCTTACCTTTATGATAACCCTACTTGAACAGAAGGAGCCCCATATCAGAACGAACAAAGAGGTCTTGGTCCCCACAATGGGTTGAAAACAAACCCATCAACACTATATGTGCCAACAAGCGCTCACACACAGCCTTATTACATGACTTCAAAGAACTGGAAAGCATAAGAAGACAGTGCTTCACCGATGGGAAAACATTTAAACATCAGTCTTGCGATTCCTCCGCTTTTGTTTCTTGAACAGTTGTTCTCCAAAGAGCAAACTGGTTTCAAAGTGAAGAATCCCGGATGGTACAAACTTGGCCTCAGTGTAAGGAAAACGTGGCAGCAGTGACATTCATCCCGCAAAGCACAAATTCCTCCTATAAAGCGTACAATATGTTACAACATTTAAGCTGTCAGTGCTGTAACGAAGCCGCGGTTTAAAGCCTCTACCCCCACCCCCAATTTTGGCTCGCTTTCTAAAAAGAGACATACTCTCAAAAAGGCTGGTTCAGCTGAAGCAAAACTTCTCTTTTGATTATTTGTCGTGTGCTACATTAACAGCAGTCTATCGCGTATGACCGCACACGTGATTCACATCTATTCAAGTGTGTCGATTCAGCCAGAAGAAGCTCTGATCTTTTTTCCAGGGTTCAGTAAAAAGGCAAGACTATCTCTCCTGTCAACTCCTTTTTTTAACTCTACAATAAAATAATTAACTGTCAGAGAATAGGTTCCTCCCTGTTCATATGTTTTTTGATGTTTTAGGCTGAATACAAGCAACATGATAAAAGAGGCTCATTGATTCAACCTTGAACATTTAGTTCAGCTGGTTTAAGAATGAAACTGATTCTCTGTGTGTCCTCTAGATTATGCACAGCACTATGTTTCTCTTTTCTGCATTTTTGAGGGATAGATAAGGTCAGGAATGTATTGATCAGCTAGTGTTAGTCTTTTTAATTGTTTAATTTTTAATTTCGGGTATCCTGCACTTTAAAAAACAGTATAGTCAGAGACAAGAGTCTGTTCTATGTGTATATACAGTGTTTCCCCTACCATTGTCTTGGAAGGGGGCTGCGCCCCGCCAACGGAGCCCCACGCCCCCCCTGAAATTCAAGGTGTTTAAAAAAAATTATATTTTCTTTTTTTTTATAATTTTTTTTTTTTTATATATATATAGCACCAAATTGCAACTAATCTATATCTACTGTCACTTTTCACATTGAACATGTGCTCTTTTATTAAATAAACTAAACGCTTTCATTTTAAGTTGTGAGTTTAGTGTTTTTGACCCTAAGAAACACTGATGCACTAATCCACAGCTCCTCTCTCTGCTCCAGAGGATTTAAAAAAAGATATATCCCAATATCAAATATCTCAATAAATATTTGGGCACAATTGTCTCCCACCATAAGTCATTGTTTGTTGTTTTTTAATTCAACTTTGGTTTTTGTACAGTTGGTCTAAATGTCATTCCCAATGTGGCCTTAAAACGTCTCACATTTCCCTAGCTGTGGCAACCCTGTCAATGAGCCATACCGTGATATGCACTGGGTATCATGCTCTTTCGTTATCACGATCACTGTAGTACATTCTTGGAAGTCAAAGTATTTTGAGACCACATTGTTGGCTTTGGTCTCTTCGTGAGATTTCTTGCCCATAAAAAATAAATAATAATAACAATAATCCTTTAACATATTGACTTGTACTAATGTATGAATGCTCTGTAGCCTAAAATGGCACCACGGTGTCCTCATTTAAACTGCGTGAATCCCAGATAAATGTCCTGCAGTAAAACAAGAACCTACATTGAGTCTTGTTATGTTCTGTCTTCCATTCTCTTTTTACAAGGCATGGCACTTCCTACAATAAAAGTAGCGAGCCCATGAAACCAGCCTGTGTTAAAAGTCGAATGATTGATGGACAAAAGAGCTGCTTGGGCAGCATAGACAGGCCTTCAGCTTACCTCGGGGCTTAATTCCTCCTCCCTGCTGGCATGCTACACTAAGAGATATACACTTCAATTATACATGGGCATGGTGGGGGCGCAGGCCATGCTGCCTTGCCCGAGAACTGATCAATATTTCAGCTCCAAGGGGACCAAACATCTAGCGAAGCAGCTGCTGCTTAACAGCTTTACACACTGAAGTGGCACACCCCGTAATACACATCTATATACTGTAGGTGTGTGTGTGGGATCGAGGGGATTCAAGGGTCACAAGAGCTACTGCCGAGGTGACAGTAGGGAGAGATGAGAGCCTCGAGGAGGTGTTAGGTCTATGTGTGTGTGTGTATTGACTTGATTCCTACTTCTGCCAACCCTAGATCATTTCTCTTTCTGTCCTTTTGTCACGCACGCACGCACGCACGCACGCACGCACGCACGCACGCACGCACGCACGCACGCACGCACGCACGCACGCACGCACGCACGCACGCACGCACGCACGCACGCACGCACGCACGCACGCACGCACGCACACACACACACACATCATTGCCTGTGGTAGAGATGGAAAGAGAAACTTTGTGACAGAGAGAAAGAAAGAGATCTGTCTTGTACTTCTTCCAGCCTTTGACATATCAACATCAGCCTTTGTCGCGATACACCTTCTCAGAATACCTTGTTGAATGTGAAGTCTGGCAGTGTTCCTCCAATCCTTTCATCGTTGTATACTTCCTGCATTCCTCTCTTATTGTGATGCATCTATAGCATTCACTGTCAGTACCTGCAGTTTGTCTGTAAGGCATTTCACACAGAAATAAAACAAATGTCAGGAGACCAGAACCTGGGTGATAAACTTAAGACTTTACTCAACAAGCGCTTAGATCTGTCAGTGGGTATATTGTTGAATGCAGAATCTTTCATTGGAGTCAGGGACAAGGCAGCAAACACCAGAGGCACTGAAACAGAAAAACGAGTAACAGGGACTAACAGGTTATGGGAGTTGTGCTGATTAGGAGGTTTTGGTTGTGTGCAGGCATGTACTATTGAAACTGGAGTCAGAGTTGATGCTGACAATGGGTCTGAACTGTCATTAAAGCTAGCTATAAGGAACATATCAGAATGACTGCACTGCAATGGTTCTTTCATCTTGTTGATTTCTTATCTGTCTCAGACCCGCTTTGGCTATGATCCAGGGCATATAACCTGTCCGGACAAATATAACTCAGAGTCAACAATCACTCTGCTTTCAGGACTGTAGTCAGTTTCAACTTCATCTATTAAACCCTAGTCAGTTTACAGTCAATATCGTTCTTTGTAAGTGTCTTTCTTTCCCATATTGTACTCTTAAGAGTTTGCCTCTTTCTATTATAAAGGTGTATTTTCATAGTGGCACTTGAAATTTACAATATATTTAAAGTTTATCCTTAGTACAACTATGATTCTTGTAACCCTTCACATTTTTTTAATCACTATCAGAAGAGCTAAATTCCCCCTCGACAAACCTTTTGAGCCAAAGGCCTCTAAACAGTTTCAGGGGAGGATAATGGAATGGAAATATAACCAATGTTATATAAACTTTCAAAATTAGATCACATAGAATAACCTATAACTATTAGATCAAACAACTACTTAAATTAAGATTAGGAATCTGTCATTTGTCATAAACCAGCAATTGCTTGTTGACAGTTTTCAGTTCTTATTCACATTTTATTCTTAGTATTCAGGTTCAGCTGTATACCTGCTGGCTAATCCTCATTTACAATGACACGGCTGGTAACCTTTTAATAGCTTTACTGGCTGTTAAAAAATCTCTGTAGTCTAAAAAACCTTCAGATGGAGATTTCTGAAAATTGGTCGATAAGTCTTTGCTGGATAGAAATTCGTATCAATGTCACGCTCATTCCTTGGAGGGATTCCACATAATTGGGCTGTTACTCCAATAAATCCTGCAGTCCACATCTTTGGCTGATAAATCAGCTTTTCCCTGTCTTCCACCTGTTATTTTTTTCTATCTCTGTTTAGACATAAACTTTTATATCAAACCCCTTCTTTTTCTTACTTCAGACACATTGCACACCTCGGGGGACACATTCACTGCCTCCATTAATGGAGTCCAAGCTACTTTATTTCCTCGCACCAGTCTCTCCGGTGATAGAAAAGAACATATTTTCTGCCTTCAGCCTCGCAATCAGCTCCATTACCCGGCTCGTTCTTTTTGCACCTGTCATGCTTCAGGTTTTTACTTGGTGCCTCCTCCACTTCTACATCTCTGATTATGCAGAATAGCCCCCGCTTACAGTATAAAAAGTGTCAAGAGTGTATAATGCTTAAGATTTTGGAATTTTTTTAAGGATCTAAATTAAACAACAATTCAGCAAGGGATAGAACTGCTACCTGAATCTCAAGGTTCTTGAGTCGTAGTTTAAGACCCTATGTACCTTGAGAGATAGTAGACGGTATAATCCCAAGTATAGGACTTCACAGAACCACCACCACCAAGTTAAAGGGAAGTTTTCTCTTGGGAGGTGGTGATATTTTGTCCCGATCAGTCAGCAGTTACTGATTTATCTGTCAAATGTAGGTCTTTTTGAGTTGATATAGAGGCGATTAGCATTTGGACCATTGATGTATCATTTTTCAAGCTGGTCTAATACGTTTTTGGAATTGACCTGTTAAGCTACGTCCATTCCATCCACATTTCTTTTTTAAATGACCATTTCTTGTGTTATCTGTTTCTATTCAACTGGCTCTGCTAAAGGAAGATGATGTCTCCATCTTGAACCCACCTACATAGCAATAATGAGAACAGCAGCAAACCATTTGAATTGCTGACAAACAATAGCGATGGTGGAAGTGATTCAAAGCTATGAATTTGGCCAAGTCCAAATTATGTTCAGACTAATTGGGACTTATTTTTAGACTTTACATTGATTTTGGGACATGTATTGCTCCCCTGTAAGTACGTTGCCAGTTTTCCCCTTTTCTCTCTTTTTTTGGATGAATTATCCTCCAGTCTAGTTCAGAACAACTCTGACGTTCTTTCTTTTATTGGCTTTTTGTCTATTTTCCAACTACATATTGTTTTAAACAGCTAGTGAAGTTATTTGGAAGTAGGTTTTGGGTAGCTTTCCAGCAGGTCAGTTTCTCATCAGCTCAAGAATGTTGGACCTGTCAGGACTTCTCGTTGAAGCTCTATTTGCTTTAACTGTCACACGTATGCATACTTAGTCCTATCTGACCGAGCAGTGACATAATTAGCCACAAGGAAGCCTCGAGCCACCATCCCTGCCATTTGCTCTGCCTCTCTATCATCCATCTCTCATCCTTCCTACGCTGGTGACAGTCACAGAATTTCACAGGATTTGTGATGCTGATACCCGCTGGTTCTGGGCCTGTCAAATGACTTACTGTATCTCCCTCTCTCGTTCTCTCTCTTTTTCTCTCCCTCTTTCTCTCCCTCTCTCTTCCCTCCACCTCAAGGCGTTGGCTATGCTGCCAAAACTAGTATCAAAGCGTTACAGCCAAGAATCTTCCAGAGTACATGTGCCTGCTAAGCTTCACAGGACTTCGAGGCCTTTGAGGTTATATTTGCTTTAACTACAAAGTCTCAGGGTGAAGGCCGAAGGAGCTGTAATAGTTATAGACCTAAGTAGGAGCTCAGAGTAACATGAACACTTATATAATGTATTAAATGTATATGTATTTTTTATGGTTTATTTATTTAAATTCTGTATGTTGTCAACCTTTGTTCACCTATAGACATACGGTATAAAGAAAATCAGATATACATTTATTTTCAATAATGTCATCAATAATGTGAAGATAGGGTTGACTATTGGTGCTTTCACAAAAATGTCACACAATGATGATTTTGATACATAATCATCATGTGCATCTGATTTCTAAGCTGGTAAGGCAAACAAGGACAACAGTCGAGGATTTTAATAAAAATACTTTACCTTTAAAACCAGAAGCAGAGATAACACTTACAATATTAGGACATCGAAAATATAAGACGATATATAGTTCCACATGACAACACTGGTATAATATGGATATATTGCCATGCTCTAGTCCACACACATCACATGCATTCATACAGCTGCATACAGAACATGTGAATGGTAAATACGAGCATGCAGACATGTAGAGCAGCCCTGTTATATAATTCCCGGGTAGCTGACACTAGTTCTCCCAGCCTCCCATCCAGCGTGTTGGCTAAATGGAAATGCCCTGTTTGCTTTTCTTTTGGGAAGCCTCCAGGGGTCAAACACCAGGGCCCTGTCAATTACACTCCAGTTGCTCTGGACATCTATGCAAAAACCAATGCTCATTTGCAGCCTCTTTTGTTTTGTGCATTGCCTGTGATTCCCCCTTCAGCGCTTGCCCAGTTGCCCACAAGTCAGGCATTTGAATAACCACCTCGAGGGGGCGGGGAGAATTAGCCTCAGCTTTACAGTCCAATGATAGCACTATGAGATGTTCATAATTGCTTGTTTGGCACCCAACAGCCTCTAATGGCGCTTTTCCACTGCAGCACGTAGCACGGTTTAAGCGGGCCGGGTCACTACTAGGGGTAGTTCCGGCTCAGGGCTACTTTTTCACCTTTTTTCTGGCCCTCCAAAATCGAGGTTCTTACCGGGCCAACGACCGGGCTGAATATGCTAAACTAGTGACGTAAACACTCTCGACTGCTGAATGGTCAGAGAGAATCGCTGGCAAGGGGGCTACAACTACAACAAAATGAACATATTTTACCGTGATTTAATTGTAATACACATTGCAAAATGATGCCGAAGTAACATACTGATACCGGTTAGTAAAAACCATGAATTAATGCTTTGACAAGTCTGCGGACAAGACGGCAGGCGAAAAACCTTTTAAAATGCGTGTGTGGAGATTGGATCGATCTAAGCTAACGTTGTATATGCTCCGTCCACACTCACAACAATCGCCTACAGACATAAATAAACCAGCGACTGTATTCGCCATGACACAGACATTCTGTGGTTTGTACTTGTTTAACTTTTGTCTAATTTCTGAACAGATATGAGGAGCTGTGAGCTCTGAGTGCTAACAGCTAACGGCTGGTGTTTTGGTTTTGTGGTTCGCACCGAAGATGAAGTCACGGCAGTTTTATGCAGCGTCGCTCCGCCCGCCGAACAGCCGATCGCCCCGCCTACACTGCGTTACTATAGTTACTACACCAGTAACTAAACTGTAATGGAAACGCAGCATAAAGTGAGCCTGGCCTACCAAGGCCTAACCATACCGTACTAAGCCGTGCTAGGTCCTGCAGTGGAAAAGCGCCATAATAGGACTCTATGAAGCTTTAACACCAGTTTTTTGGTTAGTTTCTTCCAAAATCAAAGTTGTATATAGTCCTACACATTAACAACCAATGAGTAATGCTGTAGGACACTTCTGTTATCCTCTTCAGTAGACAATAAGTCCGCTTATAGTGCTGGATATATATTTGTTAGTACTTATGTGTATTCATTTTATTCAATAAATTCGAGACTTTTACTATCTTGAACTGTCACTCTAGGCTTATAGAACTTATCCAAAAAGTTCCCCCTTCACAACACATAACATGATATTCTCCCTCTATGGCAGTATGATAAAAGGTTAGTACCAGAATATAATTGTATTACCTGCTTCCATAGCAAGTAAAACCAGTTTATTATGATACAGAGCTAAAATGGTTTAAGGCAGAACCACCATCACAAAGTTCTTCGTTTACTCTTTCCTACCATAGTGTTATATCACACAACCGCTTCCTCACACTTTCTTTGCCTCCATCCTGTCATAGCTCTGTTTCTCTCACCCACAAAGGGGTCTCAACACAACCCTCCCATAAGCTGCAGACAGTCCGGGTGTTGGCAGTGACAGCGACTTCAAGCTACATGCCTCTCTGCTAATGATGTTTTAATGTCACCCCATTGCCATTCGCCTCACTTGACTCAATACGTGTGTATGTTGGGGGGCGGGGGCTGGATATTTACCCCTGCGAGAATCGATTACTGCTTTGTTGACAGTCGCTGCGCAGTATAACCTCTCATTAGGTCCAACATATGCTGCGCCTGGCATTGCTGCCGATGCAAGCTGTTTTCTCAATGAGATCTCCTGTGGCGTCAGGAAGGAGCGAGATCTCATAACATTGCCTTAACGTAAAGTTCTGGGGGAAGAGTGCAGTGTGTGTTTGCTTTGAAATAGTACACATTTGGAGCTTTGTTCAGGCAGACGAAAGTTAGTGTTATTTTAGATAGATTTCTGTTTGCACACGCCTTGCTCAATTACTGTTTGTACAAACCTTACAGTAAATGTATTCCTTATTTGCAGTACCACTTTGGTCGCAGACGTAGTATCGCCATGCTTCAGCCCAAATCTAAAGCAGTTTCCAAACAACATAGTACATCTAAGATATCTGTGAGTTAATACTGGAAAAAAAGCCCTTTGAGGTTTAACAAGGTGCAGTTTAAGCATGCTGTACTGAAAAATCCTGTGCAAAACAGCTCATGTATCCTGAATTTAAGTTACAATATTTATTCAAAACAGTTGCCACCATTTTATCCTCATTCCAGCTTGTCTCTCTCAAAATATTCATAACTAATCATAGTTTCTTTGAGCATTGACTTCATCCTTTGAAAATCTCAATTACTGTAAATTGAGCAGGGGATATATTTGTTCTGTAGGGACACAGTATTTACTTTTTTTTGGGTTGGAACAGAATCAATTTGGAGGTATATCAAAGCAGCGAGGCAGATGAAAAGAAAATCTACCTTTTTTGAATTGGAAATTCGTCACGAACAATGTCCACGTTTGGATTGCTCTGAGACTGGGGGCTATGTCTTTCACCACAATGCAAATCCCACATTATCACAGGAGGAGGTAACCTGGGGGAATATAATAGAAGGTATATAGATCCGGGCCCTCAATGTTTAGGTATTACATCTCGGGATAGGTTCAAGAGAAGTTTAGTCACAGATGAGTCTTCAATGTGGGACTTGAAGTTGAAGGGAAATAAATAAATAAACTGAGGAAAAGTAAGTTTTCAGTCCATAAATACTGAATGGCATGCATCTTGGGATGGGGGATATTTTTACTTTCTCAGCTCGGCGCGTGTTTACAGCTGCTAGAATATCTGTCTGAATCCCAGCTCAGCAAACATACACAATATGTGTTCAGCCCAGAAAATGGACATCTCCATCATAAAGTGGTTCAGTGATAATATATTTTTGTAGTCCGACTTGAGAGTAAGCATAGCAAGGGCTCCCTTGACTAAAATCATTGGGATTTTCCATTGGATTTTGGAATATCGCAGAAAATAAGCTGTCGCAAACGCACGTTGATGATACTTACACATTTTGTTCAGCAGGATAACCTCTACATATTAACACCACTTTCATAATAGTTGAGTAAAAGCAATCACCAGAAATACATTTTTTGGGTGTTAAGGTGATGACGTTATGTAGTCTCATTTAGCAACTTGTTAGCAACTGCCGTTTTGAAGACATGTACAATCTTTAGATATACTCAAGTGGTTTGAGACATATTTTATGTCGTAGAACACAACGTGAAGATCTCGTAATCTTCTGGTAACCACAGCCATTATTTTGGAAAATATAGACAAATATATTAAAAAAACCTTTGACACAAGGTTACCCGTAAAGGCTGAAATGCTAACTTTTCCGGTTTGAAGACTAATTTCTATACCACTCTATTGAGAAAAATGTCAGAGTTGAACTGAGATACTGTGTTAAGATTTCATGAAATTACTTTTATCTTAAATGCTCCTCTACGTTGAGTTATCAGGCATTGTTGCTCATCCTATATACCAGGGGTCAGCAACCTTTTTGATATGAAGTGCCATTTAAAAAAAAAAATGTAATCAGTGTGCCAAATCCACATTAAGATTATCATTAATTGCAATTATGACATCATATCAACATTTCCAACGGGTCTGTAATTGTATTACATCAAAGTGCATAGCAACATTTCAAAGAAAGCAGCCATCCTTATGAAAACATTCACATCTGAGTTGAAATCACTAATCACCAATGATGATTAAGCACCAATCTTCAGCAATAAACTTGCAATGTGTTAACAGCAAATGTCAAAACGGGTGAATTAAATGTAACAAACAGAAACATGAGCACCAAGTATGCTCCCATCCATATGAAAACATCCACATGTGATTCATCACACAACAGGTAGGCTTTTTTTTTTTTTAAATATTGAAGTTGAAACCATCAATCTGGTGCACTTTGAAAGCATAATTAATAGATCTATGGATACATCTCTCAACACCCATATGAAACAGAACTGTAAACAGATTTTCTTTTTATTTATGGATATTTTACAAATCACTCCCCTTTCAAACTGTATTCTTGTTTTACTATCATATATGTATTTCATACCTGTTTTTCATTTATTCTCTTATTTTTTGATAACTATAATGAACATGTAAAGGTGTGCCTTTACTTCACCTGAGCTGAGGTTATTTGAGCCTCTCAGTCTGACAGGAGAAGTAGTTGTACTGTACTGTAGCATATTATTTTCGATGGCGTTATTGTATGATCAGTATGACAGATGAGCAGATCGCCACTGGGCTTTCAACTAAAGACACAGCCACGCAAAAACTGCGGCATGTGTACGGCTCCTTATGGGTACTGCAATTTGTGAAGTGCCGGCGCGGAGTTCCGGTGCGCTCCGGCAGCACTACACCCCTGATTGTTTCAACATGTAGGAAAGCAGCAGAAAGACTGGAGTTAAAGAGAGCGGGGCCTAGAAGTTATCCTTCTGCGCTGCGTTGCGTACATGGCTTCCTTCTGCAGGTAACGGGGAGACGCGCTCTGGCGGCGGTCTCGTTCAGGATCCGAAATAAAAATTTAAATATTTTGCACACTTATTCCACTTATTACTAGTGTGCCACTGGTTACGGTGCCGCGTGCCAATGGTGGCACGCGTGCCTAGGGTTGCCGACCCCTGCTATATACCCTCTCACTGCCCTTGTTGATGTCACAGAAATGTGTTTTTGTTGAGTCTGCTCCAGCAGAATACTTTTATCTTAGCAGACATACCAGTTATGAGCTAGTTAGTGAATTTCAACATCCTTTGCTGGCAAGTCCTGTGAATAAACAAAAACAGACAAAAAAACGGAATCAAACCCTGGCTCGACAAGAATCTTTCCCTCCCACGTTTCCCATTTGTATTCAGCAATGTTTGCATCTGGAAAACAAGTAATTTAAACCCACCATGCTCATAGATAAAAGACTGATGTGGTCGAAATAGGAATGCCTCTGAGGTTTTAAATTTGAATATATTGCTCTGTGGTGGCTGATGGCCGGGGTTGAAGATGATCAGCCTCTGCCACAGTGGGCTGGGAGAAATTGGCTCTGTATTTCAAGGTAGCTCATGTCTACTTATGCCATTTTTTTTTCTGTTGACACTGTCATGTTCTTCTTTATGGCTTTGAAAAATCACAGGCGTTATTGTGCTCGGGGACCAATGGATCACAGAGAATTTGTGGGTCTTTTTATCATATTCAGGCCTTTGTACATGCAAATCATTGTGGCTCTGCTGTAGGTGGGTTATTATTTTCAATTTGAATGGCAGATCAGAGTCTGTAAACAATTGCACCTACCTGGCACCGACTACAAACAGCCTCCCAAAAGGTTTGACTGTCTTCCTCGGAAATGTGGTAAAAATAGAGAGGTCAACCCCCCCCATGTAATCCTAAGGAATGTCATCACCAGAGGGACATACACACCTCCTGAATGCGAGATTTGTGAAGTCACACATTCAACCATTCAGGTATGCTTGCCAACCCTGGATGTTTGGCCCCTTCCTTTCGGAGACCTGCAATATGAAGATTGTAACGAACATCCCGGGCATAACAGAGGATCAAAGGCAGCACAACAATTGGATAATAGAAACGCTTTTCTTTGTCTTTCCAAGTATGGGATACGACCCATGTTTCATTTTTGCTGTGGAGGCAAACAATTGTTTTGCTTGATTATCTGAATAAATTGCCATTTTTTTTCAGGTTTCTCATTCATTCTGTTCATCTTTGCCCATTTCTTTTTGTGAGAGGGTATTTTCTTTCCCTCTTACCAATCAATAGTTGATTCCCTATCCAGTCTGCTGATGTGATTTTCATTTGGGCCACCTTTTTTCATGATGATTAAAGAACAAAATGCTTATTTTAGGAGCTGTTGAATTACATACTATACTATATGGCCATAAATTAATTAAATTAATATGTTTGTGGTACTGTAGTAGCATTTCCCATTAATTCATTCCCATTTCAATAGCCCATGTTTCTTTTATAATAATTTGTATATCTTTCTGTTACTTTGAGCCGTTTATATAATTCCGTGTCTCTGGAACCAAGGTTTCCAATATGCGTGTATAGTTTTATGTTTACATTCCCTCGACTACAGTAACTTGAATGTCTGTATGAGTTGATGCTTAATGGCATGCCAGTAGGTACCAAGGGACGGTGTGCCATCTGTACTTGTTTATATGTCATTACCCTGACATGATTCCCATAATGGAAATTAAATGGTATGGCAATATACTGTACATTAAAAAAGCTTTGAAAAATTTCACAACATGTTGGAGGAACAGAGTAAGTTCTTTTACTATGCTTACACATCCCCGTTTGGTTTGGTGAAAGATCCCTGGTGCTTTTCTCTGACCTTTTTTTGGACTGCTATGACCCGCGTATACCACAATTTGATACCAAATTTTACTTTTTTTGTTCTTGTTTTAAATTAATAGTACTGTTAAGATCACGTACATTGGCATTAGATATTCCAATTGACATTCTGAATGTTGTTTTTATAACAATACTTTTCAACCCATGTGGTTCTGTAGGTCCTGTACTTCCATACGTCTCTGCGGCTGCTCAGCACGGTGGTGGTTCTGGAGCTGGTGTCATTGTCACCCAGGCCAGACGGCTCCCAGCAGGCACTGGGGCGAGGCTTCACTGTCCTGGAGCTTTTCACCAACAGGCCAGAGGCTCAGGCTGCTGATGGGGACAGAAGGTGATTAGCATTTTGAATTACACTAGCCAGGTTTCTCACTTTGTTTCCAATGAGGAGATTGTCAAAGAACAGGTATGGTTGTTATGAGGGGACTGCCAGATTATTATAATTTATACCTGTTAATCCCATGCAATAATACGTAGCACAGGATGCTAGTAGAACTATTAATTTACATAAGCAGTGTTTGTTTGCTCTGTTTTGCTAAGTTAGTTTGGTTGAGGGACACCAATTGTTCACACATCATTCATTAAATGTAGCTAGCACAACATTAGACATGTTTTTGTTACATTGGCAACTATAGCTGCTATTCAGTCAGTCATTCATACAGGTTGTTTTCAATGTATTTTCTAGGCTCAATCTACACCATGGATCCCCAAGAAGCCTCCTACACCCCCTTCTGAAGGACACTGTTGAGTGTAAGGACATCTTTTATATACTATGTTTTGTGAATCTGTATTCCTTTTCACTTTGACCCTGGAGTAATGCAGCAGGAAAGCTTAGTGGGACTCAGCAGTATATATTTAGAGGCCAGGAAGGTGACATATGCTTTTATAGTTGAGAACCTTGACAACTACAGCATCTTTAGGTACACACGACAATACATGAGGCAGTACTCTCCCTCAGCTCTGCCTTGTTACTGCAAGTCGAGATGTTCTGGAAATTAAATATCAATGATTCACTAACACTTCATATCATCTAAAGCAAAGTTTGTAAGACATAACCTCTGGAGACTTTAATCCATTAAGGGGTGCTCTGCTATGACAATTCAGCTCGGCATGGAAGGAATGGGCATAGATGTAAGAGTTCTAAAAAAGTAAATTTATAAACTACTTGAGTAATTGCCTATATTTCCTGCAAAATAAACTATATTGAATAACAAATCATTGAACTTGTCTAACCCTGCTTAGCTGGCACTGCCATCCTAAAGCCTTGCTGATTTGGAAAAACTCCCACTCCAAACCTTATGAGGCAAAACAGAATAAATATTCGGTGTGAAAGCTCCAAAAAGAGATACCAGTGCAGTAAGCCCTGCCAGAGAACAATACAATGATTGTGTATTACAATGGGCAATGAGATGTGAAGCAGAAAATATAAGTATGAAATGACAGGTACCATCACAGGAGGACAGGTCAACTGCATTTCTTGTCAGTCTAACACAGCGGTTTTCCAACTGCGGGTTCAAAAGTTACACTATACAAGGCTCAATGTGGACAATGCTCGTATGACATTAGCATCTTCGCGTAAGCGAGGAAACACAAGCAATCTGTCCAAACATCGTAATTAGCCGGAGAAATGCAAAGTTTTCGACTGCGTTAACTCGTAGCTCTGTTGCCCCAATTACGTGTCAGGTGGAAGAAGTCCTCAGATCTTGTACTTAAGTAAAAGTACAAGTACCAGAAGTGTAGGAATACTCTGTTACAATTAAAAGTCCTGCATTCAAAATGTTACTCAAGTAAAAGTAGGTAGGCTATGTGTGGAATAGGAATGGACTAGTGATGTGATTATTTGCAACCTGCAGTACAAATAGTACTTAATGTTGATACAAATATTTTCATTAAAAAAAATGTATTTAATAAACTACTACTCAGGGAAGTAGGGCTACTAGTTTCAATTAGGCCTAATTATTTTACAGTGGCACAGGATCAATCTCCAATACAAGCACTTTTGTTCATGTTCAATTCATAATAACATATACAATGATGGTTGGATCTTTGTGTCTTGTTATTATTGGCAGAGAAAATGTAGTGTTTGTACAACTATATACAATTAATCCTACCAATCTAGGTGGGAACCGGGTTAGGGGGGGCTTGAGAATGTTTCCAATTACCCTAGGGGGGCCTGACTGAAAACGTTTGGGAACCACTGGTCTAACAGATAAGTCTTCAAGAGAGAAAAGTCAGCCAGCCACACGTTGAAGCAGACAACACCTTGCCCCTGGCTTTTGACTTGAAATGAAGGTATTCCCAGGCAGCTATAGGGTCAATGCATTATTGACAGTCATTTCTTTCTTCTTGGGTCAGATTGGGTTATTTTGGTAGTTTACTTTTTAGCTGCATTTTTCTTTGTGGAGCCTGTGTGCGTGTGGCCAAGAGTGATTTTATATATCTTAGCACTCTGCATGATACCTAACAATTACTTTTACAATGGATAGGAAGTAAAGAAAGTTTTACCTTATGATTGAATAAATTAAAATAACTGTGGATCTTCCTGCTGGAGGTTGACAGTTTGGTTTTTCAGTCATGAGTTTTTTTTGAGAATTCCAAACTTTTAATTGGAAGATCTTTTATATATTTTATATTGGACTTTTATCACTTTAGCATTTGAGAACAAGTCTATTTAAATTATTGAGTATGCTACAGAAGCTCAGGGTTGCTCTTCATGTCCTTGTCTGGCCTAAAAACCAAGGCTATGAATTACAGAACACCATAGTGCCTCACAGTATGAATAACACTGTGCCCAGTGAGAGCCAGAGTTCCTGTCTTTGCTATCATGTCACATGAATATTAGAAAACCTTCTCTTAAACGGACTCTTATGCCCGCTGAATTATTAACCACATGCCTGTTGTTTGGTGGAACGTTGCGTTTTTGTTCTAAGCGCTATTGCTGCAACTCATGCTGTTGCTCTTTTATCGCCAGAACCCTTTTTTATCTCTCCATATAGCTTTTACATCCATCATGACAGGATTGCACAGTCCTGTATCTACTGCTTGATGTGAAGCATTTTGAGTGTGAATTTGAGAAACAAGTACCTAAAACTGTTCTGTGCGGGAATGAAATAAGTACATTTCGTTATAGCAAGGATTCATGTCTGATTGTGTGAAAGAATTATAATGAGAACACATGGGCATGTGTTCTCATTATAATTCTTTGGAGTCTGACATCTTTTTATTTTATTATCTTTTGTGCATTCCGTATTCCACATTATTCAGTTTCCATCTGACTTTGTTTTTGAAAATACGGTAGCTCTGAATAAGAATAATACCTTCATTACTACTTGAAGTGTTGAAATGAAGTTGGGGTGAACTGAATAAAAGTGAATGAATTTAAACTACAAATGGCAGTAACTCCACATCACTCACTATTATTATTCATGTTATTATTACATTGGGTGGCTATTTCTTATAGTCCTTAAACAACCTGAGGATTTAAGACAAATACACTGCTACACTTAATTTGGTTTGACCACCAAAACAAATGGCAACAACAGTGCACTGAAATCAGATGGTTTTAGTTCATTTAGGTTAACATGTAGAAAATCCTGATTACATCAGGAATGAGGGTTATAAATAATAACATTTGCATTCATCCGCTGCATGCCAATCTTATACGACTTATCTCTATTTTCTCTTCTTTCGCATGTTCTCTGAGGCCGGCTTATTAGGTAAGTCCCGCCCTCTTACATGTTGGCAATCAATCAAAAAAGAGCACCCTTCAAATGCAACAAAACTGAAAATATTCTGGTGCCAACATCAACAAAGTCGTTACGTGGTGTGGGAATTTGGTTCGAGCTACTGGAGAGAACACACATTGCGTATTGATAGACATACCAAGCTGGTTATAGGCTATTGCTAAACTGCGAGTGGGCGAGCGTCTGTCAGCCTAATTTTTATTTGGCGGTGAACTCAAGTCAAGGTGGGACACCTTCTTTTCTCATCTATCATCTTTATTGTCTAATCATTCTTATATACTGATATTTTCACAATGACAAGGTCTTCTGGAAGGAGTGGTTAGTGAGAGTGCTGTGAAAATGGTTCCAAAAACACTGTTTCGTTTTTAAAAGTGTGGCTTTTATATCTAGTGCTTGATTTTATTTTGCCTATTTGAGAGACCAATACAGACTACCGCTGCCTGCTGTTAAGGCGCAGCATGTATCAGATAGTTGGCTGTAGTCTTTGCAGTGTGTTCAAATCAACTTTTTGGCTAAGAAACTGGCAACGCAAGGCAACCAAGCCATCTCCTCCGTTGCCACTAGTTCTTTAATGTCTGTTTGGTGTTAGAGCCTTTAGAGAAAGAAGTATTTTTTTATGCTGTGGTAAAGTTTTTGTAAACATTGTCTAAATGGCCCCCAGTTTTTTTTGTGATTTAGCAGTGTGAGAAAATAAATCTGGATTCTTCCTTTTGTTGAATGTCACATCAAAGACCAGCATTTTGTTGAGTCTGTATCATTGTGACTCGACTAATTGAAAGAAGCCACTATTGACTGCCAGGCTATTGACTAAAATGAGCTTGTGTTTGTCACCCTTGTGTCTTCGGTACATTAAAAGTGCTTTCATTCATTACATTTTAGTACAGAGTACACTGTGTACATACGTTATGAACTTTCCTGGTTGTTTCAGAAGAGCAAACAAACCTTGGTCCTTTTATTGACACAATGAAGCATATGTTCTGTTCCAAGGCCAGTCATTGTACTCTGTACTCTGGAGTACACAGGTAGGTCAATATGTTGCCCTCTGTTCACAGTGCAAAATGTGGTCTTTGTCTTCACACTCCACTGAGATTTGTTTGCTGCATCACAACATGCAGCAACAGTTACATTTAATATAATGCCAGTGGAAGTAGGAATAAAGACAGATAGACGGAAGGATAAAAATATAGCCTGTGGCCTCCTGGTAACTCAGTGTGTTAGAAATCGATCAAGAATCAATGTAACACTGCACATTAGGGTCAGAAAGTTTTTCCAACATTTTTCAAAGCTTTTTTAATGTACAGTATATTGCCATACTATTTAATTTCCATTATGGGAATCATGTCAGGGTAATGACATATAAACAAGTACAGATGGCACACCGTCCCTTGGTACCTACTGGCATGCCATTAAGCATCAACTCATACAGACATTCAAGTTACTGTAGTCGAGGGAATGTAAACATAAAAATATACACGCATATTGGAAACTTTGGTTCCAGAGACACTGAATTATATAAACGGCTCAAAGTAACAGAAAGATATACTAATTATTATAAAAGAAACATGGGCCATTGAAATGGGAATGAATGGGAAATGCTACTACAGTACCACAAACATATTCATTGAATTAAACATTATGACCTGGAATTGCTGCTGAACGAAAAGTCAGGGACTTGCTATATAGTCCTTTTTGATTCATCCTCTGGTGAGAGTTTTCATTCTGAACCAAATTGGTAATCCAACAAAACATTTGACAAACATCTCTGGTCAAATGCAGAAGACTGTAAAGTATCACCAAATGATTGCAAAAAAACAGCAATATAGTCCCACATGTGTTGTCAGTTGTGTGTCAAAGAGACCTTTTACAAAGATGTAGATTAACAAAGAGTAAAAGGAGAGTCAGAAACTGAGATTAAGAATATGGTGGCCTCTTTTCTCTGTCTTGAATTAAGAATCAAATCATGACACCGAGATTTGCATCAACATCTGTGATTTCCAAAGACACAGTTTTTATTTTTTGTATAAACGAAATTATAAAAATAGTTAAGGAATTAAGTATTGATGGATGGAAAAACACATTTGGTGACTGTTATAGTACAGATACATATACCAGCCTTTCCGTTTCGTGCACAAATTACAAAAAGTCAGTAAACTTCTGGTCTCCAAGTTGCTTCATTGAAGCCCCTTGAAGTGCAATCGCTGTTAATTACTAAACTATGTCAGTGCGAGAGAAAATAAACGGTTCATATTCATAAAGAACCCCCAATTAGTAAAAAGTTGTCACCAAACAACCCATATTTGTATCGATATTATAGTAACTTTCTGCTGTCAAATCCCACTCCATCCTTCTTTGTGACCGGATGGACCGGAGAGATTTACATTTTCCAGACTTTTTTCTGGTCAAAGTCTGTTAAATACCGGCTAACAGAAACAATGATACATGCATATAAATAACAATGAAAATAACAACAAAAAATGGGTAAGAAACAATCCACATAAAGGTATACCAATATATGTAGGAGGAGGCAAAGACCTATTTACATGCTGCATGTTTTTACAGAAATGTAACTTTAATATATGCATTTATTCAGCCCTTCCTCAATTCCGTTATAACAAAACAGAGTCCATAGTTTTGCAATGACCGTGCCAGCTTGTAGAACAGGCCGTTTGGATGTTACGTATGGTGGCTGAGAGGTGCAATCGACAATTACAAAGTGTGAAACACTTTAACAAAGCTTGAGACAAATTTTCATTTTATAAAACAAATTTACATTTTATAAAACCAAATTACATTAGCAAAACACTTTTACAAAGAAAAAACAATTAAACATTAACAAAAACAAATTAACAAGATGCGAAACACTTTTACAAAGCTAGAGACAAATTTACAAGTGTCGAAACACTTTAACATTTCCCGAAACATTTTAACATTTGCCAAAACACTTTAACTAACTAGAGAATCAAACCGGAAAGGGAATGCCCATCATACCAGAAGTGACGTGCAAGTGATTGACACAAACTTAAGTTTATTTTGGCGGATAGACCGCGGTACCTATGGACGGTACGAGTGTGTTTATGGTCGTTAAACATGTTTTCTCCGTTCTGTGGAAACCACCTGGGCCAAGTGACATGGTTTTGCTCATCACGATATACTTTCTCGTGCGCAAGAGATACGTTCTTGTGCACACAAGAAAGTTACAGGTTCGCCAAGTAGGAAGTGGAGCTGTGCCTTTTACACACAGCCTTCGCTGTGTTTACCTTCATTAGACAGCTAAAGAGCAACTGCAGGCTGCTTCGTTTTAACCACACACACCTCTACACACACACACACCTCTACACACATCGAACTGCCCGATTTCCCCCCATATTACTCGTTTTATGAAGGAGATGTCTGGTCCACAAGGCACATGACGTGTGTGTTTTTATAAAATTTAAATTTGTCTCAAGCTTTGTTAAAGTGTTTCACACTTTGTAATTGTCGATTGCACCTCTCAGCCACCACAGTTAAGAGCCGATTGTAGTGCCAGTGCATGTTGTAGTATATGTGTGTGGTGTGTGTAGGTGAATGTAGTTGCCAGAGTGTGACCAGTGAGCGTCGGGGTATACTGGAGGTGGCTGCCAAACACTATAAGGCGCTTTCACACCGGAGTACTTTTCCCAGGAATAGTTCCGATAGTTCCTTGGATTTTGCGTTCACACCAAAAAGATCTGGAACTTTTTTCCGAACCTTTTCACCCCTTTTTAATTTCCTGGGGAGAAAAAGGTAAGCTACTGGGAAGACTCCCAGCAGCTTCTACGGAAGCCAGTCCCCAACTCCGGGGACTTCCGGCCGGGGACTTCGGGTGGCAGTATACGCCGTGAAGTTGTTTGCGGCCTGCCAGTAAACCCAAAGCAGAAGAAGAAGAAGAAGAAGTGACGTCAGCGGCTCCCTCAGGGACTTATTCCGGTGTGAACGCGATTTACAAGATAGTTCCAGGAAATAAAAGTTCCGGGGAAAAGTTCCGGGAACTATTCCTGGGAAAAGTACTTGGTGTGAAAGCGCTATGTTTCTATGTTCCACTGCCTCGCCAGGCTCTTTGCCACTGGCTTAGTAACACACACACATTTCCCATCTCTTGGGGATGGCCTAATTAATGGATGGAACTAGAAAAAGACACAAAAAACATAAGGAAGAAAAATAAGGAAGAAAAAAGTAGAAGGGGTTTGTCTAGTAGAAGATTGACTTTGTGGAAACAGGAATCCAAGGTGATGGGATGCGTAGAATACATTATCATAACTCTAATTATGGTGATTGTCATTTTTTTAATTGAACGTTACCATATTACATAATTAAATGGAAAGATTAGAGTGGAGAAAAAACTGGGCTGATTAAAAGATAAAAAGTGGTTTAGCTAAAAGCATGAATATTGAATATTTGTCATGCCTCTAAAACTGTGGAATTTTGGATAAACACGCTTTTCACTTTTGAGCAACATTTAAAAAAAAAAAAAAAAAAAAATAGATTTGCTGCTTAGTTTAAAGACAGAACCAAAGGGTGAGGGTTCAATGGAAAAAGCCCACATGCTAAACTATGAATTGGAGAGAAGTCAATCTGAATTCAAACAGAAAGGGAGCATTGAAACTGAGGAAGAAAGAAAAAATGGTGAAGTCAAAGCTTCTCTATTTTCCAGAGCTGGAGTCAGGGTCAAGAGGCAGGAAATGGGAAAAGGAGATAGAGGAACGGAAGTTGCTTTGGGGCTTTTGAAAGTCAAAAAGAGAAGGAGGAAACAAGCATGAAGGGAATCAATAAGCTCATTGGCCCTTCTAAGTTTCTCCTCTCGACCAACTGTGAGGAAAGGGGAAGTAGTAGAGAGAAGCAAAAATGGAATAAGAAAGCTGGAGGGCTGCTCTTTGGGACCCTCTTAGTGCGATGAGAGGACAAACAGATGGTACATTGTGTTCACATTAGCATATCTTAATGTGAAGCAACACCCTGATGCATCAATTTATTGTGTGTACGTCTGTGTGGGGCACAGAAAGGTAGTGACATGACACATTTTCTCACTGACATCCTGAAAAGCCTCTCTGTGGCAAAGATAAAGAGGTTTGCTGGTGCCTTCAAAAGCCTTTTCCCTGCATATCTGACTCAAAGGCAACCCACATAAGTGTTTGTTTTTCACCACCCACGCCAAGCTTTATTGCTGTTTGGGTGAGCTTCAAACTTCCAACAAACATAATGAAGTTAAACACTTTTCCCCTGTTGTGGCTCCTTTACCTGGAACATGTTGCACTTTAGGCTCAGCTTGAGCCCTGGCAAACTCTTTACAGCATTTAAATTGTTATTTTTTGTGTTTTCATCGAAAGGATGCATCTCTACCACTGATTAAAATGTAATGGTTTGATTTAAACTATCCCCAGTTCTTGAAAACTTTTCTCGTAAATGCTTTCCCAACAAAACTTCTGCCAACATTTTCACCGGTTTCAGAAGTTTCTTTGATACCTATCATTTACTATCATGTACGTATCTTGAGCAGCAATACTAATTTAACCCAGGAATACAGAAACAATGATATACATTTGAACTCACTAAGGTTACTTTTGCTTTCTTTACATGTGCCTTATGTCTGTACTCATGGGAAACATTTCTATTCCCAGCATTCCTATTTGAAAACATTATTATTGCACAGCTCTAATTTTTTAATTTTGGGCATTTTCTGAATTTTTTGGAAAAGTTAACAGACATGAAATTGGTGGGGTTTCATTCCTTATGTGGTACATTTTGTGACATGTGCTGTAACCATTTGGCAACCAATGCCCTACTTTATTCCTACATCCCTATTCCCGAGATTACCTAGTTTTCAACTTTATAAGTTTGATTTTAACTTAATGTTTGCTGAAAAAATTAGAAGGATGAAATATAATTTAATAACAACAATTTTCATTAACTCTGTTGTTCCCTAATGTAATAAACGCTCTACTCATCCAGTTAAAATACAGAGAAAAACTAAATATGTCATAGTACAACACGCCTAAAATGTTGAAGGTAATTTAAAAACAGAGATTATATGATTTGTCTATATAATTTGACAGTTTATTTTAAAACTTTAAAAATATCTCACCCATTTCAGATGCTGGAAACACATCTTAAATATACAAATGTAACATATTTAAACAATGCTTCTTTTTGTTCCATGTTCGTGTATCGAACAGTGGCTGGCATATCTGTATGAGATATACATTATGTGTTTCTGCGTTTTTATTTCAACAAAAAATCTTTCTGGGAATCATAGAAAAAGGTGCGCAAGTTTACATTTTCTAATCAGTTGATGTTTCTGATCACAATTCCAAAATGCATCAATTTACATAATATATGAAAAAATAAAGCATCACAGCCTTTCATTCAAGAGGCAAGAAGAAGGTCATGTTTTCCAGTTTTTACTTAATTGAATAATTCTTTCATCCCAGTTGATAGTTTCACCATTTGACATTGGTTTTTGGGACGTAACATGCTAAATAATTAACGTAGGGATGCCTTAACACAATACATAGATATAAAATAATAAAATACACATTCTATAAACATAGAAACACTTGCAGGTTCGCACTTAAAATCCCTTTCCTCTTACCTAACTTGGCTGCACAACCTTCTCTCAAAAAATCTCCCCATTTGTTTTCATCTATATACTTTCTTCTTCCACACTCAACCATCTCCCAAAACCACTGCTTCTGTTTGTGTGATGCTGAGCCATTTCCCCCCCGAATTCCTTGGTTTCACATCTCTTGCCAAGATGCTGCTCAACTGACTCTGAGGTACCACACCACTGCTGTACGGAAAGATTTGGGCTAGTTTTCTAATCTATGCACAGCATCTGACTGAAACCCGAGCTTGATGCATAATGAATAATGAGAAATAAATGATGAAAAAGTTGCCGACACCTGGGCACCAACTGTGTCAAGAAAGTTATCCGCTTGATTTCCCCCCTTTCTTTTTTCTTCCCCTTCAAACCCACCCTACTTTTTCTGTTTCATGGTAAAAACACATTTTTATTAAAAGCTGCTGTTGCCACTGAAACCATTTGAAGAATGAGAAACTCACAGAGTTTAAGCTTTACTGCAACCTCAGAGATTTTGCCAAACCATTTGTTTGGCTTTAGACATAAGCAATTCTTTGTAGTTCACTGTTAGAGAGAGTTAAAGACTTTGACAGGTATGAGTGATGGACAGGGAGAGGAGGACAACACAGCAATATCTACTACATCATCTTTCCCTCTCCATCCCCTTTCAGTGGCTTTCAAGATAAAGGCACTGGCCTGGGAATTGATGAAAAGTTGTCAACAGAAAAAATGGACATTGTACCCAGCTCTCCTCTGAACTAAGCTTCCAATTTTTGTGATGTTTCATATAGAAAATACTCCTTTATTACAAAAATGTCTATCTCTCAAGTCATCAAGATACAAATTATTTCAATTGAATTTGACATAAAATCTGTTTTCTTATCAGAATTCTACTAATCTGATTCCATCATGATCCATTTGTAATTTGGCCACGTTTATTTTCTCGGTTTAAACATTACAGATGTTTACTTATGATGTTGGTTCAAGTATACCGTTGTTAAGCTACCATTGGTCAATAGCTTGATTTTTTTATACTCCATATAGTTAATTAGGTTTGGTATGTCTATCATTTTATGTTAATCAAAGGTTCAAATTGTATTTTGTTATAGTGAATATGAGGCCTATATATACATTTATATTGAATTATATAAATGTATTTGCCCTGCATACCTAATGCATTTACAGAATATTTTAAATATCACCTGTAATGTATATTTCCAGGGTTATCCTTGTATTTGGGGTTTCTACTGAACATTCTTTAATGTTCAAGAAACATATATGTTTGTGTTACTGTGTCTGGAACCTTTCCCGCTCCAATAAAAACCCACACTGCAGTGTAGTCTTGAGAAAACCATTGCACCTTTTGCAATGGTAGTTCTTAAGCCCGATTTATAATGAGCCAACTTGTGACATAAGAAGGGGAGCAGAAGCTGAATGGCTGGTTGAATGCCATATTTTCTCACGTAGCAGTTTCGCCATTAGTAGGATGGTAGGCAAGCTAAGGTAAGTGCACAGGCACTACAAAAAGTGGTTCATGGTCCTTTTAAAGGTCCCCTATTATACTGTTTTTCATTAATATATTATAGGTCTCAGATATATACAAAACATGTCTCTGAAGTGCTTGGCTCGAAAAACCAAACAGATCATTGCAGCATCCCATAACCCCTCTGTTTCAGCCCTGTTTCAAAAGTGCTGATTCTCTGTCTGTTACTTTAGATAAAATAAAGAGCCACTCCCCACGCCCCTCTGAGAGATATTTGGTTAAAAAGAACACAATGGTGCTCTAGGAGGAGATTCAGGTGATAAGGTGGGGGGGGGGGGTTACCTTGGTTGGTGATTGGCTAATGGTTACACAAGCCAAAAAATCGTTATGACATCATAAAGTGGCCAAATCTGATCAGCTCATTTTCAGACAGGTTTTTATATAAATGGATCAGGACAAAAAGAGAGCAAATCTTTTTTCCTGAAACTCACAGAATCTCTTTACACAGAGGGGACACGTGTTGATGTATAAACGACATGAAAAAGTGGATTTTGCATAATAGGTGACCTTTTAAGGCTTTTATACAAACCCTGTTTCCATGATAATTATGAAACAAAACACATACAAGCACTTGGATTGTCTCAGACATGACCACCATTTCACTTACCACTACGGCTCACCTTCAGATCGCTCACTGTCATGTTGAGACAGCCTATGGGTGTGAATGGAACTTCCTGTATTGATTGTCACTGATGCTTTTGAAGGTGCAATCATTAACCCTGTCACAGTGAGAGATTGTGATGCTTTTCAGGCTTGAAGGAAGCCAAACATACGCAGCGCATCAAACACCACTTTGCTCACCTTCAAAATGGTCGGTGCTTTCAGGAATTGTGGGTCCTCGCTTGTCATTGGATGACCTGCTTGAAGGATGACCATGTCTACCTCATTGCTCATACCTTGTGCCTCATCCACGCTGCGGTGCTCTTCCGGAGGAGTGCCTTTTTCCAAGTGGAATGGTTGTCATTTCAGTTTAGCCCTGGAAAACGATGCTCGCAGTGTAATGGAACATTGCACCTAGGTCACCAGCACCCAAATGGAATATTGAAAAATGATCTGCGTGTTGGGTGTCATGTTGTCTGTGACTCATTGCTTTTTGGGGGAAATATTAGACGCACCAAGATGATTGATTCTTTGGGTGGTTTGGGAACGATGGTGGGGTGGAATGTCAAATCTGACTCATTTGTATTCAGAGTGACAGTTTGCTTGTTTGTCAGGAAATGCATGTGAAATGATAAAATTAGTTTTACATAAATGTATTATAAAGATTTGGCTTATTTATAGCCAATGTGGTAGCACTAACATCGATTTGGCTTATTTAAAACTAATGTAACTGCAGGATTTTTGTGTTTGTATCTTCATGGTTGATTGCACTTATTGAAAGTCGCTTTGGGTAATATGTAATGTAATGTCTTTTTTTGCAGACAGCAGTCTCCTGAAGACTATAGACGGAGCACATTTCGAATATGTGTTAAAAAACCACCAGGCGTTGATTTCGGTGATGCACCTCCTTCCAGAGAATGTCCTCATATCTGGAAATGAGAACATTCCAGGGCTTGCAACTTCTCCAACAGGTAAACCATTGTAATATTTCAAATTAAACAATCCCTTAACATTGGTTTGTTTTCTCCTAGCATCTCACACCAGATATGGAGCAGATCTCGTACATGCATTTAATGTACCTCTTCAGATGTGATGACAAAGGCTTTGAGAATCAAAAAATGTTTGGTAAAGGTTAAAAGTGCTTGAAAAGTGCTTGAATTTTACCGTTAAAAAGCTGTATGAATCCTTTATTTTTAATCCCCCCCCATCTGATTTCAGCTCACCTGAAGTTAACCTCACTCTCCAAATCTCTATGCAGACTCTCTTCAACCATTACCATATTCCTTTCCTTTTCCATCTATACCATTTTCGCATAATTTCTGTGCCCTGTTCTGCACACATTTTCATATTTACAAGGTAAACAAAATTAGCATTTGCCGTCCTTGATGAGAGTAAGTAATGCATATTTGGTCTATTGACAAAACTCTAGTCTAGACTACTTGTTGTTCAGTGTATCGTCTGTATTATTCCCTAACTCGTCAAAATGTATTTCTTTCAGACGAGAACAAAATAAAAAAATACGTAGGAGATTCTTACACTACAGATGCACATTAGTCCTCATTTAGAGTGGGCCAATAATGCTCATTTTCAGGTTTCACATTTGTATGTTTTGCCTCTACTTTGATAATTGTACATGCTTGAATGTTCAAAGAGTGCTTTATTTTGTGCTGCTATTTTCACACTGTCTGAAACCCGAGCCCAGTCTGCTCTTATTGGTTAGCTGGCCAGCTCTGTTATGATTGGTCAACCGCTTAGAAATGTCCCCTCCTTTAACCTTTAAGTGTTTGAGCGCTAGCCAATAGAATCATGAGTGTTACCTTGTGATGTCACTATGTAACTGAAGTAAAATAACTACAATCAAGGCGTTTCAGGAAGGGAGGAAGTACGTTGGAGAGAAACTCCCTCTGGCGTGAACTTTGGGATTTTAACCTTTTGCAGACCATATACATGCACATAAACATATATAACACACTACAGGAAAGGGAAAACCCAAAATGCCCATTAAAAAAAAAAAAAAAAGTTGAAGCAAAGAAAAAAGTAACCTAAACTCAAGCTAGATCAATCAAAATATGTCTCAACCAAACACCCTCAGCACATATCAGGTGTAATCTTACAAAACAAATTGCCTTTCTCCATCTTCGAATGAACAAACAGGACAGTCATCATGGTACTTAATAGTGGAAACTTATTCCCATCAGGAGTTGAGATGACTGCAGTACTTAGAAAGTGAGTTTCTAAGGGGGAATGTAATGAAGTCTGACAGTGCCGAGCTATAATCATTGGGAGTCAGTGGGAGGTATGGTAGCCGGCTAATCCTCTTCATGTTCTGGGGCTGTGAGCAGCAGAGACCTAAGCTTCCTTTTAAGACCACAGCCACCAGTTTGATATGCACGCCACATTCAGAACAGTCCAACTCTGCGCTCCCGAGACAAGGGGCTGCAATGAAACGCTTGATGGCTACATTACTCTTGAAGAGATTACAATCACACTGGTTATTTCTCTTTGTTGTGTCAGAAAGGGGTAATTGTCGACTTCACAGGCCTCCCTGCTTTGCCCATTGGCTGAAATGCTTTCACAAATCGATTCTGATACAATTTACGCCAGATGGAAACAGTTTTTGTTGGATTCTTTGACAGCAGCTGTGGTATCTCTCTCTGTGGTGTAAATACTCTAGTGATTGACATTAGGCAGCATACCACAGATCAATGGAGCAGTCATTTAGATGGAGATGCTGTCCCTCAGCAACATTTATATACATTTCAAATCAAAGAGTGAGATCTTACCATGCGTACAGTACATCTGCTACCAAAAAAAGGGTGCGCTTGTTTCTTCATCCAGCTCATAGATTCCTCCATGACAGTGCTTAAAGTGGGCCAGTACACACTGTTCTTAATTTCGCAATAAAGGTGTAGATTTATTGCGCTCCGGCACAAGTTGCAGGTATTCTTTGGGCGCCTCTATCATCTCACATAATTTCTACGCACCACTAAGTAATACTTAGAAATGAAGATAGCACTTACACTTTGCCTTGGACATATTCATAAAATAGTAGTCCTTCTTGGTGGCACTTTATCAGTTGTTTTCTTCATCTACTCTCATTCACAGTTCAGCACAGGGGCAAAAGGTTTGGGGGTTCAATGGCCCCCTGGGACCTATTATTTCTGGAACCCTTGTCATCGGCAATATTTCATACAATGTTTTATTCACTGAAAAAACTTGGAATCTAATGATTTGCTGACACTGGCATTTGCTCACACTTGGCACATCAACTGTCACTCTTGGTGAAGCTTAACCACACAGTTGCTACGCACACATTATATCAATCTCATATGATGAAATATGTAAACATGTGGCTCGAACATAAATGTGGCCATGGCCATTTTACACAGTGCTAGTCCTACTTGGAGAGTCAACCCTTATTTGTGGCATGTTACACGTTGTTTTATTCCCAATGTGGTACAGGGGCGTTAACGCTCATGTCACCAATGTGTATGGTTATTAATACAAACAGACAAACAAACAAACAAACAAACAAACAAACAAACAAACAAACAAACAAACAAACTGTAAAGCACATACTCCAGGGGCATATAACATATGCCATTGAGCAGCTCTTGAGTTCAGGGTGAGGCAGACATATCAACAAGTAAAGCTGCCGTGAAACAGCAAGTGTTTTTTCATAAAATGGCACAAATGCTGAAACTAGTGATAAAGTAACATAGAGTTTAGCTTACTTCAAAAGATAACACCCACATAAGTAGAATCAGCATGGCTGTAACACTGCATCAAATTGAGTTTTCCACCTGACCTCTCTTTTAAGTTTCTAGAACTGCCTTGATACATTTCATGGGGATGACAGAGGCTGTCTGGGAACTTTTGAAAATGGGTCACAAAGAGGAATATACCAACATCGGTTTTAGAACCTGTTTTCACACATTTATTACACTAGATGGCGCTTATCAGTTTATGTTTACCTCCGAAGCAACCCAGACGGAAAATATGTTTTTTTCTGAGATGCAAACACAATCATCAGGTAAATGTCACGGCATGTCGATATGTGATGCTATGTTTTGTGCTGTCACCAGGGGACGCTCTGCTGAGGCCTCAGCTGCTCAAGATGCTGCCCTTCACCCTGAACAAACTGACCATCTCCCTCCAGCCGTCCCTGGAAAAGTTTGAGAGCCAGCTGCTGCAGCTGATCAATGCTGACTGCCACAACACAGTAAGGCCTTCACAGCACATACTCAGCCTTGATAGTAATTGCACATGACACATTCAATTAAATTCATTTATTCACAAACAGTTAAAAGTTCAATCCTAAAACAAAATGGAGATATGAGACTGATTAGCTATTTGAAGCTTGGAAAAACAATCTAAGAAAACACCAACACTAACAAAATACCTTAGAAACTAATCGAATCCAACCCTTAATTCTAACTAGTACCAAAACATTCATTGTATCAGTGTAAACACAATTAAATTAAAATACACTAAGAAAATTAAAAACACTATGGACAGAAACATTATCATCTGATGTGGACGACCATGTCCAATCCTCCATATTCTCATACTCTGAACATTTTAAATTATGCACTTACATGTTCTATTGAGAAACATCCCCTACATATGAAGGAAATATTGAAGTTAATAGAAAATATGCATATTCATCATCTTACATCTTACTTCCTTTAAGTGTATTTGGTTGCTTACAAAGGAAAAACAAAATTGAGTACACAATTCCGATAACATTTCATCCTTCTGGGGTAACAGTTCGCTACATTCTTCAAATTAAAGAGAGCTGCGATGGCCTTGACATACGTCTGCCAAGATTATTCTCTCCAGCCTGATGCTTTCCTTTATCTCACTTTCCGTTTATTCGGCGTGCTAGCACAAGCCCTTTTACAGCTTCCACTGCAATTTAAGGGACATCACCTCCCAGACTAAATGGAGCTTATCTATTCTCTTCCCCTTTTTTCGTCTACGGAGTCCCAGATGGTTAACTGTATTTGACAGGTGCAACTATGGACTAGCAATTATTTGTATAGTGGCTTTCCACGGGCCCTATCGTTCAATCCTGCCTAAGTGAGATGTGTCTTAGTAGGGGAGGAGAATTGATATGACAATGCTGTCAGTCCGTATCGCTTTTCTGCTGCTCTTTGATACTGATGGGCTACATCTGCTAACAGAAACACATGGGATCAAAGGAGTGTTTAGAATGTATTAAGCACAGCCCAAGTACCTTGTACTAATTGTACTAAGATGGACAAACTGCATAAACATTTGTTTTAGGGAACTGCAAGTTGGGCTTACATGTTTATTTTGATGGTTGAGTAAAGACTGTTATGAAAAACCCATGCCATTTAAGTGTTTTTATTTATTTAGAGAATTGTTTGGACTCTGTAAAATCAAAAGAAAAGGTTGTAAGAAAAAGGAAAAAAAACATTAAATATGCATTAACGAAAACACATTTCAAAAATATGTGTTTACTTAGATGGGAAAGAGCAAGCCCAAAGAAAAATGCGACCAATACCAAATTACCTCGAAAGAAACAGCTCTTCAACATTTGAAAGGGAAATCAAAGGGAAAAAAACTACATAATTCGGACTACCTTTCAGCACTAATCAAGTTGTTAAAAAATCCCCAAAAATATTGTAAAGGCTTTTTTATGTCAGTCCACAGGATCAGTTGGTAACAAGCCTCCATGAACTGTTGTTGGTCATTGGTGGTCATTTTCACTTATTCAAATAAATCAATTAAAGGGATCTTGTGAGTTACCATGTGAGCTAACAACATTTATATTTGTACATCCTTGAGTTCAAATAAAACGTCTCTAATGTATTTCCTTTCTAATAACGTCCCCCGCCTAAGGCCACCCTCAGACCCTTATGGGAGGGAGCTGTTCTTTAATGCCTCCAACTTTTCTTCTCTTCCATAACTGCCCTTGGGATGGAACCACTACTTCAGGGACTAGCTAGCCAATTTAAATGTAGTTATATTCAAATGGAGGCTTTATGGCAAATTAGCCCTCCTTAACTTCCCGTGCTGAGTCCCAGCACAGAAAATAAGCAGCTATATTCTCTCTATAAAGGGTAGTGTGCAGATCACGTGACCAAAAAAAGAAGAGGGATGGACAGGAATGAAACAAGAACACATCTTTATGGCAGATTGCCATTGCACATTTTGAACTCAAAGTTATAAACCGCACTGCTGGCGCCACCCTCAGAATAAGTATTTAAGAGACTCTAAAGCAGTGGTTCTCAACTGGTCAGGCCTCGGGACCCACTTTTTTCCTTTGTCAATAAATCGCGACCCGAAATTTTGAACCACTCAAATCCATTCAACAAAAAATCGTGCAATAATATATACGCTTTTCAGCATACAATATTAATTAAAGTGAAGTACAGAGCATATATCCCTTATATCCCTTCACAGAACTAAAGTATGCTTTTAAAAAAGGTTTAATGAGATGATGGAATCAAAACTGAACTGTATAACATAAAAAGGCACACATGCTGAAAACCCAACCCCAGAAGGGGGTCTGGGGGGATTCGCCCACAGGAGATTTTTAGAGATACTAACATATAAACTACGCATTCTAGTACACTCTGAGAAGAAAATAAATAATTCTATTACTACCCGACATATTAATAATATTTTATGCCATTGTTTGTTTTTCACTTTGTTCTGACAGCTTGCTGCTCCACACAGAGAGAAGAGCAAAGAGGAGAGAGTCTGTGTGAATTACTTTAAATTGTGGGTAGGGTAGATAGCTCCCATTGTTCTGTGACCTGTCAATCATCAAACCGGGGGTCATATTTCATTATGTGTTCATTTTTATCTGAAGTTGTACCCATGGATGTATAAAGAGTAGTTCTACGCAAAGTTATTCTCCATGGGGACTTCCGGCAACAATCTTGATTCTGATTGGCCAGAAGACTCGAAAAAACATCAGCAAAGATGTTTTATTGAGAAGATGATCACTACGTGACAGAAGTTTTCAAAACCGTTTATGGTCTCCGGTACTTCCTGTCCAACGCCTACTGCATGCACAGCGTTAGAAAATCGGGCCTTCAAAATAAAAGTTTGGAAAAAATGTATAAAACATTTTTTTTTCTTCACTCGCACATCTGCGACCCACTCGAAACAGGTCCGCGACCCCCCATTCCAAACTAATTGAATAGCCCTGCCATAAATGTTCCCAAGTAATATCCTTAAACACCTCCTTGGGGAACCTAAGGAACCTTCTCCCAGTTGGATTTTCCTAGAATAACTCCATAGGGCGACATCTTCATGTGAGCAGTATATATAACCTCGTCTGGGTCCTTTCAGTAAAAAACAGCAGTAGTTCGACTCAAACCTCCACTCAGATAACTAAGTTCCTTGCCTTGTGAGGCTGTAAACACACCAGGCAGCGGCAAAGAGTGACTCAACACAATAAATAGATTTTTCTGCAGCTGGTAGGCCGTGTCATTGGTGTAGAGGTAGGAAGAAATCAATTGTTAAAAGTGAGCTGTATTTTGCGTCAATGCACTCTGGTTAATGATTGGCTACGGGTATTCTTTTGAAGCTAAAAGTTTTAGTTTGTCTGCACTTTGCGGCAGAATCAAAGTGGCAATAGCTCACGGAGCGCTGTTATGCATAAGGATGGAGCATTAGGATGCTGCTTGTTTCTGAGTAAATGTTTTATTTGGTCATAACACAGACATCTTTACCATAGACAAAGATGTTTATGTGGATTGATTGCTAAATTGAAAGCCATTTGTCAAGGTGAAATGTATACCTTAACAATACAATTATTTTTGTTGACATCACCATTTATCCCATTTAGATTTGGTTGACATTGATTTGGTAGATGAGTAGACCCCGTCAAATCCCGTGTAGTTTTTAATATTCTGCTCCTCACCTTTAAGGCCATCCATAACCTCACTCCTCTGTACCTCTCCGACCTCCTGCACATCAACACACCCATCCGCACTCTCAGGTCTTCTGCTTCCCTCCACTTCACTGCACCCCCCTTCCGTTTAACCACAATGGGGTCTAGAGCCTTCAGCCGCTCTGCACCCCGCCTCTGGAACTCCCTCCCACCTGACATCCGCAACACTGACTCTCTCCCCATTTTCAAATCACGTCTCAAAACATATCTCTTCACACTCGAAGAGTGTGATCATTATCCATCACACATCCTCTGTTTAATTTATTTTATTTTTTATATACTGCATTGTCTTGTTTATGTTTCTTATGCTGGTGTTATGTATTGTGTATCTTGTTTTTCTTTGTACGGCGACCTTGAGAGCTTTGAAAGGCGCCTATATAAAATTAATGAAATATTATTATTATTAGTAGTGGCATTTATAATTATATATATATATATAATATATTGAATAGACACTGTGAAAAGTAGGCTAAAACTTTGTCTTTGTTTTCAACTGTGAGGCAAGTGACGTTAGCATGAGAAATTATCTCATTTTGGGTTTTAACAGTTTTTTTTCTTCACTTTGGATTCTCTGAAGGTTCTTCACAACCAGCCTTACACGTGTAGATAAGTTAAATGTTCCAGACTTTTATAACTTGCATACAACGTCATTCTCACGTCTGCGAGAGGCGTTAATACATGCAGGAGACAGTTAGCTTGATTGCAGCTTTTAATTAAAAGGCGCTTGTGCGTGTTTGCACGTGAGTGTGAGAGACACTTTCAGACGGAGAAAGAAAGTGCGTGTGATCCGCGTGTGACCTTTAAAAGTGTGACTCCAGCTGGATTGTCATCAAGCTGTCTCTGAAGTGATGCTGACACCTCACCCGCCAACTCAGTTTCACCGTTGTGTGAGGGAATGTATGTGTGTGTGGATATGTGACTCCTTGCCAGCGCGCGTCTGCTTAAAATGGTACAGAGGCAGCAATGGAGTGACAACAATTAAGATGAATTGGGTGGCGGATGAATGTACAGTGCTGCATGGGACGAATCCTTTATGCTGGCTGCTAGCCTGACATACAGTCGTCACATAATCTCCCCATAAGTATTGCTATTTTTAGCTCGACAAACTATCGCAGAGTGTGGCTTCTTTTCACAGTCCATTTTCCCATATATTATACAGCAAGTGCCCTACTTGATGTGCTTTTAATGTGAACTACTACTTCAAAAAGCTTAATAGCATACTTTCAATTAGCACTAGGCTTATTTGAACTGTGGTTTGGACCTCTTTATATACACTCTGAACCCCAGTTTAAAAATGTAACACTATTTATCTCCAGGGTTTCTTAAACATGTCTGCCTTCCCCAAATGTGCCTAAAGCCAGGGGCTACTTCACCTCAAATGACCTGTGGCAACTGTTCACTTAAAATGTTCAATAAATAAAATTACTCTTGCTGAAAGGCCCTGAGATCTTGTCAGAAATAATGTAACATCTTGGCCTATGATCAAAAGGCTTGGGAGAACAGAAGACAAAAAATAGGAGGAGAGAAGCAGGCAAAGACTGATGCCGTGCCGCAGGCAGAACAAAACGCCTCGGGCTGATTTAATGAACGGAGAAAGGCTGTGGCAACAAAGCTCCAGGAAGTTTTCATTTTTCCTAAAAGAAGAAAGCTCACTCAAAGTAGGACTGTTGACGTGATACTATAAAAAAGACAGAGGAGGTTGTACATTTCAGGAAATAGAAGGCGTCCCTCACATTCATCCCGAAGGAGTTTGTCTGCACCTCTGACTATGCCAGTTTAGTGCCTTATCGTCATCCTTATTGGGCCTGTACCCACTGTAACTGATGCAGGGCAAAGGAATTTAGTTTAATGCACTTGGCTCACATCAATTATTCATGAAATGCAGGTCTTCGAAATGATTGACGATCCAATGATTAGACGGAATAGACTGCGACTGGTTATAGACCCTATAAGTCAGACAAGACAGAGTGTACAGTGGTTGAAGGAGGGGAGATAGATTCATAAACTTTAAAAGTCTTGGAGTCACTGCTTTTTTCTTAGTTGAAGTGATGTACTTGGACATTTGGAACAAACTGAACCAAGTGACCTCCAGGAAAAAGTCTTGAAAATGCGGATACACAGTCCTGATTCTAAGTAGGAGTCTTACATTATTGGTAGTCTTTTGGAAGTCACTGAACTTTTTATCAGCACAAATTATCAATGGTTTCAATTTCAATTTGTTTGTAAAGTAAAGCAAGTATACCCCTTGTGCGACAAGAGTTTTTAAAAGTGTTGTGCAAGTGAAAGCACAGATCGCGGTCACATGGTATTGATCAACAAAGGCAGATTATTCACATTTATTCTAAATATAACCATTATTTTTGAAGCCATGTCTCTTTTCATTATCAAACCAATGAGATGAGATGAACTTAATTGATTCCATGCACGGAAATCTGAGCGCCAGGATCAAACGTCAAATATTCAGGATACAGTTTTTGGTGATGATGAAATACCGTCTTAGTATTCAACCATATTTTCTGTGGAACTAATATTTTCAGTGATCATATTGCAATTTGCCATGCTTGTAAATCGTGTGAATCCCGGTAATTACAGAAGTAACCAGATTCTTATTATCCAGTGATAATCAAATAGGTGTCACAAATGAAGTGGTAAATTACCTAATAGCTACAGTAGTTAACAATTTGTGTTAATTGACTCCCCTTAATTGGATGCGCCATCCAAAGCTGCTGAGTAATATAAATACATATTCTGAGCAAATACAATTTTTCCACTGTATCATTATTCATTACATTAAGTTTCATTCGGCTGACACTTTTATCCAAAGCGACTTACAATAAGTGGAAAATCATAAATATTCAAACTTCTAACAACAAAGAAAGTGCAGATATATTTACTTTAAAGTGGCTTGAGTTATATTATGCTTACGGACAAACGGTTAGATATATGTTTTGCACCTATCATACAAAATGCACTTTTTGATGTCTTTTATACATAAATATGTGTCCCCTCTGTGTCAGGGAACTCACAAAGTGTCAGAAAACGAAACCCTCTCTCTTTTCCTCCGTGCACAAATCTCTAAAAACGGGGTCACAATGGAGCTGATCCAGATTTGCGGACCACGGCCCTATCAGAAACATCGCTATCAGAATCAATGCCCGACGTGTTTTGGACGTAATAATGGTCTTTGTTTACATTAGCAAGCATCGCTAACACTCAGAGCTAACCTGTACTGGAGAGAGCATGTGTAAGAAGCAGGATATAAAAAGGAACTCACCTTGTAGTAAACCCGCGAGAGAGAAAGCATTTGAGCTCCATACTGTTACAGAAATAATCCTTGATGTGGTTTTGAACATGATATGGCATTTCATCAATGCAGAATTTAGACAGTATCTGCCGGGTCCCGCATCAGCAGGCATAAGCTCCGCCCCCATAGAAAATATATTTTCCTTTCTTGCCTCATCATGCCTATACCCTCTCTCCCTCTCTCTCTTATCCCTTCTATGCTTTCTCTCGTTTTTTTTTTAAAAGCCTTATACCCCGAATCAGCACTTTAGTAACAGGGCTGAAACGGAGGCATGGCTACAATGGGTGATCTGTTTGGTATTTTGAGCAAAACACTTCATAGACATGTTTTTTATATTTGTATATATCTGAGACCTATGCTATTGCCTAAAAATAGCATGATAGGTGACCTTTAAGCAAGTAATACCATTATGTGCTGGTGAAATAGTTACAGGTACTTTATTCCTTGTCATTTAATTGCCAATCGAAAGCTACAATCGAAACAGATGGGATTTCAGTTTTTCCGCCGTAAGTTATGCAGAGTTTCTGCTGTCCTGATGTCAATGTGGAGCTCGGATAGCAACAGGCGTGTTTTTGAGGGGGACTTGGGTCCCAATCACATTCATATTTTGTAATCTATTACCTCCTATCTGTTTTGTTCCTCACACCTATTTATCTAAGAAAATACGCTGCTGTACAACATTTTTTATTTAGTTTTCTACTAACATGTTTTCCTTTGTCCCTAAAGCTCAATTTTCACTTCTGTTGCATAAAGGTCTTTTGTTTTCCAAAAACGATTAAAAACACATTAATGGGCCACACTGTTGCACTGGGTACTGTGTCCCTTTATTGCAATAAATACACCCGCACACACTGTAGGTTATTTTGACTTTATATATATATATATATATAAATTAATTTATATATAGTATATATTTCTATGTGTCCTGCTGCTACTCAATAGAGCACCAAATGTATATTACTCCCCTGCTGAAAATAGTCCCCAAATATTGCTCAATTTTACATTTTTTTTTTAAAGAGAAAGTATATATTTGTGAGCTTTTTATTAAAGATATATGTTTTTTTAAGTAGGTACAAATAGTCTCGGAGATAAGTATCACAGTGTAGGGATGTCGGAAACCGACATTATGAATTTTCGTCTTTTCATCAAATGTAAAAAATACAAGCTTCATGCTATAAGGCTTTTCAATTACCTGTTGGGGTTAATTTTTTAACTGTACCTGCATTGGTTCCATGGTGTTCATGGTGGTGTAATATATGCAGTGGTTGATAGTGGCTTGAGTTATATTATGCTTACGGACAAATGGTAAGAGATGTATAGGAAGGCAGCAGTATGAGAGTGTGTTTGACTTAATATTTTTTGGTTGTGAATTATGGGAGTGTTTCCAGCAGTAGGGCAACAGTGATTTATCAGTGGAAGCGCTGTGCCCGTTAAAATCTGTTGAGGAGTACGGGAGTGGGTGGATGAGAGCGGCATGCTAATGATGCTGCCACTGTTTCTTGCCATGGATGACTCACCCTCAATATGAGGGAGCTAACATCCACTGTGTGGGTAGCAACACATACGCACACACGCATAAACACAAACACACATGAATGTCTTGAGATATAGATGTGTATGTCAGTGTCCTGACTACTGTATTACCATTGGTTAAACATGAAAAAGTATAGTATAAGTGCAAAGACAACTACCATCTTCTTCGTGATATGAATGAGATGTGTGATATATTTGTTTTACAAAAAGTCAGATTGTTCTCTTGTTTGCTGTTTTTCAAAGGTAAAACATGCCAGAGTTGTGTGACTTACTTGTTAATTGGCTGATACAAAACTCATGCGGGACATCATTTCACTTGCTTGTTCTCTTCTTTTTTTCTCACACACACACACACACACACACACACACACACACACACACACACACACACACACACACACACACACACACACACACCACACCCCTGAGATGACAGTTGCCATCTGTACAGTTATTATTATTAGCTTTTTACAACAGCTGACACCTTGATTTCACAAAGTACTCACAGAAAAACTTACTGACAAAAAGCTGACAGCTTTTATGCTGCTATACAGAAAAAAAAATCTGCTCTTCTGAAATCCCAAACCTAGTTGTTATAAGCTTCTTCTCATAGCAAGTCTGTTAAAGCTTTAAGTGCAACATATGCACATTTTTATTATTTTAGGGAGAAATAACATGAAATTGGTCCAATTTGATCTGAATTAAATACTTATATGCACCAACAAGCTTGACAAAGATAATTTATTTTTCTACATTGACTTGGCTTCATATTTGTTTGTGTTCCCACTGACTGTAATGTGGTAATTGTGTATATACTAATAATTAAAATTAAAGAAAACAATCTTCCCGCTCAAATCTTCTTTTTCTGTTAACATGTTTAAACCCCATTTAAAAGAATATATTGGAGTCATAACATTTTCCCACACATTGGGCTTGCACACCGAAAAGAAAAAATTAAAAACAAGCGGCTTATTTGTCTGTATACAAATATATAATATTGGAATGGGCAAACAGATAATCAGTTTTAATGTGATATAATAAGGATAATCAGAGACGAGAGGGGACATTATAAATTATCAAGATAAATATGAAAAAAAGTAATTATCTGAATGAGTCAGAGAGTTTGTATATTTGGTCACCACTGCGCTTTCACTTGGACATGAAGAGATTTTCCTCTCAGTGAGATGATGATGATACATAATAACTCTGCAATTGAATTAGGCAACACCCTATTTTTCTATTAATAATTATTTTTCCCTTTTAAATAATCGGCAAACACTATTAGAATGAGTTTCAATGGACAGCTAGGCTGTGTCTTAAAAAACGTACTCATTCACTTATTACTGAATACATCATACATACTTAGTAGTGTAGAGTGTAGTAAAGTGAGACCTTGGAGACTTTGAATGAAGGGTAATACCACATAGACCGGCGACTGTGGCTGTGAGGTGGTGCCGTCTTCTTTCAATCAGAGGGTTGTGCGTTCGATCCCAGCCCTTCCAGTCAAACATGTTGATGTGTCCTTGGGCAAGATACTTAGCCCCATGATGCTCACGATGGCAATTGCCAATGATCTGGGACTGTTAGGTTTAGCTTCTGTATGAATGGGTGAATGATGAATTGTATATGTAAAGTGCTTTGAAGACTGGATAGATGCTATATAAATGCAGTTCATTTGCCAATTATGGGATTTATAGGTAAAACTAATGCTCATTCAATAGATCTACTTGTTCTTGCGACTGGCCATGTGGCTAGAGTTGACAAGCAGTGTTGGAACTTCCAGTATTGGAACAAGCAAGTACAACACTTTTAACTAACTGCTGTGTCGTTATGTTCATATTTAAACTATTACCATGCCTTTTATGGCAGTTTTGTACAGCTAGATGTGGCACAAAGTAGTTATTAACGAGTGCTCCTCGAATGTCTTATGGCAGTCTAAATGATGATGAGGGTATATGTAAACTTTAAGATGGTTCGGGGCAGATCAACCGTTTTTGGGTTGATTATATGGCATTAAATCGATAAACGTCTTTTAGTGATGTTTTATTAATGAATCCAAATTGGAATCATCTTATTTTCCCCATAGCCAAAGGTGACGTCTTCAAATGATCAAGTTCAAATTGTTTTATCCAACCAACAATCCCACACCACAAGTATTGTCACCATTGTCTGTATTAGATCGTGCACTTTGGCGCCAAAGTGAGTGACATCCAATATAACGATATTATCCAAGCCAATATTGGGACTCCTGACCCTGTTATTGATCAGTGCCTCTAAGCCCTGTCACGACCATTTATGAAGTCCCTACTCGTCGATTACAGGGTCGGGACCCATTTTCCGCCTTAAGCTTCTTATCTCCCAGTTGGAGCTATTAAGAAAGCTTGCTCTCTCCCTTCCTGCCCTTTGAGCACAAAAGAAATAACCTTCAGAAACTAATTTATCCTCCTCTGAAAATCTACTCTCATTTTCCTCAAAGTCGCACAATGAGGCAGCTGCCGCCTACTCTCCATTTCTCTTCCAACAGCTATTATTTCTAAATTCACTCTAAATGACTTTCTTTCTTTTTCAGCAGTTTTCCATTTTATTCAAATGACAGTGTCCCCAACTAAATCAATTTTGCTTACGAATACGTCATTCTCGCCCGTCGGTCTCACACTGCCTCCCCCAACACTTGGACCGGTAAATTAAATCTAAGAGAATCTTTGTGGTTAATATTCGACAGTGATAATGCAATGTTCAGGTGTGAATACTCAAGTGACAAAATAATCTTCCACTTCTGTAGTGGTGTTTTTTTTTGTCATTTTATTATGGATTGAAATTCAGTTCAGGGGAGGAAAAAAATGACGCTCCGAATCTGTAAAAAAGGCAAACACGGTTCTTCTTGTTCATGTGGCACTTTATTCACTACAACAAGAAATATACTCTCTGTGTTTCCGTAGCTTAATTTTTCCAAGATCTGATTTTTTTTTTAAATTTTTGACTTTCTAGCAAGTCGTTTATCCTCAACATAGATTTCAAATGAATATAGCCTTTTTTTTCTCGATCGCATACCCATTAAAAATGTTGGTTTTGCAGTTTAAGAAACATTTAATTTGAACCCTCAAGGCTATATTCATATAAAGTCGGCTTTGGCTTCCTCTGAATGCACTGCAGACTAAAAGCCATGAAAGCACAGATAATAACAATGCACTGGCTTCATAACATTTTCTCTCAGCTTATTGTTTAACCAACAGTAAAATGTTTGGTTTCCCTTTACAACGCCCACGCTGGGGTGACTCGTCTAATTGTGAGACAAAATACCCACAACAAACTCTTCCCTTCCAAAACATTGCTTTTGTTTACTCAGTTAACAAAGCTCTAAAACAAACTTCCTCCCCCGTCCTTTCCTTTATTGATAAAACACATATAGGAATCTTAGTTTAAAAGAAACGTCCTCTTTTTGTAACAAAGTTGTCATTATGATCACTGAAGGGACCATGTTGATGTTACAATCCTGCTTCATGGTTTAGCCATTCTTGAAGCAAGATCTGTGGGAATATCATAAATCTGACATGAAAGCAGGAGACAACAAGCTTATGTGTGTGTGGAAAAAAGAGAAAGACACACCTATGTGGCACCGATGTGTTCATCACTCTGAAAAGTCCCTCTTCTGTGACTCGGGAAATGGAGTATAATTTAACTTGGGGGCCATTTCATTGTTCCCTTTAAGCTTCTTAGCTTTAAAATATTCATATTTCAGACGAGTGAGGAAGAAATCTGTGGCGGCAGCAGACAGAGGCGAGCAGGAGAAGAAAGAGGATAGCGAGCATGAGAGCTGGAGAGACAGAAACCGACGGAGTGAGCAATGAAATATATGAAAGAGGAACTCAGAGGAGGGGAGGGATGCAGAGAGAACAGAAAGCAGTGCTTTAACTGATGTTCTCTTATAAACAACTTTATCTCTTTTTTTAATTTTATTTTCACTGTGAAACACTTCATGGCAGACCTGTCCAACAAGAGACAAAGCCTTTTCTCTCATCTTTCTCCGGCACTGGCTGCAGTGGAGGAAGAAAGCGAGAGTAGACAGACAGTGTGGGAAACGACACAATCATAATTATAATCTGGATGTCACTGGAAGCAATTATTTACGGATATCTTGCCATACTTCCGCTTGCTGTCACAACGTCAAAAGGGCAATTTTAGTCGGATAGGCCTAAAAAATGTAATGTTTTGCTAAGAAAACAATATACTTAATAAGCAATTGCTCACGACAAGCCGTGGTATATGGTGATATAATGACCATATATCACGGCCTGAAGTGAGCTATTGCTTTTATAAAACGGTTAGTGTGGCAATATGAAAGAAAAATACACACTCTAGTTTAAATAGTTTTTATTAGTAAATAATGATGTTCAAAATAAAATAGTCCCTCCGTTGCCTTCTGCACAAAACATAGTGCGAGGTGGTTGCTATGCAACAACACTAACAGCTAGCGAACATATTAGACAGAGAGCGTTGATCGATTATTTGGCTATTTATTTACATTCATTTGTATGTTGCCGTTTATTGTGCACCCACTGAAAAACTGTCCAGCATCAGTAGAAAGGCTTACGTGGTTACTTGTATAGGTTGAGGTTGTTCTAGGCTGTTGCTGGGCGTGGCGAGAATATTGCTCCACTTTCTCCGGTCCCCGAGATTCGGCTTCCAGTAGCTCTGGAGAGAGCTTTCGCACCTGTGGCCACTAACGGTCATAATTTCTCTGCTTTGTTTCAAGACCCGCATCAGAAAGCTTTTGAATGGTGGTACTTTTCCAGTTGGTCTACCTGCTCTTCACGTAGCTCTGCATGTCGTCATGTAGGTGCTTTTTTTCTGGAGATAGGCACTCCTCAATACACTCCTCCATAGTAAGGCCACCCCGGAGGTCGAAGTTAACCTTAAATGTTTCCATCTTGAGCTTTGTTAGTTAGTTAGTTTCATAACGGACATAATGTAAGAGTTGTAACGGTTGTAGCTTTTTCTCAGACGCGGAGGGATACTGACTTGTGAAAAGTAACTACAATTCTACCCGTGGTATACGCTCATTATATCACGGCTAAGAACCAATCAGATTGCTTGATTTGACTTGTCTGTTTTATAAAGCGAATTAACACCCACCTAATGAAAGGTAATACATTCAGATATGGCTCTGCCCAACTTGTCAAGATGCTTGGCATATACATTCAAATAAAGACATACATTGTGGATGTATAGAGATACATAATATACAATATAATAAGTGTAAAAGTATAACTAGAGGGCCATAGTACATTTGTTGTCCATTTTAACTAAAAACTTTACAGACACGGCGTTCACATTACTATGTTGCAAATGTTACACATTGCAAGCACAGACTGTATAGTAACTATAAAAGGAAAATGACACTGTATGAAAGGATGCATCACACTGCAATTAGAAAACAGAAGACAGTGATTTGATTTGAGATTTGTGTTATTATGGTGCATGATAATAATCCGACTGTAGCTTTGTAGTCTGGATCCAACATCTCTGATTTATTTTTTCTTTCTGGAAATATAATACGTCTGGTGCTTTGCTCATTGATGACTGTTTCATTGCTTGAAGAAACAAAAACACAACAACAAACCAATCGGAGATTTGTAGATGCAATGAAGGATGGGGACATCATTTGTGCTAGTGCCTGAGTCTATCCCAAAAGAAAATGGAGATGAGCTTGGATGAGATTGACATTTGCAAGTCAAATTAAGGGAATAACCCAATCTAATTGTTTGACAAAAATGGCTGTCCTAATTTCCACTGATGGTCAATTTAGTGCTTTCTCAAACACAACCAAAATGTGTCCAGTGAACGGGAATGGTGCAAATAGTTTTAAACATAGAGACTAAAACAATAAAGTATAACAAACAAAATAGCAAAGCGTGTTAAGGTATATTTAACTCAAAATCTCCTGAATTCAATATATACACTGTCACAAGAGAAACAAAGTAATGAGCTCACATAAATATGTACATTAGTAAATGAGTATTTATGTTCTGATTTAAAAAACATGTTTTCATCTTATTTCAACACAATAACCTAAAATAGACTCTTTTTCTTTTCTTTTTCACTTGCGCCCCCTCACCTATGCTGCATGGTGCGCAGACAGGGATCGGATGTATCATTTTCTCTGCTAATTAGTACTCATCACCCTCGTTACTGTGCATGCACAATGCATGCGGTTGAGTCTGGGTGATGTACGGTCCTCCGTGAGTGATACGTCTGCGTCTTGGCTCTCAGACGACAAACATTAATTGAGTGGAGCCTCAGCACTATGTGATCCAGCTGGAAGGCAGTTATGTAACACTCCCAGAGCAAAATGAGAGCTGACACGATTCTAAACAAACTAGAGCATCGCATAAGTGAGTCAACAGCCTTCTTATAGATAAAAAAAACAAATCTAAAAGAAAACTACTAAATACAATTCCTTGTGAGTATGTGGTACGGCTGCACAATTAATCAACATTTTATTGAAATTGCAATACGGACAAGTGCAATATTTATTAAAGGCAATATCATCATTCTGAATGAATATTGGTGCTGCAAAAAAAGTCAATACCTTCAAGCTGTATTCTACATATTAAATACAAAATCATTGTTTTGGAGATTCTCTTAAAACATTAAACCATGATCATTTTTTATACTTTTCACTGATAATGTAAATAAAGTTTTGGAAATATTAATTTTGCATGCATAGGACCCAGGTTAGAATCCAGCATGGGATCATTTGCTGTGTCATCCCCTCTGTCTCCCCCTTTCAACACCCTCACTTAAAAACAAATAAGGCACTCGTGGCCTAAAAAATCTTTAAAAAAAAGTTAATTGTCTCTGAATATCGATTTTAAAATACTGATATATTGCAATATCAGTCAAAATAATCAAAATTATTTATGTTATCCAAATAGTGCAGGCCTGGTATGTATGATGAAAACTTTACATTGTTTTCCTTTCATTTCTTTGTACTAATCTGTAATTAATATGTATATTTCTTGCCACCACATACAGAACCTGAGATTATTATTATTTGTTATTAGCAGAGGTGGGGGACTCAAGTCACGTCACATGACTTGACTCGAGTCAGACTCGAGTCGCATATTTTTGGACTTGAGACTTGCTTGACTAACATTGATAAAAGACTTGACTTGACTTTGACTTGGTATTCATGACTTGAGACTTGACTTGAGACAAATGACTCGAAAGGACTTTACTTTTTAAAATTAAATATTTGCATTTGTTTTTGTATTGTACGGAGCCCCTAAAGGGCAATGAAAAAAAAGATACTGTATCTCGTTCGCACGAGAAAGTTACGCCAAGTAGGAAGTGGAGCACACAGGAGACAACCGTTTCATTGCAGATTGTAATGTTTATGTTGGGAAATGGCAGTGCATACATTATTTTAGATATATTTCAAACTCGGACTCTCATCACTTCATGAAATCGCTACAGCACCAGGAGGCAGCGGGACGTGTAACTCCGCCTCTGAGAAGTGCAGCACCAGCGCGCAAAGAGCTGTGCCTTTTACGCAACGCCTTCACTGTGTTTACTTTTATTAGAACAGCTAAAGAACGACTGCAGGCTGCTACGTTTAACCACACACACCTCTACACACACACACACACACACACACACACACACACACCTTTACACACATCGAACTGCCCGATTAATCCCCCTATTACTCGTTTTATGAAGGACTGTTGGAAGGAGATGTCCGGTCACTAAGGCGCATGATGTGTGTGTGTTTGTGCTCTGCTCAGCTCTGCTCTTCGTGTGTTTTTGTGTGTGTCCGACCACGGCATTTGTTTTCAAATTACCATGAACAGTAATTTACACACATCTGGACAACTCCATATATGTGGGGGTTCCCAAATGAAAGAAATATGTTTAATCTTAATGTTGCACTGTCTGCACACACACACGCACAAACACACACACACACACACACACACACACACACACACACACACACACATATCATGCGCCCTGGTACATACACTATTCCGTTGTATTGGCTTTGATGCAATATTTCTTTGTGCACAGACACAGTTAGGAAAACAATGAGACAGTGTCATATGGGAGCACCTTAGACAGGAGAAATGCTGTGACCCTGCTGAAGGGGAGCCAGGGCAGGAGGCTTAAAATGTTGATGTAAAATATTTGTGTTGTACTCCTGTTATCACTTTAGAGCCCTTTTAGAACTTATAGGGTTATAATTTCAGCGCCCCACTCTCCATTGCTGTTAATGTTGAAAATAAAACCACAGTATTTTAACTGATTTAAATGCGGAAACTGGGGTTATTCATCAGAATTTCGTATGACTTGACTTGTGACTTGCTTGACCTGAGCAATGACTTGACTTGACTTGCTTGACTCTCACCACAGTGACTTGGGACTTGCTTGAGACTTGTAGGTTAAGACTTGAGACTTGCTCATGACTTGCACATGTAGGACTTACTCCCACCTCTGGTTATTAGGGATGATGCAAGTTAACATTTAACATTTCAAAACAGAGTTAGAATCTGATGTGCTGCACAGAGATTATTTGGGAGTGGAGTTTTGGGGGAAACATCTCTTGAGGTTACGACAATAAACCTAATCTTTCATTCCCATCACAGAAAGAAAAAATAGGGTACAACGCTGAGCACATATCGGCCATTGCTTTTAAGTGAAAGACGATAACAAGAAGAGGTTGGATAGTAAACAGACAGAGAAAGAGAGTCAGAGAGAGATGGACGGAGTCAGTGCGGAGATGTAATATGAGCGGTGTGTGGGCTGTACAGTAGCCTGGCAGGCTCGGCTGCTGCTGCTCCTGCTGTTGCTGCTTGAAAAGAAAAACCCAAAGCTGAATTTATATGCTAATTTGATCGAGAAGGTGTAGGCGGTTATGGAGAAGGTTTTAAGCAGCGAGAGGGACAGAAAGAGAGAATGACAAGAAAAGAGAGTGGAAGAAAAGAGAGAGTGGGAGTGAGAGATGTGATGGAAAGAGGGGAGGGATTGAAATGAAACAAATGGGAAGGAGTGGGACGCAAGGGGCTTTGCTCTTTGGGGTTAGAAAGTTTGCAGTCAATCACCGAGCTGTTGTCAGTCAGCTTTGCATTATTAGTGGCAGCACAGTCTCCACGAGCGCCTGTTGATACATTTACTTGTTTTTTAACATTTGTTATTATACAGGAATGACATAACCTAAATAACCGTGTTGGCCGGCATTCAGTTGTTTTATTTAAGTATATTTCCAATGTATTACATGTGAACTTGACTCTTTTTGCATAGTTTTATCCATGATTTCTATCACTCAAACTAACATTGTTCTTGAAAATGTTCTTTTTCAATATTTTAGATGATACAATACAAATACATTCAAGACAAAACAACGAAATAAAGTAAAACCTACAAAACAAAAACTTGAAAAAAGAAAAACAGACAAAATAAATAAATAATTGAATTAATATCAATCATTATCAATTAGTCCGGTCAATTTAATATCAGCTGTAGCCTAAAAATGACATGTCCTCTTTCAGTAAACATCTTGGAATACTTGAATATACTTTTTTTACTTTTGGAGAGCACGAAACTTTCGATCTATTATGGCTGAGTTGTTCTTAGTTAAAACACCAAAGAGAAGAAGAGAATGAAAGAGGTTAACCTGTTAAGCCCCAAAAAAAAAATGCTGACGCACTTAGCACAGAACTCTAGGTATAAATACTTTATTACTTATCGGATCTGCACAAACAAGATATTAGCTAGCAAGATGAGATTCCACAGATTCTAGAGGTATTAGTATCATCACTGAGCGACACAGACATCACAACACGGAGCTTTACAGAGCAAACACGGGAGAAATGTCTTACCTTTTGCTGTTTCTGATCAAAAGTTGTGTTCAATGGCATTAAAACGAGAAAAACGCGGCTGAAGGTTAATCTATAGGTTAATCCAATGTGTCTGTGTCACTTGAAATGATTACTGATAATCCATCATTCAATTTTTATGTCAAAAACTGAGTTTTCATATTAGCTGCTATGATAGCTACCAGAGTGTATGACAGCTTCCTGTTTTGGGTATTCTGGCTACGCATCACTCTCACTCCTTATTTGGTAACGTGTGTGTGTATGTGGAACTTCCCCTCGATTTCATTGGCTCTGACGGTTAAAAAGAGATGTCAATCATCAAAATCGACCCAGGGGGGCCGGAGATATGGAAAATGCACCCAAATGACCCCAGAAGTGGTATTTTTTTTCTAAATCTCTCTAAAAAGGTCAAATGTCACTTGTTTTGCATCAATCTTAATACAGGGTACTTATTGTATGTTATAGTTTGGATTCCTAAAGCTTTTAGTCTACTATCCCATCATTCAAGGGTGGTTTTCACTATAAGTAATGTTTTTTTTTTTGGACGGACACTATATTTTACTTTTTTTTACTATGTTCAATCTGAATTTACTTTAAAATAAAAAAAATCTATATTGATTCTGACTTTTCTACATCCAACTCACAGGTCTATCATTGCTTTGAGAACAAATATTATTAATTTACCCCTTTTAGAAGTGAAGATATAGTCATTTGTTCTGGGAATGTCATTTTCGATCCTGAGACCTGGAAAACAGGCTCGGGGGTTAACAGGTTAAAAGACACAGAGAGCTGGAAGTCATGTTTTATCTGTGTAAAAATAATCTAATAAAAAGTCGAACAAGATTTTCAACAGCATACCTTTAATTCGGACGAGAGAAAATGTATTATAGGTTTGAAAATGCCATAGAGACCCCACAAAGTACCAACAAATGACATTTGTTTGTATCAAGTAGCAGAGCCCTTTGGCATAAATGTGAATTGGACCCCAGAATAGTGTGAATTGTTATTTCAACCCCCTGTAACTCTTACCAGATTGTCAGAAATGGATATTTGGAAAATTAAATTGATGTAGAACAACCAGAAATATTGTCTCTGAGTGATAGCAATAAATTATTTCTTACCATCATGCATTGTTTTCAAGTTAAAGCAGCACTATTGCAATATTTTGTACCAAAAATATTTATATTGAATTTCTACGGACTCTAAAAAGTGTTTATTAAGAAGAATTTTCAATTGGAGTATTTTTTTTTGCTTTTGAAGAGACGCAAAGGGGCAACAATCCATGAGTTGTTGAGTGAAAGTAATAGGTTTATTGTAACAGGACATCACAACACAAGCGACCACAACATACTTTTATATATTAATTCGAGAAAATACACTCAGGTTAATATTATGTAGTATTTTTGGTATTTTTTATGAACAGTTCATCAGCAAACATAATTTTGCGGGACCTTGCTATAGAGTCTTCTACATAGATCTCTATTGAGTAAAATAGAGTAGAAGTCAGCCATCTTGTTGTCAGGTTTGCCTTAGCATAGTTACCGATAATGCATCTTAATTGGTGCCATGGCAACATCTAATAATTTGGTTGCTGTATGACATCATTCAAATTCCAATTCGGAAGCCTATAGTGAAGTCCAGTTTGTGTTTTAAAGCAAAACACAAATTAGCAGTTGCTAACACATTATCCTATCTATCCTCTGTAGTCATCTTAAAACATGGCCTCTGACATTGACCTGCAAAATCAGGGTAGCATTGATGTTATCAAAGCTGAGCTTCAAGCTGCACTTTCTGGGCAGAGAGAGCTCCAAGCCCAGATTAAGGAGGCGCATTTAGCAATCCACAGCTATACTGCTACAGAGGAAATGCTCATTGCAATGACAAGGGAAACAGAGGAAACCATCAAGGAAAATGTTTCCCTTGAGAAAGAACTTAAGTGTCTCAAGGAAAGGCAAAATCACCTTCAAGTAATCAAGGAACTTTACCAGCTGGCAAAGGCAGAGAAGCAGACGGTTTGCCAGCAGAACGAGGCTCTGCAGCAGGAAGTTATGGATCTCTGCAAGAAGCTTGAAAAGGAAAGCATAGTGCAGAATGAGATAGACGCAATGAATGCGTCAATAAACGAGGGAAACCGCCAAACTGAAATCTTGCAAATGCATATCTTTGAGCTTGCACAGAGGCTTCTGCGTTTAGAGGATCTGCAGACGTCATACAACATTGCGATGGCAGAAAAGGAGTCGATTTCCCAACAAAATCAGTTTTTGCAACAAAAGAAAGGGGAGTTCTCCCGAGACCTTGAAAATGAGCAAACCATTAAGGTGAAGTATGAGACCTGCATCCAACAAAGCCCAAAGGCGTGATAATGACACCATGAAGAAAACGCTTGCTGAGGCCCAGGAGAAACTTGTTCGTGAAGCTGACTGGCAGCAGAAATACATCATGGCGGGTCATCAGAGAGACGGCTTGGAGAGAGAGCATAAAAAACTGAGTGAAGACGTCCAGCTTTTCCAGGGCAAGCTCAAATCTCAGGGGGAGTTTAAGAAGAGTTATAAAACCATGGAGGCTGCGAGAACAACTCTTACCAGCGAGAACATCACCCTGCAGAAAAGGCTGACCGGCCTTCAGAAAAAGTGTACTGCCGATGAGCACCTACAGGAAAAAGTCACCGCGGTTCAGGCTTCAAACAGGGGTCTCGAGCGCCAGGTCCGAGAACACCAGGACCAAATTAAAACTGTCAAGGACATGCTGGGACTGCACGACTCCCTGCAGGAAAGAAACAAGGGCTTGAATCGGGAGAATGTCACCCTTCTTGATGACCTCCTTGAGCTAATGAAAACAGTTCAGGAGAAAAGAGCTCGGCAGGCCAAGAGATAAATGCCATTGACTGAAGTTCATTAAGTGTCATTGGCCTACCAGGTTTTCTCCAGGAGCACCGGGTTTTACAACATTCAACATTTCATATGGTGATTTAAAAAAAACTAAACATTAAAATTGTTACGACCCCCTCCACTCCACTAGGGGTTTCTGTGTTTGCGTTCTGCTTGCTGGCTCTAATTTGTGTTACAGGTGTTCCAGTCATTAACCTGTTGAGCCACACCTGGGTGGCTGGAGATAAAAGGCCAGCACCATCCCATACTGCCCGATCTCACTCTGCTGTTGGACACCGCTGCTTACTTACTGACGCACACATTACTGATAACTGACTTCCACATTTGTCCTTTAGTTTTGTTATATTTTAAATAAATATGCTTTTTTTTTTTACACTTTAACTTTTCTGGTCTCCCATCTTTGATGCAGCCTATGAGCCGGGCTGTAACAAACATCTATTACCATGACATCAGGGGTAACTCCATGTTTTTCTAGCAATCTTCAATTTCAGAAAATGCATAAATCATAATTTATTTTATGTGCGTATATTGAGTCTCTATGTCAGTTTGTCTCTCTTGAATCATGCAGTGTCAAATGGTGTGTTTAAAAAGTAGAAAAACACACCAAATAATGTTTTATAATCTTCAAACTTCATGACTCTTCTCTGATCATTTCTTCTAAAAATAATTTTCAGAAATGAATGGTGTGAAAATAAATAAAAAGATAATAAGTCTATCTTATCTGTTATTGGCATATAATACCATACTGCTCATACAATATAATTTTAGGCATTACATAATTCATTATTTAAGTTTGTTTACCATTGTTAAACTGTCACAGTTGCATTACTTGACTCGATTACGGGCCAGAAAATCTACTTCGTAAAGGTGACCATTTTTTCTTAGCATAAGCAATAAAATCATTTTTAAATATATGAAATCATGTTTCAAATCAATATGTTGTGTTTAATGCATCCTTATTGTTCATAACACAATTTCTATTTGATTTTTCGATATTTAGTTTATGTACAGTAGCTTATATGTTAAGCAAGCAAAAAAATATATGGTGTAGAAAGTCGTTAATACAACAGGTATTGTTCATGTTCTGTCCTCACGATCTAAACCGAAATGCGCAATCATTTGTCATTGTTGCTTATTTTCAAGAAAAAATATTTTAAAATATAAAATCATATACAATAAGGTATATTACGTTATATTAAGTTACATTATATTATACTAGATAAGATTAGGTCAGATCAGATTGACTTTATTCAGCCCAAAATGGATTTTGATTGGATTGGTTTACTTGCATTACACACAAGGAAACAATATAATAAAGTAAAACCCAATTTAAAACAACAACAGTAGAAATAAACAGTAGAAAATATACATATCAATTAATATCTAAAGAAAAGACATGTGAAAATATTAGGGCTGTCAAGTTAACGCTTTAATAACGCATTAACGCAATTTTTTTTTACGGCACTAATTATTTTAACGTGCGATTAACGCATGTGTATTTGTCCTCGGCCCGCCCCGTAGTTTCAGAACGCAAAGGCTTGACGTTGTTGTTGTTGTTGTTGGTTGGATGGTGGGAGATTCTAGCGAGAGTTATATGGATTCAGAAAAGGTGTGTTAAACGGCAAGCCAAGCACACAGCTGATGCTGACAGCCCCGCTCCTGCCGCTCGCTTGCGATAATTCGGATCGCATCCAACGTGTCGACTGCACATTCACAGCGCATTATTTTGACCCACAGTGGGAACTTCAGTCTCATGCTTTGACTTTTATGAAGACAGAGGAGCAGCATTTCGCCGACAACTGTAAACAGGCTTGTCTGTTTGAGCAACTGGCTCAGTGCAAAGAAGTACACAGGGTTGGAAGAGAGAGAGAGAGAGAGGTTCCAGGTTGTTGTATTGAAAATATTCAGGAGAATATTTGTCATTGTTCCAATGATAATAAACAAACATTTGCATAAAGCATATTTGTCCACTCATATGTTGATAAGAGTATTAAAAACTTGAAAAATATCCCTCTAAGGTACATTTAGAACAGATACAAAATGTGCGATTAATGGCGATTAACTACAGTATGGACATCATGCGATTAATCGCGATTAACTACAGTATGGACATCATGTGATTAATCGCGATTAAATATTTTAATCGACTGACAGCCCTAGAAAATATACAGTATAAGTTAGAAAACTATATATAGGCCATTCTCCTATTAAAACAAAACATGTACTAATATTGGATGCTCTATCTTTTAAATAAAAATGTAAATGCAGTGATGTAGTGTGAGTACAATCTGGCCCATTTTCAGGATTATTTAAAGAGGTACATTTAGCAGGAAGCAGGAAGTTCTCTCTTTCCCAGAGCTGAGGTGTTATAGACTGATTATCTCAAAGATATTAGAAAATCTTGAGAACCACAAAAGCCGCACAACAATCAAAAGTACACAAATTAGGATGTATGTGCTGAATTATCTTTTTGTTTAGTAACTCTGATCTTCTGCTCACTGATTTTCAGAAACAGGGTCCAGAGGGTACACTGAGGGCGGTTGTCATCCAGGAAAGGAGGCTCCATGTCGGGGTCCACAATGGCTGGTGTTTCTTGGACAAGCCCCAAGTGGTGGTGCTGGAGCCCCTAGCCAGAAGCCGATCAGACAGCAGCTCCAAACAGAGCAGCCTGGTGAAGGACAGGTGAGCAGAGGAAACACATGTCTTACAGTGGAGATGTTACTACCGGCTATAAGAGAGGCGCTTTATTCTGTTCTCAGACTGATAATCTTATGAGTGCTTATTTAAAGCATTTCATCAGCCTCTCCTGGCACGCTTCCTTTTGCTGATAGGCAAGTGATTTATCCTGTAAAATCAGCAAAAAATGTATTTCTGAAAAAGCTAGGTAGGTTGGAATGAACTTCAGTTGTGTATGACATAGGATGGGAGATGTCTGAAAAAACGAGAACATTGCAGTTCTTCTTGGGGGTTCCAATTGCTTTATACCCTTATATTTTAGATCTACAGTTTATATTTCGTCTTTCACTTTCTACCTTTCTTATCAAGTGGAGACGTTCCAGATCAGTTATTAAACATACTCGTGCCATTTTTTTGTCATATGAGAAGATGAAAAGCTCACTTCAGTTTTGCTGGTGGCTGGTTGATCGATGTGAAACAGTTGTCCTTTGATAGTGACTAAAGCAAACTGCACGAAATTTCAACATTTCCAAACCCATTCTGTTTTTAGCTGCTTCCATTCTGCCACACTTCCATTGAGACTTAAGACTGGTGCATGCAAACCTACAGTCGGGTACAAAGTACTGTTGCTGTTCACAAGTTAGACCAACACCTTAGTTAGACATGTTAAACCTTTGCTAGAAGTTTGTTGATTTACAATCTTCAAAATAGATAATATAGGAGACAATATAGCTATAAGTAGCAATTGATTTGCAGAAATGCCCTACAATAGTTTGGCAGAAAATTAATAAAAGACCCTTTCTTTTCTTATGTTGGCAATAATCCTCTACTGCCATGTACGATGTACAAATTAGACTTTTTTGGTCACCAATACAGATGCCCAAACTACTGGGGCCAGATGATACTGAGGGCTCAGATTTGACCTCTGTTTTACTTGTAAGGTTACAACAGTCTGTACATATTAAGGTGATAAAGTTTAATATCTGTACAGTTTTCTATCAAAAATGGCCGAGCCACTACTAAAAAAAGCATGTGTTTACACACTTTATTAGTTGCTTCAAAGGTCAAAGATTATCTGTCCATCAAATCCATCCAAGTAAACAAAATAATATGTTTATTATAGAGAATATAAAAAAAACCCAACCTTTTTTCCACCTTCAATGATGCAGGTCAACACACAATCATTTGTTTAGATATTTTCTTATCAAACAAATGGAGAGTAATGTTTATTTTTTCTATGTGGCTTTTTAATTAGTCCATTGACCTTGCCTAAACAACAAATACTGTTTACCTGATAAGGCCCTGCATGTCCTGACCTGACCCCAGCCTCATGATTTACACACTATTCCATGCCACACAGGCTTCCACCTTCATAAAACTGCCGTGCAGTACATTCCAATACGTGCAAGTACTTCATAACCAATCAAGGGGATACGGCTCCTGCTGCCCCTGCCCCTGAGTTTTATTGACACACCATGACACTCAATGCTAACCTTGTCAAAGTAGATGTGCTGATGTAAGGTCACCAGCGTCCACGTTAGATCAGCAGTAAAACACCAGGATTGAATGGTTTTGGCATGTCAACACACAGAGAGGTAAACCTGCACCCCACCCTGTAGAGTACCTTAATCTAATTTTAAATCCAGAGATGAGAAACACTCACACACCAGTGCAGGGTTAGAAAAACTGTAAAATAGGCAGTTGCCTTCAGATACTTTTGTAACCAATTGTGATTTAGGTACAACAGCTGTCACAAATATCACATCGCACCCCGTTAAATCACTGGAAGTTTTTCTAACATAAATGTTGAGAGCGAATGAACCTTTGACCGGCACAGGTAAACAACTGCCAGCAGTTTCAATTAATGAGCTGTCAAAGCGCATCACTGAGCCATTGTGCAGAACAGCTTCGGGTTTTGTGTCTATTTCAGTGACATTGTGCAGGTGTGTCATGATATGAAGAGAAGGTGTGCAAATCCTGTCACAACAGATCCCCACTATCGCCTTTCTTTCCACAGACAATATGCAAAATACTACAAAAACTACAATACAAAATGTCACAATAAACCATTAAAGTGCAGCCATGATGCAAGCTTTATTTTCAAATTCGGTAGGTTCCGAATGTTTTATTGAGGAAAGCTTTGATAAAAGGTGCCAACTCTGAGCTCTTGTTAGAAAAAAAAAAGAAGTTAGTTAAAGAGGCTTTATTATGCTTTTGGGGTTGGGGGGTTTCCCTTCCCTGTAGTTTGTTATATAGGTTTTAGTGCATGTAAATGGTCTTCCAAGGCTCAAAAGTTTCTCTCCAATGCCTCCATTCAAACCTTTATTTTTACTTCGGTAACATAATGACATCGCTATGTAACACTCACGCTTCTATTGACTAGCTCTCCAACACATTGAACCTGATAAGATAAGGCGGGGGCGGGGGGGATCTCTAAGTGATTGACCAACACAACAGAGCCAGCCAGGTAACCAATCAAAACAGTCTAGGCTCTTGATTTCAGACAGAGGGGGAAAAGAGGTGCTGCAGCACAGGCAGTATGATAAAAAATAAAGAGCTTTTTGAACATTAAAGCATGAAAACATGTCAGAGTAGAACCACAAAATGAACCTAAACATTTGCATGATAGGGGGACCTTCAATATTAAGAAACAAATTGTCTTTCCAATTTTCATAATCTAAAGAATTTGTCTTTCTTTATTGGTGTTTACGGGAAAGGATGCAAATAAATATGCTTGTAGTGAAGGTACTGTCTGCAAAATACCCAGGCTATTATCATACAATGTTTGTGCTTATACGTACATTAAGTAATGCACTATAGTTCATATATCCCATGTAATCAGTTCACATGTAACCTACTAATCATGAGTCAGGACAGGTGACGGAGTATAAAGAGCAATAAAGTCTGCATGCGGAGTAGTTAGAGACGGATGGGTTGGTACAAACACTTTTTACAGAAGACCACTGTTAGTGTTGTGTGTTGAACCAAAATTTGACGTAGCGTTACTTCCATAACTAAGTAACGCAACGTCCATCGTTTTTTCTAACCCTAACTTTTTTCCTAAACCTAACCAAGTAATTTTTCTTGCCTTAACAGATTCTGCACTGTGTTTGTGCAGGTGCACTGATTGCGGATATCCTTATGCACAAAATAAATTACAAAATGAATGTTCGTAAGACAACATAAGAACCGTTGTATGAGGAAACGTTGAAATACCAAATGGATATAAGGCATACTGATGTGACAAACCTGCCATCTATTGCACGCCACAATGCATACAGTTTGTGTTTTTTTTATATTCTTCCACATTTTTCAGTTAACATAGGGTAGTTTCTTTTAGCTATTTCCCTTCGTATGATTAGTTGGGATGTATTGCTCAGTTTCAGGAAATAATTACGCAGATGGAAATTGAGTTGAAGGAAAGGCAGACTATTAAATAAAGTCAAAATGTCCAAAGAATAAGTTGTAAAATCAACAGATTACATACAGACAGTGAACCTACGATTGCCTTTTTTCCAGTGTGTCGGAATCAACATTTATTGTATTTGCTACTTCAGACGAGACGCAGGCTGATTACGTAGCTGCTTATATGGGTGTCTTACAAGCATGGGAATATACTCGGGGAAACATAATCAACACAATCATATACTTTCCAACAATCTGCACCTAATTACTGTTTTATACAAATAACAATAATTGTCATCAAACTAACTGCAGACATTCTACTGTACGTTCTGCCCTTTTGTGTTTCCCTAAAAAACAAAGTGTTTATATGAAAACAACAGTGTAGCCAACAATTATGATGATTGCCTTATTTTTTTGCGTGCTGCCTTTGAAAGCTGACAGTCGGTCCTGCTTCCGCTATGCCTGGTGCTTCCGGACAGCAAAAAAAGAGAGAAGATAAATACATCTGATGTGCTCGCTTGTACCATTCTCTGGAGAGTCCATGAAGCGGTAAAAAGAAAAGGCGCTCGGCCCCACCTCGTGACACGCCGGCGCTCCACAGTATGCTCCCGCCTATGGTGTATGCAAACTGTGAATGACGAATACCAAGAGAGCTGTTCCACTGCTCACACAGGAGGCCAATGCTTGCCAGGGAGCATTCTGCAAGCGAGTGTAAATCCTCCAACACATTGATTTACTTCCTTTTTAACAAAAACAAAAACTGTATTAAAAGAAATAAAGGGATAAAGCATCATCCTTTGCTCTAGTAATGACTTTAAAGCACATGGGTTGTGAATAATCTTTATGTGTGTCCTGTAATAGCTTCTTTCCTTGCGTCTCTCCCTCTTAAACACACCCAATGTGTGTGTGTGTGCTCTCTCCTCAGCTCTACAACATCGCCCCCCCCTCAGATGCTGGGCCTTCGCAGCAGCTTGGAGCTCAAACTGACAAATCATCAAGCTCTCGCAATCGTCTTCCAGCTGGAGTTCGTCTTCTCTGCTCCAATTGGCCGAGAGACAATGGTAAGAGAGATGCAAAAACACACAAGTTCTCCTTAAGTATAACAGAAGTTAATACTGAAACAAAATCTTGAAGTCCTAGCCTAAAATCCTCCGCTTTATGAAATGACAGGAAAACAGAATGACTTCTTCACTTGACTTAAACAGGTTTTCACTCTAATGGACAAACCCCCTACTTTCTTCTCTTTATCCTACCTTTGTTCTCTCAATACCTTTTTTTTGTATCCTTGCTGCACTCCATCCATCTCTAGCCATTGGCAAATGTAAAAATGTGAAATACAAATATTTATATTTACTTAAAGGTAGGGTAGCTAAGAATGGAGAAACCAGCTCGAGTGCGCTAGAATTAGAAAGTACACAACCGAAAAAAATCTGCCCCTTCCTTCAGACTTCCTCACAGAGCCCCTCCTCCAACACACACAAACGCGCACATGACCAATGAGGGCACGAGATAAGTTTGTGCACGAGATGGAAGGCTGACAAGCAGGTAGGCCATCCAATTATCTGCCGCGGGCCGAGGCAGATGAAATATTTGTATATATTTATTGTCAAAGCATTTAATTTATTCATTGCTATCGGGATGTTAAGAGCATTCCATGGAATATAACAAAAAGTGTTTCTGAAGTGAATTACCTACCCTACCTTGAAGGAGTTTAAAAATGCTCACGTTTTACAATGTATAACAATACATATGTTAAAAAGGATATGTTTCTAAATTGTTTTTTGAAGGCTAGACAACATTTGCAAACACAGTGCTGTGATTGTTTGAACACCAAAATAAAATTCCACATACAAAAGAAATAGTCTGTCTCCATATGAAATGTTAATTTTGTGATATTCCTAATATGTTTTCCTGTCATGCCTCCCCATGTCCATATTAATTGCAATAACCAGTAGCTGGCACCTGGTACAGAGCGACACAGTCAACTCACCCCGGGGAAGTCATTTCCAAATTCAAGCCGCACCACTTAACAGCCGCTCATGGCATGGAAAACCTCAGAAAGACTGTGGTAATTATGTGCGTGGGTGAGCCTTCAACACTTAACGCATGCCAAGGCTGGGCTCCCATTGTGTTACTGCGTTTTACACTTTTTACACAATCAGGGGTCACTGAATCACCAATTAAAAGCAGAAAAAAAAGCCACTCAGTCATAGGAGCACCATGGTACATTTGCATTTATGTATTAAATCACCCATTCTTACTCTGCAACCACTTGACAGCCCAATAGTGTCTGTTGTAATGGACATTGTCCTTTTTTTGTTTTGTTTTTAGCAAAGATGACAGTGATTATTCCACTATAGACTTGTTGACATATCATGGATAGTAGTTAGGGGTGGATAATGGATTTTGTTTAGGTAAAAAAAACAGTCTAAAGAAGAGCTTTATCCAGAATATGAAACATAACACAATATACGTTACCACTAGCTAACCATCTGTTTAGGCAGTTTGTCAATGTAACTCAGCTTGACTGTTCCAATTCTTTGAATACAAATTAGGAATTATCACAAAGATTATATACATTTCTCGACTTAGCAACACTATGCCTGCTATCTGTAAAGCAGTAAACACTGCCTATATATACGTTTTTTAGAGAAATATTCAAATTGCTTCAAATAGTTTTGCCAACATCCTCCTACACAACTATTTTCTTGAAGTAAGACCTCATTGGGGTGCATTGGTTTAATTCCCTCACAAAAACGTACTATTTCTGTGTGATTATCATATTATTATGATAGTTTGTGTCTTTAAGAATAAATTCACAAAAAAACAACCATTGTACATGTATGCTAGCAACTCTTTAAGCAGCTCAGGTTGATGGAAATACATTTGGTTAAGCATTTGTTTGGTTATTATATCTTGGATGATTTAGGGTAGCAAGTGTGCACCAATATATCCTGAGGAGAACACTTATGTCTGCAATATAACAGTTGTCAAAACATTTCAAGAAAAAAACCTTAATGTCAACCTGCTCATGGCACAAGATTAAATGTCAAGGGATCACCAAAGTCTGACTGACCAACTGACATGGCCATCCCAGAGCTGCCAGCAAGGCTTAAAATGAAATGACTGCGTTCTTCATTGACAGCATTTATTTTAGTTGTTGGTTTGGAAATTCACTTTGATAATACACGGTTTTAGCCCAACGAGTGATGTGGTCTCAAGGTTGATATATGCTCAACAGGAACACGGTTGCACAACATTCATTAGGCCACACAAAGTAGTTATGATTCATTCAGTTCCATTCAACTGAACAAATGTGTCTCAGACATTGTTCAGAACCTTCACAATTCAGTTGCACTCTGCCATCTCTTTTCTGAAAGCCGTCATTTGCTTTTAAAATGGAGGCGATCGATGCAGCTCAGGAGTTAACACATGGAAAAAGACAGAAGAAGGATTAAAGGTCTTCGTGGTGAAACTTTAGCACGTTTTCCATCGTCACATCCTTGGACACCTGTCCATACATTGTAGAAAGCTGGCTGTGTGCTTGTTGGTCGGCAAAGTTATATAGACTAGGCAAAGCAGTCATCCCTTTTCCAATCTATTGAACAGTCCCTTTTTTAAGTGCTAGACATTGGTCCTTGCTGTTGGTCCATCATTCCAACTTCTTGTTTTAGATCTTATCTCGTCAACTTTTGGCCATGTTTTGAATTTAATTTACTGAAGAGGTTCATGGTCCCCAGAGGATGATGCCTCATGTTTTTGTTTTTTGTTGCCCCTACTGAGTCATAGTTTAGACTGGTACTCACAAAATATCAACGTTTAACTCGCAGATTGTCATTAAATCCAGTGTGCATTCGTGCTCATCAAAGTTCAAACTCTTTCTATTTCTGACACTTAAGCCTATGAACTCTTTTTGGCTACTAGCTATTGTCCAATCAGGCCAATGTTTCATTTACTTGCTCCTTGGATGATCCTATTTCCATTTTTTGGAAGTCATTCTTCACACTTTTACAATATGAGCTTTAAGCTGTCATTTGAAAACATTATGACATTCAAGAGTATGTGTTTCACTTGTATTTGATTGCTCATAGCGTTTAAACACTGCATTTAAAGTTGTTTCAATTTTGAGGGTGCAAGTAAAATGTTAAAGTGATGCCAGAAAACAATATTTCTGTCTGTGAAAAACTGTATAATTACTCCAAAAATATGAACATCGTGTCAATTAGACTGCCAGACGGCATAGACAGCTTTGTTTTTACCAAGCTCCTACGTCGCATTGTTTACGGGTGTCATGTTCTCGCAATAATTGATATATCTTATATACAAGATCAGTGCCACAGTATTGCCCTCATGCTATGTTTTTCTAGAAAAACCCCTGATCATTTGTATATGATCATTCGAATTAGCTCAAAATTAAATGGGCTCTTCCATGATTCATTCTACACCCTTCCACAAAGTTTCATAAACATAGTTTGTGTGGTTTTTGAGTAATCCTGCCAAACAAACAGGAACCAAAAAAATAAGCTCACTAGAGGTAAATATAAATCAATCAATATAAACTTTGCACACACGATATCTCTCAAATTAACAGACAGATTCCCATGAAATGTGTGCTGTACACATTCACTCTCCAAATGCGATACATTTCTCTTTACTTAAAATGAGAAAAAGTTCACTTGAGTTAGGAAATTCTAACAATCCTGATCCATCAAACTGATTTCTGTCTACATCATCCCAGAATAGCAAGGCAAAAACGCCTGTGTGGGTGACAGAAAAAAAGATCTCCTACCACACTCTACTTCACCACCTTCGCCTTCTCTGGCATGCATGTTTGATGAGGTGAGAGATATATAGCAGGTGGAGAGTGATTTCTGTCTGTGTGTGGGAGTGGAGTGTGTGTGTATTTGTGTGCTTATGTGTGCATATGTTGTTTGTAAGTGTTAATCCAGAGCTGGATCGGTCCTAGGTGTTTACTGATTAGGGTTTGGTGCAAAATGCCTCCTGAAGCAAAGTGCTAAAACTCAGGTATCTGTATCTTCGGCTACCATGACGCGTGTGATGGGAAAGTGTACACATCCCTGCATTGTGTCACAGCTGTCAGACATGTGAAGTGTTATCGCTGTGTTGAGCTGAAGTGTGCCTTCAGGGCAGGCAGCTGAACACTGTCAACACTTCATAGATCTTGACTCCACTAGTGAACCATATGTGAAGGTTCATGTCTGATTGTCGCCACAACCCCTTCTGAGACCCTTCAAGCCCTTGTGGAACTGTAACAGTATTTAAACCTGCAGAAATCAATAAAGTTGCTATGGTCTTTGACCTTTGAGGCCATTTAGTCAAAAATAACAACATGTCAATATGTTTGAATGTGGCTGCAACCAGCAGTGTACATCTTGCCTTGTTTTGTACGGCTGGATTCTTTTGTGGAAAAATAGAATTTTAGATCATTATATCAATAGCGGGCTACATTTATAAGATAAGATTGACGATCGGGTGACAATAAAATATATCATATACGTTTACAGAATTGAGCAAAATAGGTACAATTACACCATAAATCAACATTTCAACAATGTATACAGATACAACTATTATGGAGTAAACTATAGGAGTGAACAGTACAATATCCTTTTGGCCAGTTTACATAAACGTGGTTAATTTGTCTTTTGTACACTAATGTAAGGTTATAAGTTAGACTTAAACCAGTAGTGTATTTGCCTGAAAAAATAACCATTTGTGCCTGTATTTACACAATGTAATTGTATTTAAAACGATAAAAGTTCTAGTAAATGATAAAGTAGAATACACAACGAAATAAAAAGAAAATAGAAATAAATCAGACATTTCTTGGGAAATGTAAAGTCTTAAAATTAGTTTTAAGTTTATAGAAGACTGTTTAGCCTTTAATGCTTAAGTTTAATATATTAAATAACATTAAAGTGTACCACAGGTTGAAGCATTTCAAAAAAGTTAAAGTGGGATCTGAAACCAAATAACAAAAAAAGGATGAATAAAATTAAAGGATACAAAAATATATTATAGACTAGAGTAATATGCCAATATAATAGTATTTAGTTATATAGTAATGATTAGATATAATGTCTTGTGCCTTTTAACAAAACATAATACATTGTAGAATTTTATGTAGGCAGTGGGCAAAAAAATGCCTGAAACACTTTCTTATTGTGTATGTGTCTATTCACCCATGAGTGACACGTTGACGTTCTGATTGAGTGCCTTACAATGCACTACTAAACCGTTTTCTATTATTTCCCATATTGATCTGCCTCTGACGGTATACATGGCCACTAGATGGTGCTGTGTAGTGCAACTTGAGGCTGCATCCTTTGCTACCAGCCTGTGTTTGGATGGTTGGAGGGCAGGAACATGCATTCTGCTTCACTGTTGTTCTTTCCTCTGATTAAATAGAATTATGTCGTTTGATGTATTTCGAAGGGGCTAAGGTGGGTGAACCGAGAAAGACAATTTTGTTGAAATCCCCTCTCTTCTAAAACACAACCGCTGCAATCCAGAGGCAATCACTCGCTCTCTTAGACTGCCTACATGTTTCATCCTCGCTGTGTTGAAAAGCCAGTTTTCTCCTCACTGATAGACAAACAAAGCATCCTCCTTTTACAAAAGTGCCCTTGTTGCCTTGTTGATAAAGAAAGAAAACAATGCTGTGCCGTCATTTGATTTCAGTTATTATTGGGATGCTCTTTCGGTCTTGTCTCTCCATGCTGCATACCTTCTTCTCTCTGAGCTTTTGAGCAGACTTCTTTCATGCTCCTCAGCAGCAGTCAGAGCGATGGAGATAACAATTTAAATTAGGGAGGCTTGGGAGAGGAGAGGAACTGGGAATTTGACTGATAGGCTGTTCCAAAAGGGTGTCTGGGGTCAACGAACTTTGAAGATTCAACTTTTTATTTTAAACAAATGGCCATACTGTCTTCTTGCTATTATTTTGCGGTATTTCCTCCCCTGCCTCCATTCCCTTCCTCATCAAGGGCTCCATTGTATTACCCAGCATCCCTCTTAGTGCTTTTGTCTTGATGGGCTTCACACACGGGAACTCTGTGCTCCCATGTCCACTCGAGCCACACTTTGCCACATCGCTCTGGCGCCTATTGAAGAAAAAAACTGAACAAGAAAAAAAAAGGCGGGGTGAAAGTATGTTCGAGCATTGCAATTAGATGATCCGCTCACTGCTATTCTCAGTGATTCTATTGCCCCTAAATATTAACATGATAGTAGCCTTCCTCCTCTGCATCTCCTACCATATTATTACTGTAATTGCTTGTTTAAGTAGGCTATTGATTAGTGTTGTGAAACAGGGCATTATTTGGATATAATAATGTATTATTACATTTGGACTTTTACTCATACTGATAGTTTAGTCTATCCATTAAAGAGTTTTAACAAATGCTACGATACACTTGACACAACTTTGATTTTGACCCAAAGTGCAAAGAAAGCAGATGTAAAAAGTGGGAAACACATTTATAAATGTGTGCTCAGTTCCACAAAAATGCAAACGTAAGGGTAATGACCTTCATGCATAGCTTTATACATCTGATGAAAATAATCTATATGCATATTTAAGTCTTTGTACTTGGACAGAGATTGAGATTCAACTTTGAGTTTTATGCATTTCTTAGTCATTGAACAGATGGAGAAAAATTAAGGCTATTCAAATTTGATGTCAGATACCATGCTTGAATAGAGACATAGGTTACCTCCTATACAAAACATCAGTTATCATGTCAAGGTAAAAAATCCTTGGTCAAAAGGTATACATTGGAAAAAAAAATTGGCAAAAAAATCGACCCTATAATAAGTCGATTTTTACCAACCATAGCAAAATGATCCCTCTTTCATAAAAGTCAAGCAAGTTTTGACCCTTTTGATCTCTTTTCAATTCCTTGACATAGTCATCCATTTGAAGTGTAAGAAAATGGTGTCCATCATAGTACATCATGCATTCAGTTATCCCTTCAGGAGTGTAAGTGGATGCCTTCGACACTACATCATTTACTTACTGTGAGAATACCCGGGTCACTGACAACTGACGCGAGGCGACGACAGCTCTCCTAATTGTGGTCTGTCAGCACCAATTTGGCCCCGCCGTAACTTCATCGGAGGCGTTTCTGGACTGCTGCTGCCTGCCTATCGCAGCTTCACTTCGACCACCGTTTCAACTGCTTATCAATTTAACAATACAACATATGACTTAATACAAGACGACGGGGCTCATTGTCTCCGCCTTCTTCCCCTGACGAGTAGTAGCTCATCACTAATGGTGGAGCCGATCCAAGTGGAAGCACAAGGCACTGTTGGCCCACACGGCTTTGTCCTTTTGCCAGGAAACAATTTGTCGGGAGGCGTGACAGCTGCAGTCATCCAAAACACTGACACGGAGAATGACTGACTGCTCGTAGGTCACAGCGTCAGAAAGACTGAAGCAAAGCAGATGGACGGAGAGACAAAGGGGAATGGAGGGGCATGCAGAGAGGAGATACTTGGTTTCATCCTCTAACTAACCACCGTTACGCTTCTTAGTCACTGTCAGACGCAAATCATATCCTCGGAACAGTAATTGGCGGCCCTCTCGAGCGAGCTGTAACACCACGGGAAACTTGTGAGGAAGGATGTTGACAGTTGTAATTCGTTTCACGTACTGAAACGGGTTCTCCGTTTGAGTAACTGGGCCAGAGCCGCAACCAGTAATGAAGGTGTCACCAGCGTTGTGTTTTCATGTTGTGTCACCTTTGACCCTGACTGGGCTTTGTGAGTGGCACTCTCGATTACTGAGCGTCTGAGAAAGTGTAACCATTAATGCGTGACCTTTAAACATACTCACAGTTTTGCCCTTTACTGGTCCCTCATCTAGATATATGCAGACTTAGGACAGAATTTGGCAGCCAGCCCGTTTCTCGTATGCTATATAAAGCAACGTTCCAGCTCAAAGAAAACACATCCCTCAGTAAGCCAAAGATGTTTGCTGTGGTGGTCGCCTACAGAACACATTGGGCAGCATTTGTGAATGTTGTCCTATTTTCTGTCCGGGGTTTGATTTAAAGCTCCAAACCGAATAACATCCGTCAGCTGTCAGAGGGGTGGCAGAGAATAATTTCCAAATAACTGAGACTGATGAGTGCAGTGGATACAGAACTCATGAGGACATTTTAATACATTTTCACATATTTGGATGTGTGACTGGACAGAGGGTTTTCCACGAGTGAAAAACATCCTGCTATTACTATAAATCATCAAGGTCAGGCATGTGATAATAAACTGTATCAGGGCTGCAAAGCATTTAAATCAACAGGGACGTGATGCATGCAATGCACCATCTGAAATCAAGCACATCACTGCGCTGTCACGCCAGACTCTTTTGGACATATAGAAATGAAATATACAATTTGCATTGCCTTGACTAGCCCAGAGTTATCCACAAACCTAAGTGAGGAATTACAATATTGAATCTTAACGGTGCAGAGTTTTAGTTTTTTTTATTTAGACTTCAGTACATACTCCTATTTAGTGAGGCCTTTGGTTCAAGGCAGATTTGACTGCAAGGATACGTCTTTTCCAAAAGTTAACCCTTCTGCATTGCACTGTTCTGTACTTCAGCCAGAGGGAAGTAGGGTGAAGTTTTGATTGAGTAGGTGGGGGATATTCTGTTCTATTGACATTGCAATATGCCAATAACCTCATTGTTCACCTCTGAGGAATGGATGGGGGACACCAATTATCAAGGCAGCGATGTTGGTTATTCAGTACTTTGGCTAGGTTTGCAACGGATAACATGTTAAAGGAGAAGGTGGGAGGAATAATGTTCTAAATCAACTAAGGAAGAAATGGGGGTAACATAGAATCCTCTAAGCTTGTGGATGACTGATAGTAGTAGGTTGCTCCTTTTTTTTTCCCGTTGGAGGTTATTAATGTGTAGTTCAAAGCTAAGTCTATTGTCAAGTATCACTCGGAAGGATCTGTCAACTAATTGATCTGTTTGGTTATTAATGAGTATGGGGTAAAGGCATAGGTGATGAGGGACCAATAACTATTTTCTTTGTGTTGCTGACATTGAGGTGAAGATGGCTATCCTCTTGAGGAAGTGTGCAACCTGTTATGATTGTCCAAGCTTAGTTGTTGTTGGTGTGGAGTGTACAGGAGTGGGCTCAACATATAACCTTGTGGCCCTCCGGTGTAAATGGTGACTACAGAGGATGTGTCTGTACCATCCTGCGCACTTTTCAGTCTGTCACTTGTTTGTTGAGATGGTGTAGCTTTCATTAGATGCCTTTTGGTGTTGTTAAAAACTGAAGTCCATAATAATCTTAATTTCAGAAGAATCAAAAGAATCCTGACAAAGCTGCAAAAGGGATATAGTTGCTTGTGGAGGGGGTGGAGCATTAAGGCCACAGTGTCCCATGTGCCTCTCTTGGCCTTATAGGCAATTATGATACGATCCAGAAGTTCAGCTGAAGTTTCTCTAGGCACTTAATGATTACGGATCGTCCAGGGATTATAGTAGCAGTTTTCCAGAGGGTAGGTATTGTCGGAGTCTGGTAGGATTTGCAGAAGAAAGAATGAAGAATTGGTAAGAGTTTCCCTATAAGAAGCTCCCTTGTTGGGGATGCCACTATAGCCTCAGCGCCTAATCTGGTTTATATTGGCTTATCTGGGGGAGTACCTCCTCCTCTGTTAAAGGGGCCTTTACCATACCATACATTCAGCTGAGAGAGCCTGAGTAGCAAAGAGGGCACTAAGGTTTTATTTAGAAAATTAGGAATGGTTTTGTGCCCCTATCCCAGAATGACACACATAGATTAGATACAAAAATGTAATTAAGCTACTCCTTGAGTTGTATTTTAAACTTTCACTTATTGTATTGAGTCTGCTATACATGTTAACTCTTGACCAATGACTTAGTGATTGTGGTTAAGAATCTTACTCAAGCATGTGTAATGTTTGATGTTTCCTTTTATTTTCATTAGTTAATAACATCAAATATAAACGTCTTAATTATCTATTTATTTCTTGTGGTGTCTCAGATGTCACTGCCAGGGAACGGAAGATTAACAGTAGGAGCATAAAAACAGTGACGCAGCTATAGGTTTAATAAAGGTGTTGGTGTATTGCTTTGCCTCTGTGCCACAGAGACTCTTGTTTGGATTTTAATTGGCTCACCGACAGGTACATGCTGTACAGATTGGTGTGTGTTTTCCCTGTGACTTCCCTTAAGTGGCTGTTTGTGTGTTGCTGTGTGCAGCTCCGTGTGTGCATTTTCACGGTTCTTGTGAGCCCCTGCAGGCTTTAATGATGTTTGCAGAATGAACAGAATCTCGTGAAGCTTTTCCCAATCACATGCTCATTAAATACCCTATTTACAATGACACTGTCCCCTCACTTTATGAACCCTAACCATGGTCTTAGTTTTTATTGGCTATATTACGTGACATGGTCCTCCCACTGGAGTAGACCTCATCCTCAAACAAAACCAGCTATATTTTTGTTTGTGTCTAATCTGAGAATGTCATACAAATGTTAATTAAATGTTAATCAAACATCATAGGCACAGTAATGCCATCAGGGTTTGAACGTGATATATTTAGCTGATGCTTGGCCTGTTTTGGAGGTCATTCTTCCCTGAAGCCCCCTTTTTCCTTTTTCCCAATAAGAGGTTGGGGATAAGGCAAAGGAGGCTACATGCCGCAGAGACAATATTTCGCCCGCCTAATTAAAATGAATGTCAGCTATACCCCCAATGAGAAGTGCATCAATCTCCCCCTGCGATAGGCCCAGAGTGAGTCTTACCCTGTCAGTGCCTGCCTGCAGTGCTATCCTTCTCCAGACGGATGAATCTCGCTGGCAGACAGAGAGGCAGGGGCGATGATGTTTGCACATCTAATAGTTGCCATGTCAATGGCCACCTCAGACTGAGGCCCTGCTTCAAAATATAGAGGCGTTTCATCTCAGACTTGAATGTTTTCATTAAAAAAAGCAGTTGTATAAAGTGGTCAGTGGCAATTTGGAACCATTTGATATCCGAGCCGCCGTTGGACATTCATGTTTTGTTGCCTACTTTTCCACATGGCAAATTACATCTGAAACAACATCCAGTTGTTGGATGGAATAGGGTGAACAACTTATAATTTCTTAGGTCTGGTGGTAATGCCTCATGCTGTACTGTTAGAGACTCAACAAAAGCACTTCACTTAAACATTTCTGTATTTGTTCATCTGCCTGTGTTCTAAGTCATTAGAGTTCTGTCATTTGCCTGTTGGAAACGCAGCAGTCCTTTTTGCACTCCAGCATACACTTCATCCCGGGGAAATGGTGTGATTTAACAGTTTCATTTCAAATCTGAAGGCAATATGCTTCAACATTAAGTTTAGGACTTTAATATACAGTAGCTTGAACTTTTTATGTACAGGGATGTGTAAAACTTTCCACAGAAACTTGTCTTTCTTTTTATTGTTATCTGTCAGTATATATTGTGGTAAATGAGTGGATCGAAACCTGCTGAAGGGTAAATATGCTGCTTATTATATGAAAATGTCAAGATAAATTGCAAACCACATAAATACAGTCTTAAAGAACTGATATGTTATACAATGTACTCATGCAGTGCAGTTAAAACTATAATAGAGTTTGGTATGTATGGATAAGATATAATGTTGACAGAGAGAGTCGGTGCTCTACAATATGCACCTCATTTTGCATGTGCGCCATTTACTTTCAGAGAGTTATTTGTCATCTTTCACATTATCATTATCTTGAGGTGATTTAAATATTTATCTGGGAGGGTATGCATGATCTGCTGCTCTGATGAGGGATTCATAATCATGTCAGATATTACTGCTCTCTGTTAAATGCATCCCTGTCGTTTTAATTAAGGATGCTAATGATGCTGATTTCTGACCCAGTCTTTTATAATGTGAATGTCTGAAGGTGAACCTGTCTTTTAATTTATGGCACCTTGCTTCACACTGTGGCAACGCAGACAACAAGGGTCTAGACACGCTTTTTACAGTGTGAGACTGTAATGCTCAATACCCTGGTGCTACAATTTGTACTGCATTGTAGATAGGGAAAAAGGACTTTAGAAATACAGGAAGACACATTGATAAATTGGCTAATAAAATTGCAATAAGAAATGTATCCCAGATCTGTAACATCGGCTTTTAATTTGATGTATAGGCAAGAGAACTCTTTCTAGTCTTTAACTAATTTAATTATTCAAATGTTGATATCAGTGATAAAAAACATGATTTAAAGATTGTCATATAGATGAGGTTGTCATATAGTTTTCAAATCATAGACTTATAGTTTTATGTTATCAGCGTGACAGTAACATTTGACATCATAGTTGCTCATGATTTTGCCTGCAGGGAGCATGTTTAAAAAAAAAAAATAGGACCTAGAATGCTTCCTTAAGGAACACTGAATTCAATTTCACATATGTGACACAAAGACACATTATCTTTTTTACAAGCATGAGCAAAACCAGTAAAGCACTCTGCCAGAAGGACCTTCCCGTTACTAAAGTGGATTGACTGAAAATGCTAAGATTAGTTCTATTAATGCAGCACTCAAATCTAACAAAGGAGGACACCAACATTGTTGGTTTCGATAACCAGACTGGAATTGATCTAATGTTTTGTTAGTATTAAGATAATGGTAGTATTCAGAGACCTATTGCTTATTCTTGTTGTTTTGTGAGAGAGAAAATGAAAGTCCAGCATTTTGGTAGGAACAGGGTCTAATAAACATGTCAATGACTTTACTTTGTTGACAGTGATACCGATTTCATGATCTTTTGTCATACTAAAGGGTGTCATAGGTGAAGGCTCACCCATCGGTCCCTATGATGTGTTAATTACTTATGCAGTTTAATCATCATCGCCGCGTACAACCTGAGGTTTTATAATAAACGAGCATCCAGCTAGAGATAAAAAGTCCTCACATTCAAAGTAAATTGGCTTGAGCAGTGAACATGTCTTTCATGAACATCTCCTTGAAATTCTACCATAAATGAAAGCTAGATCTGAGACAGAGCGCAATTCTTTCCAAGCCCTATTTGGCCTTGGCAAGTTGGATAGAGCACAGAAGCCTGCTGGGTTCATTTGGATGACTTGTGCACATGGATGAAATGTGAGTGCTCTTAAGTCAATGATCTCTTGGTGCATGTACCCTCACTTCCTCCAGGGCGTCTCATTGCGAAGAATAAGTAGCGGGAGCTGTGGGCCGGTGCCTGTCACAGGGTCTTGGCTGAAATAATGACTTGAACAGCCCAACAGACTGAGGTAATAGTAATAACTGTCAGACTCCGTCTCCCATCAGTGCTCACATCCCCTTAATTTAGGATTAACTCCTGCTGCACTGTTCAGTCGCTGATAACCCTGCCATTTTCTATGAGTTTCTCAAAAACTGGGTTCCTGTAAACTGTTTTATCTAATTTTATCACAAACTTGGGACTTGACATAACAGGTTTAGTTTTTATTTATATAAAAGAGGCCTTTTTTCTATCTTTTTGAGTTAGTGAGTGGCACAGACTTTGACTTGTTTCTCTGCTTCCAGTTCTTCTTGTCTGCCGGGAAAAAGGGTTTCAGCTGTCTTTGAAGTGCAAACTCGCCGTCTGTCACCTTTTAATAATTTTACCTTTTTTCCCCCTCTTCACGGTGTCCCCAAAAGTTTGATGATTCCTTTTCTTGCTCTAGGTTACAGACATGATATCTTTTGCTTCCACCTTGTAGTCTTGAAACGGAGGCAATTGTTTTGATTTGTCTTGAGATGCTGCACCATTATACATTTTACTCTTCTAAACAAGGTTGATGGATTCTTCCCTTAGAAACACTTTGCCAGTTGGAGCAATTATGTGTTGCCGTGACATCTCCTGTTATTGTTTTCAGAACAACTTTATGAAAAAGTTTGCTGCTACGTTGTTTTTGCCTTAAGCTACTGCTTCAATTTTTTCTCCCAAGTGCACTGTTGAAACTCGGTTGTGCCGAGTGAAAATGAATGACTCTTAGTTTAAATATAGCCTTTATACACTTAAATCAACAGTGTAATCACACTTTGGCGAAATGGGCTATTGATCATCCTGCCTTGTCCGACATAATGATCAGTGCCACAGCAAGCAGTTCTAAAGGAAACTTTTAATTCAAACTGCAAATTCCCTGATTAATTCAAATGTTTCCTGACCATAAAAAAAAAACAGTGCAAGTGGGAGAATTCATACTCTATTTCCACTGGAATATAATGCCATTGATTTGATGTCTCTTTGCTGTCACCACCAGGCTTTTGCAATTGATTAACACTCACTGAGTTACTGTGGTGCCCCGAATGCGTCGATGTGTCTGACCCTCCAGGCAACTTTCTTCTCACTGGAGGCCTTCAACATATGCATACATCTGTTAACTACCTCCCACAGCACTGGGTCCTTTCCCACAATTCCATTAAAACCGCCTACACTCGCATGTGGCTGTAACACTGATCTCCTCTGTCATATAATCAAGAAACGGCATATTGCTATTCTTAAGCTTGCAAATGTTGTGGACTGTTTGTGTACAAGGATTACATGCATAATGTGAATCCTCTGCCATGCTTTCAATCAAGCTATTATCCCTGTTTGTTTACGCAAAACCATAACTTAAGATTCTCTTTGAGATTCATGCAATCCTATTGTTCGCCAGCCTTAGCTGTCAGCGCTTCATGCAGTTCATATGTAGATCACACCGTTTCCAAAGCACTTTAAAAACCACTGCACTGAAACCGTGAATATGATTGATGTCTCCACCAGCTTTACGCCTAAAAGGGAATCCTTACTCAGTGCTGTAAATGTTTTAATACCATTCTTGTGATCGCAGATACTTTTTTTGAAATGTTCCTTTTAGACCATTAATCAGTTATTTCATAGATGTTCTCTTCACATTGGAAGATTTATAGTTGTGGGAACTTTTGATGGTTGTTTTTCTTTTCCTTTAGATTCTCACTTGCAATGTTCAACATAGAGCCATTCTCAGTTTCCCATGATTGGAGGACTGAAAGTGTGTGATAAGCGTTGAGTGTGGGACAGATAAAAGCTCTTTCCTAGGCCGTAGGCGTCCCTGTGGAAGAGGCCCTTGATTGCTCCTTTGTCTTTCTCATTCTCTCATTCTCTCCGCTGGCACCACTGCTCCCGAATCATCCCTGCAACCAAATATATTCATTGAATAATACAAGGAGTGAGTGTTGGGTCATGTGCTAGAAACTCATCTTGCTCCTTCCCTCGTGTTCCGTGGGAGCACAGACATGTTAGAGACAAAGAAAAAAGCAGAAGAAACCCATCAGATAAATTGTCTCACAATCTTTTATCGGCTACTCCCTGTGCCATAAAATGATCTTTCTCTTCTTGGATCATTTTTACAAAATCATCACTTTGAAAATAGACTTGTTTATTGAATGTTTCCCATAGAGAATGTTATTAATTCAACCCCATGAGATGGAAAAACAGACAATGCCTCAAGGGGGGAAATTATGCTGCTATCTGTTTTATGGCTGCCATATATTTCTGGAGTTGGAATTCTAATAAATAGCTGTTAATGTCTCTGCTACTTCGGGGTCAAATTATAGTCGGAAACCAACGGGATGGACTTGCACCAACAATACTGTTTATTGTGTTTTTAGCCGTGGCAAAAAATAAATGGACAATGGCATGCTAAATACATTCTACATTTCATCTGTTCTTTTGTATATGAAGAAAAGCACATTTTGTAGTTGTCTACTTTAAAAAGGGAGGCTGAGATGTCATTAACCTTTATACCTTCAGCAATGTTAGTCCCTTCTGAAGTGTACTTTAGTTGTGTGCAAATGTCAGCTCAATTAACTCAATTAAATCTGAACACTTTGGGCTTCGTTAGAAAGCTAACTAGACCGCACGGTTACTTTGCATAATAATCTGACATTTTGAAAAGGCCGTTATCAGAAAAACAGACAGCATTGGTTGTTTGTTTAAAAGCCTCAAATGGGCTTCTTTTGTTTAACTGGCAAGGACTTCTTCTGGCCGTGTGAATAATACCTGTTATTTTTTAGAAGAAGTAAAGGCAGAAGTAGCCTGACATAAGTTGATGGCAGCACCACTTTATTTGTAGGACTTATAAAAGGGAACATTAAAATAAGTTATCAATCAAAAATTCAAAACACCTTTATTTATACCTTCCATGGCTGAAAATAATCTATGAGAAGAAAAACATTGTATTTTGCTAGGCCCTTACTCGAAGTATACTTGTGACTTAACAACAAATACGTAACATAAGACAAAACTAATCAATAGCCATACACAACAATATTTCACAATAAACAAGGTAACAGATTATTTCCCACTTCATATAGATTTATTATTCTGCTTTATATATGTTCCTGAACTGAGAAATACTCATACAACCCTTTAAACCAATCTATAGAGAATTCCACATTCTGACTCCAAACAATGATATACATATCTGCTTTTAAGTAGTCCATGCATACTGAGGCTTTAAATGAAATGTCCATTTATAGTCATTATCCTCCAAACAAAAAAGGATACTGTCTATAATTTAATTAGATACTTAAGATCCAATAGTTCTGGCTTATAAACAACCTGTTTGTTTGTTCTCATAAAACCACTAAATTAATAATCTTAACTCTTTTCTGTAATATAGACTACTATTTATACTGCTCATATGCGTGCCTCAGGCTTTCAAACAGAAGGTAAAACACAGCAAAACAAGTGAAGATTAGAACATTTTCTTTTTGTGGTAATTAAAACAGTTTCGTTTTCACATGTGCTTTAGGAGACTTCCATGTCTGTTTGTCATCCATTATCACACCAAAACATCAAAATCAGACACTATTTCACCGCTGCCATCCTATACCTTGACAGACCGTACATCACTCAATCGCAAGGCCATTTCTTACAGTATACAAACCTCAGCTGTACCCGAAATTCCATATTTTTTCATATTTATCAACATAAGAAACATGTTGCAATGCTAGTACCTTAAAAGTATCATCACCAGCAATAAAGTACTTCACGTGACAACATTTTCTACTTTTCTCGATACCCATTATGTGAATGAAATTATTTTACCACAGAAATGTTTTGAAAGGGCTTACATTTTTTAAAAGAAGAAGAAGATGAACCTTTATTTTATCCCAGAGGGGAAATTAAGGTGTAGGTCAAGGCCAAGTCCCTACAGACTGAGCCACTGACGCCCACAAAAGATTGTTTATACCACACTGACTGCATACCTTGTAACCACTGCAGTAGTGGGCCAATGACAAGGCCCATACAATTGCGATGATCAGCTGCAAGAAATACAAATAGTCTTTTTTTTTTATTCTAGACCATGGTAAAAAGGATAAAATGCAAGTAATGTTAACTAGAGAAGATTCATTACCATTGGTACTGGGTTACTCCCGGCAATATATTTTATGATATAGGGTTCCGATGCCCAGCCTTACTGTTATACCCCTCTGTCTTTAGCCTATTCCCAGTTCGCTCAATTCCATCAAATAAAGGTGAAAATGCTCGCTTGTGATTAGATGGGGCTGTTTCATTGCTTAAGGAAGTTGCATTTCATGCTCCAACTGCACTTAAAGATCTCTGTTGGGACAATCTGCTTTAAGACTACTGAAGGCAGTTCCTATTGTCCATAATACCACCCTATGGACCCTGCATGGCATTTAGAATACAGATGATGTTTATATCAACGAAGAACTATTGTATTGGATTGTGGTATTGCACAATAAAAAACAAAGTGCTCGGGGAATTGCAAGCATTGAGCGAACCATTAAATACTATGTCTTGAAACGCTGTGGACTACCGGGCGTGTTGTGTATTCTATACTGTCCCACATGTGATTGATTACAATTGTCTGAAGCACACCAGTTTATTATTCGATTCAGCAAAGCCCCCCAGTCCCATGAGGAAGTTCTTCCTTGGAAAACTGGAGTAGATGTGCAATGGGAATGATCTTCAATCATGTTTAAACACAATTAACTGCTTTTAAACTGTACATATGACCTACAAAGTAAGCCCCTAATGCTTTGACCATATAGACTTGTCAGTAGTGACGATATACAAACCCTCTGCACTACATTAGTTTCAAAGCTCTGTGATAAATGTTCACATTGCTTTCCAAAATAATTCACATGATTTATTGAGTACATAGAAATGTAGTTACAGTAATAACGCAAAGGCTGTATATGAGTTTTTAAAGTTGCACCCCAGTGATATAGAAATTATTTGCACTTTAACCTTAAATATATCTGAATGAACCCTATACATGCAATAGTTAGGGAATGATGTACTTAATGAAGGTTTTTCGTCATACTGCAAGCTGCTGCTGTGCCATGCTGTGCCATGCTGTACAACTGTCATCAGAAACCCCGATGCTGCATGGTGCCACACGTGTTCCTATAATGGGGGATGGTATTGAAATAGTACCATTGGGTATTATTGGAAAACTTAACCTACTGCATCTTTTGAATATCAGATGTTCCCTTTTCGTAAGCTTGAAAAAGAAAAAGACAAGTCAAGACGCCAATTTAAACATCTTTTCAAACCCACCTTCAGAGTACTAACTTTTCCACTGATGATCCATACGTCCACTATGTTCAAAATGTGCAAATGCGCATTGTTAAGGTTCCTGGTACACGGAGGGTGCCACTGACCCAACATCAGACTCATGCCAACATATACATGCATCAATTTAACTATCAGAGCTCTAATGCTGCGTTCACACCGGACGTGATGCGAATTTTGGGGGCGGCGCCATTACATGTAAAGTCAATGCAGAGATGCGGACAGACGCGAATTCGCTCCGACGGCGCGCATGAAGCGGTGGACGCGGCGCGAATCACGCGATTGAGGAGATTGAAGGGGGTCGCGTCAAATGCGAGAGTTCAATTTTTTCAACTCGAGCGTCAAAATCACGTGACGCGTTCTCGCGAAAGCCAATCAGCGTTGGGATTCCCTCTGACGTCCTGCTGTTGATCAGTTGTAATGCTGCGTTCACACCGGACACGATGCGAATATTCGCATCGCTCCAATCGCTCAAGTTTCACCGCGGCTTGCAGTTTGTTTTATCGCGTCATTCAAAACAGACATACCGTTGACGCGCCGTTGACGGACAGTTGAGGTTGTTTACACTTCCATGCAAGATCTTTTTGGTTATTTCTGTCCTTGACTATGGAGGATATAACAACTATTGCTGCTTTGTACCTTCTGTGGAAGTCCTACAAACGTAGCAACAAACGCCGTCATGTCTGGGTTCTTATTCTCCTCCAAGCCAGCTCCTTTTTGTTGTGGTCCCGGTAGATATACGACATTGTATCGTAAATCTCCGGGAACCCACTTTCAGCCACAATGATCATCTCTTCCATCTTTACAACTGATCAACAGCAGGACGTCAGAGGGAATCCCAACGCTGATTGGCTTTCGCGAGAACGCGTAACGTGAAAAAATTTAACTCTCGCATTTGACGCGGCCCCCTTCAATCTCCTCAATTGCGTGATTCGCGCCGCGTCCACCGCTTCATGCGCGCCGTCGGAGCGAATTCGCGTCTGTCCGCATCTCTGCATTGACTTTACATGTAATCGCGCCGCCCCCAAAATTCGCATCGCGTCCGGTGTGAACGCAGCATAAAGATGGAAGAGATGATCGTTGTGGCTGTGAGTGGGTTCCCGGAGATTTACGATACAATGTCGTATATCTACCGGGACCACAACAAAAAGGAGCTGGCTTGGAGGAGAATAAGAACCCAGACACGACGGCGTTTGTTGCTACGTTTGTAGGACTTCCACAGAAGGTATAAAGCGGCAATAGTTGTTATATCCTCCATAGTCAAGGACAGAAATAACCAAAACGATCTTGCATGGAAGTGTAAACAACCTCAACTGTCCGTCAACGGCGCGGCGCGTCAACGGTATGTCTGTTTTGAATGACGCGATAAAACAAACTGCCAGCCGCGGTGAAACTGCAAGCCGCGGTGAAACTTGAGCAATTGGAGCGATGCGAATATTCGCATCGCGTCCGGTGTGAACACAGCATTAGTGCTGCTCTGTTGGTTGGACCAGTATTTTTATGGCACACTGCTTGCAAGACTGAAAGCAATTACTAATTAAAAGCCATTGTGAGATTGAAACATATCACTGCATATACTGTATGTGTTTGCAGTGGTGCACATGTGAATGCAGCCAATTTGTCAATCATTACTGGAGATCTTTCTAACGACCAAATTTAATAATGTTGTTACAGCAATATCCTAAAAATGTGCCTTAAAGGTAAAGCTAATAAAGCTAACAATACCTAGCTAATATTATAGGTTTATGTCACACAGTTTGATCCATTCCTCACCTTTTAATGTTTGGAAAGGCAATAAAAAAGATTCCACCAATAAACCCAGGCTCACTACAGCCCCATGAAGGAGGAATCCAAAGCTTGTCAGACCTGTGGCCTTCTAATACAGCTGCTATTATTAAACAATCACTCTTTGTGGGGGGGGGGAATCATTAAGAGGTCAGTTGTGAAATGGAAAAAAGCTGAACAATAACAAGACTAAAAGTACAAAGTGGAATTTTAAAGCTTTTAATAATAATTGTTGTGATAACTATAAAACATGGAAATTGGAGAATGTAATGATAATGTATATATTTTTTATTTAGAGTTTAATAATGCATAAACCATTTCTAATGTTCTTCTATACTAAAATAATTGATGTATAATTTGCCTTAAACTTGAAAATGGAATTATTCTAGTAGCACACTCCAGGAACTACATTGTGAATTCTTATTTTTTTTATTATGTTATTTAAGTTTTGTTGATCTGTACAGACAGTAGAGCCCCCTTTTACAAATTTATAATTTGCGAATTGGGCTATATAAATAACAAGTCAATTTGATTTGTTGACATGAAATGTTGTGACCAAATTGTGATTTTGCAGTATTTTTTTTTTTTAACATGCTTGTGGTGGCACTATGGTTGTCTTGTCTTATTACTGTTCGCATTTAAATCATGCACATTAAATAAATATTCTCTTGAATCCTTATTCCATACCACTAATGACAGCAAACATATTCTGCTAAGAGTTTTATATAGCTTTGAACATTATTATATTGCCCTGTGGAGTTACGAAAAGGTTATTCAACGGTTTTTCCTTATATAAACACAGTAATTATCTCATCAGTGTCTAAATGTCCTCTAATTATGATCTTGTGTCTGGTTTTGGTCACACAGCTGTCTGCCACCTCCACATCCCGAGCGGCCTTCTTGCAGTGCGTTCGTTGGGGGATCTGGTTCCCCTTCCAGGAGCCGGCTGACTGGAAAGGGGAAGAAATACAGATTGTTCTGCGAGGAGGTGCAAAACCAAACCCTCACGGAGTCATGGTCTACAGCACAGAGATGTCTGCCAAAACCCAGAGTCCTGTCACCCTCTCGCCTCCAGGCAGTGCTCAGGTAACACCATCGCAGCGGAGGCATGTCTCTGTCAAAAAAAGCTTAAATTAAAAATGTGTTACGAGTGTTACGACACAGTGTTGTTGAGAGCACTCACATAGAAGTTTCTCTAAAGACAAACAAATTCACATGATTGATCATTCTACTTTCTTTGACATTATGTGGTAATTTACACTAGGATATGTTGTCTATATCGACCAAGAAAAAAGAAAAAGGAAAACAATCTTGCTGTATGTACTTGAGCTTGTTTAAAGCTAAGCTGAGTTTTTATCTTCAAAGTTGATTTCACTTATTGTAAGTTGCTTTTGATAAAATCAGCTAAATTAAATAAAAAAATAGATGTAACATTCAAGATGACATCACCTTGCATTGTTAATAATCATCACAGTTTACAGCACACTCCTGAAAGTCAAACATTTCAAAGGGTGCAAAAGTCATCACCGTGTGATGACTTCACCTTTCGCACCTCAGCTGTGACTTTCACACAGATATTTTAATATATATATTAATATAATAACTCCACGACACCACCTCCTTATCTGCTGCTAGATCATCCATTCCAGTTGTGTGCGTCCCTCCATATCTGTTTTCCGACAGTTTTTTTATATCACTGAAATGTGTGAAACGTTCTCCTCTCAAGGAGGGGAAGGATACCATAACGTTTCGGCTGTCGTCCAGTCTGGAGAGGAATGCCTCCAGCCCAAAGGCATCACTGAGGACAAAGCAGGAGGAAGTGTCACGTCAGAGAAGATCACCTTCATCACCTTTGAGGGGTAAATATCATCATGTAATCCATAATGACTTTTTAAGCACATACATTCATTTCTTGGAAAGGCTAATTTTCCCTCCAAGAATAAGGTGAGCTGCTCTTTACTGCTTAAAAACAACCCTAATTTCTTTTTCTAACTCTTGTTTATTGGACCAGAAAGAACGTGGTCCACTTCTGCAAATTGTTTTGTGCAACAACACCCAGGTGTAATCAGGCGAAGTTCTGAGCAACAACCCAGCCCGTCCTCTGCAGTGTTTATCTCAAATGCAGCACCTGCTCTCTGCATGATTAGCACGTTTCATGATTGGGGTCTGAGGGGAATAAAGGGATAGACTCAAAGTGCTAGGAGAGGACTTTAGCAGTCCAATAGGACCTCTTGATCTTGAACGAGACTTATTTTGCCTCTTCGTGCTAATGTCTCGTCTAAGGGTACAACTTTAACTTGAACATAGACAACAACTAACACATTCGTTTTTACTTTAAATACTGGTGTAATTAAACATCTAAAAGTACAGATAGCAATAATGTTTGTATTTTCAGTGATAGCATGTCAGTGATAGCATGTGAACAAATACATTTTGGATGGAGCAAAGAACAGATGTTATCGATGAGATATATATCGAAGTTGTCGTTTTATTTCCCACTCTATCCCTCTCCAATGTTTTTGAATGTCCATTCATTTAGTTCAAACCTGGTGTTTCTGCACAGTTCTAGCAGTCACTACATTGTGCACATTTGGGACAGTAAGAAAGGTACACTACTTATTACTGCAAGAGCAGCTGGTGGTAAGGACCTCAGACAACTTCAATTTAAAACAGGCTATAGGGACAAGTGCCATCAGTTTGAGGCTTGATTGAATAACATTAATTCAAAAATAAATCATACTATCAAAATACTACAACGAATGAAAATAAGCTTTACATATGGAGACAAGTTCCATAACTTGTCTCACAGCGAATGAGATGATGACTGTTTATCCATACAAGTGACATACTGTAATTGCAGCAGAACAGCTTCAGTGTTCATTTGAAAACTTTTCACCAACATCACACACCTGCCACATGTCTCACCAAATCCATTGCAGGGATTTAAGAAAATAAACCAAGTCCCAGTTTTTATTTCTTCAGATGCTGTATGCTGCTGAATTTTCCTAGCAGAGTGATTTATATTCCGCCGCTCCCAATTAGGCATGACTGTTCCACGATATCCCTCCAAAAATAACTCATGAACCCCGAGCTTTAAAGAGGCCTCCCGCTGATACAAAGTTCTGGTTAAATATTCCACTTCCCCCTCACAGCCAGATATAAATGACGAGCCACTGTCTGCATCTCTTACTGAAGCCCTAACTGCTGCTCCGCCCTAACTCCCTTACTCCGTCAGGGAGTTGATTCAAAGTGTAGTAAACACAACACACAGCCACTCAATCCCAGTGACAGCAGAAAGAACTTGAGTGGACCCCGGTTGTATTCTCGATGATTTCCCCTCTAATGATGCTGTTAACTTATATTAGGAAAGAACAATAGCGTTGATCAGGGCCTACTTCATGGATGTGTAGAGAAAGCTTTTGCCATCGTCTAATAATGACTTTTAAATCAGTCGCTAAGTGTCCTCAGAGATTCGCCCAAGAAGCCTGAATAACTTTGGTCAAAAATGATATGATGAATCTCTGTCATTCCTTCATTTCAGCGCCTTTACCATCCTCTACTTTGTTTTGCAGCACATGGCAGTAGGTGTGCTGCTTTTCATCGCAGATAGCTCAGTTAGACCAATAACACATTCATAGCTAGAATAAAATATGTAATTCTTGCCTTTGATGTTTGTTTACTTACTCCTATTGAACGCTATCTGCGCCTCACATTGAACCAGATATTGGATAGAAAAAACAAGCCACTTGTTACCTCTTGTAAACCCTAACCCTCACACTCTGATGAATACATTATAGCCAATACATTATCAGTAGATATTGCAAAGCCAGATTGCTTTCATTTACCTAGCAAATGTAGCCTAGGTGGCAGTAAAGTTGGGTTGTGATCGGCCAATAAACCCAGATACGATGTAGAACGAGCACAGTGCACTGACTATAGATCCAAACATGTTTTTACTGGTTTGGACTTTCTTCACAGTTTCTGAGGATGACATCACAATTGCAAATTGCCATATGCTTTTTGGTATACATTACTAGAAAAAATACTTTTGAAGCATTATTGATGATGTTAACAATAATAGTGCTAGTTCAACTTGCTATCAGAGCTATCCAATATGTAATCCTCTATCTTTGCATACTACATTGAAGCATTTCTTACCCTCTGGTGTGCTCAAAGTTCAGCTTATTTTCTTCCTAAAATATAAAACATGTGAAATAGTTTGAATGAATAATTGTTTCTTACTGAAAAAAGTTTATAAATTCATATCATGCATTGTTAGTGTAAACTGAAAAAGCACAACTCTCAGACCAGGCCGGTAAAATAAATGTTTTACTTAAGGTCAGGAGGCGAAACAAGGCAGGCAGGTGGTATAATGCAATCTTATCCAATAGGGGATCAGGATGGAGAGTAGGAGATAAAAAGGCACACCGGGGGTCATAACAGGTCAAACTCAGCCAGGCAAATGTCTGTAAATCAGAAAGGCACACGATAATCTGGCAGGAATTAACCATAGACTGTATACAAATTGAAGAGGCCACTGCAACATCCTCCATACATTTGTGGACTGCAGTTTTGAAGACCCACAGTGATGGCCAATCCATCTTTGTTTTTTGGAACTAGGGGTGTGAAGAAGTGAGAGGGTGGAGAAAAGTAAAAATGAACACAATGCAAGACATTTTTCGGCAACGAAAATGTGAGAACTCCCTTTAAAAGGGTTAAAGTTCTAAGACAACAACCAAGACGGCCAGTCAATCACAAGGTAGCCTAATGGTGTAAAGCATTCCCTGCTTTACTGTCTATTTCACTCTTAATTCATAAAATATACATCTTACTGTTTTAAAGAAGACTTAATAATATTGTATAAGACAATAAACTAAGGAAAATTGTTTGTGCGGTATTTTATCAAATAAGAAGTTGGGACATTTTCTCATAGACTTCTACAAAATCTGACTCCTTTTCGTAAACCAGTGGAGTCGCTCTCAGCTGGCTTTTTAAAAAAATATTGCAGATTTAAACTGTTACATTTGCTGGGTTCCAGTATGGTATTGGGCAGATGAAAAAGGTGGGACCAGTGGGCAGGTCCAGTGATGTGGAATGGCGGGAATGCGGAATGCGACAGTAGATTTACTTCATTGCAGGGGGGAAAGCAGACAAGGCAAGTGTGAAACCTCCAAGTTATTTATGATCTTTCATGAATAACTTTGAGGATGGAAATTCTCATCCAGTTCATACATTTTCCTTAATGCATAATTTAGCTGCAGAAACCCTGGTTGTTTGCATGACCATCAGACATCAGAGGGCTAAAATATAGAGGGGATCATGCTGTTTTGACACATATTCTCATTAATGAGTTTTAATGATGCATCATATTTACATATTTAAATGTATACTTCCTCAATCTCTGCCATGCATATACCAAAAATACATCTCACGTACATCTGCTAGTTGGCTCATCTGTCAAAAAAGTCCTCTCATTGATCACAAATAAACAGCCAGTACATGTCAGTCCAGCTAATGAGGTGAAACCCATTTACCACAGGCGAGACATAAGAACAGGAAACAGAAAGGCCCTTAAAAACAAAATGGCCGCGGGGGAAGGAGATGCCAGAGCACATTTGTGACAGAGAGCCAGTTTTGCTCCGTCTCCACTCTGTGTGCATGTAGTCTGAACAGATGGGAGCTACAGTAAGACACCCCGGGCAACTGAAGCAATTTCCAAAAGGCCAGTCAAGCCCAGCGCAGAGACTGCGAAAGAGTGGGAGAGGAGGACAAAGAGATGCTGGAAAGCCTTTCATTTGAGCATTACCATGGCTAGTACTAACCACAAAAAAAACCTCAGGAAACCATTGTTAGACTTTAAACTCAGTGTGACATCTGAATATGCCTCTTGATCTGTATGAAATTGGAAAAGATTTGTCAGCGATAAGTAGTTTTGGTACCCCGGTGTTCAGTGGAGTTATTTGCTGAAGTTATGCACGACACATTGTCACAGTACATTCATTTACTTTATACCTCGGAGTGCTACCTGACTGAAAATCCAATCAGCAAGAAAGCAATCAGCAATGACATTTAACTGTCAACTCTCATTCCCCCCCTCACAAGCGGATATTTCATTAAAATGTCTAACCGCACTTACAATTAGAAGTGCTTCCATCTACACAGGGCAATCGAAAGACATTAAAATGACTTTAATTGAGCTTGTTAAACATTGTACTGGAGTTATTTGCATACATATACAGATAAAGACATTGAGAATAAAAGGGATGACAATGACACTTAGCTTACACCTACAAGGTGAATATATAGTTGTCCTAATCTTCTTTTATTTTGTGTTTTTCAGGTCAAAGAAATATTCCGCCAGCTTCTCCTCCAGATTCTCCTCAAGGCCCCGGGGTAAGACACCTTGTGACCTACTCAACTTAAATAAGTAACTCTGGTACTATGACAAAATAGGACTTTAACTAAAGTTCAAACATTCTCAGTGAAAGCTTGAAGCATTTTAGAAGCCTTTGTACTAATTTCTCAACACCTTTCAGTTTTAAATCCTGCTATCAAGGAGTCCACACAGAATCACTTTTGCTAATCATCGGTCATTTAAAGCTGCATTTAGGGATTTTCTTGTTGCCACAGCGGGACAAGCGGAAAATACAACATCCGACATATTAGCTTCATTAACAGTCTATTTAAGTAGCAGACAAAAGATTAACATAACTAAGGATTTTTCACACAAAAAAACCTCAACTATGCTTTGTTTTTGTTTTTTCTGAATAGCTGCTGCTAAAAGTCTGACTATAGTCTAACGCTGGTCACTAATTTAGTTTTTCTGACGTTTTAAGGTGGGCAAATAGTATCCAATGCTTTGTTCTACTGTTGTTGCTGAAAACAGTAAAAACTGTCAATTACACTATTGCCTTATAAACATTGACTATTTGTATTATTACTTCCTGCTAGTTAATGTACTTTAAAACACTACTAAGTTTTTGAGCATAATTGTTTACTTTTTTATTTGATTTTTAACTTACTTTTTACAATAAGGACTACTTGTTTTTCACTTTCTTTTCATCTGCACTGTCCTTTTTCTGTTGTTACATTCTAATTTCACCGCTGTGAGAGGAATAAATTATATCTCATTCTGAACTTCACTGACATAACAGTATTGATTAGTAAAGCTTTAACCAGTTAAGCCCCATGCCCCCGGTACCGGGGGCAAAACGCAACATCTTGCAAGAAACAGCGTCTGAGGGCTTCTTAACATTTAACAAACTATGATTGTGTCATACCCACTTAACGGGAAGAAACTCAGCTATCAGACAATATTAACCATTTTTAGCTAAACGAAACACAAGGATAAATCAAATCAAATCAAATCAAGGTTTATTTATAAAGCACATTTAAAAGCGATTTTTGGTCGAGCCAAAGTGCTGTACATGTAATAAAAACACATTACTACAATCACAATAAAAGACAATAAATTACAACAGATATATAAATAACACAGGGAAATGTCAGGTGTCATACTCCGCTCTGACTAGAAGGCCAGGGAGAAGAAGTGTTTTAGTGTAGATTTAAAAACCCCAGGGTCTGGGCCGACCTCACATGGAGGGGCAGAGTGTTCCAGAGCCTGGGACCAGCTGCTGCGAAGGCTCGGTGACCTCGGGTTTTGAGCCTGGTCTTGGGCACTACCAGCAGAAGCTGGTCAGCAGACCTTAAAGCTCTGGCTGGGGTATAGCGCTGGAGGAGTTCTGCTATATAGGCCGGAGCCAGCCCATTTAGGGCTTTGAAAACAAATAAAAGGATTTTAAAATCAATTCGGAACCGAATTGGAAGCCAGTGTAGTGAGGCCAGAATTGGGGTGATGTGGTCACGCTTTTTGTGGCCAGTCAGAAGACGTGCAGCTGCGTTCTGCACTAGCTGCAGGCGTCTAATTGAGGCCTGGTCCATACCCACATACAGAGCGTTGCAGTAATCCAGTCTTGAGGTTACAAAGGCGTTAATGACCCTTTCTAGGTCTTTAAAAGATAAATACGACTTGGTTTTGGCCAATAGTCTTATTTTAAAAAAGCAGGATTTGACTACGGTGCTGACCTGCTTATCAAATGTAAAAGTGCTACTGAAGGTCACTCCAAGGTTCATGACAGAGGGGAGGACGTTTCAGAGAGAGCCCAGAACATCAACCGGGAGGCGGAGGCTGGGGTCCAAAAAAGATGACCTCAGTCTTGCTCTCGTTGAGGTTGAGGAATTTTGGCTCAGCCAGGATTTGATCTCTTAAGCAGTCCATCAACTGCTGTAGTGAGTGTGTGACACTTGCTTCGAGAGGCAGATAGATCTGTACATCGTCGGCGTAGCAGTGGAAGGGAATTGTGTTTAGTGAGAATTGAACCTAGGGGCAGTATGTACAGTAAAAAGAGGATGGGGCCCAGGATAGAGCCTTGGGGAACCCCACAGGTAAGAGGGGCTTTGGCAGAGGAGAAGGCACCTAGCTGCACTGAGAAGCTACGGTCTGTCAGGTAGGACCTGAACCATGCAAGGCAGAGCCTGTGATGCCTGCGGACTGTTCAAGCCGTGACAACAGGATGCTATGGTCCACAGTGTCAAAGGCGCTGTCAGGTCTAACAGCACCAGGACAGCTGGGCTACCTGAGTCGGCGGCTAGGAGCAGATCATTAAAAACTCTTAAAAGGGCTGTTTCAGTACTGTGCATAGGTTTGAAGCCAGACTGAAACTTTTCATGGATGCCATGCGTGGTTAAGAACGACTGTAGCTGGACATAGACTACTCGCTCCAGGGCTTTAGATAAAAAAGGTAGCTGGGAGATGGGCCTAAAATTTGCGAGAATGGAGGGGTCGAGATTTTTCTTTTTAAGTAGTGGCTTGACCACGGCATGTTTGAAGGCAGCTGGGACACATCCTGAGCTAAGAGAGGTGTTTATAAGTAATAAAATACTTGCTCCAACTGATTCGAAAACTCTCTGAGAAGGCGAGAGGGAATGCTGTCTGAGGTGCAGTTTGTCGGCCGCAGGTGCTTGACTACATCCGAGAGAGAAGAGAGGGATACAGGCTCAAAGTGGTCGAGGACAGCAGGCACAGAAAAGGAGCAGGATCTGGGGTAGCACTAGTGTGGGCTAGCCTAAGAGCAGATACTTTTTCAATAAAAAATGTAGAAACTTATCACAGAGAGTAGTCGATGGCACAATAGAAGAACATCACAGGGATTAATGATCGAGTTGAGGACATTAAAAAGAACCTGAGGTTTATGGCTGTTTTTGGAGATTAACAGAGAAATGTGCTCTGTTTTGGCTGCTTTGACTGCCGTCTGGAAAGGCAAGCACGAAGGATTTCTAGGGAGACATGGAGTTTATCCTTTTTCCATTTTCTCTCTGCACGCCTGCAGGTGCGTCTGAGAGCACGAGTACAGTCATTGAACCACGGCTCGGAGACAACTTTGGTGCGTCTAAGCGTAAAAGGAGCAACAGAATCCAGTATTAGGGTACATGTCGAGTCAAACATGGAGATAAGCTCATCAGCACTAAAGCACAGTTCACCTCTAATTTACAGATCAGGGAAGCATTAAAAACATCAGAAAACTGTGAGCCAGTCAAGGGGTTAAGTGAACGCAGACGACGCGCAGGGGCACGTGATTCGACTCCTGCGGAAGTGATCGAAGTTGTAAACAGAACCGGTAAATGGTCTGAGATACGCGTTGCTGCACAGATTTCATCCACAGAGACAGACAGTCCAAACGATAATACTAATCAAAGTGTGTCCTTTTTCGTGTGTTGGGCCAGCCACGGACTGAACGAGACCAAAAGAATCAAGGAGATTTAAAAAGTCCCTAACCAGAGGTTTGGACTCGCAACACACATGGACATTGAAGTCCGGAGATCAAAACACGATCATATTTCACCATGATCCCGGACAGAAAGTCAGAAAAGTACTGCACACTATTGCACTTTGGCGGACGATACACGACTGCGCAGAGCACAGGCGAGGCCGGGTTAAGTTCAAAAAGCTGCAACTCAAAGCTAGCGTAGCTAGTTACAGGGTGAAGCAGTCGGCATTGGAGGCTAGCTCTAAACACTGATGCTATGCCCCCACCATGGCCTGTGGTATGGGGGGAGCTGAAGAAAGTACAGTCAGGAGGAAGAAGTTCAGAGAACGGTGTATACTCGCCAGCGTGGTCCCAGGTCTCCGTCAGAAACATAAAATCCAGTTCACGAGAGGTGAAGAAGTCATTTAACAGGAACGTTTTGTCTGCTATCGACCTAGCGTTTAGCAAAGCCATGCAAAGTTTTCGCTCCGGGCTTGCCGAAGGTGTAGTGCGTCTCAGCTGACGAAGATGTGCGTGTGGAACGCCGCGCGGGCCGGGAGCAGTCAGTGGGGCAGGAGGAGCTGTCAGCGGGCCCAGCAGAGGCCGCAGCTCCGGAAAGACAGGGCGAATCCATTGATCCCTCACATGGCGTGCAGCGGGAGGGCCATGACATCTGATGCGTGGATAAGTCCCAAAAGAAGCCGTCAGGTATGCTTTTTGATGGACCAGTGCCCCACCACGCTTTCCCCGTCGTCTAAAGCGCTTTCGGCGAGGCAGGATGCAGGGCAACCGGCGCAGGTAGGTGGGAATATCCGACAGTAGAGGGGGGGGGGGGGCAGCAATATAAACTCCAGGGAGGGTCTGAGGTGGAGGAGAGCTTGGCGATCGTAGACGAGCAGAGCAGAGACATTCTGACAAACATAAAACAAAAGCAGGATAGCTAAAGGCAGAAGGCTGAGGGAGCGGCGAGCCGACACAGGCGCCATCTTATAACAAAGGGTAATAACAAAGGCTCTGAATTAGCCCTGAGCGAAAAAATGCTAACGCACTGAGCACAGAAATCACGGTAGAAATACTTTATTACTTACTTACGGATCTGCACAAACAAGATATCAGCTTCCACAGATTCTAGAAGTATTAGTATCATCACTGTGCGATCAAAACTCGCGGCAGGGGAAGCAAACCCAGACAACACACAAAACGGGACCAAAACGGAAAATAAGTCTTACTGTTGCTGTTTTCTGATCAAAAGTTGTGTTCAATGGCATTACAACGCATAAAACTCTGATGAAGGTTAATCCATAGGTTAATCCAATGTGTCTGTGTCACTTTGAAATGATTACTGATAATCCATCGTCATATTTATGGCAAAAACTGAGTTTTCATATATAGCTGCTATGATAGCTACGAGAGTGTATGACAGCTTCCGGTTTTGGGCATTCTGGCTGCGCATCAAACATTCACCAATGGGTAATGTTTAGATGGATTTAAGGAACTTCCCCTCGATTAGATTGGCTCTAACGGTTAAAAAGAGGTGTCAATCATCAAAATCGACCAAGGGGGGCCAGAGATATGGAAAATCCACCCAAATGACCCCAGAAGTGTTTTTTTTTTCTAAATCTCTCTAAAAAGGTAAAATGTCACTTGTTTTGCATCAATCTTGATACAGGGTACTTATTATATGTTATAGTTTGGATTCCTAAAGCTTTTAGTCTCCGATCCCGGTGGTTTTGACTATAAACAATGTTTTTTTTGGACGGACAAATATCATTTACATTTTTTTACTATGTTCAATCTGAAGTTACTTTAAAATAAAAAACATCTATATTGATTCTGACTTTTCTACATCCAACTCACAGATGTAACCTTGCTTTGAGAAAAAATATTATTTATTTACCCCTTTTAGAAGTGAAGATATATTAATTTGTTCAGGGAATGTCATTTTCGAGCCCGAGACCTTAAAAACAGGCTCGGGGCTTCATTTATCAAGTACAACCAGCTTTATTGGAAATCAACAATAACAAAAACGGTGATTTTAGAGTTTTGACAGACAAATTCAATAATAGTAAGACATGTCTTTGGGGCTTAAAACCCAAAGACATTAACTAATCAATTTTAAAGGGTAATTTTCCATTTTTTGCCATTATTTTGCCTGAACAACTAATACATTTAGCTGTAAAAAAGCTTCATCTATTCAAAATAAATAATTTGCTTCCTCAGTTGAAGCCAATTATAATGCTCTCATTTATGTATGAATGTAAAAGCTAGAATGACATGACATTGATCAATAAATCTACCTTTTGACACTTTCAATCCTTAGAAATAACGTTACGAGTAGATTCAAATGAGACTTAGGCTCTCTATACTGGTCTTTATATGGTACATGGAGCATGTCTCCCCTCTAGGTCAGGTGTCAGTAAGTGCGGACCTGGAGGGATGTCTGCATGACAGGAACAGGAAGCCCCTCTAGCAGTTCCCTGTAGCTTTACAACAATACATCTCCCACTCTGTGCTCTTTAAAAAAAGATCATGCATCTTGACTAACCCACAGTCATGCTCCGTCTGATTTGTGGAAATAAATTGCAGGTCAAGCTTATATAATATTTTTAAATGTCAAGAAATAAAAGCATAACTTGTCCCAGATCTCTGCAACAATGTGATTAGGCAGCGTAATTGGCATCTTTATAATTCCTTTATCTTCAATGAGATTCAAGAACGATAGGGTCTTTCAAAAATATCCCGCAGCCAGTGTTACTGAATATGTATGCAGGGAAAAATATGAAGTGTGTGTGTGTGTGTGTGTATGTGTGTGTGTGTGTGTGTGTTTGTGTGTGTGTGTGTGTGTGTGTGTGTGTTCATTGGAAATGTTATTCTTGGTAAAGACAACAAGAGATCTGTGTGTGTCAATGAGGGAATGGTTCAAAATCACCACAGAAATCTGAGAAATATGAGTAATACGGATAATAATTAACATGCATTAAATCAGATTAAATGTCACATTAGCATCAGTGTAAACTTCTTACAGGCAACCAATATTGTACTGATCAATTCTGAAAAAACTAATAGTATTAACTGCATCATGATCACTCAGCCAATATATAAGGAGACTGAATCATACCATTCTTATTGATATACAGACATGAAGCATAGAAACATTTACCAACAGTGTGTCTGTTTGTCCTGACCGAGCTAAGCTACCGTTACCATCATCCCTCAGCCTGAGTGGAGTTGCCAGTAGAGACTGGTTGTAGTGATGGATGCTGCTCACTCTCAGGATAAGGCACACACACACACACACACACACACTCAAACACACACATACACACACTAACATTGCGCCACAGAGCGGAGGAGGAGAAAGATCAGGTCTGTTTCAGTGTGAGCTCTCCGGGCCAATATGAGCCGCTGTGTGTATTGTCGACTCATTTTTCAAATTGAACCAACAGGGGTTTGGAGCTGTGGGAGAAATGCACCCATGAACTCTACAAACCGACCCTCTTTTTGATTAAGCACCGAGGGCGGTGGAAGCCTGGTAGCGGGCAGCTCCCAGTGGCTTAGAAGAGAGGCTGTGGTCATACTGGGCGGCATGGGATGACATTAGAAGAGGGGGGTGCTTAGCAGGAAATACCACTGTGAGCGCAAATCATTCAAAACAACATCACCACTGTGTTTTTTTTTGTGATCCAGCAAGTAATTAGTAATATTTCAAATGTCAAATGTTAAAAGTGTAACCACATTTCCCAAAATGAGCATATTAAAGCATTGGAAGAGAATCACAAATTGTAAACATTTTTTCTTTTTATGTAAAGGGAGGACATGCAAGTTTTTCAAAAATTGGGGCCACTGTTGCACTTAATAACATAACAGTACATTGCTTTCAATTACAACATGTCCTAAGATAATTTGGAATGGTGTGGCTACTAATGACACTGTATCAAAATGATCAGTCATCTCAGCAATTTCCTGCTGCACTAATAATTAGGGGTTATATCCTCTTTTACCGTATTGTTTTGGTATTCTGGTACAAGAACATGTAATTATTATAATGAAATCCCATCATTTAAAGGGCAGACATCAAGCTTTTGTCTTTAGTGTTAAAGGTTGAAATCAGAATGTATTCCCAAGAAATAAAAAAAGACTCTGCAGTAGCCAGAGTTAAGATCAGCATGATGCTATAGCGTATATTGGAAGGAATATAACACAATTAAAATGAAGAGGGATTTGCACAATTATTATAATGTATTAACATACAATTAAAGTACTTTCTTCAAAGCCTCTTGACTCCATTAAAAAGCAGTTATGTTACCATCATTGTAAACATGCCTTTTTTTGTTTTTTCACTTAAGTTTTTTCACTCTCTAGTTTGAAAGTTTGAAAGGGTTACGAATAGTAACACTTTTTAAATAAAACAACTAACCACCAAAATATATTATGCAATATACTTTGTCCTCCAAATTTGAAAGAGAAAATATATAATCCTCTGCTAGAAATGGTAAAGAAGCCTACTGACTATTTAAGTATTCAAGTGGTTAAAAACTTTTTTTTGTGGCATAAGGGTAAAAGTGACTAGCTAATGTTGTGTATCAAATATCGAGAAGCAAAAGAGCCAGGAGTTGGTAGAGTCCAAAGCAAAGCAAAAGGAGGGGAAATGTGGAAATTACAATCGTTGGTTATCTACAAGCACAACTACAAATGTGTCAATGTGTTTCCCTGTCAGCTGAACGTGTAGTGAGGTGTTACAAGACTAGACACACTCTTATTGCAGTAAGTTACCAGTAAATCCATCTAATAACAGAATAATCTTTATTACACCAATATTGAGTAAAAAAAGCAGCAGTCATTAGCTCCCTGGCTGCTCAATCTGTACAGCATCCATATCTATCTGAGGGCTATCCAGGATTCTGCATAAAGAAATGAAAAAGAAAAAAGTGTGTGAAGCCGTGCCACTGCTGTTGGCAGTCGCTCGACAATTCATCACGAGTCTGTTGTTCACAAAATTCACGAACACAGTCATACTCTGTCTCTCCCTATCTTTGTCTCCTACCTTTTCAAAGACGTTTAAAATCCACTTGTTTCATTCCTAAGAATGATTTTGCCCGTTTGACTAAAAATAAAACATTATTCCCTCTTTAACATGACTGTCAGGCGCTGCTTAATCAATGGCATCCTTTTCTGAAATGGCTGCGTAAACACGCCGGCTCTGTCTCTAGGCATTGTTGGATCTGACAACTTTCTCTTCCCCGCATAAATTATTGATCCTTGACACTTGGTTTGCCCTGGTGCAGAATGCTAAGGATCTTGAGGTATTTTTAGACAACATTTCGGTGAGAGCAGCTGAGTTTGTTTGCCAGTGTTGTCGATGATCTCTCGCATGGGGCCGTGCTCATGTTTCAGGGTCATGCTCTTGTTCTGTCCACCCAGGTGGTCCCGAAGCCCCTGGGCCGGAGGTGAGGTCGTGTTTCCCTTTGTTGCTGGCAGAGGGCTATCTGGCAGCTGGCATCGGCTCAGTCAGACCTCATTTATGCAGATCTCTATTAAGCCAAAGCAATTCCTTGAACCAAATGTATTTCCAAAAGAGTAAGACTCAAGATATAAGCTTAGTTTATTGCAAGACACTGTTTGTGAATTCTAAACTGAAGTAACCACTTCATGGGAAATAATGTTCAGATTGATGGTTGTGTTGAACAAAGCATCAATAGTTTTCTCAGAAATTAAAATGGATTTCTGCTAATGCTGGCATCTGCCTGATGATAATCACTCTTTAGAGGTTACAGCTCAACCTGCTTCATTAGTCATTTTACGTCAATGTGCTGCTTACCATTAATATCTTTGATTTTAAAAAATAGAGTAGGGTTAGGGTTAGAATATTCAACTATACCTTACATTTATGAAGTGATACATTTGAGAGCTCCTAAAATTCTCTGAAAATATTTGTTTTTTGGACAAGGAACCACATGCCTTCACATTTTGTTGGATCCACCTCATCACACTACAGACGCCCCCGATAAAACTGGATTGCCACAGGCACACGTTAGTGAGGTGGTGCAACAGTATTGAATATAACATGGTGCCATCCTGTTCTGGTCATTGCGTTCGAATTGCATTGAGTTTCTGATGCACAAAACATAACCTAATCCAAATCTGTATGTTGTACTGAGCTCATCTTTATAGTATTAAAACATTACATTACATTTGACTTGTTAGACACTTTTACCCAAAGCGACTTACATTCGTCCAACACTGGGCGCTATCCCCACAGTGTCTCGCCCAGGGACACAGCGACATGCTGACTGCAGGGGGGATTGAACCAGTGCTCCCCTGATCCGAAGATCAGCGCACTACTCGACTGAGCCACAGCCTCCCTGAAACCTTATAGTATAAGAATACTAAAAATATACTTAATTTGCAATACAAAAAAACACATAGTTGCTTCAAAAGCAAGATTACTGTATTAGAATAGGATTTATAAAGCACTTATATCCATAAATATTGCTTGTTAGGCCCAAACTAAGGCTAAATGATAAATATAGAAAATGCAATTTGAAAAAAGTGTCATTTTCCTTTCTCAAATAATTAACAGTGTCTTAACAAGCTGTAGAAAGTGACAGTCGATTTCATCTGCTATAATGGCCACCGTCAACTGCAAATGTACTGCGCTGTGCGTTAATTGATGTCAGAGTTGTGAGTTGGCAGGACCTAAAAACACTAGAATTATCTGGCTAATACAGGGTTTTTTCTAAAAAAATATAGTATCAGGCGCTGATCTTGTATGTAAGATACTGTATCAATTCAAGCGAGAACACGACGCTAGTATACAAGATGGCGCTGCAGACGTAAACAATAACTCGACGACAGAGTCCCGTAAAAAAAAAAGCTGTCGATGCCATCTCACGGTCTATTTGACACCCTTATTGGGGCAATTATACAGTTTATGACAAACATAAATATTGGCATCACTTTAACATTTTACGGGAAAAATCGCCATTTTGGTATGAGCGAGCAAGCCGAAAGTAAGAGGGCACAGCGTCCCTGATACCCGGTTTAGACAAAACCCTGTAATATGCATGCACTTAAAGTATCAGTGAGAAAAAAAACCTTTGATGCAATAGATGTGGGCAGTGTCTTTTCTTTTTTTCTTTAAAGATCAACAGATGATTTATGAATTGCTTGGTACACATCATATATTTAAAACTATCAAGGCCACAATTATAGAAAATAACAGCTTTTAAAATTCACAATATTGGTCAGAAATGTCTGATATTGCCCTAACATTGTTAACTATTGTCCAAACATAAAACTGATTCAAACATGTACCAGTATATTTTCATTTAATACATTCCTATGCATTTATTTTACTTTTTTACTTTTTCAACCCCCTTAAAAGGTACTGCACAAGTAACGTTTTATCACGTCTCATTAAAAATACATTTTAATCCACTGTTCTTCATGTCTTCCTGAAGCGTTTCACTCCTCACCTTTTAATCTTCTCTCGACATATTCACACGCAATTATCGCTCTTCCTCACTCACATCCAACCTCCTTTGTTCACACTTTGACTCGATGCTCCCCCTTTCTCATGCATCTCCAATATTTTCCTCTTTTGTGTGCTGGGCTGTTCTAATCTTTAATTCCAGTAATCACTCCATCTTGTTCACTGGATCTCCTTCTTGATCCTCATCTCCCTTTCAAACCACACCTGCCTCTCCCTATCTTCCTTTCTTTGAGTCACATGATGGACTTGGCTCTTTTGCCCCTTTCCTGCTGGACAAAAAAACCTCTGACATCTTGCTTTTGTCTTCAGTGGGAAAGGTTAGAATTGGCATTCATTCTCTCTGCATTAGTCATGGTTCATATTAGCTCCATCTCCAATCGGCATTGATGGAAACATGACATCCAGGTGGATACGCCAATTTTCGCTCCTTTTCCGACACACATGCCTATGACTCACAATGAGGTGGATATATACAGTAATACATAAAACCAATAGTGATTTGGAAAATTATTATAATGTATTAACGTACAAAACACACATATCCCCAAAGACACCACACTCCAGTCAAACACTTAACAAATATTATTCTAACCTGACCACACAAAATAAAACTCATCATAATTGTCTTTGGTGGTTTTTTAAACGTTTGACCAATCACCAAACGCTGGTTGATAGTTTGAAAGAGGGCCTGAATATGTGTAAACCCTGCTTTTGGTCTGGCACATCTCTGACTTCAACATGACACACTAGAAAAAGAAAAAAAAAGGCTTTCCTGTCTACCGGCAATAGGAAAGCAGTCTATTATCTATTCATAAAAGAACTTGCATTTACACACACATTTTGGTGGAAATAAGGTATACTGTTTGTCACATTCTCTCTTCCTCGCATACTGACAATCAGGAAACAGTCAAATGAACATTCATGAAGGTCTTCGTAACACACACACTAAAAGCCACCTCACAAACAGAAAAGATAGAACTGAGGCTAATAAATAAAACACATGTGTACCCACATGTAATCAGTCGGACACACACACAGACAGATGCAGGTCCCATGCAGCCAGAATGAGAATGTGAACAGATGATCTGCTTGGCTGTCAGGGCAAACAGGCTGGGTTCAGAACATTGGCAGCCATAGCGTTGGTACTACTAATTGCCTCTGCGTATTCTCTTGGTGAGATCCTCACATGCAGAGTGAGTGGTGTGTCTTTCACACCCTCTGTGTGCAGGATGTGGTGACTCAATGTGAGATCACATGCATGCGTGTGTGTGTGTAATATATGATACGGTTTAGTGTTACTTGTGAGGACTGACTTGTGACAGCCCACTGGTCTTGACATTTCAGGACATTTTGAATTGTGATGACATTTTGGCCAATTCTAACACTGGAAACAGCTCATTTTAGGGTTACGCCTACACCTACAGTAACATAACTGACTGTGGAGTGGCCAGCACTTTCGGAAACGATTACCACGTGAAAGTCAAACCACTTTAAAATCTCTGTTTCAGTGACATTTAGCGTTCCTTTTAAAATGAACCCCAACTATCTTGACATATCTTTAACACTCAAGCCAGAGCATAAAAAGTGGCTGTGTTGAGCTTGAATTCAGTTTGTTAACATGAATCCAATAAAGAGCAATAATACGATAGTACTTGTAATCCCATGGAGGATTGACCAAATGTTTGTCACGTTACCAAAATAATAACCAAAATGTAAATTAAATACATTGCATAATTGAATATTTTAGATATGGTGATGGTGACCTTTGTTTAGGGTCATATTACAAGCTCAAGCTGTGTAGCCAGACATTGCTCAAACCCTTAGAGCTTTATTTTCTTTAAATCTAGTGAAAAACCCATGTTTCCAAGCAGACCAATTATTTAGGGTGAGTTTATAAGGAAATGTCCATAAAATCTTAGAAGATTTCTTCAATATTTCCATTTGATGGAACGGTGCAGTCATCCAGAACATGCCGTCTGCTGTCTAAATATTTTACTCAGTGTAAACATCATATATCTTCCATGGAGATTTGGAACAAGCTGATACGGAATATGATTCTGTCAGACGGTGTGACATAAGATGATTTTCCAACCTTAAAGCTACTTAAGGGAAAATTCAAAGGAAAAGATGAGGCTTTACAAGTAGATATAAAATGGAACTGTATATATTAGTAATAAAGGGCCTTTGTCCATTTCTACTGCTATCAACATTGATAGAAACAGGTTTACACTTGTTGCTAAGGATACCACTCTAACTAATGCATCGTTTGCATTTAAACCACATATTAAAGTTACCCTTCAGCCCCAAACAGGTCCTATACCTCTCTGCTGTATTATTTAAGTACATACTAGTCACACACTAAATCCTTCCTTATGCTCCGTGTTTTATCATGACATCTGTCACATCGCCACAGAAAGTATACACAGTGGATTTACTTACTTTTGTATACTTTAAGTAGATGAGAGTGTCTGTTTGATCTATTTTCAAGGCCCAAGGGGATTCATGTTAATCAATTGAATGTCCTCAGCATAACAGATTCACTTGAGTATACAAGTGTCCAACAGATCACCAGATGATTGAACAACTCCTCTTTTACTGCTCAATATGGTTCAATGCACATTATTGACATCTAGAGAGCCATTTGTGTTGACCAGCAGATTCAGTAAAGCTTACAAACCAATGATACTCTGTTTTAATAATGTAGCTTCACAGATTCTTACCAAAATAAATTCCGATTAGCAAATTTGAAATAATACAGTTAAAGTTTAACTGCTTATTGATCTCATATTTGTTTTGTTACTTTTGTTTGTGTGTGACACTCAATGGTGGTTAGCAAATTATTGGCCTACTGTACATATTGAAATGGGCAACAGAAAAAGACTGTTATGTTCCAAGTTATATGCTAGATCAAGCCTTAATGGCAACCATTTTTGGTTGCTCTAGTGGAACATTTCCCAATGGGAAGGACCAGACATTGGGAATTTTATCCAAATGGTATGTAACCAAATTATATTCTTGATGAAATAGTAAAGATACTATTTGAATAATAAGTAGGATAGTCTAGCAAGCTTGTGGTTGGCCATATTCATCAGTTTAGATTAGAACTTTTTCTTTAAAGGAAGTCTGATGTGTCACCTAAGGACAGACTGAAAGGGTCAGATTTCCGTAAAGAATCAGAGAAGAACTGCTGCTCTTTGCAAAGGGAACCGGAAGATGTGGTTAGGGTTATCTGATTAGGATTCCACCCAGACGCCTCCCTGTGGACATCCATCTGGGAGGAAACCTTGGGGTAGACTCACTCAGAGGTGTAATATGTCCTTATGAGCCAGGGAAAGCCACAGGATCCCCCAGGAGGACATAGGTGGCCAGGGAAGCGACTTCCAATCCCCTCTTCATACGTTTTTGCCAATGCTTATCGAAACCAGATACATAGCAGTAAACTGTTAAGGGCTTTCTTTCTAAAGCTTACCATTTAAGCGATAACACTTGAGAAAGTGTCAGAATATATTTAAATAATAGAGGAGAAAATTGCCAAGATGCAACGCAGGCCTGACCAATTACCGCCAAAGAATTGTAGGTCCAACACCATTTACAGCATTTCTACACAGACATTCAATCATTAAGGAGAAGTGCAATTACCTGAACTACAATGACGCACACGGTACATTTTCACACCTCCACCACCAACTCCCTGCTGCCATTTTCTCTTTTTAACATACGAAAACATTTTGCATTGTGATAAGTTATGATTAATGAATCTTAGTACTTCCTGCAAATATTTGTTTCCCTTTCTTGGGTTTTAAGGAGATACATCTGCAGCCAAAAGACCAAATGAACAATCAATAAATATTTATGTATAAGGACATTGTTTTAGTTTATAGGAAGAACTTAAAACATGATTGAAGTAGTGCTGTGAAAATGTTAATTATTTTTGAATGTGTCTCGACTACAGGTGAACATTAGAGAGGTGTTCATTTTGCATTAAAGCAAACATCATAAAATAAGCTTAAATGCTGAAATCGCAGCTAAAATCAGTCATTTAAAGAAAACACAGCCTTTTCTATACATTATGAAAAACATGTTTTCTGTTTTCTTGTTTCATAAGAGACAGTTTTTATCCCATTAATTGACACAAAACACATTGTTTTCAGAAACTTTTGGGCATGTCCTTATACTGTATGAGTGCTCTGCTTGATAAATGTATTATTTCATATTGAAAGCGTAGCCTTTTGTAATTATTATTTATCCTTTTTTGCATGGTTATAAACTATATTTTATTTTAGGAAAATCATTTACATCCCATTCACTTCACCTTTGTGCTTGTTGGACTAATAAAGTGGTTTGTAACTACTCAATACCAATTGCCTATTTAAATTAATACAATATGTTAATGATGTGACAATGCTATAGTTATGGCTACAATATTAACGCTCAGGGACCTTAGAATGTATTATAAAGTGAGGGACCTTGGTTGTCATGATAACAATATTTGTTAAGTGGATAACGGAATAAAAAAACATATATTTTAGGACACCTTGTCAAACAACCAACAGCACTCTCAGATTATTAGCTCCAATCTGTTTTGTGTCAAGTCACAAGTCAACAGAATCAAGAAGGGATCAGACAAACAGTTATTAAATCGACCTGCTGGGGATGACAGTGTTGAGGGATTGTGGGTGGGGAAGCGGGTGGAGTGCGAAGGGCTTATAGGAGCGGCAGCAGTTTAATGGCGTGTTGTTGTCATCTGAGACGATACATGTGTCTCTCTGGTGTGAACTATATTCCTGAGCCCTGTTGTTCATAATCATAATAATAACAGTGAATCATTTGCATTGTTTCTCCGCAGCTCTCGCTGTCTCAGCTGGCAGCTACTTCACGCTACCCGACCATCAGCCACTCCAGCTCGGCGTTGCCATGGCAACAGTCGTTTCCCTCTCTGCTCCATCCCTCCCCACTGGCATCGGCCCACCAGCTGTCACATGTCGTAAGATTTCCACCTCCGTACCCTCACACACACACACACACACACACACACACACACACACACACACATACACACACACACACACACATACACAAACACACACACACACTTAGCCTTGTACTCACACCCTGAGGAAGATACACAAGTAGAAAAGGAGTCAGATATGCATTTACACATCTTTAGGTGGCATTCAAACACACAGCATAAGCCTGTAAATCCCCAAGGATATGCCAACAGACACTCGGTAGAGTTCAAAGACACACTCACCTTTACAGCACATAAGGATACACGCAATGTGTTTTGGTGAATAACTCTGAATGTAAACAGAACTTGTGTTTGTTTAAAAGAAAATCCCACAGGGCACTTTCAATAAGGTACTTATTTTGTGTTTGCCATCCTTTATATTACTATTATGTGTCAATCCATGTCAAGTAAAGTCAAGGAAATTTCATTTATATAGCAAAGTATATTTCCCTTCGGTTGTTTTGCAATCCGTACAGCATACAACGCCTGCTGTCCGTAGACCCTTCAGCAGATACGGAAAATCCCACCATAATAAATCCTTAAATGCGAGGAAAAAATGAAAGAAACTTCAGAAAAGGATGTCATGTTTGCAGAATAACGATCCTTATAAAATTACAATTAGACAATCAATATGACAAAATGATATATGTAATGCCAACATATAGGGGAAAGATTGATTCAGGAAGATGTCAAACAGCTTACAGGTGTTGTCAAACAGATGGAGCACGTGTCACATTACTTTCTCTCCACAATGTAACCTGGAAAGAGGACAGGATATGCAAACTAACAAGAACAAAAACTCATGCAAGCAAATCATGACGCAGACAGGAGAAAATAACAAACTACAGATTTCTATCTATCCATTTGATGCATGAGCAAAGTAGCCCAGATGTCCTTCTCACTATTTGCTTACACCAACTTATCTGTGGTTTTCCTGAACATATTGGACGGATCTTTATCATAATCAAAACAATCTTAACTGGAACCATTCAAAATGAACAGACAGTGTTTTCCATCATTGTGCAATTGCGAGGATATCTGGACATTTGGATTATTACTTTACTTTGTTCAGTAAAAAAGTTGTACGTATAAACTGTAATTTAGTTATAGTAATCTGACGAGTTAAACATTTCTAAGCATTTCTTCATCCGCTTCTCTGTATTAAGTTTTTCTTCATTTTAATTTTGTGTTCACAGTCGATTGTGAGGCTTTTTTCAGAGCTGTCCTGGCCGCTCCACCTGCTTTTATCAGCACAGCTAAGAAGGACTTTGCTCATATTCTAACTAGACAGCAGTAGCTTTAATGGGTTTTCTTCCATATTTCATGCTCAAATCCATATGGCTTAAGCTATGAATCATATTGCAGGAATAATCCAGGAAATGTGGATCAGGCTTACTGAAGATAACAATATAATCGACGCACAAATGGCTAAAAAAAGACACAATTCAATTTGGTTTTTCAAAAAACTGACAAGGTTGTGCTGTAGAAGAACAGTCAGAAAAATGTATGTATTTTAAATAAAGTATATGTATGTCTAATCTTTAGAAAATCCTGTAATTTGGTATTTGTGGTTACATTTCAAGCAGTGGACTTGTTTATACCATTAAATATGTCAGGTGAAAGTGACATGCAGTATGTTCATATTTGTATTTTGTGCCTTAACTGTGCCATATTTACATGATCTAATGTCCAAAAAGCTCTTTATTTCTCTCATGCCTGTGCTGCAGCACCTCTTTTCACCCTCTGTCTGAAACCAGGGCCCAGTCTGCTCTGATTGGTTAGCTGGCCGGCTCTGTTTTGATTGGTCAACCGCTTAGAAATATCCTGATCCTTAGCCCCTTATCTTAGTAACCACACACAATGTGTTGGAGCGCTAGCTAATAGGAATGGCGATGTTCCATAGTGCCACAATAGGAAATTGGCAAAATGGTTAGAATTTGGCGTAACAGTATCACACATACATAATCTGACTCAGTATCAGTTTAAAAGTTATATAAATCTTAATTTGAAAGGTACCGCTGCTTGTCATACCAGACCAAGTGAGGCTGTACTGTAGCTGCAAATAAACCTTAGTCTATTGAGTCGAGGATGGGAGTGTTTTTATTGCTTATGAATTTCAATTTTGATTGCTTGTTTCATACTCGGCAGCTGATTCTGTCCAATACTTTGTTGTCAACAATAAAGCCTTGGATAAGTGTGATGCATTATGTCCCTAGTCCCCGGGCTGCTATTAGTTTTCAGTTATGGTATTCCAAGGGAGTTTGTATTGCAGTCTTTGTGCATATATTGAGTCACTAAATCAGATTGCAGAATTTATTGTTTAAACCTCCATTTGTCCTTGTCCATAACCTCAACACCTGCCTATAAAAGACACTCTCTTGTCTGCCATCACACAGTGTAGGCTTGATGGCACCAGGTTCAGTTACCGTCGCCTGTAAAGCTATTACTTTGAGCCCTTTAAACATGTTAAGGGGTCTACACCATGCCTTTGCATCCTCTAAGGTTATTATCCCGCAGGCTGTTTGATCAAGGGGGATCATGGATGTGTATGTCGCGGCTTGACTTTGGCTGAGGTTATTACCAGCATGTATGATGGAAAGGCTAATAATGCGCAGCCATGCTTGTCCTCTGATAGGCCAACTGAACCAATGCTCATGCATCAAAGACCAAAAAAACAACAACACTTGACTGGAAAATGACACCATTAGTACTCCTTAGCTAATTATCTGTGCTAATACCCCTTTAGCCGCGTGTCTCAATGACAAGAAGAGGGGATTAATGTTTGCCACAAAACATTAAGAAATGTTGAATTGATCCACAGGCTTTAACAGTTTTTTTGTTCTTTTCCTGAACAGTTAAGTTAATGAAGGGGAAAGAAAAATGGCTAACAAGCTAAATCAAAAATGTCAGTCACTGATTGTAAATAAAATGCCTCAAAGTCACAATGGTGTTGTATATTCCGTCCTGTTTGCTTTCACTTAAATCAAAATGAGAAATTGACTGTCAGTAGCACTTAGGTTTAATTAAAAATGACCACAGTTGAGCTAGTTCTCATAACAGGAAGGGACAGAAATGTTTCACAGAGAATACATCATCCTCAGACAACAAAAAGATGCAACCCTTTCACGCATGCACTGCAACCAAAATACTTATCCACCCGAAGCCTGATATTTCTCATTTCTCTTTGCCATAATGTTTTTTTCTTTAACCAACACAGCAATGATCCACATTTCCCTTCATACACAGTCCTGCCTTTTAGAGGTGCTAGCTAGTGCAGGTGTGTTAATTCACAACGAAAAATAATGCCATACAAATGCAGTATTCACTCCTGTTTTCTAATTTAAAAAAACTACAGTGCCAACATGTTCTGCAGAAAATTAGTTATTTTTTAATAAATTGAGACCACAAACAGAAAAGCAAAAGGGAGAATTGGTTAAATCTGACAACTCCAATAGCTTTCTCTCATGCCATGTTGCCTTTTAAACCTCCATAAGACAATTTTACTGTCCATTAATTTCCATGCTTCCAATTTGGATTCACTCTGTGAACGACCACAGTGGAGTTGTTTTGTCCACTCATTTCCCTGTACTGTTTAACCTTTAAACACCAGCTGGACCACAGTCACCTTCTCTAGATTTCTAGCCTCTTTAAGGAATTTTATTAAAAACCCATCCACCCTAAATATAGTTCAAATTTGGTTTCTGCAGCTCTTTTCATGTTACCCTCTGTATCTTTATACTCTCACTTTGGTACAGGCCTGCTCAGGTGTCAGCAACATCGCCCACCTGGAGATGGACCTCCAGCGGGAAGGGGACGCGTCACCTTTGGCTCCAGACGAGGGAGCGCAACTTCAGGAGCTGCCCTTCACCCCTGTCCATGCCCCTGTCATCACACTGGGGATGAATGTACCCAGGTGAGCCTGATAAATGCCATGAGAAATGATCTGTTATAGAAAGTCAAAGGCTTTCTTTTAAGTAAGAGGGCTACATCACAATTTTTGTGAAACTGTCATGAACAAATTCAATTAAGTTACAAAGCTGGTTGAAAGGCCAAAGTATCTTGAACTCTCAGACACCAAAAAGTCTGGCAATGTTGACATTCGGTGATTTTTGAATAGTAAGAAAATTAAAAGAAATAGCAGGCCAGAGGAATAAGCTACGGCTTTTTTATGCTGTAATACATCACTTATAAATTGCCTTTTACCCCAAGAGTAACACAGGACTGCCTTCATAAAACATGCCATACATAATTTCCCTTTCACGTGTTAATTTGTGGTCTTCCTCCCCTTGGACTCTGAATCTCCATTACCCGTGTTAAGGTTAGTTATTTGCATAAACTGAATTTAATCCATTCAGGTACCAATCTGCACTCCGAAAACCAGGGCTATCCCTTATCCTGAATAAAAAGTGACAGAAATACCGCTGAATGTATGTTGCTGTTGGCATCAGCTGTGTAATATGAGTTGCTATAAAGAGGCCAGCTGTTATTCGTAAAACACTAAGTGCTGGTCAGTTAAATGATTGACGCTTATGATGTGTGGCCTTGAAAATCGATTTGATTGGGATTGAATCGGTTGCACTCTAGTGTATTCCAGATATATGAGCTGGTATGATTTGGCCACCTGGCTCTCCGAGATTAATACATAATAGCTCACATTCTTTTAAAGAGGCCCTATTGAGCTTTTTCCCCCTTTCTTGTAGTGTATTGTTGTGTAATGTTGTGGTTAAATTTAAAACGGCACAAATCATGTAAAGAGCAAGACATAATCTACTTCCTAGGAAATTAAAAACACTGTTCATAGACAGAGAGGGTGGGTATAATTTGAGAGGAAATCTACATTTTAAACAACTCAAGGTCAGAACAACTCTGAGAAGTATGAGTATAACAATCTGTGGGGTGATGTTATGGAATGGTTTGGAGCAGGAGTTAAAACAAAGCACAAACATAATTCAGTTTAAAAGGATGTACAGAAACACTTTTTGGGAAAACTATGAGAATGAAGAGAGGTGATTGAAGATGAGAAATTATTGTATATGTATGTATAAATGTAAATGTAAGTAGGAATAACTTGCATAATGATTTAAAGGACAATCATTGATCAAGTAAGGGGTGGGAATTAATAAGCATTTGCTTCCTCCTGCTCCCTTTCGGACACATATGATTTATTATTATTATTAATATGAAGACTTTTTTTTGTTGAATATATAAATATTATCATGAATGTGGATAAATACTGTATTTTAACAATACGGTATTCTGTTTTTCACATTTGTTATTTTTAATTTTTTTAATCTGTTCGAAATAAAGTTTGAAATGAAATGAAAAATGAAAATAATGTGTAATATACGTTTTGATGCATGTAAATGGTCTGCAAAGGCTAAAATCCCCAAGTTTCTCTCCAACAACCCACAACACCATTATAGGCTAAGGGGCGGGACATCTCTAAGCGGTTGACCAATCACAACAGAGCCGACCAGTTAACTAATCACAGCAGACTGGGCTCTGGTTTCAGACAGAGGGTGAAAAGAGGTGCTGCAGCACAGGCAGTATGAGAAAAAACAAAGCACTTTTTAAACATTAAAGCACATAAACATGTCACAATTGAGGCACACAATACAAATATGAACCTGAAAATCAGAAGAATATGTCTTCTTAATCGTAATTTCTATGATGAGGAGTTTCTAGGGTGGCTAACGTCTCCATTACAGCACCGGAGATTGACAGAAAGTGTTACCCGGGTTTCAGGAGATATTATTGAATAAAGGAGCCACTTTAAACATGCCTCTGTTTTATCTGGCCGCGGTATCTCTGTGTACAGTCCTTCATTACCACAAAAGTTCACTGCCTCGCTATCTACAGAGGGATATCGATCGGCTCTCTAATTGGCAGCATGTGTTCGCCGTGCGGTACAGCGATGTTGTCAGAAAGTGGTAGAATCCAGCTCAGAGCCAATTTGAAGAAATCGTTTTGTCAGCCTTTACATTCCACTTTGGGTAATGGCCTCAGCATTGTTTTTTTTGTGTGGAAATACATGATTAAATCCAGCTGTAAGGCTGAGGTTTTGACTTTGATTAAGTTTGCTACAGAATACATTGCTGTGAGCTCTGAGTTTACACAGCAGCTAATAATAAAAGTTTTGGAGAAGATATCTTAATGGCAGCGGTAAAGCTGACCACCAATGAGAAACCCTGCAAATAATGGGCACGGTTACTCCGAAACAAGACCTTGCATTAGCAAAGAAAGTCTGTCAATAAGCACCTGGCATCGAAAACACTTTCCCAATCCAAGAATTTGGATCCAGATACCACGCTGTTCAGTTCACTAGACCGAAACATCTCTGCCTCTTCACTCTGAGCCAGAACATCTTTTTGACTGTGTTCGGTACGGGCTGACCCACTTCTTTTGAGAAGAACAATGAATCTAAAGAAGTTTAATTGAAGTTTGCCGTGCATATCTGATTGAGCCCCCTTTGAAATAAAAATGACGTCTTGAATATTAATCCACCCGGGCTAAATTAAGATCTAACTTTGAAGGCGTGAAATTGACACAGCCACTGAGGAGAAAGCCCAATCGACTGCCTTCTTCACTGTTGTTGCCTTAATTAGTTTAATGGAGGCTGTGTTACTTTTATAATAACCCAAATATTATCGTTCATTTTTCCTGTGCTTGCACTTCAGCCAGACATCTGTGCACTGTGTTTATCATACCCAGAGCGTTTGGTGTCAGTGTTGAGAGCATAAGTTATGAATGTTACCTAGTTGCGGAAAAACAGGTGGCCACTATGATTACAGATAACTGCCAATTATGTTGGGAAAATCCAGAGGGGGCGATTTGGCACCCGTTCCCTCTCCCCTGTAAGCGTTCTTCTGCTGCTTGACGGATATTGCTGACATGCTCCTGCTGTCTGAGCATTTTTTCCCTGCATTTGTTAAGTCCAGGCAAATATTGAAATCAAGTCCCAATAGGTAAGAAATCTCAAACCGAAACAAAACTGGGTCTGAAATGATAAAGCGGCACTGTATTCTGCTTGGATCCCAAACAAATTGTAAGCCTCATTTACAACCGCAAATCGCCCAAGTGAGGCTGCTGTATCTCTGGTTAAACGCATTACATCCAGACCCTCGTAAAGCATCAGCATTCGCGCTCGATTAATTATTTTCTGCTTGGCGAATGATCGATGTGTGCTCATGACTCTCGAACTGTCCTCTAATTTAACAACTTTTTCCTTTAGCTCCTGCTCAGCCAGCTCCAGGAGCGCACTGGCCCACCTCTACTCAGCTGGCTTCCCCAACATCGTTGACTCTGATGGGCAGGTGGCTGAAGTCCTGGACCCCACAGAGCCTGTGACCTTTGACCCCAGGCGGGAAGAGATTGACCCTCTACAAGGCAACCAGCTGGTGTTCCAATTTCTGGCGTTTACCAGGTAAGGCCTGTGGTGCGGGGTCACATCAGTGTTACCAATGATAACAGCAGCTGATGTACTGCACAATGTCTGTCCTTTTGTCATAGAGATCAATGCAGATTGGTTTATGATTTTATGCTCCTGAAATATTTCTGTTAATACAATGATTTTTTTATTTATTATAATGAGATGTTGCAGTCGTTGATTTGATAGTATTGGTTGACAGTAACTTTATTTTTTATGAATTTATCTACTTAAACTACAGGTACTTTCTTTGGGTTTTTCCATTTTATGTTACTTTGACTTCCACTTCTCTATACCTTTTAGGGATGTATTGTGCTTTTTACACATTTATTTGACAGAATTTTAAGGTAAGAATTTAAAACACAAAACCAGTGATTTCACACCTTTTTGGCTTGGGACGCTAATACAAATCATTGTAATTGGAGTTACATTTCAGATCTCTATGCGTCATTAAATGTGCAACCAAATGTAGATGTTTCCCTCAAAGCATCTCACATGGTTTTATGTAAAAAAACGTTCATATCTCATGAAAAATCACGAGTTGGTGGGAAAAGTCGGAAAAATATGACCTAAGGATGTCATACATGAAAATATATCAGACAGAGGGACCAAAATATGCACTTTTATACAAGTAGGATTCTTCATTCACTACTTTTGATTATAATGGAATATTTTGATATTGCTGCATGGATACTTTTACCTAAGAAGTGGATTCAAAAACTACCTCCATCACTGTTTGAAACACTCAACTAACATCTTGTAGACTGAGCCACAGGCCATTTTACCTTGTATGGGAAAATATACACACTTAATGCATTATTGTGCTCAGCCTGCCTTGAGATTTCTCTCTTTTTTCTGCATTGAACTGCAGCCAAATCTTCAATACACTTAAACCGTGCCGGTATAAAGTCCTGCCAGTCATCCTCTACACACACGTCAGGTACATACTCAGACACCAACGCACACTCGCAGTCTGAAGAAAAACACACAAGCAAGGGCTGAATCGCACATCTGTCAGCGTCCCATCACAAAAAAAACCTAGAGCCCCTGTCCCCTCTGTCAGAGCTGACAGTGGAAGGGGGGGGGGGGGGGGGGGGGGGGGCGCTGAAGGACGGGTACAAAACACACCACTCCTTGTGTCCTTCTATCCTGTCATCATCAGCATCAGCAGTTTGATAAATCCAACACACATCTGTCTTGTTCATCGCCATCATGCTGCCATGACTTCCTGCGTACCAACTTCAACACTTGACATGTGCAGCTGTTCTCTCTCCTAGGTGTTGATAGACATTTTTGCTTTCAATAGAGTGCCACAGTGACGCGTCCTAAAACCCGGAAGTAAGTTAGCATTTTACCACTTCCAGTTCCTTCGACAAAAAGCAATGCAATTTCTCCATAGGATTTTGGAAAGTAGCTCGAAATAAGGTCTGTGGTTGACACACATTGAAGAGACAGATCACGTTTTGTTCAGCCGGATAATATCCACATGTCTACCCTACTTTTATAATTTTCAAATCATAAATGTATTCGATAGATTTAAGATCAATTGATTTATGATACGAAAATTATAAAAGTATCCTATGGAGAAATTGCATTGGTTTTTGTCGAAGGAACCGGAAGGAGTTTACTTCCGGGTTTTAGGACACGTCACTGCGGCACTCTATAAGGATTGTTTTACAAATATTTGGGTCTTCCTTTGTGATGGTAGATGATGTTAGCTTAATGTAGGTTCACCTGTGTACTCCAAATTTGAGAGACGAGTAAATATTCCTCATTATTCCATCTAAGCATATAACCAAGCCACACACTCTTCACCTTTTTGGGCAAAATCTGTAGTTTTCATCAAAGTTTTTAATGTTTTTTCTCAGATAAAGAACACTTTTCAAGCCACTTTTTGTTGGAAGGGTAGCCAAGGTCCCTAGAGCAACACATGTCAGCTACTCTGTGACAATTTTTTTGTCTGATTTGTGTGTACGATGTGGGCTTTGATGCTGTGCTATGACATCTGCCCTATATTTTTAAGCAGAGCATAGAGGAGGAATTAAGTTATGGAGGTAGAAAAAGCGGCAGGAAAAGAGGCACCTCATGGCTAAGAACTGAAGTTACCTACTGTAACTCCAGCTTCTATGAGTATTGTCGTAGCCCTCTAAGGCTATCGCTATTGGGTAATCCCCTGCGCGCCCGCGCAGCACTGAAACACTTGTAGTCCACGCCCACCCGCAAGGTGGGCCCCACCCTCGGGCTCCCTTCCGGTATAAATAGGAAGGAGGCCCGACAATCTGCTCCCACACAAACAACTTTTCTTCAGCTATTCGTGGAGCCAGTGGGGCCCAGAACTTAGAGGGCTACGCCAATACTCATAGAAGCTGGAGTTACAGTAGGTAACTTCAGTTCTATTTCGTATATGGCTTCGCCCTCTAAGACTATCGCTATTGGGTTAAGGGCGAAGCAAGATGTAGTCTGCGCCCCACTGGGTCCCCCGGTACTGGAAGCACAGAGACACCTGCTCAGATAATAACCCATGCCTATTGCGCCATGCGAATGGCGCATCACAGTCCCTGGAATATAGCATAACATGAATATTTACCATGAGGGGACGAAGGCTGGGAACAATACATACCCGCCGCTGTGATAAGTAGAGACGAAGGTCACACTTTGCCCAGCGACAAAAAGAGGGGGAACACGGGCAGCTCTCTGCGTGTAGACAGGAGAGCGCACAGCTGGATCCCTGACATCATCACTCTGACAAGACACTCCGTACAAAATGTGTCAGAGGAAACAAGGAAACATCCCTCTCATAAGAGGGGAAAAGGGCCGCTCTTCGTGTGCCGAGAGGCAGGAGAGAGGCGCACAGCTGGATCCCTGACGTCACTCACTCTGACAGGACACTCAGCACAGGGTGTGTCAGAGAGGAATGGGAGACATCCCTCAAATAAAATTGAATAAATGAACAGGGGGAAGACCAAGATGCAGCAGTGCAAATGTCTTCCACTGACATTCCTCCGTGCAAAGCCGTGGAGGAGGAAATTCCTCTGGTGGAGTGCGCACTGATGTTCTCCGGGGGATCCGCCCCAGAGGAGACATATGCCTGTGACACAGCCTCACACAGCCAGTGTGACGCCGTTGTGCAGACAGAGGCTGCCCGATCGAGCGCTCTCTGTAATGCACAAACAGGCGCTGAGAACGGCGCAAGGCAGCCGTGCGCGCCACATAGCAGGACAGCGTGCGCACAGGACAGAGGAGATGAGACGTGGCTTCTTCCTCCGACCTGTGAGGAGGGGGAAAGAAGCCATCCAGGGTGATCACTCTTGACCTAAAAGAGCTTGTGATGACCTTTGGCATAAAAGCCGGGTTAGGGCGTAAAACAGCTGAACTGCCATCTCCTTGGATCCGGAGGCATGACGGAGCCACAGAGAGAGCAGACAAATCACTCACCCTTTTCGCTGATGTTAGAGCCAAAAGTAGTACTACTTTGGCTGATAACAGTTTAAGGGGAACCTGAGCTAAAGGTTCAAATGGGGCTTTGCTTAGTGCGCGTAACACTAAAGCCAAATCCCACTGAGGCGCCAGTGCGCGTGACACAGGTCTGAGTCTCCGTACTCCTCGCAGAAAACGTTTCGTCAGGGGGTGACTAAACACCGTCCCGACCCCGAAACCTACGTGACAAGATGATATGGCAGCAGCATATACCTTGATTGTGCTGAAGGCCAAATTCCTGTCCAGGAGGAATGACAGCACGTGAGGCAGGGGGCACGTAATGGGGTCCAGGCTTTTCGCCACACACCAACGCTGGAACGCTGTCCACTTGGCTGTGTAGGACGCTCCAGTGGACGCGGCCCTGGCTCCCTGAATGGTACGTACAACATCTTGAGAGGCCCAGCCCCTCTAAATGTTCCCGTTCAGGGGCCATGCCCTTAGGTGCTGGCCTATCACAGGGTGATTAGGATCACTGACAGTCGCTCCTCCTGCACTCGGTTCAGGCACCGAGGAATCAGCGGGACTGGTGGGAAAGCGTACAACAGTCCCCTGGGCCACGGTCGATGTGCGAACGCGTCCACCCCCAGGGGGGGTGGACGCGTTCGCACATCGACCATGGCCCAGGAGGGGAGAACCGCACAGTGAACCGTGGAGGGAGGTGGGGTAGGAGTCGTCCGACTCCTGCCCGGCACTCGGCTCCAGGGACATGAGGCTGCCGCCCACAGGCTCGAAAGCCTGGACGGGCCTATCGTCCTCCTCGGCCGCAGCAGCGAGAGCGTCCGCTCTGCGCTTCCTGTCGTCCGAGGGGAGACGGGCACAGTGGGTGCATGCGACCTGCTGGCTGAGAGCCGCGTACGCGTGCTCTGACCCCAGGCAGGATTCGCATGACGTGTGCTGGTCGTAGCTCATGATATACCCAGAGCCACATGAGGGACAATCTCCAGTTGGTACTCATGTTTGCTAATCGAAGTGTCTCTTGTGCTTCAGTATCTTACAGGGTGCTGAAGAAAAAGAGGGAGCAGATTGTCGGGCCTCCTTCCTATTTATACCGGAAGGGTAGGCTTTAGAAAATGATTGGGACTGCATTTACGTTATTTATCTTCCAATTGGATGTCTGTTTTTTACATAAAAAAACTTTTTAGTTTTCAAAACATTATAAATTATTGAAAAATGCCCCCCACAAGTGCCCAGAACCAAAGGTAAAGTCTTCAAAGGACTCTTTTTGTTGCCTCTGTGTCCTTTAGAATAAGAAGAGTATGCTGGGGGATACAGTCATTTGACAGGCTGTGTCCCTGTGTAAAATGGGAGAAATAACAGTGTAGCTACAGTGTTACATTTGTGTAATATGGGTCTAATAACAGTGTAACATGGGATTAATATGGGTGTAATAACAGTGTAATGGGGTGTGTTTAATGTCTAATAAAATAAATAATAGATGATTGCCCCTTTTTAAGAGTTATCTATTTTTATTTCGCAATAAATCAGATGCACCAAAGTGTTAAAAAATAACTTGATAATGAGAGGCCAATAAGAGGATCATTCTGGTGTGTGCACACGGTGAGATTGATAAAAAGAAGTCAGACTGACTTTCTTACCAGAACCTTCCCCTCCCTGATTTGAGCAGCGAGGTCAGTAATGAAATGTTTCTGATACCTTTCATTTTTCCCCAGCGCATCATCACTATCCTGTCTATTCCCGACAGGCTGGCTATTAAATCACTTCCTTTCTGCAGGCGAGTTAGAAGGAAGTATGGTATAACAACCCAGTCGTATTGTAAGATTGCAACAGCAAACACTTAAAGCCCCTGGGTAAGCTGAAACACTACCATATTATCCGTGGGAGACCGTGAAAAAAGCAGATATTTTAATATCAGAAAGTATGGATTTTTACTGTAATGTGTGAAAATACCAAAGCTAATTTAATTCTCCAGTTTTTTTTCGTTTTTTTCTCTGAAAGCCCATAATTGAACATACTTTGTGAATCTCTATGGCTCACTGTAGCGTGGGCTGAGGGTTACCTCATAATTATGACAAACAGGTATGGCGCGCAGGGATTTAGGAGCCTGTGGATACCAGGCAGTGTAATTTTCTAGCTCTCACCCGGGCGCCATAATTATCAATATTGTCTGTTTACGGAATGAATATTAATGCCTGCTCCTCTGTGAAGGCGGAGCACGGTGGAATCTTTAACGGTGGAGTATCAGAGCAAGTGATTGACTGGGAGGTCACACACCGCTCTTATTAGATTCTTCTTTGAAACCTGAGGCTTTTACGTCCTGTCTGTCGACGCGGGGGGGCCTCCTAGCACTCTCTGCTCGTTTTGAAAAATGTTTTCCCTCCTCATTATTGAATACCCGATGACTGATTGCTAATCTGTTCATTTGACGGAAGCAGAAGAAGCTTCCCCTGAATTTTCGCTCATTATTTATTATGCTCGCTGCTAAATCGAGTCCTTGCAGGCTCACTCGGACATTTTCAATCAATCAATGTTTATTTATATAGCCCAATATCACAAATGTTACATTTGTCTCAGTGGACTTCACAGTTTGTACAGAATATCAGTATGACAATACGACACCCTCTGTCCTTAGACCCTCACATCGTACAAGGAAAAACTTCCAGAGAAAAACCCACAGTTTAAAGGGGAAAATGGGAGAAACCTCAGGGAGAGCATCAGAGGAGGGATCCCTCTCCCAGGACGGACAGACGTGCAATAGATGCCGTGTGTAAATTGAAAAGATAATACATTTTCAACATAGGTAGTCCAAATGTTTGGAAATGCATGTGTCTATAATAAGAAGATGAATCCACGAGGATGTCAACAATCCTGTGGGAGCCATCAGGGAAGTAGTATGATGAGAGTCAGGCAGGACCGCAGAGACAGGTTCAGCCACGACTCGAAGTCCAGGACTCAGGATGCAGGACTCAGGATCCAGGACCACAGCAACAGGCACAGCCACGACTCAGGATCCAGTGCTCGCGATCCAGGACTCAGGACCACAGCAACAGGATCAGCCACGACTCAGGATCCCGGCGTAGATAGACACCAAAAAGAAATTTGGGGGAAGCTGGGTTATTCGGAACATGAGAGTACACAGGTACAGAGAGAAGGAAGAAGTAAGGTGTCCCCCGACAGTCTAAGCCCATAGCAGCAAAACATTTTATGGGCCATCCACAGTTTGAAGTCCGTGTTTAGATCTGTGTACGTTGTTGTGAAATCACACTCAGAGGGGGGTGTTTTTGTAAAGAGGTACACACAACACCAGGAGGTTCTCATAGTCACAGAGACTTTCCCTTCTCCAAATAAATTCTGGAAAACAAACTTTAAACAATTACTCCCTTTGTATTTACATATTACAACTACAGTAATAAACTTTTTTTGACAGGCAGCCAAGTTATCCACTCCTAATGAATGTGCAGTGCAGTGCTAAGTTTGTATCTTCTTAATCAGCTCTCCGATTTATGGCCACTTTTAGGTATGATTTAGTACCTTGAGTTCTCATCCTCATTTTTATTATTGGGTTTTTACTTTTAAGAAGCTGTAAAGCTGAATAATTGGCTGAGGTGGGATGTGCAAGACATGCATATTTCAATTTTTTTCTTTCCTGGAATTGTCTCAGGTAAACCATTAGCTGAAATGTGATTTACTTTTGCAGGTTTTTAATGCCATTTTCAACCGTTAATTTTCATATATGCCCACCACTCTACTCCCCACATCGAGTTTGTAATAAAAATATCACAGTTAGTGTTAATTTGGTGACTTCCAGGGTTGTAAATCAATCACATGTGCATTTATTTACAATCAGTATTGCAGTGTTACTTTAAATATTGCTCTTTTTGTGGAATAATCATCACCCTCTGTGTTTTGCCAGAATACCAACGGCGGGTGTTGGTCCTGATTGGCCTGACAACATCTACTTCACTTTCCAGTTCTATCGCTTTCCACCAGTCACATCACAGCAGCTGAAACTGCTCATCAGCGACAAGGTGCAACAGAAAGCCAGCGTTCCACTTCCCTGCGTCCTGGCCTCCATCAGCAAAGACGGCACTGTCAACTCCGGTAAGGATCCAGAGCTGCAAACAAGAAATAACAATGCTGCCCATGTTCAGTCAGTCCTATGCCTTTAATTGGCCCGTATTTATGTCCCCAGTAACATATATAATATACAAAACGTTCCTGGTACATAAGTCCAAACTGCAACTCGAACATATGTAATTTCTGCTGCTACGGGTCGGTCAGTCTAAACAAGTCGTGAGGAAGTGTGGTGGTGGGAAAGTCTTTACCACTATTGCCGTCAGCCTCTCAGTTCCGATTTTTTCAGTGTTCATTGTTAAGAAGGTTTTTACCGGGAGAAAAATTATCTGTAAAAGTCTTCTACTTTCGCCATCACAACATGGCTCCTGCTAACGTTTGTTCAGCCCGATAACAGTAGATAATAGTGTCCTATGACTAAAATCCTTCATCTGTTTAAAATTGATAGACTGAGTCCTACGTAGTGTATTGTAAAATGGGGTTTGTTACGGTTCGCGAATACCAGGACTCAAATGCAGTTGAAAAACGGGAAGCAGGTTCCAAAACAAAAGCGAGCTTTATTTATCAAGCTGGAGAACAAAACATGGTATGAAACTCACATGTAACACACGGTAGCATGGAGGGAGACAGGAAAGACAAACAATGTACCGACAGGGGAACACAGGGAAAGACAAGATTAAATACAGGACGGGATAATCACGAGACGAGAAACAGCCGGGCAGGGGAGGAGAAACACAAGGGCAACAGGTGAACACAATCAGACAATCAGACACACCAGGGAAACTAACGACAGGGAGGAAAACACAGGGAGAAGGACAAGACAAGAGACAGGGAGAACAGAACAATCAAAACAAACCCCAAAACCTAACACACAAAAACCCAAATCATGACAGAACCCCCCCCTCAAGGGACGGATTCCAGACATCCCTACACAAACAAAGTCCAATATTTCCAAAAGGGTGGGTGGAGGGGGTCCAGAGGACGGGTTTGGGCTGACAGCCCGGAGGCACGGCGGCAAGGCAGAGTTCAAGGACGGGGACTCGGGCGGACGGCCCGGGGGCAAGGCAGAGTTCGAGGAAGGGGACTCGGGCGGATGGCCCGGGGGCAAGGCAGAGGAACAGGAGGTGGTCTCGGGCGGACGGCCCGGGGGCAAGGCAGAGGACCAGGAGGTGGTCTCGGGCGGACGGCCCGGGGGCAAGGCAGAGGAACAGGAGGTGGTCTCGGGCGGACGGCCCGGGGGCAAGGCAGAGGAACAGGAGGTGGTCTCGGGCGGACGGCCCGCGGGCAAGGCAGAGGACCAGGAAAGAGTCTCGGGCGGACGGCCCGATGGCACAGCAGGAGGACGGGGACTCGGGCGGACGGCCCGGGGGCAAGGCAGAGGAACAGGAGGTGGTCTCGGGCGGACGGCCCGGGGGCAAGGCAGAGGAACAGGAGGTGGTCTCGGGCGGACGGCCCGGGGGCAAGGCAGAGGAACAGGAGGTGGTCTCGGGCGGACGGCCCGGGGGCAAGGCAGAGGAACAGGAGGTGGTCTCGGGCGGACGGCCCGGGGGCAAGGCAGAGTTCGAGGAATGGGACTCGGGCGGACGGCCCGGGGGCAAGGCAGGGTTCGAGGACGAGGACTCGGGCTGACGGCCCGGGGGCAAGGCAGAGTTCGAGGAATGGGACTCGGGCGGACAGCCCGGGGGCAAGGCAGAGTTCGAGGACTCGGGCGGACGGCCCGGGGGCAAGGCAGAGTTCGAGGAATGGGACTCGGGCGGACGGCCCGGGGGCAAGGCAGGGTTCGAGGACGGGGACTCGGGCGGACGGCCCGGGGGCAAGGCAGAGTTGGAGGGATGGGACTCGGGCGTACGGCCCGGGGGCAAGGCAGAGTTCGAGGAATGGGACTCGGGCGGACGGCCCGGGGGCAAGGCAGAGTTCGAGGACGGGGACTCGGGCGGACGGCCCGGGGGCAACGTGGCAGAGCAAAGGCAGAGAAGTGGCTAAAGCCGCGGTGGGCATAGTCAGGGCGGCGGGCACAAGGAAGGACCGGGTTCGCGGCCGACTGGACCACTGGCGGAATAGGAACCAGCGTTGTCCGGGCAGGACCCCTGGACGGGACATGGGCTGGTGTCAGTAGGACCCCGGATGGAGCAAGAGCTGGTGTCGACGGGACCTCCAACCTGACAGGACACCGTGTTGGCAGGAACGCCGGCGGAGCAGGTGTCAGCGGGACCCCCAACAGGACAGGACCAGGTGCCGGCAGGAAAGCCGGCGGAACCCCCAACGAAACAGGACATGGAGTTGGCAGGACCCTCAGCGGAACCCCCAACGACACAGGACAAGGAGTTGGCAGGACCCCCAACGATACTGGACGTGGAGTCGGCAGGACCCTCAGCGGAACCCCCGACGCCACAGGACATGGAGTTGGCAGGACCCCCGGCAGAAGAGTAGCCGGCGGGACCCCCAACGGGACAGGACATGGAGTTGGCAGGACCCCCAACAATACTGGACGTGGAGTCGGCAGGACCCTCAGCGGAACCCCCGACGCCACAGGACATGGAGTTGGCAGGACCCCCGGCAGAAGAGTAGTCGGCGGGACCCCCAACGAGACAGGACATGGAGTTGGCAGGACCCCCGGCAGAACAGTAGTCAGCGGGACCTCCAACGGCACAGGACATAGGGTTGGCAGGACCCCCGGCAGAAGAGTAGTCGGCGGGACCCCCAACGGGACAGGACATGGAGTTGGCAGGACCCCCAACAATACTGGACGTGGAGTCGGCAGGACCCTCAGCGGAACCCCCGACGCCACAGGACATGGAGTTGGCAGGACCCCCGGCAGAAGAGTAGTCGGCGGGACCTCCAACGGCACAGGACATAGGGTTGGCAGGACCCCCGGCAGAAGAGTAGTCGGCGGGACCCCCAACGGGACAGGACATGGAGTTGGCCGGACCTCCGACGAAACAGGTGTCGGCTGGCCCCCCAACGGCACAGGACATCGAGTTGGCAGGACCCCCAACGATACTGGACGTGGAGTCGGCAGGACCCCCAACGGCACAGGACTGCTGCTGGGGCCGGAACTGGGGCCGGAACCATGGCTGCTGGGGCCGGAACAGAGGCCTGGATCATGGCTGTGTGGACCGGTTCTGGAGCCGGAACCACTGGAGCACGGGCTGGAATCTTGGCCTCGCATCTTCCAGAAACCTTCCGGAGGATCCGCGGACCTCCCAAGACCAGGTCATACCCCAGGAAAGGGTTAGAGGCTTGAGACAAGTCTTCAGGAGTACTCGTAAAGAGTTGTAGCCACTCAGGCAACCAGCTCCTGAGCCAGGGCTTGCCAGCAACCTCCTGGCGTGCCTCCTTCAACGCCGCCTCTCTACCCCGTCTAGATGAGGCGTCACACCAGCTATAAAAAATGTACTCCAGAGAGTACCCAAGATTCCGCCTGGAGAGCCAACGAAGGAGAAACTGCTGAGTCCATTATGGTCGGTACATTCTGTTACGGTTCGGGAATACCAGGACTCAAATGCAGTTGAAAAACGGGAAGCAGGTTCCAAAACAAAAGCGAGCTTTATTTATCAAGCTGGAGAACAAAACATGGTATGAAACTCACATGTAACACACGGTAGCATGGAGGGAGACAGGAAAGACAAACAATGTACCGACAGGGGAACACAGGGAAAGACAAGGCTAAATACAGGACGGGATAATCACGAGACGAGAAACAGCCGGGCAGGGGAGGAGAAACACAAGGGCAACAGGTGAACACAATCAGACAATCAGACACACCAGGGAAACTAACGACAGGGAGGAAAACACAGGGAGAAGGACCAGACAAGAGACAGGGAGAACAGAACAATCAAAACAAACCCCAAAACCTAACACACAAAAACCCAAATCATGACAGGGTTAAAACTGGATGAAAAGTCAGTTTATGACAGCTTCTGCCAAACCAATGGTGACACATACACAATTAAGATATGATATCAAAAAGGAAGGTTACTTTAATTAGAATTACAAAAAAGTTTGGAAAATTAGTTAAGTATACAACTACAAAAAATATGTAACAATCAATGCCTACAAACTGCAGGCTGTTTCCATAATGCTCCATGATGGTTTCTGATGCTGAAGCACTTCAATCAGCAGAACCAGCCCTGATCTGTTCATGTAGCAACTAATGAAATGGAAGAAATATTACAGCTTTCAACGGAGCGTGATATTGAGCACACAAACAATACACCCCCCCCACCCTAGTTCCTACGCCTACCCATAGTCTCCTACCACAGACAAACTTCTCTGTCTGTCTCTGCAACTCTTAAGTCTACGTTTCTTTCACAAATCCTTCCTACATTCACAAAGATCCTTTTATATATTCTAACCCTTTCCACATGTTTACTCATATCTGTGAGCTATTGAAACCATTGAAGTTTCAGTCTCTTTTTAAAGAATTAAGAACTATAGTTTGACAGTTTCTCTTTGTGTTTACCCGGGCAATGATTTCCTCTGGTATCAAAAGTTTAGCTAAAATAAGTGTGGAAATGTTGCTGTGGGATTCCTTGATTGCTTTAATAGTCTTTTAAGATTATTTTTTGAGTCCTTTTCCTGGATGACCAGCTATAACGTGGCTAATGAATCTTTGATTGGTTCTTTCTCTCTTTTAATACCACAATAATGAACCATGACATTGACATTTATTGTTTTTGAGTGTAAATGTCTCAACATTTTTGTACGTACATCCTATTTTCCCTCAGGAAAAATGTCAACCTGATCCTGTTCCTTTAGCACCATCAGCTAAATGTCTGTGTCTTCATAATCATTGACATTACCAACAGACTCAGCTGTAGTGGTAAATACTGCCACTTTGCAAAGGACTTACTAAGATAGCGAACATTGTAAACATTATACCTGCTGATGATCATGTTCGCTTTGTCACCTTAGCATTAGCATTTAACTCAAGTGTGGCTTTGCCAAAGAACATGCTCATAGCGCTGCAAGCTTGGCTCTAGGCTCTATATGCAACTCCACAGTCACTGAATGTTCTTTCCAATTCAATTAAACCAACAGAGCGGAGAATTCATGATTACTTCTGCTTAATGTAGAGCACCATTGTAAAAAATTACAATAGCAGTTTTAGCACAGTGAAAAATCTCCTACTGATTAAATCTCCAAAAGACCATAACGTTGTTATGGTCTTTTGTAATCCTTTACTCCCTAATTGGACAAATGCATGTTAATGTAAAAGATTGAGCAGCGGTTTAAGTGATCTATGAAGATACGAATGATCCAATCACTGTATGAGATCAATGATCCACTGCTATCTCGTCATTCAGTGGGAGCGTTTGAACGGTGTGTGTGTGTGTGTGTGTGTGTGTGTGTGTGTGTGTGTGTGTGTGTGTGTGTGTGTGTGTGTGTGTGTGTGGGGGTGGGGGTGGGGGTGGGTGTGGGTGTGGGTGTGTGTGTGTGTGTGTGTGAGGAAGAAAGAGGTTGAGAGAGAATATGGAATATGGAATATGTCTGAGCTTCAAAGCTACTGCAGTGTTTCAGCTGTGATTCTGCGTCCTGCTGGGTGGAAGTTCCCCAGAAACCTATTGAATGCCTGAACCCCTATTTAGGCGGTGGGTGGACAGCCCTTTCATGTCATCTTTCATTCACCCATTAGGCCCCACAAAATATCTCTTAATACAGCCCTCAAGTTAGTTTCACAGCTACACTTGATCAGGTTGTTTTGATTCACAATATGGCTGCCAAAGAAGAATATCTCAGACAAGAACAGAGTTCCCTATACATACAGTGAAGTGAAAACTTTCCATGCCTTCACGAAGTAAAAGGGTATACGATTTAATTTGTATTTCTCAATTGCAACTATTCAAGGGGGAAAGGTGCAGAAAATCACTGGCATCTCAAATGTCTATATTTCTTGCCAAACTATGTACAAGTTTTTCAAAATCATTTTATTAAACAAACACCAGAAGACAATTAGCTTCTTCACTCCCTAACTTTCTCTTTCCCAGTATGGCACTAAAAACCCAAAGACTGAGAAAGGAATGGAAACAGTTTGGCATCCTGCTGTTTAACTCATATAACTTGGCTCACTCAGCGATTTAAGTGTTCTGTTTCCGATTTCGCTAAGGCAATAGGTGTACAATTTTAACAATTATGTGCAGGCAATTACAATGGTTAAACTGTAGGAAGTAACAATTAAAATAATACATTAGAGAGGAGAGGAATATGCAATTTGTTCCCTTTGCAGGCATTTTGAATCCACAACAAGAGATCATTTTTATTTTAAAGGCAACCGTGGGACACACTGGATGTTCTGAGTAGCCAATGGTAACAGCAGGTCAATATCTGACCTATGTTATACTTTTCCAGGGATGGGAATAATCCTGCATATGCACCAGGGTCCACCCACATAGCAGTTTGCATTCGACTTCTTAACTTTCCAGTTGGTATTGTTGCATGTGTTGAGAAGAATTGAACACAAGGCCAGTTTTTGCCACAGAAACAGTTCCAGCTAGACAGACGTTAGCTATAACAAGCTAGAAATGAATTAACAAAAATGTTTTTCTGTGTTTGTTGAATGACAAATAAGTTTCAAATCTAAGTCTTTTGTGTTCTTGTTAATTATTTGCTTATTTAAAGCCTAACCGTGATCTTTCACTTAATATATGTAGTGTTTTTGTTTCATTTTCAATACACAACATTTACCACATGTTTAAAGCTATAATCTGCCATACTTTGTTAGAGTACATTTTGTTGATGACTTAACATCTTGCAAGAAAACATAGACAGAAAATGTCATTTAATTTGTTTAAAATATTTCAGCCACTATCCTGGTAGTGCTTGTAAAGAGTCGCATATAATGTCACCTCAGTTGATCCAGCAGAAAACATAATCAGCCTCTGTTTTGATTGTGCTGTTTTCTTTTAAATGCAATCGAACAATCACAGCTCAGGGATTGATTGTAATGATAGTTGTTCAGGATTCTTGTTTTATGTTAAGTTTAACGATATTTTGCTAATAAAATCTGCAACTTGTTATCATTCCAGCATTGAAAGGGACGGTCATTGCCAAACTATCTGAATATTTGTATATTTCCCCTTGCTAATAACAAGTTAAGAAAACTAAATACATAGTTTGGGTCTAAAAATGTGCTACAAAACCCCATTAAACATTTATACACTTGGCAAAATATTGTTTTTGTCAAAACAAATGCTTTTTTTAGGAATATAACCTTTTTTAACCACATGGCCTTTACAATTTTGTTTTACTGTTGACTCAAATCTGTGCATCATATCCCTGATATGCAGTTAGAAACATAGCACTTTTTTTTATTTTTTCCACAAAAGGGCAGCTTTCCAAAGATGTATTGTGCTCTAAGTGTAGCGTGATACACGGTTCGCATCAGTCTCTACGTGTAGCTGAACACTCTGTTCATCCTCCCTGTTTTCTCCGCGCGCAGCCCTCACAGCGTTGTTGAGAGTTGTTGATCACCGGCAGGATTTTCAGCCTGCCTGTCCTGCTGTGTACACACCAGGTTGGAGGGTGGGGGTTTGGGGGGGGGGGTTGCAGCTCCTCGTCTGCAGACCTAGCTTCACACGCACACAACCCCGAACAACCCTTGGGCAATTTCTGTCAGCTCTTCCTCGCTTGTGAGCACAAACACACAGCACATATTCTCTCCCTCCATGCTCTCATCACCACCCGTCCACTGCACACAAGCCTACAGCATGCTGGGAGAATTAATGGTCCAAGTGGAGGGAGTTGGCGGGTGGTTGGGAGAAGGAAAGGGTGTCGGTTAGGTTTAAAGGAGTTCTGAAGAAATATCAAGACTACTCTAGTCTTGGTTTCCTTTTTGTCTCCATCTGTTTAGTTATCCCCATAGTCTATTTTTAGATAAAACAATGGTTCCCTTTGTCAGTTTGTTTGTATTATTATTTTATTTCAGTTGATCACAAAAACTGGTTAAGTGTGGGTGGATTTCACTGTGAAACCTTCACTGTAACCTACCTCGACTCACTTTGATGAGCTGCAACCCACTCATACCATGTGTTCCCCCCTTTAACTGCACAGTATTAGTGTCTCATCATTGTGTCAAAGCAGTTTCAGAGGCTTACATGTATACCTTTATAAAATGATACACACAACAGCCTATCTGATCGAGTGTGGGTTATATAGCAATATACATAACAACATTATTGTAGGGTTGACTATTAGTGCTTTACCACCATGTTTATACAAAGAAGTCTTGATAAATAATGATCAGGCATGTTGATATAATTACAACAGTAAGTGGCTAAATGCAAACAATAATCAGCTTGAAGAGTCTTCCAAGTTACTAGAAAATGACATGCATGCACCCTTTAAAACCAGAAATAGACACAACTTAGGCCATTATATGACATCAAAATAAATATTCTTCTACTTATTTTGTTTTTGATTGTCTATTTCATTAATTTTCTGTATTAATATTGAATTGAATTGGTAGAATAAATAAATATATAATAATATAATATGTCAGTATCCATATAATTAAAAAGAAATATGATCTATAATAATCCTAGGTCCCATAACAAGCTTTGCAGGGCTTTCATCTGCATCTAACAGGAGCAATAAGTACCAGACCACAACCAGTCTCCCACACTAGGAAGTGACCTTTGGTCTTGTATGAAATAAATTAAATAGACTATATAAGAATTTAGAGCAATGTGAAGCAAAGCGTGCAAACTTCCTCTGCCACTAAAGTACATTGGATATGGTGAAAAGCTCCATAACAGCTTCTACATGGACATTGTAGGGAGAGTTATTTTCAAATCAGGTAGTCATTTGGACCAATAGCAAATGACGGATCTTATCGTCGTTTGAACGTGGAATTTGCTACATGCATTGACATTTTACTTTAACAAAACTCTGAGAAACTAAATCATACCAGGCTGTCTGACTGCATGCATGCTTGAAAGAAATCCTGCGAGAGTGTGTATGAAAAAATAAAAGTTTCCTTCCCGTTGATGTGTGAAGAGAGAGTTGGAGGGGCTTGCTGGTCTCTTTAACACAGCAGGGCTGTCACCAAAGGTCCTCATTACTCCACTTCTATCCAGCCAGCTGCTTCTCCGCACGTTCAACTTATGGGAATAAAGACAGCGGGGTGAGGGGAGTTGCTTTGATACGGACTTGGAGGTATGATATGTTGGGGAGAATCAGCGCACAGATCCACACTCACACCTTTCACACACGCACGATCGGTAACAATACCACAGTGCTGCAGGTTGGTTTTTGGGGCCGCAGCTGACTGATTGTACCCCCTCACCAGCTGGGGTGGATCACTGATGGGGTCAGTTTGAAGCGCTCTGAGTTTGAGGATGAGACAGATGCATCGCAGAGCTGTCATCAAAGAATCACAGGGCGCTCGTTTTGCACTCCAAAAAAAATATGGCTTTGGTCCAATCGGATTTAATCAAAAATGAAATGGCGACCTTGCAGGATTGGACATGATAGCAAATGTCTAACGCTATAAAAACGAAACATCAAAAGGGATTTATAGCCGCTTATTGTCTCGAGAGCAGATTCAAACTGGATGTGTAGCATTTTTCTTTAAAAAAGGAAGAAAAAAGTCCCTTTGCTTTAGAGCAATGAAGGCCAGAATTTGTTCCTCTTAAGGGTCCATTGTGGATGTGCTGATTAAAGTCATGACTTTATCCCGCTGTTCAGAAAATCACTCCTGAGGTTTCTTGGCAGTGTAAGGCACCATTATCATGAATTATGGGAACCCTAGGGTGCTTCAGATTTTGTGAAATGGCCTCATGCTCCCTGGTTATTGTACTCCCATGCAGCGCGATCATCAGACCTAATGAGTCCCAGTACATGGCTCCTGCACCGGATCAGATCTGTCCACAAGTTTGACAGCTGCTCACAGATAATAGGGCTCTCCCTCCGAATTCAAAGCCATCTGGATGAATACAAAAAGATAAATTAGTGATCAGACCTTAGATTTGTTTTTGTCACTCTCCAGGTTTTGCATATTTATTAGGTTTTCTGGCAGTGGAAACATGCAATGGTTCTGTATTTTAGACAGCTCCTTTGGTGGTGTCGACTATCAATTTGCCATTCTATCAAAGTCTCAAATGGGTCCGAATTTAAAGGAGGGATTTTATGTCGCCCTTCCATAAAGATTCAGATATGTTAGGTTGTCACAACTTAATGACAGGATAGTACACTTTCCAGACCTAAGCCCTTTTTTTAACCCTAATGACATCCAAGGTGGGCTGCAAAAAAAAAGATGTTAACTGTTAATTACTCTACTTATTATCTCTCCAAATTGTCTGCAAAAAAGGCAACATTTTCCAAGACATATCAAGACGTCTTGTTATGGTCTTTCTATCACTCCAAAACATAAATATTATTCAGTTCAATATGGCAGGAGACAAAAGAACAAATCTCCACAATTGACCAGCTGGAAGGTGGAAAGTTGGCATAGAAAATTAATGAAACCATTTTTTTGGTAATAGTTGGCAGTTATGTTCCTACCCATCAACTCAATGGTTAATAAGCTGATCTTTTTAGCTCTACATACAGTCTTGGGCTTTTCATTCTAAACAATTCTCATCAATAGTAAGTGACTTATACCACATTTCTTATGTGCCTACCTCGTCCATTGTTCTGTCACTATTTATAGTGAATGTAGCTATGAAGAAAGACAATGTCTTGGTCTTAATCCTATCTACAAAGCTGTAGAGTAGTTGCTTGTTACTCCATTGGGAAAACAGCCATCAACTAGCATAACAACACATATTTTGGTCATATTGTCATCATTTCTGAACATCGTAAATTATTTTCCCTCCATGCTGAAGTCTCCTCTCTCCTCTCCAGGTTCCCCGGGCCTGCAGGTGCAGTTCAAAGTAGATGAAAGTTTCCTAAGGCAAGGAGAGAAGCGCTGGTTCCTGCGCTACCTGGCCCTCCACACCATGCACATACATCTGGGACAGCGACTCACTGCTGCTCATAGGTTCTACCGCCATCGAGCTCAAGGTAAATGACCGAAGTCGACTTATGATTGGAAACTATAGAGAAAAAAAGAGGATTTGTTGTAGGATTACAAGCAAATTCCGATCCCACTGACGTTTTCAGAAGGATTTTTTCTTTTCCTTCGATGCAAAACTCACTAGAGTTTTGCATCGAAGGAAAAGAAAAAATCCTGTTTACACATGCATTGTCAGCTCGTGACACACCTTCATCGTATCGCAGTGCGTCTGTCATGGATTCATGCAGCGTCTGCAGATTGTTCTAACACATTTAATAGAGTGAACCAGGCGTTGCGGAGAAAACTGATAATAGAATGTCAAATACAGAAATGCTTCAGTAAATGCTTCCAGGTTGCCTCTAATACACAAAAATGACATTTACAACTACAAAATAGTTGTTTTAATGATTTTAATGTATGTCTACTGGGACCAGAAGAATTGCAAATGGTCTTATTTTATGAAATATGTTGCACGTTTGTGTAAACAAATACTGTTTAGTATTGCTCCCTGTGTGCTCTGTGTTCAAGGATATAACTGAAAGACATTTCCCTCTTAACCTCTAAAGAAAAAACCAACCGCACATTAAAGGGATTTTTAATTCTGGTCTTTTAATCTCTGCTCTTTATTGATTGGACAGAAAATCTAGTGCCAACCTTGATGTAAAATTGATTTGTTTTGCAGCTTGGTGAAATTTGTAAAGCGTTTAATGAGAAAAGAATAAGGGAGAATTTTACAACTGGGAAGGGCCTTTTGACCTTGTTAATTTAGCAATAAATCAAACTGTTCCTTTTTGTTAATGTGATCTAATTTATTTGCGAGTTCATCTTCATTAAATCACTTTCCCACAAGGATTGATAATAATATTTGTGTTAAAAGCACTTTTCGCTCATTCTGTTTTGTATTTGCAGTTCATGTTGCGTCAGGGCAGATCGGCAGTGCAGGCCCTTCAGGAGGTGGAGGTGCTGACCACAGATTATGTAGTGGAGGACATCCTGCTGACCAGCGCTGATCCGGGCCAACGGACCACCATCAGCCCCATGACGGTCCAGACCATCATCAGGGGCCGGTTGCACGTACGCACAGGAAACATAGGCAAGTACTCACATTGAATTGTTAAAATACTTCTTTGTCAAATACTGACATGCCCATGCCCAACATTAAGGTAGGATAACAACAAATGGACAGACCAAACATACAAATTCCTGGGGACACAATGATCTCAACTCAAGGTTGAAATTAAGTTTATAAAAACAACAACTAATTGTTCTTTTACTATGTAGTGCGTTCTCACTCCAGTTTGTACACCAGAAATACTATGGTGAAGAAAATACTGTCCCACAATGAATTGCGTCTTGGTGCATTGAGACCAGCCACAAGCTCTAAATATGGATTCCAAATATCAGAATCAGAATACCTTTATTAGTCCCACGGAGGGGAGATGTGCGTAGTTACAGCAGGAAAAAGAGCCACAGACAGCTTAATGTTACATATGTTAAATATGTGACATGCATTTAAAAAAAAAAAGTACTAAGTTATGATATAATAAAAAAAAGAATTATATATATATATAGCTTATCCAAACAACATCTTAAAAAATTATGCTTATCCAAACAACATCTTTAAAAAAAATGGCCGTGATGTTTGCTGTGATGTGACAGAGTCGCTAGCTGGTCATGTGATACATTAACATGAGTAACCCTAACCCTTGATGGGTGCTCTTCAGTGTGATCAGCAGTAATCAAACTTAAAAGTTAATTAGGTAGGCAGTATGCAGTAAATACTGATTGAGTATAGTAATCATCCCGTCAGTATGTGATTTCCAACTGCAGTTAAACCCAGTACTGCTCCCATTGGGACACAGAAGAGGGTATGGGGTCTTTTTGGTAGTTTCATTCTTTAAAAATGAAGGAAATTGTATTTGTTCTATCATTCAAAATAAAATCAATTTTCAATATCACCCAAAACTTGTAAGCCTGGAATATATATAGTAATAGTGTTTTATATTCAGGACATATCCCATTTGGAGCTTCAGATTATGAAGTAATGTTGATGTTGACTTGATGTGTAGACTTGGGAAATGACAGTGAATCCCCAGGGCTGCCTCTGCTGCTGACGAAAGTTCCCATTTTCCAGAGGTGTGTGCAGGCTTGCAAAGCAAACACTGCGCCAAATATCTTGGTGTGATAGTTCCACTCCATCTAGCAACTGAGCACCTTTGCTACTACTTCACACTCATCCAATTTGGGCCTAGCGTGCCCCCGCGGTGCGATGGCATCTGACAATAGCTTCCTTTGCCATTAATCAACTGTTGAAACGATACCTCCTCCTCTCATAAACAATGCATCATTCTCTGGGCTTTCGGAGAGTGTCATTGGGATTAAATATTCCAGCACTTATCACTCAAAGCAGGTTGAGAGCACGCTGGGTTATTGGATGTGCAGGCGATGGATGGGGGAGGGGGAGTGTCTGGCATGTAAATTCCAATCAAGGCTCAGATATCCATCAGGCGCCCTGGCCGACAGTCAGAATCAATTTGGGGAGGGAGGACTCGCAAGCACTTTTTTTTGTTTCTGCTTCCATCTGTCGCTCCTCACATGCACACTCCTCTCTTTATAACGTCTTCCTGTTTTCACCTGTTCAGCCATTTAACCTTCTTTCTCTTCCTCCCTTTATTTGTTTTCCTCTCTCACCTCCATTCTATCTTCCTCTTTCTTCCCCCTGCGCCTGTCATCGACCTTTAATAAATACGTACTCTTATTTGGTGGGTGGTAGCCCGGTCATTAAAGCCATCTCTGAAAAATGTAGAAGTTACACACGGCACGGCAGATTGATCCGCTTTATGAAGACTTTGACAGAGATTTGATAGGACACACACACACGAGCATGTGTGCGCATCAAAGCCCTCACTCATGCCAGGAAAGCACTCATGCATACGCGCATACATATAGACAGGCAGGTGTAGCAGAGCGTGGACAGGTTGTGTGATGAGGCAGGGTGGCAGAAATGAGAGGCGGACAGGAGGAGTATATCACTGACATCATGTGAGAACTCCAATTTTTTGGTGGTTTTTCAAGTTCAATAGAAGCATTACATGGCTTCTCTGGATTGCAGAAATTCTTCTACCCCTAAATCCCCACTCTATCGGATGGACTCAAAAATGCACACTGGCCTAGCGGGATGGCAGGCTGTATTTTCTGTGCAGATACAGCTCCTTGATTTCAGCTCGAGAGGTGAAGGAAGGTCGCAGGTTGCTTGAAAAAATGGTTAATGGCACAAAGAGCGAGAGAAAATAAGTACGGCAGTGTGACAGGAAGGGAAAGCAGTCCTTCAGAGAGGCTGACGGGGTTTTTTTCCGTGGTCGGCCTTCAAATTTATCTCATTACTGCATCACTCTCTTAGCCTTAGTCTAGGGCCTTTTATTAGCTAAACCTTTTTTAATAGCTTATATAACACAGAAGCCATTTTCTATGTTCCCTCTGTTACTATTATACTTAAATAAGGATCCTCACTGTTTTCTGACCTGCTCCTGTTTTCATTAGTTATAGCTTCACAAGTACGTTGGTACGCAAATGCGCTTTGTGACACAAGTGACGGTACGCATTTCAGATTGTTGCCGCGCATGCGTACCTGCGTACCAGTTATGTGCACCCCTGTTTATAGAGGCTGCCTCCCTTTATCTCTGCTAAGCCACTGGCATTGAAACCCAACACTTTGTGTACAGATTTGTCATATTAAAAAGCGTTCCAGGGACTCACAGGGTATAATCCCTCCCATTCCTGATAGGCTTTTAATTTGAAACAAATGCAGTGACAGAAACTTAATAGCATTTAGCAGAATGGAAGCAGAATGGAAGTCATCGTAATTCATGAAGAAATGAAGACAGTCTGTTAAAAAGAGAAAGTCTGATCAGCAGAGCCGTAAGTAAAGCATGTAGTTCCATTGGTGATCTTTGTTTTATTATTCTGCATTAAACCATTAGCTATAGGGTCACGTAGACATCCTAGAAAGATTTTTTGGGATATTTTAGTTATACGATCATTCTTGCCATTATAATTCAAAAGCAATGCAGTCCCGACTACATACGGCTCTCTCCTTCTTTTCTTATTTGATGTTCCAGTCATGCATGCTATTAATTATGTCTTTACTCCGCCCCGTTCGGGAACTCATCAGAATTAGGCTTATTGGAAAAGAGTGAGTGGCAGACTGTCATTTCCGAATAAAAAAAAGAGTGAAACACCGAATGATATCCTTTTTAATCATCACAAGGTGGGATTGACAAGTAATTAATTAAACGCTTATGATATACGCTGTCAGGCCCATTCAATTATTGTGTAAAGCAGCTTTTATTAATAGCGTTGTTAAGAACTGAAGGAAGTGGCTTAATCAGAATAATAGAGAGTTGTGAAATGGTGGCACGAACAACAGGGGATTTAGTTTTGCTGTGGTATGAAGTCTTTAGGAAGGGAAAACAGTACTCCCACACAGAGAAGTGTAGGAGCAGATGAGGAGTGCATAAACCATGACGACCGCCTGCTCGTCCCATGAAACTGATCCAATGGTGAATCCAGAGGAAAGCTTCAATGCTTTATTGATTTCATCTGCTAAATCCCATGAACTCTGCTTGGAGCATGGAGATAGAGGCAGGGGGAAGAGATGCACTTGAGAGATCTTAACCCTTAACACAAATTAAAACTGGTTCTTATATTTTGTAGCACCTGTCCACATTATATTTTGGGTCCAATTTGGTTGAGTCAAAGCCGAAACTGTCCTTATGAGTTAGCAACTTTGTCCCAAAGATGGTAAATAGAGAAAAACATTGAATAATCTTTGTAATCCACATTGTCATTTTGATGTAAAGCCCAGAGCTTTCCCACAGACAGATACTGTGGATTAATTGATGGCCTTACGTTTTATTATCTCTTTGGAACACAAAGGCAAGCAAACACAACATAGATAGATGGCATATGCATAGAAGCTGAAGGATAGATTAAATAAAAAAAGTAAAGAATGAAAGGAAAGACAAGCAATTTGAATAGATTTTAGGCTGTAGAACAAGTTAATAAACTGTATGACAGAGGGGTATAAACGTAACTCTAAAGTTAAAGCAAATTTAGGCAAAGACAAGTTAAATGTGTTCCAATTCTCCATGAACTACTCGTATGCCACTCGTGTCAATATGTTTGATTTGCACCCCAAAGGAAACACGTCGTAAACGACATATTTTATTCGGCAGGAAGAAATGTAGCCATCTCCATGTAACATTGGTTAAGATTTTGATTAAATCTGTACACTACATTATTAGAAACATCATACAATGCGGTTGCCCATTGACACACCCAACAGACATGGAGCAACAATACTGTTAAATTAGGTTTCTGGCCAGTGTCCACCATTTTTTATCTGAATTTTGGTCATCAAATATTTATTAAGATGCTAGATGCTCCATAATTAACACTAGCTAGACATATTTTTTGTCTGCTGTTTGGTGATCACAACTCCGTCGCAGGAACAGCTCTGCCTGGAAACAAGGAGTTTGTGGGACGTTAAAACTCTAAATAGATCTATGGGGAATTACAAAGTTTGGTGATAAATCTTTGTGTGTTCATTACTGTGAGCGACCCCTTTCACATAACACATTGAGAATGATCGAATGTTATAAAATTGATTCGGATTATTGATTAGGGCAGCTTTAATGCAACAAATTGGTACTTATTTTGGCTGATAACATCTTTAAATCACTTAAATGTTATCGTGACAGGATCCAAATGAGTATGTCCTAGCCAAGGCTACAATTTATATAATAGCTTTGGATGGTCCAACTCTATTTTACACACATTGTTTGAGGTAAGTTTTATGAAAAGGTAATATTAGCTACATTTCCAAAACATTAGGGCAGTACGTTTTTTTAATATCCAATATGGAAAATGTTGGTACTATTTTCCAGCAGGAGAGCCCACATTCGACAGAAAGGTGAAAACCTGTTTTTAGGAAATTGTTTTGCTGACTGAGCTGTGTCTGTATCGTTTCTCTTCAGCTCTCACTACCTTTCACTGTCTGTTTTTTTTCTGTTCTCACACACACAAACATGTACACACACACCAACAGAAAGCATGTATCTGCTTCAGCACAGAGAAGACAGATTAGAACCTTCTCCAGACCTCATAGTGCTCCTCATCTGCTGCGGCCTGATAAGCCCTGGAGAGGCTGTCTGTTGCAGCAGGCGAGAGTCGAGAAAACCCTGCCTAAAGCTGCAAACAGTGGAACAAAATATCAGTGAAATGTACCTAACAATTAGCTAGGTGGCTTCCCTAAGGGCTGCACATACAGTACGTCTTACTCGTTAAAAAGCTCTTGCGGTTAGGTCCAAGTTTATCAAACTTGCTTTTTTTAGCCCTGGGGTGAAAAGGGGAATCTGGTTATTCTGAAGGGTCAGTGGCCTGGAACGGGCAGGCAGAATAAATCCAATATTGCAGACTACTTTGCTTGCTTGCTCACATTTGTTCTGGGGGCCGGTAAATCACTGGTTTGTTGGGGCCTCAACCTCGAGAACTGCCAGTGGAGCAAAGAGGGCGTGCAAGGTTGGGTGCAGGGAGAGGTAGTCAATACATTTGATAGAGTTCAGCCCCCTGGCACTTTGTTCACAATTACTCTCCTGCACACAGACAGCACGAAGCAGCCAACGCCTCTCTCTTTCTGCAACACAAGTATTATCTTACATCGCATTGATGAGGATCAACAGCTCTGTTTTAACAATCTGCCCGTGTGATTCAGCACTTAGGGACAGATAATGTGACCGAGAGCAAGAAGTCCACGTCAACCAAGATTAGCGCTAGAGCAGGTATTATCTGATGATGGCTGTGGTGATAGCCGATTAATTAAAAAGATTGACTGATTAAATCACAGGGTCATAATTGGGCTCATCATCAAGCTCAATCATTTGTTTTATTGTTGGCAAGTAGCACGTTCGTCTTATCGCGCCCCTTGCAGGCTTATTATACTCTATCCATCATCAAAGCATTTCTTGCACACAAACGAAAGCATGCTAAAAGGCCAATAACGAGGCGTTGGGAATGAAATCTCCATGGCTTTGTTATTGATTGGAGATGTTTACACGACAGCAGAAGCAATGTCTTCACGGTAATATTTGGGAATATAGCTCAAACAAATAAATTCGCCGGAGTCGTGTGGCCAGGGAAGGGTGATGGATGATGAGGGCGATGCATCGGGATGGCAGACACCTCGCCCATTAATCTGCAGAGCTGCTCTGTCTGTGTCTGTTTGCATGGCAACAGCAGCTCCCCATTACTCATTTAGCTGCCGTCCATTATCAGTTTGTTGATGAAGGAGTTTGCCTCTAAAAGATTTGGAGGGTACTTTCGGCTCTTGTGCTACAGGCGGCGGCGATTCCACTTAATTACTGCACTCACCATATTTCATTTAAAAGCATCCCAAATTAGGTTTCTCTCGGAAACTGCTTACATTTTTTACACCCAATTAAGCACCTCAATCGGTATGTTGTGAATCTCCGATGCCTAAAAACATATGGGAGTAATGGGAGCATATGTCAAGGTGCACTGTGATTAAAATTTAAAAAATGTTTCGTTTTAATTACTTCTTCAGTCAACCGTTGTAAACTGTGGCCTACTCATTACAAGTGTGGGCCTCAGTATACCTGTACATTGAATAAAATATGTATTTTGACCTGTGGTATTTCAAGATTCTCTCTTAGAGATGGAACATTGCTGCCAGCTGGGATTGTTGTTTTGACATTGTGAGCAATTATCTGTCATATTTCAATACCAGGCATTTTTTGCAAAATAACCCTGCTGAAAAACATAAGCAAGCCTTTCCCACAGCTACTGTACTGTTGGGGCTCTGTGCACAATGAATTACTGCTAGAAGAAACTTAATAGTGACCATCCTTTACTGTCTGTGTACAAGCACACCTTTAAGTAATCACTGGTCCACTGGACTTAAAAAAGGGGGGGAATGAGGATTTTGCCATTTAGGGGCAGAAAGGTAGAGGCACTCTGTTTTTCATGAGGCTGTTTTGCAGGATAACCCCAGCTTGGCCATTTGATTCATGGTTAATCAGGCTTCTGTAATGGAACATGATTGGACAATTCAAAAATCTCAGTATTCTTTAAAAAAAAAAAAATGTCACAATGTGGTCATCCCGCACCTGTTTGATGGCTGGATGTAGAATTTAAAAACATTTGTATATTGAGTTGTCTTACTGCATCTCTGACACCCAGCCCATAGCCAAAAAGAGACAGGGGCCAACACATCAATCAGATCGACACGCTTTCGGTGTCCAGACCTCTCTGGCAATTTCAAGCCACTAATTAATCGCTGTCAGCTCCTCTTCATGTATTGATCCTGCCTAAGCCAGGGTTTAACCTGGACTCTGTTCACTTTGGCGCTGTCTACAATGAAATGTATTGTCTCACATGTTACTTCAAAGAGAACTTTGGCTAAAACTGATTTATTTTTTTGCCAAACCAGTCGGATCTGGCTTCAGATCTTGGTTTGGCTTGTTACTTCAAAAAGTGGCAACACCCGAGTCTAAAGCCACAGCTGGATGTCTGATCTGGTCTTTAAATATAATTAATTAGAAGTTAAACAAAGACAACTTTTCTTCTATCAGTTAGTATCCTGTTAGTGTATCAGTATAACCTCAGGCTTTATGTAAGATCAAAAAGGCAAGGCTCACATTCCTCATTGAAGTCTCTGTAGGGGAGCTTTCTCCCTGTTAGTTATTTTGCTCATTAGCAACCACTGCTATTCATCAGTTTGAAACAAAAATGCTTGGTTTCAGTCATGTGAAGTGCCTCTTTTATTGAGTTTTTCAAACAAACAATGTCATTAACCCAATGATTCTCAAATGAGTTCTAGACTCACAGTTGTAGGCCAACCTGCACTAACATCAACAACAAAAATAAACCTCTTCAGGATTGTCCTCCAGGATAATTTGGACCTTAAAATGGGGTCTTAAGTCATCTTTAATGAAATATTTCCAAAAAATGTTGTAGTTCAAAAGTTAAATGAAGTCCTTTTTTCTGCAAAGCAATTTTTGTCCAGAAAATTCACTCCGTCTTGCTTGTCTGATCAGTTGACAATGATGATACACTTAGTTCTTAAATGCTTATTAAAGTAAATAAAAGAGAAAATCTATAAAAGCTTTAATAATAATAATAATAATAATACATTTAATTTCAAAGTGCTTTTTCAGGTGCTCAAAGACGCTTTACAGTGGTGATAAAACGAGAAAAAATAGAATAAAAAAATATTTAAAACAGCAACACAACATAATTCAAAAATGAAAAGCCAGTCTGAAGATGTGTGTTTTGGTCAGTGTTTTGAAAGTGGGGGGGTCGGTGCAGTCTCTGATGTGTTGTGGAAGGGAGTTCCAGAGGGTGGGGGGCAGCATGGTAATTTGTCATCTCATTGAGTCAAGTTTATCCACTGTAAATTAGTTTCATACAATCCTTCCCCATTCGTTTTTGATTCTTTTAGTAACGCTAGCAAGTGACACAAGTGTCAAAATCACACATATAAAACAGCGCACTTGTCAAACTCGTAGCAGATATTGATTTTGTTTCCTGTAGGTTGTGCTGGTCTGCATGTACACAGTATACAGCTTGTCTGATAATGACAACACGGGAAGAATCTGCAGAGTTTTGAAAGTATATGGGTTGCTGTTGAAAAGTTTTAGGGTATGAATGAACTTAATAAGCACATTCCATGAGGTGCTTTCCATGTTGATATTATCGCTAGATGTTCATTTATTTCTTTTATAATCTGTATTTCCCTTCTACAGGCTGCCCTGTAGATCCCAGCAAGAGGAAGGCAGCAGACGTGATGCCGTCCCATCCTCACATCATCACGCCTTGCGTAGTCACCGGTGGCTTCAGAGGAGGAAGCCTGTCGTCGAGAAATATCCTCCGACTCAATGGTAAGCACTTTCATCCACAGCCCAGTGGATCCTGTCAGTGTTAATGTACTAACATATCAATTAACTTTACCTTCATTAACCGTGCAGCCAACATTTTATTCCACTTAGTGTATGTCTAAACACATGTATATTTGTGGATTCTACGCCACAGAGCAATTGGTGCCTTTCATTTGGGCGGTGACCATGCTGCTGCTTTTATCAACACCACCAGATCCATTTCACATTCGGTCTCTTGGCTGCACCACTACACCACTCAATTTTCAGCCTAATTGAGCCTGCAGAAGCATCTCTAGTGGCCCGCCACAGTCCAAGTGGAGGAACACACACACTCAGGGAAAGCAATTTTTTCCTCAATTAGACAAGCTGTTTCCAGTCAACTGATTTGTATTCCTTAATTTGTCCTTTTAACAGGACTATGCTTCAAAGACACACACATGCAGTTAGAAGCATCAGAAATATAAAAAAAAAAAAATGTATTAAGAAAAAGGAAAAGAGGTCCTTTTATGTTTTTTTGGGTTTCTTGTAGTGTGTAATATATGTTTCTGTGCAGGTATATGGTCTGCAAAGGCTAAAATCCCAAAGCTCCCTCCAGATGGAGTTTCTTAAACATATTGTGTACGGGACAGGCTAAAGAGGCGGGACATCTCTAAGTGGTTGACCGATCACAACAGAGCCGGCCAGCTAACCAATCAGAGCTCTGGTTTCAGACAGAGGGTGAAAAGAGGTGCTGCAGCACAGGCAGTATGAGAAAAATAAAGAGCTTTTTGAACATTAAAGCATGGAAACATGTCACAGTAGAGGCACAGAACACAAAGATGAACCTGATATGCATATGTACTCTTTAAGTCTGGCAGATCTACATTTACATCACACCCTGAGGAGAACAGACCTCAACATTGTTATACTGTATATTGTATTACATTTCACATATATTTGCGTACTAAAACACTGATCATAAATATTCATATGAATTCACGGATAAACAAGCATGTGCTGTTAGCCTTGGATTTACAAATAAATGCATGCTCACTCCAAACATATTCCCCAAACTGTTGCAATAATTTATTCCCAGCTCTTGTCTTGTTACTGTGCAAACACGGTCTGTTCACTGTTTGCTTTGTTTCTTACCTGTCTCCCTCATCCTCCCCACCACTGCTCTTGTCTCTCTTACAAACTGGACTCTTCGCTCTTTCCACTCCACCTTCCTGTGGCATTTAAAAATACGAGGACCCTAATTGCTTTCACTGGAGCCCACTCGCAACAGTTAGCAACGCTGTGTGTTCGTGTATGTGTTTGTCGGTGTTTCGGTGTGTGTGTCTGTCCCACTCCTGCCTGCCTGTGGCTCTAAAGGAAGCAGACACTATCTGGTTAGGTGACTGGCACACGACTCAATGCCTCTCAGATAAGAGGACTTGGGGAGAAATGTCGGGGATTTAGAGTGGGGCAAGAAAAAAGAATAAAACCTGAATAAAAGTGTTACAAGAAATGTTTTTTTTAAATATACTTCAGTTTATGTTGTGTCGTCCCTTTAAACTATTGTGTTTTGTTGTATTCAAATACAGCATGACTAGTTTTAGATAGTGGGGTCTGTTGTCTGGTTAGATGCCATTGGTTGTTGTAACATTAAGCAGTTAATTATGTTAGTCTAGAGAGCTCAACTCACTGCAGCTAAAGAAAACTTGTTTGTATTGTTAGATAAAATGATGAAAACACCATCAATATTTTAGAACACAACACATCCATCTGTAAAAACAATTAATGCATAACCCAAGTAGAAACAAATTGCAATAAGCGCAGAACAAACAAAACTGAGTTAGAACACAAAACCAGTTTCCAGGGAACTCTTAAAAACTCATGAACACAATACGTTTTTAATTGTCTTCACGTTTGATGAATAGCAAATATCTCCAGTAATATTGGCATCATGCAATCTTAACAGTTGCCTCCTGGGAATCTACATTTTTGGTTGAATGGTTGAATGGCAAAAGCCAATGATGGCCTTTTTTTAATTTGCTCATGTTTTCTCAATATGTGTTTTCCTAAGCTCCAGTTCAGCAAGCGTCTTGTTTAATGAAAGTTCATGGTGGAAATAAGATACACGAGATACAGAGCCGATACCAAAATACTTTTGAAGCCTTTCTTTCGGGAATAAACAGGTTTTTCCCCAACATCCCAACTAGCATTTGGTACTTTTTGGCAATTTTTGCAGTGCTTCATTCATCTTCCTTTAGATTTAGTTCATATAGACAGCTCTGTGTTTTTGTTTTTCAAAGAGTGGGATTGGCGTATGCTCTTGTCGAATCTTTTCTAGTACACGGGTATTCCCATTTCAATCCAGTTCAAATTAGACTGGATTACTGACTCATACCATAGATGAATCAGGTATTTTAATTTGATGTTTGGTGCAAAGGATACATTCCAAAGATAATTTAGGAGGAAGGAGGCAGTCTGTTTACCCAGCAGTAGGGCTTTGGCCCAGTTGTAGTGGTGCCAGTTGTTTGACTGGACTGTTGTCTGTGTTCAAGCTGTTGTTCCTTGTGCTCCAACAATACTTTAATCTGTCAGCGCCTCTCTCCCTTGGACATTTGGAGGGTTTTTGAGAACATATGGTCAAAATGGCAAAGAGATTACATTGCGCTCTGTTCAGTTAATATATTCATTATTGCGGCCTGTCTCTCCTTCACAGCGAGGAATGCTGCGCAAGCACACAGACTGGAGATGGATGGGGATAGCGGGCCATTGTTCGGACGCGGGATCGGATCGGACTCCTTTGTGCCCGCAGACCACAACCTCAGCGAGGCCGACGGTGTGCGCCGCAAGCTCGACTGCATGGCCGCCGTCCATCAACGGGAGGGCAAGGAAGAGGCGGAGGTCACGGTTAGTTCAAACTTTGAACTTGGCCCATTGGGGAGACAGGAATGACTGCTTATCTGTAAAGCAGAACCACCACAGGCCGTCTCAAATCTCAAACGGACAACAAAGGCTAAGAAACTGCTTTCATTCTTGCCCCGAAACATGTCAGGAGGCAGTTTTCATCGAGGCGTTGATCGTCTCGCAGACAGCGTGCCTGTGTTACAATTCTCGGGGCGATGTGCCCTTCAACCCTTGTGTTTCAGTGACTGTACAAGAGGGTGTTAATTGTTCTTCTACCCGAAAGCTCATCTTGTACTTTCACTCATGGGTGCACATGCTAAATGTGATTTTGGCTGTGGTGCATGTCTGTCTCAGACATTTTACACATCGCATTTCCTGTGGTGAGACCTGTGTTTTAGTTGTTTCACACCTCAGTAACAGCCGATACTATGTGGAATATTACTCTGCTTGCACAGGAAAGAGATTTGAGGAGTTGCTTTGCAATTCAATTAGACTTTTCTGCGCTCATAGCCACAACCTAATTTGGTCGAGGTTCATGCCGGGCATCATTTCAGTGCAAGGAAAAGCAAAGTAGAGATAGCCATTCTGTTTTCTTTAACCTCTAATGAGGGACAAAGCTTTGGAAACATAATGAATAAATCAACGCTAAAACTCTGTATATTATGTTGATATTTTCCCAACACCTTTACTTAGCGAGCGATGGAAATTGTTAATGTATGTAAAAATATAATGGCCTTGAAGGTTTGAAAAGGTGGTTTCAACACTGTGCCATGAGGTAAAGTTTATTACATAAAGCTTTCCTGCTGGAAAAGCATCCATTCCAAGTACATCATGTTCCAGCTATAACATCTGATCAGAATGTAGCCTTGGAGGGACTGTATATGAAGAATATGTTGTTGTATGCCTTTCAATACAACAATTGTTGAGATTCCGGAACAAAACAAGATTGATAGAAAGACGTCAGATGGTAAAACGATTGGTAAATGTTGGTAATAGTCTCTTGTAGCACTACAAATCTGTGTTTTCAAACTGAAGCAAGTACGGTAAGTCAAGTCAAACCGGGACGTTTCTTTGTAGGCTGTGCTTCATGTTTACAATGGAAAGTTTGAATAATCATTTTACATATCTTACTCTCCTGATATTGTGTCACCTGTTGTGATACTGGAATTTCCTTTGCTCTTGACAGGGTCAGACTAAGGAAGCACAGTTGGCCAGAGGACTTAATAAGATGAAACCCAGCGAACAGCACAGCAAGGCAGAGTGTATCGCCAACATGCTGAGCCAGGCCATTACTACCCAGCACCTGCTCTACGCCAGCCTGGGCTCTGCTGAGTACACAGAGTTCGTCCTTAGAAATCCCTTTAACACACCTCAGACCGTCACAGTTCACATTGACGACCCTGAGCTCAGGTAAGACTCTGGTTTGTTTCCTGTGATCATTTTCCACGTAAAAAGAGGAAACCTGAGAACACTATGACGTGTTTGTACATTGATAGGTGTCCCAGTCTAACACCTTCGACTGTGATGATGTGCTTTTGTGATGTGATTGTTTTCCATTACCCCCCTCCCCATTAGCCGCACAGTGAAACTGTTCACATGTTCTCAATGTGTTCCCAAAGGTGTGAGTGCAAAGACAGAACTTATTTTCACCCAGCTTTAGGAAAGGATGATGCATCCTCGCGCTTGAATCTCCCCAATGCCAGACATATCCGATCCAGTGCTTTGCTCTTTGAAGGGATGCTTTAGCCCTTCCCTAGTTCCTCTGAATTTTTCACCACTAGTCTTAGCTTCAAGGGTTGCTTAAAACACCTTGTGAATACAGAATGCTTAACAGAAGAGGGCAGTAAAGCAGCATTGTACTGGAAATGATTCATTGTTAACACATGAGGAAGAAGAAAACAGATGACTCTCTACACCTGACGTTTAAAGTTAGTACTGTGTATAACAAGTTTCAAGTGCATCCTATTCTGCTGTTAATTTATCACTAACTAACTCAAAGTGCTCCTTTTTGGAGGCTTCTCAAAACCAAGACTGACTCTATAGAAAAAGGTAAATTAAAGCTCCATTAAACATCAGTAGGAGCTAATAGTGCCGCTAATTCATGATGCAGATTCGTTCCATTTGTCATTGTCACCTTTACACTAATTAGTTGGCCATTGGAAAACAAAGTTGTGTTTGAGGAATTTACATTTTTAAATTAGAATTGTAGCTACCATCATAAAATGTACAGCTATATATTGGGCCGTCTGTGACTGTATACATCTTTAGTTGACTAGCATTAATACGGTGTGCACCAAAACGACCAATTAGCCAAAGGTTCAATTTAGAGGGAGCAGCCCTTTCCATTCTCAATCTTTTGTTTCTGTTGTTCAGAATATGTTGTATCCAGTGGTGGATTGTAAGGAAGTACATGTAATACTTAAATACAATTTTGAATGCAGAACGTTTACTTGTAACTGAGTATTTTTACACTGTAGTGTTGATACTTAATAATACATACTTTTTTTTACTAAAGCTTATATGGTTGTGTTGCAGTGCAGTATAGAAATACATAAAGAATAGAAACTTCAAATTCTGTAAGGGATGGTAAAACTGAAGTAAATGATGAAGCACTTCCCATATAGGGATGCATGAATAAGAAATCTCATCATCCAAAAAAAACCACCAGCAAGTGAAGATGATGTTTGTGTGACTGCGTGTTTTATTCAGGTTGTGGGAGTCTGATTCACAGCCCGCTCACAGTTTTGATATGATGCATGTGTGTGTAGGCGTGTACACATTTATGTGTGTGTATGCTTGTACCTAAACACTTCCAGTTTGGAGACGTGATAGGATAAATTCAGATTTGTATCGACTGTTTGCAATCTAGTTGCGACATTTCTCTCCATTCAAAACACACTGCAGGCCTATAACCAAAGAAGCTTCTAGCTCCTCCAGCAGCACAATCAGTTGTCCTTGACACAGATGCAAACATAAAACTGTTGAGATGCTAAACAACCCTTTTAATCCACACATAGAAACCATTATGGCTGATATTTCCTGGATCACCCGTTCTTGGTATCCATGCCGTGTTTGTTTCCTTCACTTAGCGTCATTGCTAATCCCGAGCGCTGAATCTTTTGTTATGGATTCTGCTCATGCCTGAGCTTTGGATTAACATACATCACGTTGATCAACAAAGGCTGGGGTGCGCCATGGATGAATCATTATGGCATTAGCCCGGCCACCGGGCCTACCAGGTTTAATTGAGAGTCATCAATCCCTGCATCTGTCCTCTCTCCGGCTTAGCACCCTGATAGTTTATTTATATATTTCCTTATGAGGTAGCGTGACACTTTACACCAAACCGTCTGCCACCTCTACCAACAGCCAGAGATGTGTAAATTAGCTAGGAAGCTTTTGAATTTAATGTGTTATACTGCAGCAATGTGAGTTTCAAGTATCAAATTAAGGTAACAAGTTCATGTTGGGACAATTCACTGAGGAAAGCAAAGCTCTAAAGTTGTTTTATTAAATCTGCAGTCGTGTTCTGGTGTGTTGTTTGTATGCAACTGTTATCTCCACACAAGAGATGAAGTAAAACATTAAATAATGTCATTATTACCTGGTCCTGCATCACAGATGAATGATTTGAAAATGATGCCTTCTGGTTTTATATCTCTTTTTTTACAAGGAAGATAACATTTTCTCATGATTTAGTTAACATTAAAACAATCTTCTTTACTCAATGCTCCACCTGTTCTACTAGAGAAATAGGGTATTATAAGTCATTTAAGAGAAGATGATGCAAATGGTCTGCAAAGGTTAAAATCCCAAAGATCCCTCCAGAGGGGGTTTCTCTCCCACACACCACTGTCTGTGTCCAAGTGGATGTCATTGAAGACCTTTACAAGAGTAGTCTCAGTGCTGTGGTTTGGACGAAAGCCTGACTGGAACACATCGAAACAGTTATTTAAATTCAAGAAATTACTCAGCTGCTGAAAAACAACTTTTTCAATGATTTTACCTAGAAATGGGAGGTTTGATATGGGCCTGTAATTGTTCATTACTGAAGCATCTAGATTATTCTATTCTAGAAAAACACTTTTGAAAAGTGCCTGTTGGTATAATATCAAGGCAGCAGGGGGAGGGTTTCAGTTGTTGTATAATGTCTTCTAGGTCTTTATCATTAATCAGATGGAATTGTTTCATGGTGTTTGAATAGATTTTAAGTGGACACAGGGAAAGGAAAACATTTGCTGTTCCTGATACAGAGGCACTGACTGCTTTCTGATTTTCTGAATGTTGTCAGTGTTTCTTATTTACTACAAACCTATAGTCTGTGGGTGCAACAGACAGGCGCAGACTAAAAGTCATTGAATGTTCCTGAAAAGTAAATGGATTTTGATGAGAATTCCAAAGAAATCCTTTGATCTGAATTCCAAGTAATTATCACTCCTCTACATGTCATTGTGTTATGCAAACCTTTTATTGAAATGTACAACATTAATTAGCCATATTTAAATTATATATTATTTTCTTACACTAGTCTGCCATGTGTTTGAAGAACTGGAAAATATGTACACAATCAAAAACACTGGCCCCCGTACCTGTACTCTCCTGGACTGTGTGAACCATAGCATGGTCAGTGGGCCGAGGCTGCTTTTCCTTGTCAATATTTTAACCAATATTTGACAAGGCCTTGGGTTAGCACTTTGTTTCTACAGAAAGAAAAAAAGTCTGAGCCTCATCCTGATATCAAGCGTCAGGCTTTGAAGGAAGAGTACTTAGAGAGACGCTAGGCTAGCTGTAGCTTTGATGTCTGCAGTGGTTTAGAGCCTCGAGCCTCCTCTTGAAGTGGAGCACGCGTTTGCTACCTGTTACCATCCATTTTGCATGGGTGCTCTTACACTTGGCCTCAGTGTCAGCCATGACTGCTGGCCCATAGTGAGAGGAGATGACAGCTCCTCTGCTGATGTCCACACTGCTGCTTTATCTTTCATTATTTCCCCCTCCCATTATGTCTTCTTATTTCTTTTTTACTGTGCATTCATTCAATTATCTCTCTTGATATCCTTTGAATCAACTTTATTTTCTTCATTCTGTTTTTTCCTGTATTTACCTCAGTCTGTTTGTCCTCTTCACCACCTACCAGCACCACCTATTTTCTTTTGAAAAATAGAACATGGGAATCTACCCTATGATTTATTTTTTCAGAAAGGCTGAGGGAAAACTCTCTCACACACACAGACACACATTGATAAGCCACAGGGTAAAATGTTTTATTCCAAGTGCACAGGTGGGAATATACAGGTTAGTGTCATGGAATTGACTGTAGCATCTCTCCCTAAAGTAAGTGAGGTGGGGCCCTAAACAATTCACAAACTCTCTCTCTCCTATTGAGAAAGATCCTTCTTCTCCATGCCCATGGGTTGGCGTGTTTGAAGTTTAAATCAGCACTTCCCCTTTATGCATTTCTGCATGGAATGTTTTGCATTCAAAGGAAGGAGAGACAAGACGTCCCACTGTTGGAAAGTCTTATCTGTTCCTGTTGCTTTTCCTCCATAGAAATCCATTTGATGGAGATTGAGAGGGGTTTTCTCTGACCTTTATACACTTTTATGAAAGCTTTGGTCTGTACTGAATAAGCTTGCCTCGATTGTTGGCACTACAATGAACTTTACTAGAATTAGATTGTCAGAATGGGAGATCAGTACTGTTTGTCAGTGCTCAAGAAATTGTATTTTCTTAGAGAGGGGATCTGGTATAAAATGAATAATTACTGTGGTTTGCAATGGTCACGCGTCAAACAATTGCACATATAATCAATACTTTCCTATGTGAGAACGATGTGAAATGGGAAAATTTGTTGTCAAGAATAACTATCTTTGCCCAGATCAGCGCCTCCTTTTAGCTTTTGTGAGTTACAGCTCTTTGTTTAATTTTCTTGCGTTAAACTCCACTGTTTTGGCGTTTTTCAAGACCTATTTAAATCACAAAAAATATAAACACTGATTTTATTTACTGAGCATATTCAGGATCTCCAGATGATTAACCATTTCGATTTTGGACACCTTCCCTTTGATTCTAATGGATTTGATCTAGATTTTGGATACAGATTGATTTTAATCCAATGTCTTTTATTTACCACTATGGCCATACTCTGTTAATGTTCTGTTTGGAACCATCTTATCATACTGTAGAAGGAGCAGTGTTAAGCAGTAAGGGTTTTATTCTTGATACGGTAACAAATCGAGCCCTGATCCTAAATGGATCCCTTAAAGATATTTTAAAAAAGCCAGCTTTCATTTCTCTCATGTCCTTTAATCTTTCCATTCAGTGTCATCACTGATACAGAGGAGTGGGGTTACTTCAAAGCACTAACCAAAACTCCAACCCCGCTGGAGGAGAACATGTTCCACTTGGAGGAAGGTGCTCCAGGTCCCAGGGTTTACCTCCGGCCCAAGGAGAGCCTCCATATTCCCCTGAAATATCAGAGCTTCATCTGCGACCACACCATGGCTCTACAGGTAAAGACACCAGAGGTTAATGCGGATGGAACGGTCAACATATGTTAAGGAATGGTAAGGATGCCGTTTTAGGCTTGTAACACAATCAGATTTACCTTGGTTTCTCACACTGTTTAGTGTGCCAATTTCAGTTATGAGAAAAACATTTAATATTGATTGGCCTTGAATGGTCCAAAGATGTGTGGGAATAGTGCGGGAATTAAGAGGTAAAGCAATGATAAAAGTGTACATTTCACTGATATAAATATCAATACATTTCACAGATTATTATATGAAACATCACTGATCTATTCTGTAGGCAAGTTATACGGTTAATGTCTTCATGTAATTTCTACTTAACAGTTCATTTGATGCCGGAAGGACTGTTAGACATAAATATTGTTTACAAATCTTATCTCCAGTAGATTACTGTGGGTTTTACGGCCTCCAGTAAAAAAGAAAAAGCAAAGCGAAGAAAATGTTTTTTTTATTGATAATGAATTTTGATAGCTTTTTTATGTCTTATCATTTCTCGCAGGGACCAAGCTTCCTTCCTACAGGCAAAGGTTCTCAGCTGGCCAAGAAGAATCTGTCCAATATTGTCGCCGCCAAGGCGATCAAGGTAACAAAGTGGTTTGCTTATCCTTTGTGCAATATTTTCTGTGTAATGGACACTTCTTATTTCCCTCTGTAGTCGCCTGCCTTTCAATCCCTCGGTTGTTTGTTTCCAGGCTGGAATTAGAGGTATGGATTTGAGAAGCATAGTGGATGTACAGTATGTTTCTGCAGAGATAAGAGCTTTAATGTAGTCCATTTGAGCATCTTAGGGTATAAACTGTAAATTGATTGTAATATTCAGAGGAGTAGAGGAAGACAAAGCCTCATAAACTAGTATGAACTTTCTGATCTGGAAGTTAATCGGGTTAACTTTGTGGTACATCACTAGGAAAATCTAGTGAACACACACACACACACACACACTCCCAGAGAAGTTTCTGCGGAGTGGCAGCGCACCACCCACCCCCTCCTTCTTCCACACACAGACACAAAGAACACTTTGAAGTGTCAACTATTTAAAAAGTTACACTAGCAAGGCAAGATTGTCAAGTGAAATGATATGCTGAAATCCCTTTTATCTTACTCAACATTGTTTATCTTCTCCAACTGGAAAATGCCTGGCTGGAGGGTTAAACTGTCCCCAATTGGAGGAAAGCTTGACACGTCTGGCTAATCTACTCTAAATTAACTATCCGTGTATGGCATTACTGAAGTTATTTTGCTATGTTATGCACTTATTCAACCGTTTATTATATAAAGAGTGGAAGAAACAATGTGAACTTTTTTCCCTTATAAAAACTGTTAAAAAAACCCTCTCTCCCTACTTGGGATTAAACGTTCACATTTGTGCTGCTAAAAAATCACAGTTTGCTAACCTGCAGTACCTCGCAATAATCCTGTTGTTTGTGTGGAGCTCTCCCATTGCACCGGGTGATGAAATATTTGCCAGTCCGCCAAGAGTGTGTGTCTGCAGAAGGCATTGTGTGTGTCTGTGTGTATTTGTGTGCCGGTGTCAGCACTGCTGCTATGAGCAAAAATCCTGTCAAGAGGTCAAAGAGGTCAGGCCCGGATCAAATCGGTGTCCTGCTAAAACTGACAATTCCCAACAGCAGGACTGTCAGGATGCCAGCTTTGGCACGGCCGTCAGTCAGCACACATCACCAGAGCCAAATATGGGCCACTACTGCGGGTCAGCATGGGCCCCGCAAATCTGACACATCAACTATTTGGACAGCTGTTGTTTGGCAGGGGTCAACTTCTGAGTATGAGAATCAATGACTAAAATGTGGAGAGTTAACGTATAACTATACTCCTATACTTATTAATATATATTAACATATGTTAAGCAGTTGTAGTGAAGGTCCTCTGCATTGTTTGGAACGCTTTTCATGCTGTAGAATGGCTTAGATTTGTATAAATTAATGTAAGAAATAATTGCACCACATGCTGGGGTTGAATCTATTTTATTTCATTTCATTCCCGAACATTAAAGCCTTTCACGGAATGAGATGATTGCTACTCATTATGAAACTGCTGTAAGAACAGCCTCGACTCCTCTGGGAAGGCCTTTTTTCAGCAGATTTTGTAACCTGACTGACGGGATATGCTCCCATCCGGTCTTAGGTGCATTAGTGAGTTCAGCTACTGATGTTCTCTGATACAGTAAGTTCCTGGCTCGCAGTCTGTGGTACAGTTAAGGCCAAAGGTGTTGGATTTGGTTGGACTTGAAGCTCTGAGCCAGTTCCCCAGCCTTTGTACTAAATATTGAAGCGCTATCAACAAGTGTGAGTGTTTTCCCCCAACAAAGCCTGCAGAAATCCAAGATAGCTGCTCTTTGATTTTATATGTGTAATTGAGATAAACACCTGGTTGGTCGGCACCTTACATCTTACCTGTAATCTAAACACCGCAGCCTCTCTATCGGACCTTAAAATATAAAACAAACATAAACTAAAACAATAATTGTTGCATTTAAAAAGGTTCAAATTGTGCCACTGGACAGTATGTGGTGAGGGTAAAATGGAATCTTGGCCTGATGGCAGAAAGCCATGATATCCAAGGCGAAGTGGCATTAGCTCAGTCTGTAGGGACTTGGCTTGAGAACCAAAGTGTTGCTGGTTCAAGATCCAATCAGACCAAATTATAGAGTTTGAACTGGTACCTGTAGAAATTCTGCCCTGTTTTGGCACAATTGGAAAGTTCAGGGAGTTAACTAAAACATATGGCTCATCTACTGTCTGGAGACAGGACTATTCTCAGCAGACATCATGTGAATTAGTCCATGAAATTCCTAAAAAAGTATGTATTGGACTGTTAGATAAATAAAAACGAATGCCATTAATGGCATTAAAGGTTATTATATAAAAGCTGAAAACCCTCCTTGATTGATCTTCAACATCCACAGTAGATATCTCAAACGAATGTGGCCAAAAAAATCTAACGGGCCGATCCTCAAACTACTAATATTGCTATCTTAGGCCACTTTGCTATCTTATCCATAGTACGACATACAGTACATTGCCAGAGTATTGCTAGAGATACTAAATGAAATACTTTTATTACGTATGTAATCGAGCAGCTTCATTATAATTCATATCCTGCCACTCAGTTACATGTAATCTATAATCCTCACTCCCAGCCATAGTTATGCATAGCGAATAAATCTTATAAATGAAGCAAACAAAAGTTTAAGATGGCGTAAAGTATGATGTATGTGGGAGGGTTAGCAATTCAATATGTTTGCATATGTTAGTGTGCAGCATGTGTATATACCATCATGTGTCACCATATTTAATTAGTACATATGTATGTAACACATTTGTGTTGATTTGCACAGATCAGATGCGGAGGGCTATTAAAATGCAGCAAACTTCAAAGCACATTCAGCAGGTCTGTAGGGGTTTCACTAGCAGGATTGAAGCCAGTGTTTATATTCTAGTGTACAGCAGAGCTCCATCATCATCATCATAATCTCTAGGGGATTTTTTAAATAAAACCTCTATAAGGCTGCTTTATAAAATGCTGTATATGTTGTTTAGAGCTGAACTGCCTCAGGAAGAAAACATGGTAATGCTAGTTCTGTATTTCACTAACAGCAGTCGAGAACTTTGAATGCAGGTCTCATGACACAGGACGAGTGTAGTTTGAATGTGTAGGTAAACTAAAGAAATTATAAAAATAAAATAAAACTGCCAAAATTGACAATGGTATACTCATTTACTGTAAATATGTTTAATAGTTAAGATAATGACATCCTGGTTTGATGTTCTATACTTGACGTAGATGTGCACCCAGTTTTCCTATGCAATGAGTTTTACAAAAATGTCTGATATGCTCAATTTTATATTCATACCCAAATGAAGTGGGTTAGTCCAAAAAGTGTTTTATTTACATTTAACATGTATACACATATTAATTTGATTTGCTCAAAAGTATTGAGCGTAAGTATTTTTCAGTGAATAATTTTCCTTGTTTATGCCCTCAAGCATTCTTAAAATAAAAATGTATGAGAAATAAAAACTGCTCATAGATTATGAAGAGAGCAATTAATAATAATAAGTAATTGCATTTTTATTTAAGCGCTTTACATTACATAATACATATATCAGACATGTAATACATCAATACTGTGGACAATACCCACAGGAGCAATTTAGGTTGAAGGGTCTTGCCCAAGGACACAATAGCATATTGACTGCAGTGGCAATCAAGGTGGGATTGAACTGGTGTTCCCCAACTCCCCTGATCTGAGGTTCAGCGCACTATCCCACTGCGCCACAGCTTCCCCTTGAGTGCGTAATAAGGCCATCATTTCTGATCCTAAGTTAATAGGGCTTTTTGTAAGGGGCTGCATGCTGAAAGTTGGGAATCACTCATTTAGAAATTTGGCAAAGCTGATGGCTTGTTTACAACCAAGTGTCATCCTCTGATCGCTCATGTTTCTGCCCTGTCGACTCTGTTGATTATGATGTTAACATAACTCATAGATATGATTGAAAGTCCTAAATTGTACAAGCTGTACTCATTAATCCATCTTTTACTTTTTTATTAGTGTTTGGTTGGAGGGTTTTTACTCCCCTGTGTTAATAAATATCTGTTTCATGGCGGGGGATCGGCGCTCTGTTGATATTTCTTACTTTTTACCTTCTCTTATAGGTAACGTTCAAAGCAGAAGACGGCAAGCCCATGGCCATCTGCCAGGTGAACGTGGAGCCGACCCCTCACGTCGTCGACCAGACTTTCCGCCTCTACCACCCCGAGCTCTGTTTCCTCAAAAAAGCCATCCGCCTGCCGCCCTGGCATGACCCCTCAGGTAGCGCAGGTTACCCAAATTCTCCCCCATCAGCCATTGCTTCCTGTCCCACCCTTCCTCCCTCAGTCTAGGGATGGACTTTGATATTTTCTGATTTATTGCATCTTATTTTTTTGCATATTATTACATTGTTAGTAGTGTTAGTTCATCTTCAGAAGGTGACTTTCCAGGAATAGCTTCAGCATAAAAATGTCCACACAAGTTATTTGCAGTATACAAGGTGGATGTGTTTAAATAATCTATTCTACACTTATTTCTATTTTTACTAAAATAGGTACAGAGCAACAGAAGAAATGCGTTTATGCATCACATTTTGTCAGCATGACATCCCAATGATAACATTAAATAACACTGGTTAGGGTACGTTAATGTCTGAATATTTCCTTTTTTTAATTGGGTTAACCAGTTGCAGATGTCAGTCACATTTCCGTGCGTTGCAGTGACCCTAACATCATCTGCCAGACGAGGATGCTGGTGAGAAAATTGCTTTTATTATTTTTTCAAATCTTTTCAGTCCCTAGTAAAATAACCCAAAGTAAAATCAGTTAATCAATTAGTTGTTGAAACGATTGCTTTATTAATATGAATTTCTTGTTCACTTACTTTTAACTAGGGATGGGAACAATTAATCGAATATTCGAATATTCGAAATTATTCAGGCATTCGAATATGAGAATATGAGTTATGAATATTTTTATTGCAATTCTTTTTTTTTTTCTTTTTTGGGAGGGATGCCTAAGTTGATTACATATTATCAAATGGAATAATTCAATGTATACGACAGTGCCGTAGCTAAATGTGTTAGGTCTAAAGGTGTGTTTTGCTCCGCTCACCGGTCCCTCACAGCGGGCAGAGCTGCAGGTGCTGATCTCTCTCTCTCTCGCGTCCGGTTATACTTCACTCGCGTTTATGTCCAAATCCATCAGATCTAGCTAGTTCTAGCTAATGATATGGCTGCTGCCCCTCCCTACACGCAGATCACGCAGACTCAAACCTCATCTTATGCCCAAATTCCAGCTGAGAGGGTCTTCTCTACAGCTGGCCTGATTGTGAATCGCCTCCGCGCCCGCCTCTCCCCTGAGTAGACATGCTCATATTCTTAAAGAAGAATGAGTATTGAATAGCTGCATTCTGTGCATAGGCCCTGCTATAGGTTGTTGATCTCTGTTGTAATAGGGTTACGTTACCCTAACCCGTTATGTTGTTCGTGTATGATCCCTCTTTAATTTTAAAACCAAGTTATGTTTTAAGCATGAAAGCTGTAGGCCTATAACTGTCAACTGTTCAAACTGTGATCACCAGTTCAATACATTTGACAAATTCGACTTGGTTTCTATACTTATTTGAACATGTATTTATTTATTTTTCAAAATTAAATCTTTTTTTTTTTTGAAATTTTTGAAATTTTTTCCCACATTTTTTTATTTTTTTATAGGATATGTACATTTCGGTTAATCGGTTAACCGTTTTTTTGGGGGTCGAACATTCAAATATACATTTGCTTTCAAATTCCCATCCCTACTTTTAACCTGTCATTACTGTCAAGCTGTTATGATCCCCCAAATGCTTGCCCTCACATGCAGTGCACTTTAAAAGATCTAACGTGCGGTTTCTTTTATTTCTGACTCTTTTGTTCCTTCATCCCTCCATTTTAAAATGTTTCTGCCTTGTTCTCTGTTTCTGTCTAGGTGCCAGGGGAGCCTCAGGATGTGTACTTGAAAGTGCCAGGGAGTCCCAGTCCACTCATAAAAATGTTCTTTGTGATGGTTTTTACGTATGTATTATTTACTGAACAGGAAACCCCATACACAGTGAAACACACACACACGCACCCAAGCACACACAGGTTAGCCTGAAGATGCATCATATTTTGGACTAATTCAATTATTCACGCAGGCTTGAATTAAAGAACTAATTAGATGGAGGTTTGGTGGTCTTAACTTCCTGACAGACCCTTTCCTCTAGTCTTTCAAATCTTCATCAGAAATAAGACCAATAAAATTAGTATATAATTATGTTAAAAGTCAGGGATTTATCATTCATCTTTGAGGTGATGTGTATGATAACATTTTGACTACTAACATTTTTGCTGCAGAACTTATTTGCATTAGATTCACTGTGGAGCTTTGTGGTACACATATATGCATGTTAATATGCAGGGTCTCAGCAAGGCTCACTGCTTTGCAAAGCAAATTATTCTATCTGCCGATTAGTCAGCGGAAGCATGGACTGCATCATCTTAATGCTTGTACAGTAAAAGGGCGTCCCTCTAGATGAAATACACAAAGAGAAAACTGTGGTCAGAAAACACAGGGCACCTTTACATTCAATTTGATTATTTTGAGAGTTTTTTATTCACGACCAGACAGGTAACACTTTATTTTAAACTGCAGGATGAGCCTTTTCACTATTTATCCCTAGACACTGAGATCATCCAGTCCTCCTTTGCTGATTTACAACAACCTGGCCCTACGTCATTTGTGTGTTCACTAGAGTGTGCTAAGTAGATTAAACACAGTTATTCAGGATGGAATATTTTCCTCTTTTTAGCTCAATATGGATTAGAATTATAGATGGTAGGCAGCTTTTGACAGATGGTCCCCTCTACAAGACATGGCAATTTATCTTAAAATAGAAAACCCTTCATAGTTGATATTTTATATAAAAACAAACCAACGGATGCAAGTGAACCTGGGAGTTTATAGCCTCTGGGGATGCAGGGTCAAGGTCAGTTTCCGAATAAATGTTTGGGAAACGTTAAATAATTGACTGTAAAAGCATTACAGGGAAATGTGTTTCAATCCAGTGTTGATGTTGTGTTATGGCAGTAACACCATGTACAAAAGGCAACAGAAAATATCACTTTTCAGCAGCTATACCCAGCACTAGTGTTATTGCTTCTGCCCTCAGAAACCCACATCACTTGAATTCTATGCCGAATATCCCCAAATGCTCCTTAAGTGCTGTTGTCACAGAGCCGGGCTGAGTAGGTGACTATCGCCTCCCACTCACAGCTCTCATTTCAGCCAGGGCCACTGAGACTGAATTCCCTTCCTCTCTGCAGTTGAGAGGAGGCTGATGATGTTGCGGCCGCTTCTTAAAAAAAAATGCACACACAGCTGTAGGTCACCCCTCCTCATCAAAGACCTGATCCAGTGTCCCCGGGGGGCCTCAGCTTAACTGTTCCCCATGATGTTTTTCTCTGCAGTGATAACTGGATGGCAGCTCCCTCCCAGATCTGGCAGATTTACGTGCATTTCCTGGAGCGGGTGGATGTCAGCTGTGTGAGTGGCCAGCGGAGCTGTCAATCACTGGTGCTGAGGGGGAAGCAGGCTGTACGCAAGGTCAAGTGCTTCTCGTCCCACCCACAGGAGATAGAGGTACACATCAACAGTGATTTAAAACTGAACACATTTTATTTGAGTTTGATAATTACACATTACCTTCATTATGCTGTAAAATGTATTGTGTTCCCAATGCAACAGAAGTTATTTGCCTTTTTCTGGGGCTGATTCAACCAAATAAAATCTTGTTTTGCAGAAATTCTACCTTTTCTTCAACCAATCGATTGGTTGATGGGGAAATAAGTCTCCATGTTATCTCTAGCCTAAATGTGCCCCTTTGGACTTTTTACACTCCTGGTGGTCTTAATGCATTATAAATGTAAAATGTTATTGGCAGCATATTCAATATTTATAACCTTATTTTTGTATTCCTTAATGATAACATACTTGAAATGCGCACCTGCCCATATTTATATGATATCGAAAATAGAACAGCTATTGAAGCTGTCGCAAAGGACGATCAGGGTCATTATTAGCCTTGTCCATCGGCAGATGAGAGCATATTCACTCTAGCCAACCCTCAAAAATGCATATGGATAGATTAAAAAACACTTTTCTCCTAATTAAAGTAACAGCAATTGTCAGTCAATCTAGAATTTGAACAAAAAGCGTTCAACAGGAAGTGTCAGCCCTACCATTTTCCTGAAGAAAATTGAGTAAAGCTGCATCAAGACCAAAACAAAATAAACCTAGTAGGTTTAGTCAAGTCCAAATTATACTCTGCATTGTATCATATTAAAGTCTGTATACTAAAACTGTATGTCTTATACCCTAGTCACTCCAAACAGACCCTGAAGCAGCTCTCACTCTGTGCTGTAGAAAATGTTTCTTGAGGCAGATGGAGAGTGTGAAGTGACATGTATCACTGCTCTTTTGGATGCTAGCTGCTTGTTAATTGGTGGAGCATCATGCTGTTTACAGTGTTGTTTTATTTCTGTGTTTAGGCGAGCGCATTTTGGATCTAATTATCTTTGGGTCTGTTCGGAGTCTGATAGTCGTCCGTTTCTCCATTTTGGGTTTTGGACTCATGTTGATTTCTTCACTACTGCCAGAAACACTGCAATCAAATCCATAATTTACAGCACTCTAGTTGTACACATGACTGCCGTTTGGAGTTGTAATTTGACAAGATTTCAAAACCAACTGTAGTAGTAAGTTAAGACGCTATGCTTTGTGTTTTCAACATCCTTTCTTCCACTTGTTGAGTTTAATCTAAAGTGAGGTGCTTGTACGATTAATTTCAGTCTTCCCTGTGTGAACTTTTGTAGTTATTTAAAAAAAAAGTAGCTTACACCAATGCATATCAACATACAGAAGATAACATAAGAGAATTGTAAATAAAAACAGCTCAAACCATACAGTACCTTGAATTATTTGTATCTAACATGAAATGGAGCCATTTGTTCTTTTTTTCTCTTAACTTTCAAACCGCATATCCACAAAAAGGATTTCATGCAAATTGTTCTCTTAGCAGCAGGGAACAATGGGACACAGAAAGTCTCTTTTGTAATAACCCAAGGTTCATATTCGAGTCATTATCCAGAATGTACAAATGTGGATTGACAGCGTAATGGCTCTTTTCAATTCATTTCATTTTATTAGGTTACCCCATTACTTCCTGCAATCATATCACATGTAGGGACCCAATCTGACAGAAACCGGAAAAAAATTCACGGTTTTATGCTCCCTGAACATGTGAAATATGTTCCGGGAGTGTCATATCGTCCTCTATTTTAAGATAGATCGTTTCTTATTCATAACTGGGTACAAGCAGGGAGATAGTTTTTCAAATGCTTCTCAGTCAGAACAGCAGTAAAAGGGCATTGCATATTACTCACTCATATTAAATTAAAACAAAAGTGATGGGCCGCCACAGTCACCGTGGCTGCATATTGTATGACCCAAACGTGTTTTCTGGGAAGAAAAAGGGAACTGGCTGCAAGAGTGACATCTTTTTTTTTCCAAAAAGATTTCACCTTTGCATCGGCGCCCACTTTGATCTGACTCTCTGCAGGTTAGCTCACTGTGGAATGCATCGGAGGAGTCTTATACAATCGGATAAAGCTCACCGTCGGAGAATAGCTTTGCTTTTTCCCAACAGATTGAAAATGAACCGCACAGTAAATCTCATTCTCACATCCTTCCGTCTCTTTGTCACTTTTCTGCCTCTACTCTCTCTTATATTATTGTCGGCCCCCTCCCTTTACCTATTTCACCCAAACTCATTCACCACTTCTCTCACCCACTCTCCTGTAATCTGTACACCTCCTTTGTTTTCCTCTGGCTCCATCAACCACCTATTTTCAAGTAATTCTGCCCTTTTCTAAATCTTTTTTTCTCAATAGAATCACTCTTCTCATCATACTGTGTCACATTTTTCTGTCACTTTGTCAATGCCTCGATTTCTCTTCAGTAATGTTCTCTTTCTCACAACCCACCCAATCAACACCTCCACACAGTACTGCCAAACTCAATCACCCATACCTTCTCGTAGGTGGACCCAGAGGCGGTGTTCGTTCTGCCTCCCGCCACCGTACAGGAGCTCCAGCTGAAGGTGCAGCCGTGGCGCGCAGGAAGCCGCTTCCTGTATGTGAACGCGGTGGATGTGGAGAACCGGCGGCTTGTGGCGTCCTGGCTGCTCTGTCTCAACGTCCACCGGCCTGTCCTGTCCAAGGTATTAGAGGTTTTCTTTTTGGCTTTGCAACCTATAATGGTAAAATGTGTGTTTTTAAGTCTCCTTTTCAGCCTTTTCCAATAGCTGAAACACTGTGGCCATTATTCTCCTATTAGGGAGCCTTTGCTAACTGTTGGTGGCACTTTTCATTCCTTTAGTACTCCAGCAACACCTGCCGGGTGTCTGCTTGCCCTTTTTAAAACTAGTACAATCCCCCGCTGATGTAAATGGATAGCAACATACAGAAAAAGTTGAGTCAAAACAGCTCAAATCTTATTTTGAATCTTCCATATCTTATATCAATTGAGCGCTTTGTTTTCTCTTTGCAATATCAAACTGCACTGCAGTGTGAAAGTCACCAAATGTCTCATTGTGTCGTCACTCACCTGCACCCAATGATGGTTGACATTATGAAACAGTATTAACACAATGAAAGACACAGTATTTTGTGGATTTAGCTCTAATACATTTTTTTTTGCACAGCCAAATATCAAACAAATGCAACAAACCAAGACATAGCAAGCCAGCTAAACACGCTACGGTAACTAATCCGTAGAGGCTTCTAAAACTGGTTCCGTTGGGGGCCAACACTACACTGAAACATCCCCCTCCCAGTTAGCTCCTGTGCTAACAGTGTGACCACCAACACTCCCCTGGTGCTCCGAGCCCATAGTCCTGACAGCATGGCTCACTAAGCTAACTGCTTACTAGCTGACACCAGCTACTGTTAGCATCTGTAGGCTTTTAGCGCTAATTTAGCTAAAAGTAAAGTTTTCTTTCCGTCAGGAAACTCATAAAACACATAGAGTAAAGCTGAGCAGCTGGCCATTAAAGGGAACGCCAAAATAAATAGATCCAGTTTCTGGAAATGTTTAATTAGTAGGCTACAATAAATCCAGACACTTTTCACAGGAGATTGTAAATCTCCTGTGGCCCCATTCCCCCCATTACAAGTCAGTGAAACATTAAAATGATTGTTATCCTAGTACAACATTGTTATATAAGTGTTGGTTTAAAGGCAAATATATTTTTTATTTTACAATCTGTTGATCTTTTACAGATTTAGGACTGCTGCAAAGAAACTCCTCATTTTTATCATTCTATATAAAAGCATGTGACTTATACTGTGGAAGGTGCTAGATGTGTGGTAAGTGGTACCTGTTCTGTATGACTCAAAGCCACTTGGGACTAAGAGTCACACTCAGTGCTTATTGAAGCATCCTGGTGGTGTCCTGGATCAGCGGGAAATTCTCAACCCCTTTATGGCTGCTGTCAAGAAAAGGCTAAGGAAAGCTGATCCCAGGTCAGCACTCAATCGCCTCTATAACTGCCACCTGTCTCGCCTGTTTGTGTGTGCAGGCATTTGAAGTGTGTGTCCCAGTGGGCAGTGGGCGTGGCAGCTCCAGGAAAATCACCTACACCAACCCCTACACCAGCAGCCGCTCGTTCCTGCTCCGCTCAGACCATCCTGACCTGCTGCAGTTCAAAGAGGATAAATTCCAGGTGAGATAAGACAGGAAGTCATGCAGTTCTCTTACTCTCATTAAGAGCTAAATCAATACTTTAATTAACAGCTCGACCTCAAGGAAACCCTACTCCTTGGAAAAAGCCTGTCTTTGTTGTAGATTGAAATCAAAGCCTGCATCATTACTGGCAGTTGAATTGCATTAACGGTTGCTTGTGTTGTTACCGCCCTGTAAATAATGCGCATTAGCTGTAGTGACAGGAATGCTTATTAATCGCATACATTTTAATATGAAAGTCTTGTTTAGGACAAAAGTAATGGAAATAAAACCTTTGCAAAACGTTATACATGCATTTTGAATATATTTATAATACTGCAGGCAAGATTATTCTGCCTATTAGCTACTACTCAATACTGCAAGCTTGAGTTTCTGCCAACAACAATGCTAACGTCTAAAAGCATCCTTTTCCCTCTCTTAAACAACTAAGCATTTATACATGTTTTTGAATTCTTCATTTCGAATACATTTATATCTAGGAAATACATTGCTCCTAGACATGACTCAGTGATGTAAAACAGCTGCTTCTTTTTATTGAACTTTATTAAACACAGAACCTGTTGCAGCATTCGTTTTGGTTAGCACCATTCAAGCATACAAAACTTTACCAAAGCTTGAATCGGATTATTAAGAATAGTTAAGGAATTGTAATTCCAGTTTTAAATATTGGATACAACTGGTTGAAGTAGCCTATACTTTATTGACAGTTGTTTACAGATTTAGGCTAATGGCCTGTATCTGTATCTTTCACAGTGATTTTGGCGCATTCGCAGCTTCTATTATAATCAGAAAGATATTTTCTGTTCTATGAATATTAGCCACTTAAACCGTTATGATGACACTGTGAAATTGAAGTAGTCATAATGTCACAAACATGACGTCTAAATGAAGAACTCAGACACAGCTTCTTCAGACCTTCAGATTGTTATGAGTTCTATTTGAATACTTAGCTAATATCTCACACTGCTTGGATTATTTAACATCATATATTCCAATCATGCAACAGAACAAACCTTTTTCTCCAGTAGTTTCACTGACTGAAAATAATGATGGGCACTTCCCAGGGCTTTTTGTCACTATGAGTAGCATTCTTATTAAATACTTTCACATTCTCCCCTCCTCTCTTGACAAAAACTGAAAACCTTTTCAGGCTACAGCTTACAAGCTGAAAAAAGCCTATGACAATGACATTAATATTAAATGATGCAAAATAAAGATTAGACAACCTGCTGTGAGAAATGAGCCTGAAAATGTGTTTTCAAAGTGATCAGCAACACAATTCTAAACCTCAGTGGAAATGTATCTGCTGAAGAACAGGTTGCTTAAAATCTCTTGTACAATGTGTACACAGCAGCAGCTTGAGTCCTCCGTCTGTGTCTGCACACGATGCGTTCAGGCACAGTATTGACTAGATCTGTGTTTTGGCAGAATGTAATGTAAAATAGAAGAACACTTACTTAGAAATTGCATCTGAAATGCCTCCTGTGCAGACATGCCTTCCCTGTACTGCTGGACATTTCAAATATATGAGTCATGATGGAGCTGAAGTGCAACCAGAACATACAATACAATACAATACAATAGAGCTATATTTATAAAGCACTTTAAAACCTCCAGACCAAAGTGCTGTGCAGTCAAATAAACAAAAACATACAAAAAAATCACACAGCACAGCTCACACACCATAAAACAAGTACAAGTAAAAACAATAAATAATTTAAAAGCAACAATCTAAAAGATGTCAGTACGCTAAGGAAAAGAGGACATACAGTGGACACTTTAGTATTGGATTATTTCAACAGTGTCCTGAACTGATTTATGTCAGGACTAAAATCAGTTTTGGTGCACTCTTAAATCATGATTTGGCAGTGCCGCAAAATCACTAACTATGCAGCACACCTGCATTACATTACTACATTTACAATCAAAGTGAAATCAACCGTACAAAGTCAGAACACTAAGAAACCTGAGAGTACATTCACTTCAAGTAAAGCCAAACCATTTCATTGCAGCCCTATACGTTTTGGGGTTTTTAAGATAAGATAAGATGTACTTTATTGATCCCAAATTGGGATTTTTTTTGCATTGCAGCAGCATAAAAAAAACAAGGGAATGCACATAAGTAGAAATTAAAAGTTAAAATAAGAAATTCCAAAATGAAACATCTCAAAATATAAATAATACAAGTTTTCCCTTTCCTGTTGTGTTCTATATTTTGAAATAAGCCAAACTACTGGAAAAAGTCTTGACCAACACCAAGAACTTTAGTGTGAAGGAGAAACCTTTATTCTCATTTGTTTAGTTCCAGTGAAAGATTGTTTTGGACTTCTTCGGTGAGTAAAAGATGCTGATGATGATTTCTGGCCTGTCGCGTTGAAGTGAAAGCTGTTTTTGTTTTCCTCCAGACCAAAACAGTAGGAATCCCAAAAAAGTCGCCGGTGTTTTATTGTTATGTTGTCTACCTCAGTGTCTCTAATAGCTCATTCACTCACTTCCACACAGCCATGGAGCACCGGAGTCACCGCCATCATTGCTTTTCATTTGCCGAGGTGTGATGGAAGGGCAAAACAAATGGGAAAGCAGAATTTTAAATGAAGAAATAAATGAGTGAGACGCAGTGGGAGTCTGTTTCCATATAAACTATTTAAGAGTCAGGCTGCTGCTGTCCAGAAGACACTGCATCAGTAAGACAGAAGAAGGTGGGCAAAGTGAAAAACAGCCTGTTGTTTTTATCCCATTTTGTCAACCAGGCGCCAGGTGTCTTATAAAGAATTGACTTTGCCCGCAGCATTAAGCAAATGTGGAGACACTCTTCTCTTTTTGACACAAGTTCCTCAGCGTGATAAAACCAGCTGTCAGGAGGGAGGGGAAAGAAGAAATCAATACTGCTATGCTTTTTGGGAAGATTGCAGCATAAATCCCCCAAACTGACCTTTATATCCTTTGCTGGCTATTACCGAAAATACTAGAGGACAGTTTTGGTCTGATTGAAATACCAGGGAAACAAAAGCTTTTCCTTAGAGAGAAGATTATTTTCACTTTCGATGAAAAGAAGGTCATTTACACAAAAAAAACAAAGTGCGATGTCAAGAGGTTGGAGCAATTAAGAACACAAACCATTTGGGGTTTCTTTGAGTAGTCATCCTCTGGTGTCAGACAACCCTTATTAAATTAGATAGTGGAGTCCCACTGTGTGGATGAGCTGTTGAATCATATACATGACATTTATTACAATGCAATAAAGCATAATCCCTTAAGCACTCTGGTATTTTCATATTGTTGCAAAGCTATACAGAGTTATTAACAACAACAGTGGTGGCTGGATGCTCCACTTATAGTTGTTAGATATTTTTCAAAAGTATTCCCATATGTTTGCTACTTTTCTTGACAAATGAAAGCAATGGCACTACATCTGTTTGGCCTTTTCTTTAGAGAAAGTTACATACACTGAAATAAAAGAGTTTAAGTGAAAAAACATGACCGACCAGACTTTGAAAAACGACCAAAGATAAAACATGAAGGAACAGGTTGTAGTTCTCAGGTAAGGTATGTACTTCACTGAAAAAGGGTTCTCTGGGCAGCAGGTAGGGGATACATGTTCTAGTGCCCAGACGTTTCTAATGTTTTAAATCTCACACTCACTCCGGCTACATGTGATGGTTTCATATCTTCAAAGGTTGAGGGATGTAGCCTGGTAAGAGGACTCAGATTTGAAGAAACCACAGTATTGGTGTATTTTATGGACAAAGCTGTGGAACCGTTAAGCGGCTAAAATATAACATGTTTATATAACTAAAAGCTTCTACTTGTCCTTTTAACTATAAAGCTATTAATTTAAATGTGTTCCTAGATCTGTTATGAAAGACTAAATGAAACTAAGGAATCAGCTACTTGATCAAATGCAACATTGGGAAGATTACTTTTTTTTTTTTTTTTTTCTTTAAATCAAATCAATTCACTGAATTTGTACCTGCATGCACATCTGGACAGAAACTATTTCTAATCCCTGGCATAAACAAGATACTGACATGAAACAGATGTTGATCTTCTGCAGGCAGTTAAGAGGAATGAGTCGGCGATCAATGACAGTATGAATGGTCAATTTAATAGGGTTTTCAAAACGAAGGAGATAATGATTACATGCAAGGAAGACCGTTTATTATATCTCTGAGGTAAATAGGAACTTTGTGTTTGTGATCATGAGTCTCCTTTTGTTGCTGAAGAGAAAAGGAGAATCCCTCCCCCTCACAAAGCCTTCAGAGGAAAATAAAGCTTGTTTGTTGTGTTCACTGTGTTCAGATCGGCGGGGGGGAGAGTTACACCATCGGACTACGATTCGCTCCCAGCCAGAGTCCCGGCTCTGGGGAGATCCTGGTCTATGTGAACAACCTGCAGGAGAGGACGGAGGAGACGTTCTGTGTGAAGGTCAACTACTCCTGAGCTGAAGATGTTGGTTTCCTTCCTGGAAAGTGCTGACTCATTTGTCTTTGAATCTATTTTCTGAGTGTGAAATAAACTAATTTTATCACGTGTTGTTTTCAGTCTTTTGTATGAGGTGGAATGTTCTGTATTGTATGGAGGCAAATGAGCGCTTAAGTTTGAAAATCCAAAATGTTATTCCAAAGGAAGAAGGCAAAGCTAAGTTCTCTTAGAAATCGTTAAACAAAAAACCGAACTCAACACAAACAATAAAAGAAAACAAAGAAGACATGTTTGAACGCAATAAATTAACGTGCAAGAAAGAAACAGAAATCTACAAAAGTAACCACAGGAACACAGGATTGTTTTGTTTGATAATCAGCAAAGCAGACCAAAAGCAGCAATATCAGTGTGGTGGCTTTATCCCAATTGGTATTTTGTCCTCTTACGAAATGTCCGGTAAATGTCTGACACTCCATCCCTAACAATCCAGGTGGGCGGGGGGTGAAAGCAATAACATTTTATCGACTTTAATTACCTGGCAAACCCACTCGAATGCCACTTGATGGCTGAGTTTTAATCTAAGCCAAGCCAGGGGTCCTCTATCTGCGTCCCCTTGCCTCCCAAACAACTTATCCTCATCGGTGGCATTATAAGAAACTGTGCCGTAATGAGGTATGACTTTCCGGCGAGGCCCACATCTCTCCAGATCGCCCTCATTAACACCGGCACCCTTTAAAACCCTCCATCTTCTCCTTACTGCTCGCTCACCGTCGCTCTGCTGTGTGTCTGAGAGAGAGAAGGCCATGCACACTGTGTTATGTAACTCAGAGTTACACAATCCCCCCCTCCACCCCCTCCCTCCTCGCCCTCTCTCTCATTAGAATGCAGGCAGCAAAATAAGCCTCGGCACAGCAGCAAAGGCTAATAAAAAAAGACGATAGGAAACAAGCCAGTGCTCTTCATCTTTACCTTCTCTAACGTCTTGTCTGATGCGGCAGCCTCATTGTCTTCAATATTTTATGTTTATATGTTAACAGCTTACAGAATTACACATTTAAGCCTTATTATCTTGATACTTCGCCCCCTGTAGCATTCCGGTTCTTATACTAGGGATCTTTTTAATGTTTATTTTACTACTTTTTAGAGACCATATGTGAGTTGAAATAAGTATGAGTTCCTGTAATCATTCCTCATACTCATACTGGCCATGAAGTTATCTTGCAAATACTGTCTTAAAAAAGAGGACACACTCAACAGTACTTATTCTGTTTAGCTTTTGTTTCTGATGTAACCACTCTAAGAAGCTTTTTATCATGGATGTAGCACGCTAGCTATGTAGGAAGATACCGTTCTCTGAAAGTCAAAATGTTAAGGTTATTTTCTCATAGACTTCTATACAATATGACTTATTTTTGCAACCTGTGGTAACTGGCAATTTAAAATAATTCAAGTTTAAGGCACTTGAACTGGCACTGTGGTTACAAATTGATTAAGACAGACATAAAATATCTTTCCCATAAATGTATTTCGCAGTCTTCACAACTTGCTTCCTGTAACTGTTGAGCTGAAGATGGTGAACAGCCCTCATGTCTCCATGCAACACTACCTTTTGTGCAGCCATCCATTCCCAATTTGTCCAGACTAATCCACAGCACCTCTGGTAGGGATCGCATGATGTTGCTGCAGACTGATGTGTGTTCAGTTTGAAATCACACATCCTGTTCTGAGCAGCAGCCTTCAGTTTGTGCTGCACAGCGGGGGGCCGGGCAGCACTGACACCTTATTAGCGCCGCCAGTCTAGTGTTTGTCGGTTCCTCCTGAAGGAGCACAGACACCCCCCACAGCACCTCACCCTGTCTGCTCACCTTGTTAGTGTGGTTAGACGGCTCCTGTCTAGCTGACCGGCTGTTTGCCTTGATATTTGGGTTATTGCCCTGATCTGCAGAAAAACAGCCCTGTGTGTGTTTGTGTGCTCTTTTTCAGCATGTAGATGCCTGGCCATGTGAGTGGGTGCATGTCTATGAGAGAATGAAGCGACAAAGGTATCAAAGAGCTTTGTAACCGGAGGAATATGCAACCTAGCAACCAGCCCTCCTCCTCATGTACACCGCTGGCCTGGATTGGCACTCATACGGTGGAGAGAAGAGAGAGTATGTGAGTGTATTATTGCAAATCACCTCAAGCTTTAGAATATTAAACTGAGGACACAGAGAGATCACAGCAGAGGGGTTCTTTTTTAAAGAATTTTCTGTAAGACAAAAAATATGTAGATAAATCAAATGTGTCCACGCCCTAATCATTGACGTCAATGGCAAAACGCCTGCTGTTTGGAAGCCGTGATCTTTCAATCTGATGTGGGAATTGAATAGTATTTTGTAAATTATAAAAAATGGACAGGAAGAAGAAACCAAGAGAAAAGATAGGTAAAGTTAGAGCCCATGTCTCGTTTTATCTCGGCGAGGAAGGACCTGGGTCAGATTAGAAATGCGACAAGGAGCTGTTAACCAATTGGAATTCATTTACCTCATTACCCGTCTCAGCGGGACCTTTCCTCGGCCATGACTGTTGAGCACAGAGGAAATGTATGTGGTGAAGGAAGCGTCACTGTTCCTCTCTCTGCAAACACACATTCAGTCTGAAGACAGTTCTCAGGCAAACACACACACACACACACACACACACATCCAGCAAATCCCCTGTGTGTTCCCACCAGTTTTGATTTGAAAGGCAATAAACTCACAGAAGTAAGAAAATACGGCCGAATTATCTTGAAGCACAATTGATCAAATATCCACCCATTCTAAGAAAAGCTTTGAGTCAAGCTGTCAGTGTTATTTAATGATTTATCCTTATAGCTATGGATCAAGCATTGATGATACAAGATTTTTTTTTAAACGTGATGAAGTATAAACACTCAGTCACAAAGCAAAAAATGTCTCTCCTCCATCTCCCTCAAAGTTTCTGCTCTAAGCTCAAAGTGGTGGCAGGGTCAGGGACATCAAATATTATGTATAAGCCTGGTTCCATGTTCAAATTTGTCGAGCAGCTCAAATAGGTCTGGTGTTGTTTCTGTCAATTGTTTGAACAGGACAGGACTGTTGATCATCAGTGTGGCGAAGGATGGACTGTTTAACCGCTGCCCAACACCACAGAATAAATCCAAATACGTATTTTTCTTTCCTAAACTTTTAGAATAAGCTGCTAACATTAACATTAACCGTTACAAATTGTCCAAACTCAGCTATGTCCCCCCCCAGATTCTTAATTGTTCTGGGAAGTATTTGACTATTTCACAAAAAGGACATTTTGCTCAAAAGAAACCTCTTTCTTCTAATGGCCAGCAGGGGAAAACTCTAAATTGCAAAACATTGTCGGCTTGTATAAAAGTCTATGAGAACATTACCCGACTTTTAATTAGATTAGATTTTTTCCCAAAACATTACAAATATATAATAAAAATAATATATTTTGTCTTAGCTAGTCAAAATGATCAATTTAATTAATGTTAGGGATTGAATCATAAATGCACCATGCTAACCATGCTAGCTACAGTGTATAGTGTTAGCTGCAGTGTAAATAATAATGTATAGCACTTATTACAAAGAAATGCAGCAGTCAGTGTTTTTTATAATAGGGAGAAGTGGATATAATGTTGTGAATAATGTGGAAAAGGGTGTTAAATTAAACACTTCATTAAAGAAGAACAATAAGATGCATGACATAAGATGGAAAGTAAAACCCATAAGAGTACCACTACAGCCTCTTGTGCTCTCTCTACTAATCAACGCCTATATGGTCTCTCAGGCTTTGCATAAACACAACAGAACCCACTAAGTGTTTGTACTCATGGATCTGAATTGCACAATAAGTGTCCCATTCTCATCGCTCATTGCTGATTAACTGATAACTGCAGCTGTGGATAAATGCCTAAGATAATGTAATGATGGACTTCAGGAGAGAGATCTCCCTCGAACTGGGTCAGTGATTTATTAACGGTACTTGCTAATGATGTCCGTTGCCATGTCTTCTGAGTGTCCTTGAACAATTTGTGAACTCCACTTGCTCCTTCTCTGTTAATTACTTTGGAAAGGTGTGTCAGCTAAATGCCTAAATTGAAACTGTAACTCAAGTCAAAAAGAAAAAGGGGTGAAACTGCTGGTATGGTGGGAGGTAAATTAAATCGTAAACTGTGCAAAAAAATTAACCCCCCCCCCCCTGGCTCAGAAGTCTTGTCTTATGAGAAAAAAAGTGACTTTGCATCTTATTTTAACAATAAAATGTGGTTTACAGTATGTGGTCATCAGGCTACATAGTGAATACATGTTGGTGTATTAAATAATAAACCAAAGATGTATTGTGTGCCAGTGCCCTTTTAACTAATGTATGACAGTATGGCAGTTTAAGTGAGTGACAATGCGAAATCGAGGACTTAAATATTTACATTTTTGTTCATCTACAGATTGGACCTCCATACTCTAATCCACCCCAGTAGCATGGGCTGATCTGACTACACCAGAAACATTAACAATTCAAGATGTAATTCTGAGATAAAAATCTACCCTTCAGAATATTGATTTCTTGGGCTTGTAAAATGTAGAGATTGGATCAAAAGAAACTCGGAGCTTCATTTATACATATTCCTTTTTGATAACTTTACAGCAACCAATATTAAGTGTGAGGTCTGATCCAGATAAGTGGATTCCTCGCTGCTTGACACACAAATTCTGCTGCATTAAAGGAGTAAAGTTATTGATGGTGCATGAGTGTTGAGGGCATGAGTGTTGAGGGCATTTTTCAAATGACTTACCTTCCAAAAAGGTGACTTTTCAAAGTCTGTATTTGAACCAAGCAGGAATAGATACCTTGTGGACCAACTGGGATGATCTGTGAATGCCATGCTGCTCTGACAAATTCCAGGCCTGGGTTGGTGAGTCTGATCTTAAAAGATTCAAAATATGTGACATTACTGATGCTCTTTAGAGTTACATTCAAGCTGCAGGTCTTTCTTTGAAGATTTTTTCTGAGAGTTCTGAATTGAGAGGCTGCATAGGTCAAATCCAGTAATGATGGATAGCATAGTGTTGCTCTAGGAGGGCTCACCATCATCAGGCTTACAGTAGTAAATGTATGCTTGTGTACATTTACTTAGTTTCTGAACATCCATGCATATCTATCACCATTCGCAGAACATTATCTCAGCGGGAACTGTACTTAGTTTTCTGATGACATGTTCACTTCTTGTTGTGGGGTCATCCATAGTTTCCTGAATTCTTGATATCAACCAACACTTTAGGGGATTTGTAGGGAGGTATTTTCTGCAGTTTACTTGCAAATAAATAAAAAAAGGTGGATGTTTTAAATGCAGTTGGAATTGTAAAAATCCTTTCAAGCACTATAGATCTGACAAAAACAACTTTTGAGGGCATATGTTTTATAATATAGGTATAATGGCAGTAGGGTATTCGCTATAGGCGGGTGGTTATGCAATTTATATATTTTTCTGTTGCTGTTTTCCTGTATTGAGTTGTTCCAGGATTGTGCAGTCTTGAGCATGTCTGTCTTTTGAGATAAACTTACAATTTAAGGGCTATCTTTGCAAATTAACATTTCAGAAGATTGAAGTACGTTGGGCATTCTAAGTACAGTTAAATGGTACAAATCCATTCAGCCACTGTGGAGATATCAACATTCATGAAAACTGTCATGCCTAAAAAAATGTTGACGTTAGTTGAAAGTAATATATCATGAGTATATTGTAAGCTGTGGGTGATTTCAATATATTCACCGAGGAATACAGGCTCTGAACATTTGACTGAGGGAAAGAACCTTGCATAAATCTTTGAAAGGTCTGCTAATCGTGTCATATTACGAGGATATTGAGCTGGGGTACACACTGTAAGACCCTGGGAACATGGAGATGCTGCTGTGTTAGTTCAGTGTGTTAGCAAGCTAACCTCTGCGACTGGCAGGGCAATTACCCAGCAGTATCCAATTAAGTTTGTCAACAAAAGCTAGCAAAATATTAGCCAGCATGACTCAATATCCCCTTGTAATCATATAAAACTACATTTACCGCTGTTTTATTCAGCACATATTTGAAAGGGTGAGTGAAAAAGGTTTTTCTAACACTATTTGATATGCATACTGTATAAGCACTTCATTTCTCATTTTTCAGACCTTTTTCAATTACGGCAAAGTGGAATTTGGTCAAACTAATTTAATTACAAGCTGCAGCACATTCTGCCGGCCAACCTTAAAGAGCAACACACACTCACAAGGCATGACGTTTGCTTGCTATCAAATTGAAATGGAATGGATTGACGCTGTTAAGGTGAAATTATTCAATCTGATGTAGATACCAACTCCCCTAATGGCAAAGGGGATTCAAATGACTTAAGTGTTAGCCTGCTATGAATTTTAAATGAGAAATCATGTCCCATTTCCTAGGTTTAATCAAGTCTCTTTGAAAATCAGCCACCGGATTTCTGGTTTAATATACTCACGGTTAGAGAGGGGAAATGAAACGCGGGGTCTTGATTGGGCGTCGCGGTGCACTCTCTGTCAGCAGAATGGCCTGGCATAATTAGGTAATGCAGCACAATGGGTGCGCTGTGTTAAAAGCCACGAGCTCTACCTCTTTATTTATTTATTTTCTTTCCGTTTTCCCTCACACATTTAGCCTATTGGAGACCTATCTGCTATTTAACCCACTGCACATCAGAGTGAGCAGCCACTTAGTGAGGCTGGGGAGTACACAAACATTATCAGCCACATCAGAGACACTAGAAGCTGCCTCTGTCTTGTCCTTTTCCATTTATAGATTGCATTTAAAGCGATATCTGTTGGCACACTTGGACTCAGATTACCTGCAATGGACTACAACCGGAAAAATGTATCTCAATCTAATCAGATTAGTCTGGGGGGACGGAAAATAAATTGCAGTTATTAACCTATACCTTCCATGTTGATTACAAAGTGCAGTCCTATTGACCTAAGTGCACCGCATTAGAAATATTGTAAATATTCATGATTCCCCGGGAGATAAATTGGGCCTCCACCTTATCAGCCGAGGGGTCGGAGCGGAGGTAATTTCTAACAGCAGAGCAGAGGAAGTTCAAAACCTTCCCATATAATCCAAACTCAAGCGGAAGGCTCTCCTTTTTCATCGTTCCCCATCTCCTGCTGTCGGCAAGGACTCGTTAAAGCAATAAATTAGACCCCTGGTGATTTTCCAGCTTCATTGCTGAACCAGAACATGCAGGAGGTTCACCTGTCAATAACAGTCAGCTGTCAATGTGCCTGTTAGCTGGACTGGACTGCTATTTCTGTCCCCATCAGACGACATGTTTTGACATTGGAAGATAAATCTTCACACTATGTTTTGCTAATTATCATCACAGTAAAAATAGCATTTTAGCAAGTAATTTAAAGCAACAATAAGTAGGATTTTTAGAGTTGTATAGACTCATACAAAAAGAATCCCTCTAAATCATTACACCTGCGGTGGATTTCGGAGACCCTACACTCTCCCTTTATATATGTATTTTTTTATTGTGCAGTGTTGGGTAATTTGTCTGGACAGCAACCAGGCAACATTTCTGAAGCACATTTCAAAGAGGGAAATATGAAAATAGCCAATACAGCGGCAACAAAAACGAAACAATATAGCAAGGTACAGCTCTAAGCTAATCGCAGTTGAGTATTTTAGCGTCTTTTAGCACATTGTTTAGATTTTACGGCCGTAAACTGTTTTGGTTTAGTCTATACGTTTTTTTTATTATTTTTTATTGGACATTCATTAGATGGCCGCAGACATGACTCCAAATACATTCTAATATCTTTTCATGTCTGCTGTAAAGAGACAACTTCTTGCTGTAGCCATATTGACTTTTTTTTAAGGACATAATATGTTTCCTGTTCAACATGAACAAATCTTTAAATGACATGTGGACATTTCACAATAAATATTTAATGGCTTGGTTAATAGCCTTTTTGTGAAGTGAAGAACAGGGAAGTACTCGCACCTAGGTAGAACATAACATACTCTAACCTTGGGCTTTCTCATAAACTTCTGAGAGCCTTGATTTATGACGAAGACAGGATCTGCTATGTAATGTGTATGCTATGCTAAGTTTGAAATGAAGTATGCACTTGTGTTAGTTATTAGTTATCCAAGTCAATATAACCGCAATCAAAAATCAGCGCTGCCGGCAACTCCTGAACATTTCCTGTTACTTAGCAGCCAAGAAGTGCCTGAATAAATTTCCATTATATTTGTCCCAAAGCGAATGGAGAATGGTGGGGTAAAAATCAGAATTTATAACAATAACTGCCTGTAAGCCAGTTCCTGCATAGAAAAGGGCAGATGGCGGGAAAATAATCCAACTCAAGAAAATCAAGTGTTTCTGGGGGCTTGCTGAAGTACTGTCGACTATGATAGGGTTTAAATGTCTGTTTATATTTAAGCAATCAATGAACCAGAGATGGGAATCAGCACGCTAGGACAAAGCAAAGCATGCCTTGTGGATTTTGCGGGCTATAGTCTAATGTGATTTATTTTAACATTGCTGACTGTTGTTGTCATCAGCTGTCCTTTCCCATTTGTGTTTAGCTTTCCCTTCCTCCCTGTGGACAAGCTGCCATTTCCTTCAAGCTCCAGACCCTTCTTTGACCCCCCATCCACATCTCTTGCTGTCCGGCACCTCCTACTCTTACAGCACATTGATCTTGCACATTGCTATCCTAAATTAAGATGAAAGTCCCTTTGGCACTGTAGACTGTGATAGTACTCTGTGCACCTTGGGGTCAGCCCGGTTTGTGTGCCCTGAGCCCACAGAGACTCCATGTCCTGGCTCCGGGCAGAGGGCCAAGCATCACCAGAACACGGCCCCTCAGTCGGTCCTCAGAGCTCGGGTCAGCAGAGGTTCATCCACCCTTCAGACAGAAAATGATCCAATGTGTGCAGACAAGTTCCCGGTTCCTAAAACAGCGGGCATCCCCATATTAAAAGAGATAAAAAGACTATTAGAAGGGACTCATGTAGTTTTATGGGCTGTCCCTTTGCCGTGACACGTCCATATTCAAACTGGTAACATTATATGTTGCAGTTCGATTTGATATTCTTTGTTTAATTGAAGATGTTTGATCAAACTACACTAGATAGATTACATGGACATTTTCATTAGGGGGTTAACAAGGATTTAATGGATACGTTTTTATGCTGCATGATCCAAATGCTAATTTTAGGGGCTTTTCCAAAACGGAAAATCGCAGCCGAACAGATAAAATCGAAATTTTAAATGGGCACTCAGTGATTTAGTGTTGCACTTGCATAAAGTTGGGGGACTTGTAAGAGATTAAAATGTACCAGATAAAGTCAAAGTACAAGAAGTCAGAATGTCCTGAGCTTTAGTTCTTTATGGGTCAATACATGTAACTTTTTCTTTCATGTAATCATCTTTTTGTCACATCATCCCAGCCTGATGAATGCCCACAGTTTTCCGACTCCAAACCCTAGTTTGAATCCTAGCATTTAATTATAACTTTTATTGCGAATGATGATTGATATCTCACTAATATAGTAGCTTTGTTTTTGAGCTGTGCCTCAGAGCTGAACTCAATGCCTGGGCCATGTTAAACAATGAGCAGTGTAAGGGGAATAATGCAGAAGATGTGTTTACTTGTTTGTTTTACAATGTTTTACTTTGAAAATGTAATACTTTGACAAATGTTATACATGTTATGTTTTTTCAACAATCATTTCAATGTTTTACTTGGCTTGGTTGTTAAATTCCCGGAAATATGATAACATTCCCGGACAACTTCGTTAAAGTGTACAGTACAGAAAATCTAACTTAATAAGCCTTTAACTGATCTATTAATTTGTGTCGTTTTTGGTATCATATTACTTTATTCTACGCACATGTTTTATGTGTATTATTATTATTAAAACATTTTTTTTTCTTTTTTTCCTTTGTGTGTTAGCCATCTACCACCAAGGTGAAGGAGATGCAGTTGCTTGAACTAGGTATACAGTTCAAATGTGTATATGATTGCTAACCCAATAAAACATTTTGACTTTAACCTACGTTTTTCTTGATTGTTGCTGGTCGCCCAACCACAGAGGAGCTGGTAAATCAGGTCTGAAGGCAGAAGTGCCTCGCTCGGGGCATTAGCTCAGCGGGCACTTCAGCACACTTCCTGCCTGCCCGCCTCCTGTTCTAATGTAAAAGTGACCACCCAGGCTTGTAGTATAAGTACGACATGATTACTGGTTGGAAGCCCGTGCGGTGTGTTCGGGGCTCACTCATGTTTCCTGTCTGATTCGGTTGCCCCCCCACTGCTGTTCTTGGTGCTGAAAGTCCTCCTAACAGAAGCTCTTTATGAACTCAGCATGTACCCGCTCTTTCATACACTTCCTACAACACACGACATGTTTCTCTGAGGGAGTTTGACAATAATTGCATGGCCAGAAATCATGCCTCTTCTCGGACTTCGAATGGAGGTAATGTTAAAGTCCTGGCTGATCCTACACTACACAGCGGCGGAGAAAATAATCCCATCTGAATATTTTGTTGTTCTGGGCCAGCCTCGGATTCTTTTTATACATGGGAATAATTTGAAAACAATTGGATTTGCTCTATCTCCCACCCACCCTGGGCCTCCCTGAACATGAAATGTCACTTCTCTTCCTTATACCATGCAGTTATGTGTCTCCTCGGCTATTTTGACTGTGATGTGCGCTATAAATAACCTCAGGGCCGGCGAGAAGGGACGGAGGGTATATTGCCATACAGCTAAGTAACGAGGGATGTTAAGAGCCGTTAAAGATTTTTATGTAATTAATGCAGCATATGGTGAGACACCTGCTACAGAGACTTGATGCTGTTGCTTAGAACGCTTTAAACATGATGAGGAAATCAGCTACCTTAAACTAAAAAATATTTATCTCATGTTAGCTATAGCACCTGCCATTTAATGACATAATTAAGTAACACATTCGCCCTCGCAGTTCTCAAAGCAACGCAGCCAAATGACATTTATTATTGAGCATTAACATGCTTGATTACATTTGCATTGTTCATCGAGGTGAAATGGATGCTCCATCATTAATGAGTGTGTCCTTGTGTGTCTAATTACACACATTGTTCGTTAATATTACCAACACTGAACCCAAACTTGTGTATTCATAGATGCCAACTGCTCTTTCCGAGTCACAAAAAAAAGGGAAAGATGTACTTTAATATAGAATGTTTTATTATGCATAATGTCCTTATTGATTGAAATGTAAAGCAGGTTTACGGGAGGTCGCGATAAAAACAAAGTACTAAATGGGTGCAATGCCAAATTTGATCCTTCCAGTCAGGGCACTCTCATCATGATAAAGCACGTGGCTCTGATCCCAGAATGCTGGAAAAAAAGCAATTATAAAAACAACTTGCACTACATACCCCCACTTATCCGACACAGAATTACATACTACTAATGTGTAAGTGCTGATAAAAGATGAGACTGGGTGGAGGGTAACTGCACAGCAGTGGGGGTACATACGGTCATGACTGTGCGTGACCGATGGATGACACGGCATTGATACATGACTTCTGTGTCCTGCAGACAGAGAGCTGCTGTGAGTCTTAGGAAGAGTCGAGACCCCGAATTACTTATTCAAATGTATGTCTTAAAAGAATCCATATCTGAGTTTATTTTCCTACATTTTAGCAGGTTTTTTTTGTCAGAGGTCTTTTTTGAACCTGTAGTTCACTTGAGTGATTCCATTTAATGAAATTATCGATGCAAATATTTTACTTCATTTTACTCAAATGCATTTATCTGATAACTTACTTTTTCATCGCTTTCCTCTAAAGAGAAAACTATGAATCTACAAATTAGATGATAATGACTGTTTCTATTTTTTATTAAACTTGAGGATAATGCGTTGGGTAATAAAAGTCTCCTTTTTAAGCTAAATTAAATATTAAAAAGCCGCTATTTTCCTGACAAACTCATGAAAATCTGACTTTTTGGATGCGTGGTTCTTATTTGTCACAACTATACAACCATATGATGATCTTTTGGAATCAAATTCATTGCTATAGACTTAACAAGCCGATATATCATTTAAAATTAGCACAACCACAAAACTATAGCACTAAAATGTAACAATAGTCTTTAACGCACTGAAATAAATGAATACAGTGATTCACGTTTAACTTGCCTTAAACACGCAACGGGAGTCTATTTTCTACCACAGAAGAATAGAGTTATTGTGTATTGGGTTCTAAAATAAACCCTGGTGACCTGCAGCAAATAAAAAATAAAGTGTTCATGTTGTCAAGCTTCCAAATACTTTTGGCATGCACAAATAGGTGATGATGTACAAAGTGGGCCGTGGATCTGAAAATCCAATTCAATCTGACATGACAGTAGAAGTGTTACCTTAAAATGTGTGTGGGCCAGATTTAGGCCAAACCTACGCATCATTCTCAAAAATAACTTTTGGAGAGGTATATCGCAAAAATAACAGCTGATCTTGAAGAGAAATAGGCGCAACGATCTCTCTAAAAGTTTATTCTAAAGTAATGCTAAATGATGTGCGATTTACAAATAAGTTAAAAGAAAAACTAAGGAGCATTTTATACCCTTGGCTGCGTAGTATATATTATTTTGTTTATGAATCCAATGCATTTCTTTTTTGAGACAATACAGGTTCTTACAGTACAGCCTTAGGAAGCATAGAGGAAATCAATTGTTTTAATACTGAAGAAACAAACAAAGGCAGAGCTTGGAGAAATGTTTACCTTTATTGTTTTATCAATAACATTAAGAATTTCCCCAAAATAGTGTAAACATGTCCTTAAGTAACCTACATATTAGATAACTTGAAACAAAAAACAAATTAGAAACAACAAAAAGGCAGCAAATGCTGGAGGAGCAAACACAATCTTCATTGTAATGCGATGGAGGAATCTAACCTCGTAATATTAAAATATCTTCATGAACCGACAGTACTGGGTAGAGGGAAAATATATCTGAACTGACTGAGAACTGACTGAGAACTGTTGGAACCCGAAACAGTATAACTTCTGCTTTGCGCTTATATTTCATAATTAAAATGGAATTAATTCGATATTTTACTGACCCCAAAGTGGATGGCAATTAGACACAGCTTCTCTTTTTTGCCTCTGGTATAAAACATGGAAACCGTTTTTCCATCAAATTACATTTTATTGAAGTCAACGGTGGCCGGCAGGTGCAAACGCTGAACAACGGCCCAAAACGCACACATAAGCAGGAAACACCTGCAAATAATGAAATGAAAAACAAACAGACACTGAAAAAAAAATACAACAGAAAAACGCTGCATTTACAGAAATGATGCAAACTAAATACAACACACGAACCCCGAAAACAAACGCAACAGAAAAACGCTGAAATACCAAAACGATATGCAAAGTCAAAAGCACATACAAATCCCAAAACACATACAAAAAAAAACCATACCGGAAGTGCTCCAGGCCTCTAGGGGGCGCGCTACGTGGAACAGATTGATGTATGACCAGACATAGAGAGAACGAACAAGAGTGATGGAAATCGGGAGGAAAGAAAGTTCATTTAAGTGGAAAAAGATATAAGAACTAAGTAAGTTTTGTTTTGATACATAGAGCGTCATATTTATATAGCTAGCGTTAGCGTGCCTAACCACTACACCAGCTGAGGAGAGGAGAGCTTCACGTGAAGAGAAGATAAAGTGAGGGAAGAACATTGTTAAAAGAGATGACAAATCAAGTGCAGGTAAATAACACGGGCCATAGTGAGTACCGCGGAAACATTTGAAGAGAGAGAGAGAGACATTCTTAGCAGTTTGTTTATAGATGTTGCAACTATACAGAGCTGTAGCAATACTATAAGTAACTATGGTCGGTGGAGAAGTGATAACATGTGAAGAGGGACAAAGTAATGACAGGAGAGTAGTTTGCATTAGACATGCTCAAGAACAAATATAGAGAAGACATTCAAGGAGAGAGAGACAAAACACAGATTCAACGGTAAACATGATGTATCTTTCTATTTATTTAGCTAACCACTATTTAGACTATGTGTTTTTGATTGACTTGATTAAATGGATTTACTACATCAATGTATGTCTTTTCAGGCTGCCATTTTTGTCCTTTCTGTGGCCAACATCTGGGGACAGTTCAAGTGTTCTGTGGCTCCTGTGGCAAAAATGTACAGTTTTTGGCAGAAGTTGAACACAACAGTAAGTTCACTTTTTTTGTATTGTATCTGTTTCAAATGCAAGAAATAAGGATTCAACACACTCTGTTTAGAATACTAATTGGCAGATGCATACACTAGTTATCAGCATGAAGGACACATTTTTTCATTGTCTGTTTATGTGAAATATGTAGAAGCCATTATTAAATTGTAGACCAATGCATGATTAAATACACAAAACAGCTTATATTATACATTCATAATTGTGTATTAGTTCTATCTTTATAGAGAACATTATACATTTAGAATCAGATTTTGAGACAGTGAGCGGCTGGGAAAGTCACATCGCCATGGGGCACAAACAGTTGCTATGACATGATGTTTTCTTCGTATTCTCAGGCATTCCATAAGGAGGGTCAGGAACTCACGCTTGGGACCACCAGTGTCCACTCCATCCTCAGTTTGTCCCTCATCATCAGTGAACTTAACTGACATCTCATGAGAGGGGTCGAATGAGGCACGTTTGAAGCCGCGGATTGCTCCATCCCACACATTAATACATTAATATTGAACCTGCTGCAAGATGTATTTGTTATTTTTGCAGAGAGTTCTGCAACAATGTCCTCCGCAGTCAGGTATTCTGTGCTGGGAAAGACAAAGTGATGTAATATTAAATGATGAAGCTAGTAATAAGATTTACAGTATAGAATAGAAAAATGAAGTGGTAATAGTAACAATTAATACCTTTGCTCCATTTTGTCTTCTGGCTCAGACTGGCTATCAATAATGATATGTGCATACACATTTGTGTAGTTGCTGCAGTGAGAAGACAGTCGAATAATTACTTTCAAATACATAATATATGCATGACAGTCATATTTACAAAAGGATGTCGATCCTCTTCCTGTTTTTTTTTAATACATGGGTTCTAAACTGACAACAGCACTTTGTCATACTCCTGCACAATCCTTGTAAACATTTGAAATGGATGCAAGAAACAATATCTGATCTTTGAAAAATATTTGTGGGTGTTTTTTGTATCGTCTTCACTAAGATGTAAGATGTTGTGGGTGTCTTTTGGAAATGTATAAAAGTATAATTGTTCTGCTTCCTGGCAATGTTACCCACTGTGATTGGAGGCTATACAAACAAACAAATGTACAAATAAAGATACACACCAAACAACTGTGTCACGATGCAACTGTCAACATCGTTTACCTATAGAAGTGGTTCTGACCCGGGGCAGATTGGACCTCTTCCTGGAATGGGGTTGGTTCTCCATCCTATTTTTACCCAGGAAATAAGTGCAGTTGATCTAATGACAGTGTCAATAGCACACAAAGGTATTTATTGATTTCATGTTCACAAATTCAAACCTACATGGTATAATTACATTTTAATTAGTCTTACCCGATCAGACGCTGGTTGTGGGTGCCTGAGAGGTCTGATAAAGGTAAACAAAAAATATATTCAAACTACTGTACTGTTAAAACATTCTGCTTCTTGTGGCACAAAATAATATGTTGACAATGTTTTATTCGACCCTGGCAAACTGTTGTCCATTCTTGGAGTGCTCACTTTTTGAACATTTGGAATGTCCCACACCTGCATACACACAAATGAGTGACTGAAATAAAATAAATTCACTTTAATTAAGAATAAATGCCACGATAGATCCAAACAGATCAAGGTACATTATATTGTTGACCGTCCTTTAACTCTCACATTAGGATTTACATTGGGGCACAATAAAGCAACTCCTCTCTGCACCTATAATATATCTATATGATTTCAAGAGTTACATTTAGGTGCACAATGCTGTCTCTTGACTTGCAAGCTCTTTTACCAAACAAGCTAACGCTAGCTGGGTAAATATGACGCTCTTTGTATCAAAACAAAACTTACCTTCTTATATATCGACTTTGTCCACTTCGATCAACTTTGTTTCCTCCGGTGTTGTGTCAAATGATGCACCCCATCATGAAATGCCCCCCTTGTCACGGGAACGCGCATTTCTAAATGACACGTTTACACCTTAAAACGATGTTTAAAACGAAAAGTAAACGTTCAGGGTTTTTATTAATGGTAATTTTCAGACTGTGAGTTGTTTAGTGGTAGCTCATATAGTCTTGATTCTTGTGGTTAAACTTTTCGCTCCGTATTTGATGGTAGTGTTGTCGAAATTCATTCGTCACTTCCTTTTCAGTTTTTTTTTATTATTATTGTTACGTCCTGTCTGTATACACGTGCTTTAAAATGTATTGTTTAATTTTACATATTTGTCATATAATAATCAAAATATATGTTTACAAATGTTACATAGTCTTTGTCAGCATATTTTTGCCACGTTATGCACCCCTTGCTATCTTACATAATAAAAGTGTCACATTCATGAAACTTGCTCCATTTATTGGTACTAGTCCTAGAACCATACCCTAAAAAATGCTTGAGGGTGGGATTAATAGAAACATCTTTTGGGGGGGGTGCATTTTATGACAGGCCTGGTTATCACAATATGCCCCCCCTTGCTATCTTACAAAATAAAAGTGTCACATTCATGATGGAGTCCAAACAATATTGGATGATAGTCATTATTTTGGAGTGTTTTGGACTGAGATAAATCATGGGTCAAAATTGACCCGCGAACACCATTAACGGTAACAGCTTTCGAACACAACACAAGGGTTAAAGATGAATATGACATGTTGTTCACGCTGACTTTGATTGCTTATCATGTCACTGGACTCTAATCTTCAAAATGAATGTTTATTTTATGTGTGATAATGTACACAATTTTAGTATGGATAATATGTCACTTTATTTCTTTATTTCATTCAACATGTATTATTAATTACTATGTGTATGTAAATGTGTTGGACAATTGCAGGACTAGCCCTAACTCCATATTTGTTTTATTTCTGAGTCGGATGATAAACCAGGCCTGTCATGTAACGTGACAGGTATTAAGGGGGGGCATATTGTGATAACCAGGCCTGTCATAAAATGCACCCCACCCCAAAAGATGTTTCTATTAATCCCACCCTCAAGCATTTTTTAGGGTATGGTTCTAGGACTAGTACCAATAAATGGAGCAAGTTTCATGAATGTGACACTTTTATTATGTAAGATAGCAAGGGGTGCATAACGTGGCAAAAATATGCTGACAAAGACTATGTAACATTTGTAAACATATATTTTGATTATTATATGACAAATATGTAAAATTAAACAATGCACGTGTATACAGAGAGGACGTAACAATAATAATAACAAAAAAGATTAAAAAAAAAAAAACTGAAAAGGAAGTGACGAATGAATTTCGACACCACTACCATCAAATACGGAGCGAAAAGTTTACAAGAATCAGGACTATATGAGCTACCACTAAACAACTCACAGTCTGAAAATTACCATTAATAGAAACCCTGAACGTTTACTTTTCGTTTTAAACATCGTTTTAAGGTGTAAACGTGTCATTTAGAAAATGCGCGTTCCCGTGACAAGGGGGGCATTTCATGATGGGGGTGCATAATTTGACACAACACCGGCTTCAATTTGCATCACTCTCGTTCGTTCTCTCTATGTCTGGTCAGACATCAATCTGTTCCACGTAGCGCGCCCCCTAGAGGCCTGGAGCACTGTGTGTTTTGGGGTTTGTATGTGTTTTTGGGTTTGTATGTGTTTTTGACTTTGCAGCGTTTTTCTGTTGCGTTTGTTTTCGGGGTTTGTGTGTTGTATTTAGTTTGCATAATTTCTGTAAATGCAGCGTTTTTTGGTTGTATTTGTTTTCAGGATTTGTTTGTTTTTCATTTCATTATTTGCAGCTGTTTCCTGCTTATGTGTGCGTTTTTGGCCGTTGTTCCGCGTTTGCACCTGCCGGCCACCGTAGTCAACACATTTGAAAACATATCAAGTGAATGATATGAGGTTTATACTTACAAATTAAATATGTGTTGAAGATAACACTGAAACAATAAAAAGAAAACTAAAGTACAAAGCAATAATAAATGGTTCTAATGGCTTCATCGGTCTGCGACCTTCAGCACTCACTGGATCGGTTCGCAACCGAGTGTGAAGCGGCTGGGATGAGGATCAGCACCTCCAAATCTGAGGCCATGGTTCTCAGCAGGAAACCGATGGACTGTCCACTCCAAGTAGGGAATGAGTCCTTACCCCAAGTGAAGGAGTTCAAGTATCTCGGGGTCTTGTTCTCGAGTAAGGGAACAATGGAGCGTGAGATGGGCCGGAGAATCGGAGCAGCGGGAGCGGTACTGCAGTCGCTTTACCGCACCGTTGTGACGAAAAGAGAGCTGAGCCAGAAGGCAAAGCTCTCTGTCTACCGGGCCATTTTCGTTCCTACCCTCACCTATGGTCATGAAGGATGGGTCATGACTGAAAGAACGAGATTGCGGATACAAGCGGCCGAGATGGGTTTTTTTCCGCAGGGTGGCTGGCGTCTCCCTTAGGGATAAGGTGAGAAGTTCAGTCATCCGGGAGGGACTCGGAGTTGAACCACTCCTCCTTCGCGTCGAAAGGAGCCAGTTGAGGTGGTTCGGGCATCTAGTAAGGATGCCACCTGGGCGCCTCCCTAGGGAGGTGTTCCAGGCACGTCCAGCTGGGAAGAGACCAAGGGGTAGACCTAGGACCAGGTGGAGGGATTATATCTCTTCGCTGGCCTGGGAGCGCCTTGGGATCCCCTAGTCAGAGCTGGCTGATGTGGCCAGGGAAAGGAAAGTTTGGGGCTCTCTGCTGGAACTGTTACCTCCGCGACCCGACCACGGATAAGCGGGATAAGATGGATGGATGGATGGAGGTTATTTTAACCATTTATAATACAACAACATCACACACACAAAAAACAACATGGATGACACTTTGTTGATAGAACCGGAAGTGACTGCAGAGTGTGGGGGAAACTTCTGAAGCAATTGGAGTCAGGACTCAGAGAGACACGAGGAGAGCTGGAGCTTTGATGGCAAACACTGACGGTTAATTTGGAGCTTCGGCCGGAGAATTCACAAGACATGTCACGGGCCATGAGTTGACCACACGGTTGAGATGCCACAATAAATTCTGAAGAACCCTCCTGTAGCTCCAGGTTTTAACTAGTTCAGAGTGTAATAATCAACATTCTTCAATAGATAGACTAAACAGCTGAGGACACTGAATCACATTTGTTGTCGCTTAAGGCTCGGGGTCATCTACACCCCGAGAAGGATGTGTTCCAGGTGTCCCACAACAATAACTATCTCTGACAGAGAGTTGCCCGGTCATACACTGGCAACATCAACAATATGCTAGGGCAGCCCCTCCTTATGGGAGATAACGGCTGCTCAAGGTTGGTCAGCTGCGTCGGAGGGCGAAGGAGGATATGCAGGGCAAATTAATCCCCAACACGGAGGAGAACGCCAGAATCACCTGCATGTGCACGCTAGTAAGCATGAGGTGTGCATCAATTTATGGAGGCAGAAACGCACCTTCAGCGATGCAGCTGTCTTCTGTCGGATGTTTGGAGGTCCCGACCCAGGCGGAGCTAACACCGACCCTCCCACCTGACTGACTGACGGACTGCGGTTCGGTGAGTACCAAGCAGCAAACTCTCGGGCAGAGCCGGGAAGCCCATAAGGAAGTGCCTCAAAATGCAGTTCATCTATTGGCCGATAGGGGATGGATGCAGAAAGGAGCAATTTCCATAGACCCCCATGTTAAAATGCCCAACTTTACAGCAGAAATAAACATGTTTCTAGCCTGGTTTAAAAAAAACATATTCTTTATATATTTAGATTTCAACGGAATGGGGAGTGCATTTTTTTTATAACGCACCCCTTTTAGTTTTATTAGGTCTTAAAGCTTTTGCATAAATTAGGGCGTGGTCACCTTGAGTGACAGTTCTCTGCGGTGACTGCTGCTTCTAGCTTTCTTTCTCTCTGCTAGGTCCGTTAGCTCTGTTAGCTCTGTTAACTCCAGGATGCTACTGGGGCTCAGCTGCTCGGCTGATCCGGAACACAACTTGAACTCGGACGTGTTTGTTGTGTTGGTGCCTGGTGGAGTATTGTTCATTTAAATATCGAACTTATCTTATGGCTCTGCGGTTAAAACAGACCGTCCATGAATGCAGTTTCTTCGGTAAGTGAAATTCAAGCACTTTTTTTTTCTTACTGTTGTTTTTATTCAGCTAATGTGAATGAATGTTTAGACTTGAGTAAGCATTTGAGTGAGAGGAAGCTACATTTGTGCTAACGATGCTATCCGTAGCATCCAAGTTAAAACATAATAGAGAAGTGTAAAACATTAAAATGGATTATACTGTAGAACAAAAGGCTTCTGTGTGAGGTTGGTAAACTAAGGTCATCCTCGTACATTAGTTGGTTAGTTTGCTAGGTAACTGTATGCATGTTATTGTTAATTTAAATTCGCTATGCTCGACGATGCAGACAGCTAACGTCACAGTAGTGTTGAAGAACAGTGTACTGTATATGAGATTAACCTCACTATAAAATCTGTGTATCTTAAAAATATTAATCTCACATTTCCAGATGGTTCCAGAAATAACGTTAACGTAGATATTGCAATATGGTTTGTTGAGCTGGAGTTAATTATTGAAGCTTACTGGTTAACGTTCATCATAATAAACAAACAAACTCAAACGTTGTTTTTATTAATATTATTACCAATACTTACTAAGCATTTTATTATCATTACACTGGAGAAACCGACTTATTGTGGTAGCAGAATGTGAACATGATGTAAAGGAAATTATTTTTTTTAGCTTCAGAAAGGTCTGGCATCACTAACGGTTGTTGCCAATTCATGCTTTACCCTACAGTGGAATGGGATGCTAACCAAATACCCCCAGCTGGTGGGACACAAACCAAAAACTTTCCCTTGGCACCTGACTACAGGTCGGAACTGTTGTTCAATGTGGCTCTGATGGACATAATAAGGGGGAAGCTGCCGTCAATGCATCTGAAGAGGGGAGATGTCAAGTACTTATGGAAGCACCAATAAACCACCAAGGAGAAACTCAAAAGTAAAATACAAACTTTATTAAAGGAGGCTTTCAAGAGGAGTCAGTGCATCTCAACCGGTGAACAATTCATTATACAGAGACATCAAAAGATATCAAGGAATGTAAGAGACTACATGCACATTCAATGGACCACCTGCTTAATAAGGTATGCGCATCAAATAATCGTCGACTCAATGTCCAAATAAATGGATTTCTCTTTGTTTCTTTTAGTCAATTTTCTTTCTTTTTCTGAAATAATATTTTTTTAATTTTCAGTTTTATAAAACAATTAATTACAGTTATTTAAAAAATGTTTTGAACACGCTTGTTTTAACTTGAGTGTTATATATTTTGCATTTTACTTTATTTTGAGCATATATTTTGAACGTAATTGCACAATTATTATGTATTTGTTTTTCTCTCTTTTCTATTCATGTGAATAAGTGATTTATCATGACAATTGATTCTTTTTTTTCTTTTTTATAGTAAAAGCTAAAATATAAGTAACTTGTGGAAACCTGACAGTGTCATAGTGTTGGGGAAAATGAAACCTAAAATGGCAAGCGAGCTTTGGAGTGTACCACTAAAGTTATCCACTGGAGATTGAGAGGAAGTAATGGCTCAATACAACCAGTCCAAGAAGTTCAAGTCTTCTTAGCACTTCCAACTGTAACTCCCCTACCATGCCGATGAAATCCTTCAGTTCACAGTACTCACTCAAAGAATTCAGCATGATGTGTTGCCTCCAATCCTCTGTACCTGATTAAATAGGTTCATTTGGGAAAGCTGTTGTGATTCCATACTTTTGTTGTATACCTTGCTCATAAAACATGCATCAAAAGGCATCAAAAGGCATAAAAGCCCCAAAAGACCCACACAGTTTTCCGAGACTGCATTTCCTAGAATCCACTCTGTCTGCTTCCAGGAGCTCAGAATGAAGTGCATTATCTTGCTTTTGCTTCTGCTGGAGTGAAAGTGGCTATTGACATTTAAATGTGTGATGTGCTCATTAAAAACACTACCATGATAAAGCCATTCTTATTTTGATGCAAAGATTTGTACATGAGCAGAAATTTAGAACAAAGAGCATATGAAAGCAGTGATCTTTACTTCATATGTGAAATTGCATTAACAATGTTGTACTTATAATTGTGATTAATAATCATGATCTCAATTTTGGTCAAAATAGTTATAATTTTGGCCATCATTTTGCAGCCTTAACTAATATATAAAACGTTAAAAGTTGGTCGCACTGGCCTGCTGAAACAACAAATCATTTTCATCAACCAGTGCCTAGTGCTGAAGGGTATTAAGGACTTCTTAGATTAAATGCTGAGTCTGTTGGAACTGGAAAAATATGAAAGACGACACAGTAATGGATGCCTACCCTCTCCCCACAATCCAAACGTTTCTGGACAGTTTCTCTGGCACTGTTATTTTCAGCTCCCTGGGTCCAAATAACAGATACACTCAGCTCTAATAAATAACAGCAGTCTTCTGACCTCTGACTACAGAATGCTTCTGCAACTCTCAGCTGCAGTAAATGGAAAGCAAAAGTGCTGGGAAATTAAGGGGTCATCTTTTTTCTGCACCTTAACAACATGGTCTCTTAAAATCACGGGAACAACACCTCTATAATGTCTCAACTGCTTCTCTCCTTCCTACAGTTATTTTTCTTGGTGTTTGTATGCTGTGCTGAGAGTCACTTGGAGAACAGAATAAAACCACTATAAGGCAGGGAAGGGGAGAAGGAAACAGTTTAAAAAATAATAATCTGTCACAGAATGTCTGGTTGTGGTGTGGACATTGGAGAAATTGAGAGGCTGTAGTGATGTAACATGTTTCCCCTTGTGGATTATAAAGCTGCTAAACACAGCACTCAGCTAATAACATAGACACTTAGGCACCAGGGTTTTGCCTTGTTATTGCTCAGTACACTAAAAAGGGAAAATACAACCCAGTACAAGATAATCTTACACATTAGAAAACTAAATACTCACCTCCCCTCATTTATTTTCATCCAACTAACCTCAGCTTAATCATGACCATCATCAGACTATTGTTTCCTTAGCAACCGTACACCAAACTTCTAAAATATATATTCATATTTAATGACATTTGGGGAGATGAAAAAAATGCACCTTATCTATTAAAGCATAAGATCAAACAAAGTAAGATATGTCACCATATAGACATAGGCCTAACATTGCATTGAATAATAAACTGCTAATTTGATCCGATATGCTTCTGAAGTTTCTAGCCTCCCTGGCAACCCCCCCGTATACGAGCTGCTGTTGAGGGCATACAGCGGAAACACTGCTTATTGCCTGCCTCCTAAGATTTGTCAAGATCTTTCAGTTGTCAATTCTATTTGCAACAGCAGGAAAACTCTGAACGTGCCTCCACATAAAAAGATTGTGAAAAATGGGGAAGTAACTGTCAATTCAACCTCCTCATTCAGCACAGTGTGAAGCCTTATCCATTGTGCTGTCACACTTCTTTCCTAACCCATACCAGCTCTTCATACCTGCCATTTTAAGGACGCAACATTTGGAATCTTTTGCCTGAGACTGCTGGCCACAGTTGAGTTTGGATGTTGGACGCCATGTACAGAACTGCCAATTGCTGCAATTCTACAAAACCTGACCAAAACCGATTTATTCCAGTGACCTCGGTGCCTCAAGCCAATCTTTCAATCCTGACTGACTGATAGCAGTTTTCTTTATAGCAGTTACTGTTGTAAATTCGAGTTGTGATCACAGATGCGCTCTTTTTGATCTTGCTATAGTTTTTTTGTGTGAGCTGCAGCAAATATGGAGTATCATATGGTTTGTCCGGCACTGGATTGAGGGAAGATTCTTTTGCTGGGTGTGTTGAACTTTTAACTGTATTTAACTTGCTATATTGTTTGGTTTGGCTTTGACTGACATTTGAAATGTTTGCCTTGTTGTTGTAATGCTGCGTTGACTTGGTGCTATGTTGTCCTTTGCTTGGATGTGACTTTAACACCGCACAAACTCATTTCTTGGTTGTGTGTTATTTCCGATTCCCTCATTGCTGTTTGGATATTTTTATGTGTTTTCCATTGCGAGGTTGGTAATACTGTCAATTTGCTATTTTCTTTTATCTATTTATTGAAATGTGAAATAGGTTTGCCTCATGTGTACACGCACACACACAACCACACGCTACTTTCTTCGTTGTGGCTTTGCTCTTGCTGTTTGGATTTTTTCCTTTGTGTTATATTGCTGAGATGTGACTCTGTTTCTTTACTTTTTCCTCGAACTCAATTGAGAATGTTATATATGTTTGCCGCAATGCTATGTTGAATTGTTGCTGTGCGTTACATTGCTGAGATGTAACCACACATGTCACAAAGACCACACAGTCTCTACTTTCTGGTTTAATTGGCTTTTATTGTGTCAATAACCAGCTATTATCTGTTTGTGTCATTGCTGTGTTGATATACTTCGAGTGTGTTCTGTTGCTGAGATGCAATGCTTTTTTCTCATATATTTTGTGCCACAACTAATGATGATTTTGTCCGAAGCAAATGGCAGACATACCAACTGAATGTCAACCTGCTACAATATTCTGCCTTGTGTGGTTAATTTCTCACATCACGTTTTATTGAGTAATTGTTCCTAAGCTGATCAGAGACAGCTCTAGATTGATATTTGTTTTTGAACACTTATCAGACAAATATTTATTGACAAGACAATATTGTCATATGTGCTTCAATCCCTTCACCCTGTTTTAAGTCCAAAGATTTCTCTATCAACTGAATAACTCCTGCATACTTGGAGAGTTTAAGAAATACTTTTTATATAGTCTTGAAAGAAAGCTTTGTCTTTTTGTCCTGAAACTAAATAAGCTGCCCTGTGAGTTGTAGTCAAGGATTGTTGAAGCAGTTATCCGTTCAGTTCTGGATTATAGGGTTTTATATCATTCCTAGTCCTGCTGCTTTCACTCTGAAGGCTTAAGATCCTGTTTACTATTCAGTTATTGTGTTCATTAATGGAGATCATTCCAACATTCACCACTGTTTTGTCTGATAAGGTCAGTTGGCCTTCCCACTTAGATATTTTAACCGCAGTAATTATTTATCTTTGCAGCCCTTTCTATTAAATGTCCCATCTCATATCTTATTTTTTGACCATACAGTTCATACTGACCTCTTGTCTGTGATGTTGCTGATACCTAGCTACTCTGAAGACAGAAAAAAGTACGCTCTACAGTTATGCATTTCTTTTTATTTCTTACCATTTATCATACTAATTTATTTAGCAATCAATCAGCCTTCTTTTGGGCAGGTTTTTTTAATGTGCACTCCTATAACAGAAAATATCCACTTTTGTGAAGGAAGGAGAGACCATTCTTTGGACTCCTCTACGAATAGAAGCACACATTCCAAAATTGTAAGACTAAAGGGTACTGATGTGTGAGTTTATAGCAGCCATGATGTCATTTATTCGCCCTTGCAAGACATCCCCATACGATTTTGGGGAAATTAAGTGTAATCTAATCATTTTCTTTGAGTTGCTCCAATGAGAAAAACATTACAATGAATATACATTTGTGTTTGGACTGCGATCATCAAACCGATATTAGCTTACAGCTTGAAATTAATTAATAGTGGGATTTTTTCAGTTTCTTTCACCTTGTTTTTCATTTCCATGTCACCATACTTAAATTACATTTTAATCATTACGGAGAGCTATGTATAAACTTGCATTTCAACTGTGTGAGTTTCTGTTTGTAGATAGTGTCATTATGAGGATTCTTGTTATAAATGAGTTTCCTCAGTGTCAGGTTCTTCAATTAACTTTTCTTCTTGAGTAAATGAAGGCCGTTGTGAAGGCAAATAAACTTGTGATATGTCGGAAGAATCATTTTCCCCCTGATGTATATTCTGACAGGGTGACGGCCTGAAAATGTGCTCTTCCTATTTAAACATTCAACTTCATGTCCTTGTGAAATGTACAACTCCTTCATTTTGAAACAAGAGCAGAGCTTTGAAAAGAGCTGTCACTTGAACAGGACTACAATGTTACACTTTGTGTCGCTTGTAAATCCTTGGGCTTTTTTGAAAGCTGCAGGAGAAAAATAAATCCAAACCAAACTGCTAAAGCCAGTTATCACAGCAGTACATTTGAGAGTGTTCATGGTGGATTCTCAACATTCTCACGTTTTGAAATCATAAAGCAAAGTGTTGTATTACAAATGACCATTTTACATCTCGATGACATTTCAGTTTTTCTTTGAGCTTTTCCTGTGTCTGGGAGATAGAGTTCATCTCCACAGGTATTGCTTGTTCTGTCCTCGAATGTAACAATGAATTAAATAATGTATTCTTTCATCAAATGTCATTTGCTATAAATGATGCAATTAAAATGGCTTACACAATCCAAGAGAAGCATCGCATTTAATCTAGTAAGACTATGTGAAGCAGCTCAATGTCGCTTTTTGATCCTTAAATGAATAACCATTTCATTGTATGTAGAATAGAGACCTGTAATACATTATAAAGTGATAATGTTGAACAATGGATATAAACAGGTTTTATTTTATTAATCAATTAAGAATAACTGCAATATCTATGGCTGCATATCCCAAACAGCATTTTCAACCTCTGACCCTTTTGTGTAGTAGAGCTTTCTAGTAGATAATAGAGTTTGTGCCATGTTGGATAGAACATCATTCAACAAAAAGTGTGTTCTTCTTTACACCACAGTTGAGCCACCTGACGGCAAACAGAGTTTGAGTCTCTTTTGTCTGGCAGGTTTTTTGCTTGTAACTTTTGTGAACCATATACATTCCATGGTAGAGATACATTTACAAGGTGCTAAGGGAAGAGGTTTTTAAAGATTTGATATTTAGTGAATTTAAAGTAATAAATCCATACCACATTCATTTTGAGACCTTAGTTTTAGTGGCAAAAATACATAATTGCATGTCACATCCTGCCTTTTCCGATTGAGTTTACTGGGAATGAATTGTGGGATTGTTGGAGAGAGTATCAGAAAAAAATGTTTATGCTCTTTACTAATCAAATATACTTAAATAATGCATTTTTTTTAAACAAATATAAAAATAACTTTAGAAAAACATACATAGAACAAACCAAAGGTCTCCGATCATGCTCTGTGAGTTGTTGAATTACACAAAACTCGCCTGGAGATGTCTTAAAAAAATGGGAGTCGGGTAGGTTAATATTTTTTCTGGTTCTGTTCCACAAAAGTCAACAGTGTTATCTTTCATTAAGTTCCCATTTACTGCAAAGCCAGGTCAGAAAATCCTCATTCAGGGTCAAAAGTTTAAGAGACCCTGTTATTATAATCCTTAAAAATCTTTGAGGTTTCGTAGCTTTTTTATAGTATTCTGTGATGTAAAGTTCCTATTAGTTTGAACTTGGTCCATATTTAGACATGTAATCAACCTTGTTGGGAAGGCAGCAGTAAACATGAGAACCTTATTCACATAAGAATACAATGAGAGAAAACCAGTAACATACTTGTGTATTCATTATTTATAATATTGTGACAGAAATTACTAATATCTAAAATTGTAAAACCGATAAGTATTATTTTGTTGGTGGCCCGGCTCAGTAGGGCCATAAAATTAAAATAAATTATATTGAAGCTATTGAAACTTATTGATATGAATACGTTTGGTAACAACTTGTGCTGCAGTTGGCATAAAGCTGACTTATTTTATCGTATCTTTACTACCACTTTTTAAGCTATCATGTTCTGAACCCATATGTGTTTAAAAGCTAAAGTAGGTAGTCCCAACTCCCAATTCACCGCAAAATATAGGTGCAAATTTCAATGATGGGAACATCCGCTGTGCTCGTATAGAATTATCATATCAGTATGCAAAGTAATAAATAACGATCTAACTGTAATGAAGTCACCATAGCAGACTTTTGGGTATTTGAGCCCATGCCTGCATGCAAACAAGGTAACTTGTAGCTGAACTGTGTCTATTGACAAAGATCATAGTGACTCCTCTGTGTCTTCAGGCAGGAGGCAGCTTTTACACCAGTGCTTCCTGTGATTTAGATTTAACAATGGCAGTGATTAACCGTATAATCTTTTTTCGGCCTGTGATTAAGCGTCCCACTCTTCCCCAGCAGGTGTGTGCATGGATGTGTCAGCCACCTGCTGGCTTTGGCCCAGGGGCTAAAAAAGTTGAATTGCTTACCAGGTAGGCACACATCTGAGGCAGACGTAAAAATGATTTCACCCCCATTCACCCCCGATGATCTGCTGTGAAAACTAATGCCCTCAATGTCATCTAACATCAACAATCTTAAGAATTCACTTATTAGAGTATCAATGAGTTAATGAGTTTTAGATTTCTAGTATTAGAAGCTGTTTCTGGGTTTCTTGCAATAGTGTAGAATATTACAGGGATTGTACCATTGGTTATAACCAAGAGGCTTTTCACATGGCAGGTACATTTAAAGTCAATATATGCACCTACTCCAACATTGCAGGTTGATAAACTAAAGAAAATTGGATTTCTGCAGCCAATGTATCAGAGCGACCCGGCTTGGGCAGTGAAATAAAAGTCAGCTTTGTGTACGAATAAATACAAGAGAAGTTATTGATATTGGTCGAGCTCTTTTTCTCTGTCCTATTTATGAATTTTCCAAATGGACCTGCCAGTCACCGGCACTGGGTTGTGACCCGAGGTGTTTTAATATTCATGTTCCTTCTTGTAATTGGCAACTTGAGTCAAATGTCAGTGTTTCACAGCAGAGGCACACTCCCACCTGTGGTAAGATCCGAATGTGAACACACATGAAAAGACATATTGGTTATTTATGAGATCTGTGTATGGCTTATACCGGCACCCATGCGAGAAGAGCCTCGGTTCGTAGAGAAACAATAACCAGAGGCACCAGGGAATTAAACAAAAATCGGTTTGTCATTGACGTCATGGATGTCCCTCCATTTCCAGATGATATGATATCTGCTACCCACTGTCAGCCTGTCAAAATACAGCAGTGTCTATGGTATGCCTATAAGCCAAATCCGCAGACAATCCTCTTTTATTTCCTGTACCTTTCAATCATGTCACTCAATGAGCACAAAAACAACTGGAGCTAGACTATAGTTCCTTTTCCTTTTCCTTGTGGATGGTAGAACACTAAAGTGGGCTTTTGGAGCTGATCCATCACAGCTGGCAGAGCAGGTGGTGAGAAGAAGCTCATGGGAAGCCTGGGTGGAGCAGACCTGGCCTGTAGGCAGTCTAAGGTACTGCCACAGTCGAGACAAAATTACTGGCACAAAGAGACATATTACATTCCAACTGATAACTCCATGCTTGGGTTATTCATATCTATTTTTATCATAAAAACAAGTTTCTAAAAGTGGCTTTTGATAATGATATAGTAGTTTTGGTGTCAAAAATATTGATTTGTAAAATTACTTTCTCCTCTCTGCACTGAACATACTGTAGCATCCCCCAAGGTGAACTGTATGCTTTTACTAGGGTCCATGCCGGACAATGCAAAACATGTTTTTTTTTGATTTTATTGGGGGTTTTTTCGTGCTAAAAATAACTTTCCAACCTAAAGAAGCTTCCAAATAATTGCTGTAAGATTTTGAAAAAATAAGATAAATGTGATAATTTTATCAGAGCATAATTTTTGCGATAATATCTGAAGGCCAGGATATTGTTTTAATCCTTCAAATGGTATTTTAACAAATCCTTCTCGTTATTATAATATTGCACAATTAATTTTGATTAATTTTGCAGCCCTAATTGTAAGTTTAAACTATGAAATATCTCAGATAAATAGAATAGAAATGTGAACATCTAAGTAGTAGTCTTATAACAAGTCTTTTTTTTACAAAGCAGCCTTCACAGTCATTGTATTGTCCATCATATTTTTTGGGCAATAAAAAAAGACAATTTCTAAAAGCCAAAATAGAATTTGCAAACTGAAATTGTCATAAAAAGAAAACGCTGTTGTTGACGTTATAAAAACCCATTCTGTATTCTCTTCTCATTTATGAAGTGCCTTGTCCACACAAACAACAAAAGAAGAGTATCAAAAAGACAAAGGACTCTCCTCCCTACATTGACTCTTATAGTTGTTTTTTGACAGATAGTGTTGAGTTCAGGCTTGTCACTGTATCATTACATTAAACTCTACCACAAAGTATAGTTATTGGAGAAACTGCAGCAAAGGTACACTACACTTTTCAAAGCAGAGCAGTCAACTCGTGTAACAGTGATTAAGTAGGTTTTGCAGTGATGAATGTGACTCCCTGGCTGCTCTCCCTTTTACAGTAATCAAACTTCCTTGAGTGCATCCAGTCGTCAAAAATGAGCTATTGTAGTATGTGGTACACTACTTTACTGTGGGTTCAGATGTTTTATGATGCTCTGATAAATCTTAAAGTGCCACACCAGCAGGTCAACGTTTTTACTCTTGTCAGATCATTTATTTTAAATTTTCTTTACAAATATTCATGCTTCCTTCAAGAATGAATCATTGCTGGTTTGATTAGATGGAAAGTCAGGGAGCAATGCAAATACTTTTTTGCTTTTGAGTGAGTTTTATTTGCAGCTATTGGATGTGTTTGTTTACAAAATGTGGTACAGACGACGCTGTTGTTTCTAAAAGGACGCTTAGATGGACATTCTTGGATTTTAGTTCAACATCTTGACAAATGTTGGATGAATTATTGTGAATTATGGGATCGAAAGGTCCCTTGAGAATACATTCTTATTACTTTGGGAAAAACATAACCATGAATGTTTCCAAGGGCACCTGCTGTTTCGGTTCATGCTGGTTCAGCAGTTCAAAGGTGCTTGGTGAAACGGAATGTACATGTGGGAATGTATTGATTTAATAAATCTGCTCTTAGCCAAGATAGGTTTGATATTAAAGAAAAAACCAGTGTGTGGTAAGGTGTTGAGTCACCCATAGCTTTCAAAACAGCTTCTCCTTCTCAAAATATTTTTGAATATTTTTTTAAAACTCTACTGAAGGAATGAACATTATACTTTCAAAAGATATTCCCTCATTGGGTGTTTTGATGATAGTGTTGCTGGCAGAGAGGGCTATCTAACTCTTTGCTCAAAAAGCTACCATAGGTGTTTAACATAGGTTGAGATCCATCAGTCTGTGAAGGCCAATGCATTTGATTCATAATTTTTCATTCTCACCAAACGATTCACAGCATGTGGCCTTTGGGTACCTTTTTGAAATGTTTCTCAAAGTCACTTATGGCGCATTTCCACTGCAGGGCCTCGCACGGCTTCGTACGGTATAGTTAGGCCTTGGTAGGCCAGGCTCACTGTATGCTGCGTTTCCATTACAGTTTAGTAGCTGGGGCAGTAACTATAGTAACGCAGTGTAGGCGGAGCCGTGACGTCATCTTCAATGCGAACCACAAAACCAACATCAGCCGTTAGCTTCTAGCACTCAGAGCTCACAGCTCCTCATATCTGTTCAGAAACTAGACAACAGTTAAACAAGTACAAACCACAGACTGTCTGTGTCATGGCGAATACAGTCGCTGGTTTATTTATGTCTGTAGGCCATTGTTGTGAGTGTGGACGGTCGGAGCATATACAACAATAGCTTAGTCGATCTCCATTCAGAAAACACGCATTTTAAAAGGTTTTTCATCTGCCGTCTGTCTGCAGACTTGTCAAAGCATTAATTCATGGTTTTTACTAACCGGTATCAGTATGTTGTTACTTCAGCATCATTTTGAAACGTGCATTACAATTAAATCGCGGTAAAATATGTTCATTTTTTTGTTGCCAGCGATTTTCTCTGACCATTCAGCAGTCGAGAGTGTTTACGTCACTAGTTTAGCATATTCAGCCCGGTCGTTGGCCTGGTAAGAACCTCGATTTTGGAGGGCCAGAAAAAAGGTGAAAAAGTAGCCCTGAGCCGGAACTACCCCTAGTGGAAAAGCAAAAAAAACGGGCCGGGTTTGGCACGGCACGCTTAAACCATGCTACGCGCTGCAGTGGAAATGCGCCATTAGATCTTTTCCTTCTGCCATCTTCATTTAAAATCGAGGTCAAGCTTGCATGCTCAGCATGTTTAAACGTCAAATGAGCATAAAAGTACTGTAACTGTAACACAGCTTAGGGGACATTTCCATCAGTTGCATTTCTCCGCCTATGATTTTAAACAGTCCATTATATGTAAACCAACTATAGGTTGATTTAGCAGAAAATAATGTTACCATAAACCAAACGCAGATAAGGCATTCTTTTGGTATACATTTTCTTGTTTGTTAGTTAAACCTGGAACATAAGGACTATCACGCTAGATTTTAAAACCTGCTTCCTCATAACATAAAATAGTACATCTTTTTAGAAATCCATTTTTGATTATATTTATGCTGTTATTATGAATGTGGAACTAGTTCAAGTTCTTAATACTAACCCAGACTGTTGTCACTTTTGGCTAGCCCTAATTCTATCAATCCAGATTGCAATTCCCATGTTATCTTCAACTGTTAGTTTCAGTTTCAGTATGTTCTACCCAGGGCTGGACTGGCCATCTGGCATACCGGGCATTTTCCCGGTGGGCCGACGTGCCTTTTGGGCCGACACGTCATTTTTTTTTTTTTCTGAAGTCCCGGCCCATAAGACGGGTAGATTGGCCCTCTGTTTAAATGTTTTTAGTGATTGACACTGGGCCGGCCTAATCAAATCTTTAATCACCTCCCCCTTTGATCCGCTCAGTGTGCATCATCAAATCACGCCCCCAGGAGGTGAGCCGGCTGTTGAAGCCAAACTGCCTTTTTTTTCTCGAAAAAAAAAAGTTTGAGTTAGAAATGGAGAAGGCAAAGGCGAAGACGAAGGCCAAGCGAAAAGGGGGAGCTGAAAAATTGCGGGCAAGAAAAAAGCAGGCCCTTCGTGCTGATGCTGCCGCTTGTGTCAAAATAACCGACATGTTTAGTACAGGTGCAGGTCCATCTTCAGCACCCGTGGCCGATATTGGTGGCGAGGAAGATGATGAGAGGGAGAGAGAGGAGAACTCGCGGTAAGCAGAAGCTAAGAAAATTAGGAAAAGATTATTATTAAGGTTATGATACTCTGTAGTTCTGGAACCCATTAATATCCCCTTGATGAAGCACTAATAAGACAAATATTATAAGAGAAACATTCGTTAGCCTACAAGCTAGTAAGCTGGCTTTTTTAGGTTTTCCCTGGCAAGTTAAAATATAGCTTAATGGGACTCTGATACGTTGTCTCATTGAAAGAATGTCATTATTTTGTTAACCACCATTCATGAACAATTACTGTCAGCTGGCAGCTTGTTTTGTTTAGTTTATTTACTTATTTGGTTATAAGGGCAACAGTGGTCTTTTGGGACCTGAACAAAATGTTTATAGTCAGCTTTTTGTGGTAGTTTTGATTGACAATATATAGAATGAATAATATAGAAATAGATAAAAAATTGAGGCACACATGTAGTTTTGACCATTAACTGTGTGGTATTGTTATGTCAATGCCTATTTGTATGGACCTCTATCAGGGAATCCATTAATTCTGTATCATTGTGTTGAGCCAGGTAGCATCCCCAGAGGAGGAGAGTGTCAGCGAGAGTGAGGAGAGCAAAGAGCAGGAGGACATAGATTACTTTGCCCGCCCGAGCCATCTATGTTACAGATGTTTTTAGAACAGCACCCACAACAACATACCAGAAATCCAGTTGTGCAGAAGGTATTCACCTGTAAAGATGGCACCAGCAGAAAGTGGCTTACATATTGCAAGGGACGTCATATGTTGTTTTGTTTTGTATGTCTGGCATTTGGGAAGAGGACTGACACTGGCACATTTATAACTGGAATGTCAGATTGGAGGCACGCACACCAGCATACAGAGGAGCACGAAAAGAGCATTACACATTCAACCTGTGCTGAAGCTTTTTTCTTACGGTGCTCTAAAGCAGACATCGAAAGCATGTTTGCTGGCAGTCAGATGTCTGCTCATAGGGAACAAGTCCGAAAGAGACGTCAGGTTTTGGAGCGTGTGGTGGATGTGGTGAAAGTGCTTGGGAAGAGGGGGCTAAGCTACAGGCAGGTGGAGAATGAGGGAGCATATATGCTAGCTGACAACACCATGGACCACGGTAACTTTTTGGAGCTCATCCTTTTATTAGGAAAGTATGATGTCTGCTTAAAAGAGCATCTGGATGGTTGCGTAGAGAAGAGCAAGAAATTGCACCAATCCAGTGGAACAAAAGGTAGAGGGTCTCTCATCACCCTACTCTCCAAAACTACTGTTAACTCCATAATAGAAACTGTTGGTAGTTTATAGAAAGTATCTCCAGTGATGTCCAGTAGGCCGGAATGTTTTCTGTTCAGCTGGACACAATACAAGACATAACTTCTCAGGATCAGTGTTCTGTAATCTTATGATATGTCAATGAGACTGTGCAAGAGAGGCTTGTGGCTTTAGTGAAGTGCCATGCATCCACTGGACAATACTTTGTGAACTTGCTCTCAGAGGTCTTATGGCGCGTTTCCACTACAGCGCGGAGCCCGGTTTAAGAGGGCTGTGACGTCAGCGGCCCGACTTTGGTTGCGTTTCCACTTGGCCTAGTACCGGCCGGCGGGTCCTAATTCACAGTTTTTCTGGCCTCATAAAATCGTGGTTCTAGGGCCAGGAACAACCAGGCTGAGTTGTGACGTCAACACTCTCGACTGCTGATTGGTCAGAGAGAATCGTCACAATCGGCGCGCGAGATAATCCCTAGCGTTGCATATATATATAGCGAAGCTTGCAGCATTTTTATAAACAGCATTTTTGTCAACAGAGGAGCTAAAATGGCAAAGAAAAGCACGCCCTGGTTGGTCGAGGAAGTGACGACGTTCCTACATTACATTGCAGATGATAAGATCCAGCGGGAGCTCGACGGGACAACTCGCAATATTAAAGTATTTCAGGAGGTCTCTACACAGATGTCCACAAGCGGCTACTCGAGGACTGTCGTGCAGTGTAGGGAAAAACTCAAAAAGATGAAGAGTGAATATCGCTTGGTCAAAGATAATAACAACACGAGTGGTGCCAGTAGGAAAAACTGGAAGTGGTTTGAGCTAATGGACACCATTTACGGCCATAGACCGGCTAGCGTTGGGAGGGATGGAGGCCTGGACTCTGCAACGGCGTTACTGGAGTCTCTGCATGGTACGTTTTTTCTAACGCTCTGTTATTTGCTTGAAAGCGTTGTGTCCCTATCTGTTCTAAAGCTCACTTCTAACAAATAAGTCGTCACGGCAGTTTTAAGCAGCATGACTCCCCCCACCAAAAAGCCGATCGCTCCGCCTACACTGCGTTACTATAGTTACTGCCCCAGTTCCTAAACTGTAATGGAAACGCGCCATCAAGTGAGCTGGTCCTAACAAGGCCTAACGAGGCCGAGCGAGGCCGAGCGAGGCCGGGCGAGGCCGGGCTCCGCGCTGTAGTGGAAACGCGCCATTAGAGCATCTTGCACTATAGCCCCTTGCGTGCGTCAATCAATCAATCACATTTTATTTATATAGCCCAATATCACAAATTACAATTTGTCTCAGAGGGCTTCACAGTGTGTACAGGTACGACATCCTCTGTCCTTAGACCCTTGCAGCGCTCAAGGAAAAACTGCCCAAAACAGACCCCACAATTAACAGTGGAAAGTAGGAAGAAACCTCTGTGAGAGCAACAGAAGAGGGATCCCTCTCCCAGGACGGACAGATGTGCAATAGGTGTCGTGTGTACAGATGAAAAAGGCAATACAATTACAGCGATTAAAAAAAGGATGGAAAAATTAAATGAAAGCGTCAATGTATATAAAAAAGATGCCGTCGACTCATCCTGTAGACTCATCTGGTCCTATCTCTATTGTGTTGTCATAGAAAGGGGAGGCAGGGCACTATAGGGTCCCCCCCCCCTAAATTCACTAGAAGTCATCATTTAAGGGGTTATTTTTAAAACTTTTCTTCTGGGGGGGGCATACCCCCCCAGACCCCCCTATTAGTGCTCGGTCACTGTTCGCTTTGTGAGAGGGTTTGAAGGTCTAATTTCTAATGATTGATAGTTACACATACTTGTGGTATGTATTAGTTTTGTTTGCCCCTGGTACGTAAAAAGGATAATAATAGCGTTTTTTAAATTATACTGAGTTATCCTTCTTGTCAGGAACCGCTACTATTCGTTTGTTTTATGGATTTGGGCCGGTCTTGGTCTAAATGCCAGGGCCGATTTGCTGTCCCAGGCCAGCCCTGGTTCTACCCCATCACAGTCTGTATATATGGAGTTCTTGTATACCCATCCCACAACCAATGTATTATATACAGTTGGAATAAAATCTTCAGAATAAGAATTTAGTTAGGTTGAGAGACGACGTCCATGTCCATATAATTCCACGAGTAGCCAGTTTACAAGCAAATATTTGACATAGTCATGAGATTAAAACCCATGGGCTCCGAGATCAAATAACAGGCAATGCTTTATTCGTTATAACCTCAAACCTGTTTGAATGAAGATGAGCTTTACTATTTTGTATCTCTTTTAAGAATGCTAAAATATGCAGATTGTACCACCAAACTCTTGACTAGTTTAAGAAGGTGAGGTGTGTTGCTTCTACTAACAGAAGTAACCAGATGCTAACATTAGCATCTTAGGCTTCTTCTAAAGCCCCTTGGGCCAGAACTACTCCTGTATTGAAACAATAAAAGGTTCTAAGACTTACATTTCCAAGGAGATGGCCCTAGTTTTGTTTAAATAACACATTTAAATGGATGAAGCCGATCTAGGAAGAGCATCCCAGTATAGCACATACAATGCTAACTGTTGTCAATATTTCCAAAATGTTTATTTCAGGCCAATCAGAAATATCCCACAAAATGTGTTTTTTACTTTTTTGACGAAGCCTCTCAAATGTATTGCTTTTATTTCTTTAATTAAAAAGATGAAAATCCAATCAATATGAGCTCATACAAACCCAGCTGAATCGTATCAAATTGGCCTTGAGACTGTCGACTGTTTATGCAGATGTGCAACAATACACAAATGGATTCACAAATCCAGCAGCTGGTTAAACGGGTGTTTTCTACAAACTGTTCAGAGAAACAGGTCTCCTTTCACTGACCTCATTTTATATTGATTTATATTCATTATAACGTTTCCAAAAATCATAGGCATAGTACGAGCATGGCTGTATGTAGAGCTCTCTGGCACAGTGCTTATCATGTGAACACATGTTTGGAGAGGAGATCTGCACCTCTACATCAAAGCTGGTCAGATATGATAACTTCCTGTCAAGCGTTTCACCATTTTTGTCCTTTTGAATTATTATTGCCTTCTGCCTCTTTCAAAGTTGTTTGCATTATTCAGTCCTTGATAGAATATCTTGTGTTCTCTGTATTCATTAAGTGCTCCTCTTGTGTCTTCAGTGGTTTTCCAGCTCGTAGTACATTTTGTGCAAGTAATGAACATAGTTGATCATAATCTGACTCCTTCCCTCAATATTCATCCCCTTATAACAAAGAACATTGATTGTTATGGGGCATTTCATTAATAACAGCCTGTCAGTGCAGCAACATAATTTCCTTGTACTTCCAACGTGTCATAGTTGAGAACAAGATGCCAAGTTCTGATGATGATAATCTTGAAATAATTAAATATTCTTTGACATCAGGACAATACAGTGCATCTCCATCAGACAATGTTATTTGAGGTGAGGATTAGAGACACGCGATTAAACTTGTCGTGCCGCACACTGCCTGGGTCTTGTATATAATAATCTTCGCTCCTGCTGATGCTTTCATTTTGTAGTGGCACTAACCATTACCGGCATAATTGCATCTTCAAACCGCCAAGAGATGCGCCCTTGTTGCAAAATCCATTAGCACACCACAACACTCTGCCCCTGGGACGAGGACGGGGGTTTCCAACAAGGCTTGATATCTCCGCGAGAGTGAATAAGAACATGGACACTTTCCTCCTCTTAGACTGCCGTCATTGATTGTCTCGCTGAGACCGGGAAAAGAATGACTCACCTTAGTTCATACCATGTACAATGAAATAATACAATTCCCTGATGTTTTTCTCGGTGCAAGAAGTTTTGAGAGTAAGTAAGTAAGTAAGTAAGTAAAACTTTATTTATATACAGGGCCGTCCCTGGCCAACATGAGGCCCCAAATCTCTATTGAGGCAGAGGCTCTTAGTTTCTGGGGGAGTTTGTTCAAAAGCCTTGGGGCCACCGCCTCAAAGGCACGGTCACCCTTAGTCTTTAGCCTGGTTCGGGGCACCCTTAGGAGGCCTTGCTCAGAGGACCTCAGGGCCCGGGTTGTGCTGTGAGGGTGGATAAGGTCATTAATGTAGGCTGGGGCTTGGCCATGGACAGCTCTATATGTGAAGACCAATACTTTGAATTGGGTTCTGAGATGGACAGGGAGCCAGTGCAGGGCAGAAAGGATCGGAGTGATCTGGCATGTTTTTCTGGACCGAGTGAGCAATCTGGCTGCAGCATTTTGGACCTGTTGTAACCCGTTTATTGATGTTTTGTTGAGGCAGGAAAAAAGAGCATTGCAATAATCAAGCCGGGATGAAATAAAGGCATGGATAGCCATCTCCATTTCTGCGTTGGATAGAACCCTCTTGAGCTTGGCAATGTTCCTGAGATGGAAAAAACAGGTACGAGTCAGGAGTTTTATGTGTTTGTCTAGTAGCATAGACTGATCGAAAGTTACACCAAGGTTTTTTATGTTTGCCCTAACATTACCACTAAATGAACCCAGGTGGCTTGCTACCTTAGAGGCGATGCTATCAGCCGCTAAGATCAAGACTTCCGTTTTTGATGCATTGAGCTGTAGGAAGTTGCTTGACATCCCATCCTCAATTGCATTGGGTGTTTAAATTCTCCATTTTGACGGGTTTGAAAGAGAAATATATCTGGTATCATCTGCATAACAATGATACGAGACAACCTCAAATTGGCTAATTAAGCCAGTTTGAGGGTGTCTCGTATCATTGTTATGCAGATGAGAGCCCCTTTTAACAAGCCCCTTTTAACAACTCGTGAAAGCTAGGTATATCTCAAAAATCATGGTATTAAACAGGTCTGGGTCTTAATTATTAAAACAGAGTATTGATTATCGTTAATGTCACCTATTCTTTTATCGGTACTGTTGAAGCTATTGGATGTTTTTTTATTATTAAATCACCTACCCATTGACTTTTGCTGCATGTCCATTTTCTCTCTTCCTCCTTCAAGTCTATCCGACAGAAACCTTTTCTAAAATGGGCTGCTGGCAAACACAAACGACCTAATCTTCAACTTAACACTCAACACTTAATGAAGAACCAATTAGAGTATTGATAGAGATTTAATAATTATATATTATGATAATATTGATCAAATCCATACCAATATCAATCCCTAATGACAGCTGAAGTTTTTGACATCTGTTTGACATAGATACTTAAAGGAGTTTGTCTTCAAACCCACATCCTCACAATATTGTTCAAAAATAACATTTTCTTTCCTTTCTCCATATATTTTGCTTTCAATTATGTGGCATTCAAACACTGTTTCTCTCAGTGCATCGCAAATAGCATTTCTCATGCGCGTCTGTGGAGGAAGACACATCTTGCTTTCGTGCCTCAATTCTTTTCCAGCTCCATCCCACACTGCCCTATATTGTCTGTTATGTAATGCTTACCCGCCACCTGAGGGCAACAGTTCTCCTAGCGACACCTCTCATAAACAACCACTCTTATTTTTATTTTGCATTAAGCGTGATATTAACTTCTTAACACACAAACCTGAGACGTATGCCTCCAAACTTTATAGAATCAGAAAAAAGAGCTGCAGCACAATATATGAAACTCCAATAAGATCAAATGTAATTCACAGTGCACATCATACACTATGTGCAGGAAATTAAAGTGATCCTTTCCACAATTACAGCACACTGAGGCAGTGGAAGTGTAAAAGTAATCTGTGCAGTCTCAAAATCATTACAAAGCTTACAGTGTATGTGAAAGCTTGAGGAAAAAACAATAACCTGCAGCTGTAAGGTTTCAGCGTTAGAGTCCTTCTAGTTTATTGTGTTGTGTTTATTCTTGTAACCTTTCATTTTATTTTGGTATTGACTCTACCTTCTCTTTTCAGGTGTCTACACTTCCTGTCTTTGTGTGTCACCTGCCAGCTTGATTGTTGTCTCCTGCTCCTGATTGTTTCCACCTGTGCCCCATTACCTATTGTGTGTTTGTGTGTATATATAGCCCTTCTCTCCTTTTGTCTTTTGTCGGTTCGTCTTGTCTTCACATCAAGTCCATGCCTGTATACCCTTGTGAACTGTCGAGCTACCTAGTGGAACCTAGAGGGCTTATGAGAACCCTAGTTGATCCTAGTAATCATTTACTTTGAAAAGTCTTTTTGTAAAATAAAAGATATTTTTGAAGTCAAACCGAATCGTGCATCTGAGTTCCTGTGAGTCCTCCGTGTCAGCGGCTGCCTTTATGAAAGCCAGGCTGTGGTAAGATATTTCTTTTTTTTTTAAATGTAAAAACAGTTTCCCAATGATGCAACCTTCTGTTCAACCAATGTTTAAGAAAGAGATAAAAATACAAATAAAATGGACTTATCAGAAAAAATAATTTAAATCACATTATACAGTGCCATTTCTTTAAAAAATACGTTGTAATAGGACTAAATTATGTTGACAATTCTAAACTCCAATCTGTAGTTTGGGAATGACATTTGGTTTTGTACTTATTGCGTAGGATTATTTTGAGCGATACTCCCTCTGGAAAGGGAACTTTGGGATTTTAGCTTTTGCAAACCATTTACATGCACAACAACCTTTATAAACACTACAGGGAAGGGAAAACCCAAAAAGCATTTAGGGCCTCTTTTTAATATAAAGGACAACATTAGAAGTCATATTATACAATATGTTAACTTTTCTTGATTTTTGGAATGACTTTTTCCATTATGTAGATGCAAAAACGAAAAAGCTAATTTCATTGATCTCATTTTATTTGGGTTTGGCAATTATTGCTATTGATACTCTAATAAGTGAATTGCTGGTACAATGCCAAAAAACAAGATGGGTAAAACAAAGTTAAACTATGGTGACCACATTGAGAAGCAATTACTAACTTAAAATATGTTAAAGTGTGATGTTTATGCATTCCAGTCAGCCTGTTCACTGGTGGGCCTCCAGTCTTTAATTGACCTCTGTCATGAGTCAAGTGTCTGCAGCACTTTGGTTGCCGCACACAGCCATTTTCACCACTGAACTGGAGAATTCAATTAGCCGCCCTTCCTCTTGGCCACCAACACTGGCTGCATCAAGGAAGAGGGAGTTTGCAATTTGCATCACTGCACATTATTTACAATTGCATATGTGCACAATGAATTCTGAGAGTCAAGGAGGGACACGCATCGGTATAGGTACCGCTTGTATAATTCCTGGCTCCCTCTCGTCCATTGCAATCAACCCAACCATACAGAATTAAATACACAAGCAATTTACCCTTGGCGCTGTAATTTCTCTCTGCTGCCATGGTGGTTTGGTTGAAAACAGAAAGTGGCTCTGCAACAGCAAGAGCCGAAGGGAACCTACTTTGCTATTTTCCAGTCATTGAGTAATTTAATTCTCTCAAACAATTGTTCATTTAAAAACAAAAAAAAACACGTACTGTGTAATCAAGGCCAAAAGGTCTTGAAGGTAATTACAATTAAATACTGAGATGACAGGCTAGAGAGAGGTGCAGTTAGCTTAATTTGCTACATGAGTTTTCTTATGATAGCAGAAGTTAATTTTATGAAAAATAAATAAATGTAAGAGTGTCCATATGGCCTCTTGGCTGTTAAGTTTTTGAGTAGAAAGACACACACACAAAGATACACACTGTAGCACTGGTAGCTCCGTCTGTCTCGTTGGAAGTACCCAGCACTCAAGGAACAGCTGTTCGCTGCGTCCCTTGTGGCCCTCTGCCAAGAGGAATGTGTATGTCAGCCCACGACCACTCAAACCCACCTATCGCGGTTAGTGAATAAATAAAATGAAGAAGTAGTAAACACTTAATGGGCTTCCCAAGAGGCTTCTACCGACTCTTAAAACATTAAAAACATTGAATGATCGAGGAAAAGAGGAGGATTGTTAAAATGAGCTGCTGGTCAAGTAGAAAACAAAGGATTATGGGGAAATGAGCTGCTCACATGACAGCATAAATCAGCTGGAGGTATTCTCCTCTAATGGAAAGCTGGGCCCTCATACCAACGAGCTTATCAATCAGAGAGATAGAGCTGCCACCATATTGACTATGCACAAAATAAACAATATCTTGAATGAGGTCTAAGTGCTATTCCCAATACGGACCACATGGTAGATCATTCCTCTGCAAACGTCTCCTGGGAGAAAATTGAATTATTGAGAATGCATATGTGTGAGTGCAGGGCATTACGGCTTTGAAAGGCTCAAGGAGTGTTCCTCTGCTGCCAGATTACAGCAGAGAACAACACCAAAGGTCACATTCATGGTGACATAGCAGAGACTGGAACAATCTTCTTAATTTTACAAAGCTTTGCAAAGTGTGGGAGAGTATTTGCAGAAATGTGAAAAATATGCTTATGGCATTTGTATAATTCAAAAGTGCTCTATTATGACGGGCTCAGACCCACACATCAGCATAATGTGAGAAACCAAAGTGGCACTGTTGTATTTATGAGTCATAAAGCTGGCTCTCTAATATTTCTGTCCCACTAATTTACACAACTTAATTTAGCAAGTCATAATGCTACTCTATGTAATCAATGTTTTTCTAGGGGGTATTTTTGAGCAACATTAAGCAACATCATTGGTCCCAACCAAAAAAAAATGTCATAGTCCTTTCTCATTTCAGGAGTTTTCACATCCTCGACTCCTCGCCAGCATTTTAGTCCCGCCCACAGGAGATGCAAGCGAAGGAGTCAGCTTCTCCTCGATGCTCTGATCCTCGATGTGCATTTAGAGAAATTAGATGTCCTTCAACATGGCGACATCGATTTCCGGGTTACTACCGGCGGACGAGGAGTTGAGAAGTTGAGAACATTTGAGAAATGAGAAACGGCTAAAGAGATTACATTTTTCAAACATTAAATTAACAGATTTGCCGTTATTTCACCTTTTTGTAGGATTTATTTTCCATTCATAGTGACTCTTAATTCCAGGCATAGTTGTTTAGTTTTATTCAGGTAGATAGAACCCCAAATATTTACTGTGGGAGTTTCTTGAAAACACACACCCACACACACACAGTATCTTAATTCTGAGAGGGAGGCAGTCAGAGGCATGATGTGGATCTCTGTTCTCTTTCTGGCTGACCTGTTTCTTTGGGAGTCATGTGCACCACAAAGCTTATTCTTAGCTTAATTTAGCAATCACACTGCAGGGGAAGGCTCTGAAGAATATTGAGCAGCATCAGTTTGGCTTCAAGACTTGATCTAAAGATAATAAGAACAAAATATGGTCTTTCCATGGGCACCAGGATGTGCCTCAGGTGACTGGACTCAAATGTGTCGTATGTAATGCAGGAACAGCATGGCCTGACTAACCGGGAAGGGGCGCCCAGTTAACTTTGTTTCTGTGCACCCATAAACCTCCCACCTAAGCCTACGACCCTCTGTGCAATGCACCTGTTGCCTTTTAACTCTCATTAACTACAGTGCAAAGCGAAGACTATACTTTGCAGCTTCATTACATAGCATAATTAGGCAATTTACCCAAACAAATTAGAAACCTATCAAATTGAAGCCCCATTGACTTGAAACTGATAGCCACTGTGGGTTGAAGACCTCTTTTACTTTTTCGGTGAACAAGCTTTCAGTCCCATAATTCCACCCTCAAAAACTCCAACATTGTTCTACATCAAAATTGTCTGATCAAACTTCTGTGCCTGTAGCTGTATTGTAATTTATATTTTTCGTGTACCCATTTCCTCTCAACCTGCATTGTCAAACTTTTACATCAGTTAGCAATTTCCCGTATTTCCCAGAATGGCTTTTAACAGCCTCCAACAAAGGGTTTCTGTGCGCTGTAAACATGTAGGTGGAGAAAGCGGCAGCAGAAGTGCAGCAAGTCTCAGAAAAGCAGAGAGAGAGACAGAAAAACAGAAGCTGTTTGATTATTCAACACTGCCATAAAATGGTGAGTCTAGAAATCCTGTTTTAACTCCGGGCTGCTGCCAAAGCCTGATATTATCTGATAATGACTTTAATTGCTTGAAACAAAACATCACGCTCCTATGTGATTGTTGAACATACCGTTTCAAAACTATGGTGATTAATATGCTGCAATGAAATCCTCTGCTGTAATGGGAAAGCATTTCACAAAACATTGGAATCTGCCTGCAGTGATTGGCTACCGCTCGGCCACAAAAGCTTCAGTGAGACCGGCCACTGATGTTAGGTGACAAGACCTGGCTCTCAGTCAGCATTTTAGTAAATCCTTATTCCGGTTGGATGGGGTTCATGTCAGGCCTCTGTGTGGGCAATTCATGTTCCTCCACACCAATTTGGGAGCCATGCTTTGTGCATGAGGGTATTGTCACACACACAAGGGATGTCACAATAGCAGAAATTGGGGGAGCTCCAAGATTCTGATACCAATTTGATACCACTGTAAAAAGAAGACATTACCTCATATGTACTACAGAAAATACTCCTTTATTACTGTTTGCATATTTTTGTTGGTTAGGAAGTAAAATCGAACATAATCTCCTTGCTAATAACCATTTAATCAATTAACAAACATCTCCTTTAAAAGAAACTGGAACCCTATAATTTACCATCGCCCAATTGATGTTTTTACTGATCTTGAATGCACTATTTTTCAACTCTGTGGAACATCTGTTCACTGGCTGCTAACAGCTGAACTCTACACAGATTTGTTGTGTATATTGTAGCATTATCAGGAAAATAAATCTGAGATAACAATGAGTGCACTGGACCCCACAATAATTTTCTATGGACTGTGGGAGGGCTTTTTCTCCTGCCCAAAGGTACTTTCTGCTTTCTAGTAAAATGAGTACTGTTGTGTTTTCAGAATATTGCCATCGACTTGGAACCTAAGTCACGGTTCGCGTGCGTTCCTAATGAACACATTGTCAAAAGGAAAACGCCTCCTGAAAACTGTTGCCATGCTTAAGGCACACTTCTGTCCAGAATATCATCATCATGTATCATAAATGCAACTGATATGCCTACCCAAAACATAAGGGTATCCTAACAATGACATATCACCAGTTCTACAGCATCAGTAAAGTGGTAAAACGCATGGACCTGTTCTGTAAGTCATAACAGTAAAAGGCCTAGCTGACATTCCCTGAAAGTATAAAAACATCACATATGAAAATAATGGTTTTCAAGTAAAGATGGATGACAAAAAGAGCCCATCAGGTTCAGCCAATCAAAGCATCTTACACACTGTTGGATACTCTTATTGGGTCATGAGGTTAATGATTTTGTGCTTTGTCAAATCAGATTTATTATCTGAGCATGGATTAATTTGTCAGTATTGTGTGGTCCATTAAAGCACCAGCAAGCAAAGCCTTAATTAGAAGAACGGTAATTGCAGTGATTACCATTCTCCTCTTGAGGCGTTGGGAATGGGCGGACGGGCAGAAATCGCCACCAAGGTCTGGGAGTGACGCAAATTAATCGTTATGAGAAGCCACACACTGCAACAGTACATGGAGCCTCACAACTCTTTCTCTAAAATGCGATTTCCTTAATCTCTTTTAATAGCCTGGCAAAATTAGTGATTGCTCAAGTGTTGTTCACAAAGATAACGTTCTGTGTTGAAAATTGCAACAAATTAAATTATTCCTACTGAGGGAGTATTGTGTTGAAAGACTGGAAGCGAGTGCAGCTACAATCTTGTGAAAGAGACAACCAAAACACAGTCGACTCTGTAGTCAGCGCGAGTGTTTATTTGTCTGTGACACTGATATGCATACGCAATCGGATGAAAGACGGGTAGACTGCTTTTGGACTGGAGGGCAGAGCTGAGATGCAGACGCCAGAAGCACGATACATTATCTCAACCTCTGTTCAACGTTGTCTCCTGGTGGGCTGTTTTTACACATGATAATGTTTCTATTCCCCAAAATTGTGCGGGGGAAGCTGAAAACACAAGCTTTGGTGCTGTTGTTAAGCTGCTCTGTTTTTCTAATCTACATTTAGATGCTTTTCATACAGCATCAGATGGATTCTGCGAAGGTAATGGCTTCTACTTAGGGATACCGTAAGGTTACACCTGGTTGGAATAATGCATCTGGATCAGGAAAAAAAGTTAAGAACTGGACAGGGTTAAATTATATACAGACAATGAGGTGTGGATTTTTACACACATGTTTTACTGTGTAGTCAGGTAAGCTTCAAAAGTAGCATGGACTGGAGGAATAATTACAAAGACCAAAGTCTCTCTTCATAAAAATATCATGTGTATTAAAGCAGCAATTCTAAAAACAATTGCCACTAAGGCAGTGTTTCTCAAAGTGGGGGGCGCAGAGGCATGACAGCGAGAGACCAGGAGGAAAAAATTCATAATTTGAAAAATTATTGATTCGAAAATAATATGATACAGTACAGGTACGTATGGGTCTCTGTGTTTCATTCAAGCTCGGCTCTGTGTGTGTGTGGAACGAGCCATTTTGTGTGCGTGCGCAAGCGAGAGAGAGAGAGTGAGCGCACCGGTACCTGAGATCGTTGTTGTTAGCTTCTGGTGCTAGCGAGCTAGTGGCCGGGTCTCAAACGTTTTGGTCACGATTAATGTAAACAATTATTTCTGAGGCACACGTTTATATGATCATTATAGTTATAAAAAAATAAGAGAATAAATGAAAAACAGGTATGAAATACTATATGCCAGTAAAAAAAGAATAAAGTTTAAAAGGGGAGTGATTTGTAAAATATCCATAAAGAAATAGTAAATCTGTTTACAGTTCTGTTTCCTATGGGTGTTGAGAGATGTATCCATAGATCTCTTCATTTTGCTCTCAAAGTGCACCAGATAGATGCTTTTAACTTCAACATTTAAAAAAAAATCTTCCCGGGTGAGCATGCCCCCGGACCCCCCTATGTTAGGTCCACTCCCCACTTATAAAAATAGCACTTTACCCCTGCTTACACCTATATGCCGTGAGCTGATTATCGAGCCTTCATTGTAACTGTCGCGGGTACACTGTGTATGTGCGTGTGGGGATTGTTGCAGTAGAAAATTCCACTGTATAGACCGGTACATTAATGGGAAACCCTAAATGTTTGAGCACCCTCTATGAAATGTCAAGCTACCCCACAGCACCCCCACAAGAAATCTCTGGCGCCGCCACTGAGTCTGCAACCGCATTTTGAAGAAATGTGCAGAGCCAAACAGGCTCATTGCAGCCACTAATGCTGTGATAAGACACACCTTTTTGCCAAATATCAGCATTTTCTTTCTTTTCATTTTTTTGCACAGACTGCAAAGTGGCAAAGTATTATCACTTATTGTTCTAGCAAAGGGATTGCACAATTGTATTATGTATTTATTTTTTTGACCAAACAAACTTATGGAGCATTGTTTTATTATCACTGTTCTAGCAAAGGAAAGCAAACGTTCATATTGATGTATTTTAATAAATGTTAATTTGGCCCATTACGTGACTATTTGTGTTGGGGGTGCCCGACCTTTTTTTTCTCCAAAGGGGGGGCCTGACAGAAAAAGTTTGAGAACCACTGTAGTAAGGGACACTGCGTTATTTTGTTATTACTGTTGTTGATACTCTTTTACAATGTAATTATATAATCAAAAACAAAACATTCAAACAGGGCTAGAATGTTGTTGTATTACAAATGAGTCTTGTATCTACAGGAGAAACAGTAATGTTAACATCAAAAACAATCAATTAATTTATAAATATTATTATATGTCCTTTCTCCTTTCCTCTGCTGATATGACTGCTGGTTCTGTTAGTTTGCAAGTTTCACTTTCAAAATTATACATTTATTACCTCCATTGATACTAATAAAAAATATTAGTGGGGATACCCTTAAAGCATAAAAAAGTTAAGTTATGCATTAAGCTGCATAAATAGAATTTTACAACTGCAGCCCTCTGAATCAAAATCAAATTGGATTGATATGCCTAGATATGTCCACCCCATAGCTAACCATGTTATTTCACCGACACTCAGCTGCCTTTTTAGTCATGTCTCCAAGATAACATTTTCACAGAGCAAAGCCGTATTTCTCACTTTTCATGCGTGGAACTTATGTGGAATATCTTTCATCTCATTCACACTTCCCTTGGGTAAGGCACTGGCTGAGTCTTTCATATGTCCGAGACATAAATGTGTGATAATCTACAGCCAACAACCTGACCAAGCTGGATCCTTCTCTTCATTTTGAAATGAGAGCAGCTAGCCTTTAGCTTGATTCCCAGCCTTGTGCAGGATACATATTGATTCACGCCTTGTGAAGTCATCCATCTTTCACCAACGGGGTATGCTTCCCAGCTCGCTGATCTATTTAAGCAGTTGATGGCTATCACATGAGATCTAAGAAATCGATTGTGGACAGCGTTATGGAATTTAATTCATGGCTTTGAGCACAGCCAACAGTTAGCTATAATTAAGCAGGCTTATTTGCAGATTGAAGGCTGGTGTGCTCACGATCCCCTGAGATAGACAGAGATGGATGTGTGTAGGTGGTGGGGGTGGATGGTGCACACGGAGGTCAGATTTTCCCTCAGTGGAAAACATGTCAGTAACATTTAATTGACAGGATGCATATTTGGTAACACTTTATATTAAGGTACACAAATTAACCATCAACTAGTTGTTCATTAACATGCATATTAGCAGTATATTGGCTCTTTAGTAGTCATTATAAAACACTTATTAATGCCTTATTCTACAAGTAATAAGCCATTAGTTGAGTTTTTCCTCAATAACCCTCTAATTAGTGCTTATTTATTGCAAGTAAGGAAGTTGTTGTACATGAGTTTTGGTCTTAAAGGTCCCATGTCATGGCCATTTCTACTGATCATAATTCCATTGTTGAGGTATACTAAAATAGATTCATACCGTGTGTGACGGTGTGGTGTAGGTAAGAGTTTGTGTTGCCAACAACGCCACCTAAGGGAGTTTCACCCCTAGGAACTAACTATTGATAATAAAAGATTTAACCCACAAGGAACACAGGTTTGTTTTACATAACGGGCCAGAGACAGTTTCAGTTACAGTTAACACAATTACTTTATTTTATAACAATCAATTAACTATTCTAAAAACACCAGATACACATTATACAATCAGCTAAAAGTTAATACTGGGGCATAGGAGGTACAAGACAGGGCTGGGGCTTACCAGGTGGCAATAAATCAAAAAGGGGGAAGGGTCCAACTCAAAACCACCCGTGACACCGCAAACCAAACAATAGGACGCGTGAAGAACACCACCACCAGGGATTGGGGTTGCCGCCTCAGGCCCACACAACCCAGTCTCACGGCACAAATCAATAGATTAAATGTCGTGACTATAACACAAAATGCTGTGAGACTGGGTTGGCCCACAGCACCTGTCTGACAAGAGGAAGACGGTTAAAACCTCCACACAGTATTACACTTAAATAAACAACTAAATAAATAACCAAACAAATACAACCAAATGAATTAACTTATCCAAATAAAGTCTGCACACAATGGTTAATATTAAACAAGGAAAATACTAGTATATAAACTTAAATAACAAAACCAACAAAACCAAATGAAGGAACTTATCCAAACAAAGTCTGTACGCAATGGTCAATGTTAAACAAGGAAAACACTAGTATATAAACTTAAAGTACAAAACCAAATGAATGAAGGTATCCAAATAAAGTCCGTGCACAATGGTTAATATTAAATAAGGAAAATACTCGTATATAAACTAAATTAACAAAACCAAATAACAAAACCAAAATAACAGTTTCTCAAATGAAACAGTGAGTTGTATCTGTGAGAATTGGTCGGCGAGTTCCCTGAGAGCCCGAACCGCTCCAGAGTCCAGCAGGGGGGGAGGGGGCACGTCACCAGCCACGGAGCTCGCAAAGCAACGGCAAGTTTATCCCAGCTGTGAGTCACTGCAAAGAGCCAAAACAGCAGGACCAGTTGTCCGAAGGTGGGCCTAACAATTAATAGCACCCCTGAAAAGGGCACAGGTACATATACTATTATTTAGAGACCAAACAATCTGTTCAGCCACAGCACAGCACCCGAGCCGTCAGGGGAGAGAGACGCACAGGCCACGGCAAAATCCCGCTGCAGCAATAAATATAATAATGAGATAAGCCAGGAGCCAAGTGGCAGGTGATAAAGGGAGGCACCCAGGGGAGCGCCCAGGGGAGTCTCCAGCGGAGCAATTTCTCCGCCACGGCACTGGCAGTCAGATGCGCTGTCCGGATGCGAGTGTGCGAAACAGCTGCCACGCCAAACAATTCATTTAGGCCACGCCGTGCCCCATCCACCAGCGAAGGAGTTGACAGGTGAGTCACGAGCTACGCCACACCCCTGCTGTATTTATACTCCCGGTGCCGCCCAGTGATAGCAGCAGTACGGAGGGAGAACACTATGGAATGCCATTCAAGCCAAAATTAAATAAATAAATAAATACATAAATAATTAAATAAATACATATATATATATAAATATGCCTATGAAATAAATTCTGAAATAAATAAATGAGGCAATAAATATGTATACATGTACATTTAAATACACATTTATTTATTTCATGGGACTTTTATTTCATAATGACACATTTATTTATTTCAAGAGACTTTTATTTTATAATGACACATTTATTTATTTCAGGGGACTTGTATTTCATAGTGACACATTTATTTATTTCAGGGGACTTGTATTTCATATTGACACATTTATTTATTTCAGGGGACTTGTATTTCATAATGCCACATTTCCATTCCTTATATGCAAATGAACGGGGCGTGGTTAGCTCACAGATCCAGACCAAAGCAACAGCACCACAACACTGACTCAATAGCTCTTGTTTCACACTCCAGTACTCTTAAGTGGTTTGCAAACTGCCAATAAACCAAACCGGTTCCGGTTCAAGAACCGTTCTTGTGCTTTTCTGGTGCTTAACTGGTTCTTCTCTGGTTCTGCCCCTTTTCCACCAAACCGGTTCCAGAGCCAGTTCCGGGCTAGCCTGATTTAGCTCTGGTTCTTCCTGTTTAGGCCACACCGGAGCCGGCGGCTCTAAACACCGAAAACCGGTTCTTACCTGACCCACTTGGCTGCCCGGCAAGAACCAAGAACCAAGAACCACGCTCACGTCGGAAAGGGGCGAGATTAACCTGAGCCATAATAACAGTTTATGGCGAGTACGGAAAATGAAGGTTGTAACAAGCAGTAGCGCTGAGCAAAGTGACTAGAACGCAACCACACACTGTGCAGAAAAGCACAAGAACGGTTCTTGAACCCGAACCGGTTTGGTTTATTGGAAGTTTGCAAACCACTTAAGAGTACTGGAGTGTGAAACAAGAGCTATTGAGTCAGTGTTGTGGTGCTGTTGCTTTGGTCTGGATTTGTGAGCTAACCACGCCCCGTTCATTTGCATATAAGGAATGGAAATGTGTCATTATGAAATACAAGTCCCCTGAAATAAATAAATGTGTCATTATGAAATACAAGTCCCCTGAAATAAATAAACGTGTCATTATGAAATACAAGTCTCTTGAAATAAATAAATGTGTCATTATGAAATAAAAGTCTCTTGAAATAAATAAATGTGTCATTATGAAATAAAAGTCCCATGAAGTAAATAAATGTGTCATTATGAAATAAAAGTCCCATGAAGTAAATAAATGTGTATTTAAATGTACATGTATACATATTTATTGCCTCATTTATTTATTTCAGAATTTATTTCATAGGCATATTTATATATATATGTATTTATTTAATTATTTATGTGTTTATTTATTTAATTTTGGCTTAAATGCAGGCATGAAAACGGGTCAGGGGTGAAAAAGGTGAGAAGGATATTATCCCTCTAGGGGGGTCCGGGGGCATGCTCCCCCGGAAGAACATTTTGAATATTCCATATTTTAAAGCATCAATCTGATGCATTTTGAGATGCATTTTTTTGCCAACCTGGGGAGAGCTGGAGAAACTTAACTTCAGCCATGAGACAAAAATATTATGGCCTCCTTACCAAGTATTATGCAAGACATTTCATGCCAGCCTGTCACTGGGTCTAACATTTACAGTATATGAGGCACAATGTGGTAAGGGCTTAATGCAAATGGCTTAATGCATATGCAGATGGTGGACATGCTGTAACTTAACTTGTCTACTCTTCCATCATGACTGACAGCCAATACAATGTAATGTAATTCAGATTTTAATACATTTTATTGGCAAAGATAGCCTAAAACACACAATACAGTGGTTTCCAGGAGCCTTAGAAAACGGGATGGAATGCTCCGCCAAGGTTCCAAGGACCATTGCCTAGAACACAAATTATGTAATTAATGTAAAGCTAGTGTATTCCATGTTTAGGTGATGATGCTGCCAGTGACCGCAGCTGATTGTGAATAATAATAATAATAAATGATTATTATTATTATTATTATTATTGTTATAATAAAAATAACAATCTCAAAGTGCTAGTGTACTCTGTCTATGCTGCCTGTGCTGACTAACAGGCCTACACCACCTACCTCTGCATTTGCTATGCGGTTTATAACTGGTACGGGGATCTTTCCCTGGCACTGCTGCCTGATTGTTTCGGACCCCTGGTTGGCTTGACTCTGGCTTGCTGGATTCACCCTAGCTGATGCTGGAAGGAAGCTGCTGGCAACATGAGTGGAAGCTATCATCTGCACCTTCTTCTTGTGAACTTCCGTCTGGCAGTGAGCCTGCAGAGCATGGCTGCCTTTGTTAGCATAATTGATCTCTTTGTGGCAGAGAATGCATCTGGCGAATCCCTGCCTGTTGATTTTGATGAATACATCTCCTAGATGAAAGGACACCTCTTGCTCTTTTACTGAGACCTTGCCTTCCAGTTTTAGCCACGACCAGTTCCAGCTGCATTTCAATCCAGCATCCAGCTGTTTAACAATGGCTGAATCCTTCTCACCTAACACACTCATTCTGCAAAAATAATGTTTGTATTAGTGTTAGCACTAACTAACTTCTAGTTTATCACCTTATTGATAGAACGGTGGACCACTTTACCCCCTCAGCCTTGTCAGTCCCCTCACCTCAAAATCATCAACACGTCCTGGAAAAACGAGTTGTAGAGATTTTAGAAAGTAGCACTAACATTAACCAGTTTTTCTTTTTTGTGATTTACCGTAAGCTATACAAGCTAGCATCTAACTTTAGTAACGATATCTAGCTAATGTTAGGCTAATGTTAACGGTAGCGTTAGCTAATCATTTTCCACCGGAGTTTTAGTGCTAGCTGTCTAACGTTGCGTTCTCTCCTGCTCTGTTCACATTACACATTCGTCACTACCTCCCCGAGTCGGGAGCGATTCATGCTGTGCGGAATCGCCGAGGCCAGGCGTGCTTTCAGCTTCTGATGGTGGTCTGGATCCCGCTCTGGTCAGCACGAGCGAAGCGAACCCAGTGAAGTGTGCGCCGGTGCATGATCTGTTATGCTAATACGTATAGTAATGACCAAAATTGTCCATTGGAACCCATATCAAAGATGTTGGAATAGCAACGAATTTGACGAGTTTTGAATTTTCCGCTGGGAAATCCGCAGTCGACCTCCGCCTTCGTGGGCGTGGCTTGCGATCTACTGCGTGACGTCACAAGATGGGCCCAGCCGAAGTGTTTACATTCACCACCGTTCATTTTGTCTCTGTTTCAAAGTCGAATTTACCAACGTTTTTGAGCGAGTATTTTATTGGAAAGTGTTTCGCAGTCGACTGGAAGTGATTGCCAATCGAGAAAACCTGACAATGGAGGCGACAGTGAAGAAAAAGGGAGGAAAAACACACGGGAAGCGATGCATTGCCGCTGGCTGTGGTAATGTCAAGACTGCCGAAGTGGCGATGTTTCTGTTCCCAAAAGATGAAGGTGAGTGGCTGGTGTCATTGTTTCGTAGATTCGTAGATTGTTTATGAAAAATAAATGCCACTGTGTTTGTGTTTACTAACAAGACTATCATGGCGGCGGCAGAGCTCAAGTCGAGTTTCTCCGCCTGGAGATATTCTCACTATTTCACTTTTGTCGAGCACAAAGAAAAGAACGTTTTAGTTAAAGTAAGTTGTGTCTTGGCGGGTCAAAGATCCTATCGACTGCCCAAAACAGCAATTAAAATCTGTTGAAACATCTGCAGAAACAACATGCTGGGACGAAGCTAGTAGCTAAGACCACAGACCCCAGACTCATCCGACGCCACTCCACCTCCACCTAAGCAACAGCGGCTGGATTGGCACTTTGAAACATATCTTTGTGTTTGTGTTTGTATAGACCACATTGCTTAGCAGAGTTCAGTGATGCAAATGCATGTCAAGTTGATCAACAGGTTGTATTATTCTCCGGTGCAATAACAGTACTGAAATGAAGGCTACAGTATAAGGGCATTAATGGGTGCCCTTTTTTAAGTAACTAAAAAGTTACTTTTCACAGTAACGCATTACTTTTTGGTGTAAGTAGTGAAGTAACTAGTAATTGTAACTAGTTACTGGTTTTCAGTAACTAGCACAACACTGCATGTGAACATGAATGTTGCATCATGCTATGAACAGATGAATGTATGATCAGGTGATGGCCAATCCTGTGTGTAGATCTACTCTAGATCTATGACAAAATATTGTCCTCAACTAAATTGACTTCCATAAGCCACTTTCCTCATCTATCCTGTCCGAAAAGCTGTCAAAATCACTCATTTCTCTCGCACCAGTATCACTTTCCGAAGTCTCCGCCATGTTTACAATCACAACTGGGCCCATCTTGTGACGTCACAGCCACTATCGTCTGCAGCAGCGGTAGGCTCAGACGGCCGTTCACGGGATGAAACATTTGCGATGTTTATCTCGTCCCTCGCACTTCCTAAAAAATTATTTTAGCCATGAACAGGTACAATGATATGTAAGAAATGAAACTGCCATTTCATTTTGGCGCAAAAAAATGCACTTCACGGGCACTTTAAAGTTTGGCTGCAGCACGGTGATTGGCTGCTGGAGAATGAGGTGAAATGTAATAGGTTAAAGAGAACGCCTGTGATGAGCTGATTATATCTAGCTGCGGAGTGAATGTATGTATATATACCCAGTCTTCCTGAAAGAACTTGCGCTGAGCTTCATTTTACATCAATATGCAATTCACCTGTGAAATGAATTGCCAGTGGCCATAAAACAATACATACAGGGATCCTTCAAGTCAAAAAATGTTTAAGTCTGTTGCACTTTATTAATTACATACAAACACCAAAACATTTATTGTTTTGTTTGGCAATGGGATTTGCATGGGGTGGGAATCAGGCTGGTTGCCAGGATGGAGGCCAGGACATACCACTGAGAAAAAAATAAAAATAAAGGGAGGGTGAAGAAGAATGAATAACTTGTGTATAGCTGGTGCTAGAGACAGCAGAACGTTTTGCATTTTTCTTTAACAAATGCCACCTAAGATAATGGCGTGCCAACAATTACCACAAATGTTAACAGCACACATAGATGTAATTGTACAAAAGCAAATTAACATACCAAATTGTGCAGGGCTCCCAGTCATAAAGGTGCTCCGTCCCCCCCTGTGGCAGGCAGACAAAGACATTGTACATCTGTATGTTATTTGAACTTTGTACTTTCACAAGTACTTATAATATATGTAATGTTCAAATTGTTTGCATATATCCCAGCAGCAGCAGGGGCTTCAAGCCAAGGGCATGCAACTTCTCCAGCTGGGAAAATAATTGTTGAGAGGTAGAGAGATCAATTAGATAAATACACAAAACTGTTGTTTACATTTTAATTTATCTGCATGCTTGCCCTGAAGTAGCATCAAAATAAATCATCTACACTAATATCCTGGCATCATAATAAAAACAATGATTTGTTCATTATGTTTTGGTGGATACATTTGGGATTTTTAACTTATGAGACACTTCCTAAACTTCCTACACATAATAGTTCATTCTGTTTGAAAATCATTAATCATGAATTATATTCTCATTAATGATACAATTAATACCTCTGTCAAAGTAATAAAACTATTTTTCACACTTTTGGTGAATGAGATAATTCTGTAAACTACATACCAGAAGGGTGGCGTCATCAAGAACGTGGGACTTGATTCTGTTCTTATTCATGGATGACAACCACTGCTTCTGCTGGCTTTGGAATTTGTTCATTTTCTTTTTGAGTCTCACATTTTTTGGCTGTGGATGTTTACATAGTGTGCAGATTTTATTTCCACAGTAAATCTTTTCCCTACAGTTTGGGCAGGTCTTTTTTTGTGACCCTCCAGCCATTTGTAGGAGTGAGAGAGTGATTAAAAGAGAAAGTGAGAGAGAGTGAGAGTGATTGAAAGAGAAAGTGAGAGAGTAATTGAAAGAGAGAGTGAGAGAGTGATTGAAAGAGAAAGTGAGAGAGTAATTGAAAGAGAGAGTGAGAGAGTGATTGAAAGAGAGAGTGAGAGAGTGATTGAAAGAGAAAGTGAGAGAGTAATTGAGAGAGTGAGAGAGTGATTGAAAGAGAAAGTGAGTGATTGAAAGAGAAAGTGAGAGAGAGAGTGAGAGAGTGATTGAAATAGAGTGAGGGAGTGATTGAAAGAGAAAGTGAGAGAGAGAGTGATTGAAAGAGAAAGTGAGAGAGAGAGTGATTGAAAGAGAAAGTGAGAGAGTGATTGAAAGAGAGACAGTGAGAGAGAGAGTGTGGCTCTTAAAAGTGCCGTTGGTTTGATATGTGTGTGTGTGTGTGTGATATGTGTTTGTTGGTGATATTAAGGGTTGTAATGAAGCTGTAAAACAGGAAAAATAAAAACATAATTAGGATTATTTAGAATAACAGTAACATCTGTGCAATACTCTAAGTAATAATAATTCATCTGTGCAATACTCTAAGTAATAATAATTCATCTGTGCAATACTCTAAGTAATAATAATTCATCTGAGCAATACTCTAAGTAATAATAATTAATCTGTGCAATACTCTATGCAATAATAATTCATCTGTGCAATACTCTAAGTAATAATAATTCATCTGTGCAATACTCTAATAATAATAATTAATCTGTGCAATACTCTATGCAATAATAATTCATCTGTGCAATACTCTATGCAATAATAATTCATCTGTGCAATACTCTAATAATAATAATTAATCTGAGCAATACTCTGGCATACATTATGCATTTATACTGTGCATATTGTTATATTATGCACATATTTTTACATACTTGTTTTTCTTATATTTTCTACTATATATTTTAATTCTACAATGTAACAATCCCAATTTCCCAGAGATCAATTAAGTATTTCTGATTCAGAGTGGGACATTGGGTGGTCCCCACTGGCCAGTCAAATCCTCTGGAAAAACTCCAGTTCCACATTTTTGTTCCACTCCATCGCTCAGGCCCTTTAGCCAATATTAGAACTCTGTGTTGAAGACTGTCTTTACAACACATGTGCAAATACATGCATTTAAACATATTTTTCTAGCAGGCACCTCCACTATCCAACTGTGCCGGGGACAGCTAATGTCATTTACCTGTATAAACTATAAATGCAATCCAGCTAAAAACTTTGACCGGAAGGCCGGAGGCTGCTATCTGCACGTGGCCGCTACCCGCTATCTTGCACGTAGCCTATTGTAAAAGCTAAACACACGTACAAAACTCAACCTAATATCCAGGAATGAAACGCTATAGAGACTTTGCTACAGTGGAATAAATAAAAGCAATATTATTTCGTGTTTTAAAGAAATAAACTCCCCTTGATTTTAGATACTTACTGTAGTCCGTTGTCAGATGAAATGAATGAAAGTGAGGTGCAACGTGACGTAGCCACGTTACGTTACCCACAGGTAACGTAACGTGGCTACGTCACGTTGCCGTTAAGCGCGACGTAACGTTGCCGTGGTAACGACGGAATCTTCTTCTGGTTTATTGTTGTTATAATAAAAATGATTATTACTACTATTAAACAAAAAGCATTTCAAATACAGTCAGTAGCCATCGTAATTCCGATGTGGGGCGAGTGGTTTTCACCATCATTATCATCATTATATATTTTTTAAATGACTAATATTGGCCTACAACAATACCCCTTTATTGATCGAATAGGAATATTTCAGGGGTGCACATAACTTTTTTGCCCTGGTTCTCAAAGGAGCACCTGGAGATGTTGCTTGGTGCGCATCCTTAAAATGAAATAAACCGGACCTTTTGAGGGGTACTTGACTTTATGAACGGGGGGGGGTTAGTGAGCACGCTCATGAAGCCTCGCAGCAGGGTTACTGTGCGGAGCGCATAAAGCAGACACTTCACGCGATAGCGAGGGGTAGAGCGAGGGATCGCAGATGCTCGTGGACGGATTAAAAAAAATAAACCTAAATAGCTCGCAAATTATACTTTGGCGGCCGTTAATATACCTGGGCGGCCCTGATATAATTGTCTTTTAAATAACCTAAACTAAAGGAAACAATCTATTTGACACAGCTGAAGCTCTGGCCTTCCTTAAAAAATAACTAATTTAATAAAAATCACAGTTGTATTACACACAATGCACTGTTTTTTGAGAACAAAAATTGGTAAATAATGCACCATAATACATTCTGACGAAAGATAAAAATTATTATGAATACAAATAAAATAAAAGAAGCCTCCCGTGAGTTACTACAAGCTATAAAGTAGATTTAAAAAACGTTTTATAGAATAAAAAGGTCACTGCAGGACGTTGTAGAAATGCGTGTGTGCACCACGACAAAGGAGCCTCATTCACTTTACATTGGGCTGTTTTGCGTGGTGCTGACACGTAAATGTAGCACAATTCGTGACTCCACCACGCATTGCGGTGTTAAGGAGTCGTGGTGGAGTCACGCATTCTGGTGAGACCAGGTTGGACCTTTAATATGCGCTGCTCGATATGGGCCTAATAAGGCAGTAGTACCACAAGAATAGTAATTCTCCCATAATAACACTTAACAAATATGATCTATTCTTATGTAACAAGACATGAAACTATAAGTGTTAATTAAGTCTAAATAACTCAAAATTAGGTATTTATATCTAAGAACCTGTTCCCTATTTTAAAGTGAAGTCTTGTTCATAACCAATAAGCTAGTAGTTTGACTCTAATTAGGTATTTCTATCTAAGAACATGTTTCCTATTTTAAAGTGAAGTCTTGTTCATAACCAATAAGCTAGTAGTTTGACTCTAATTAGGTATTTCTATCTAAGAATATGTTCCCTATTTTAAAGTGAAGTCTTGTTAATAACCAATAAGCTAGTAGTTTCACTCTAATTAGGTATTTCTATCTAAGAATATGTTCCCTATTTTAAAGTGAAGTCTTGTTCATAACCAATAAGCTAGTAGTTTGACTCGAATTGACCTGAACAGGTTCCCTATTCTAAAGTTGCCTCTTCTTCACACTTTGTAAATACCTTATTTTACATCATTATTATTATTTATTACACAACTACTGAAATTAACCTCAACAGTACATGAACAAAGTAGGCACACATTGAAATATCTGTTTTATTAATGAACCACTATAGAGAAGTTCAGACAAATACCAAAACATGCCAAGTTTCTCCAAGGCTGAGAACACATATGCAGCCTGTACTTTTTAATAAAAACAGATTTTTAACAGAGTTTATGTATTTGTGATCATACTGTGTGACCTGCTTGTATGTACTTCAGCGACATGCAGTCAGGGGAGGCAGGGGAGGCAGAGCCTCACCTTTCATACTCCAATGTAACGGAAAAACAATTAAAGAAAAACTAAATAACAATAATAATAAAATGTCTCCACTGATCTGTGTTGTAAATGTGATTTCTGTATGATTCCAATCGCTTCTTACAGTCAAAATCAGCAAATTTGCCGAGCTCCGCTACAACTAGGCTACACGGGAGCGATTAGGATTGAGGCAGGGACGAGCTCTGCCTCACGTAAACCCACAGTAATTTGCTGGAGCGCGGGCACTAATTTATCGCGGCCACTTATTTTGTGAGTGCGCTCAAGCCAGTTTCTGTGGGGTAAGGTGAGGCACAGATGAGATCTGCCTCACCTCAGAATGCGCCACCTCACAGAAACTGTCTGGAAAGCGGGCACTAAGCGCATGCCTGTTACCATCTCACTGTAGGTCACCAACGTAATGTTTGTAGATCCCTTTATTACATTTATCCTCGCCATCCATCGTCTCTAAATAACTTATTTCACGTATATATGATATTATTTAGGCTTGCTGGTCTCATCGTACAACGGCAATGAAAAAAGCACCAGGAGAGGCAGCCATAACCTCTGCCGCACTGAAGGTGGCGCACGTGAGCCCACAGGTTCTTGTTGCTGCTGTTATTCTACGCAGAGACGGTAGACGCAAACAACAAACTAGACTTTTGAAACTAGAGAGATAAGGAGGACTTTTACAAAAAAGTAATAGAGATTGTTGTCCAGAAGGATAGCATGGACTTCATCTTCAAGTCAAGGTAAGACCACAATTGTAATGAAAATGGGATCTTACTAAGAAAGAACAATCCAATATTTAGATTTTGGGTATCCTTTTGTTGAACGGTCTGTTTAAAATTAATCATAGCATCAGACTAAAAAAGATTTTGAAAATAACAGAATATTTTGATTAAGGTCAAAATATAATATTTGTAAATCTGACTCTGAAAGAGTCAGTGCCTCACCAGCCATGAACCTCACCGCACGTCACTGATGTACTTACACAATAGGTGTACTATTCTCTCTATGTGTTGTACTGTCTCAGTGTGAACATAGATTAAACAGTCAGCCAAACTCTTTTGAGAGCCAGGGAATGAGCAGCCATGCTCCTTTATTGACTTATTTGCAGTCCACTGACATTCAAATGGAGTGAAACTATAAAAAGAAGTTACAAGGCACTTAATGATCTCATACATGCAAGTGTAACATACACAGATTAACACATGGGACCGCGAAGTGTAAACAAGGTAAATATAGCTAATGCTAGCTGTACAATAAGCATGTATACAGGCTAGCATGTATGCTAACGCTACCGTGTATGCTAACGCTACCGTGTATGCTAACGCTAGCGCGAATGCTAATGAAAATGCTAGCGCGAATGCTAACGCATTTTCTCATTGTGTTTAAACTAGGGCTGACAAGTTAATGCGTTAATAACGCGTTAACGCAAAAAAAAATTAACGCCACTAATTATTTTAACGCGATTAACGCATGTGTATTTTTGTCCTCGGCCGCCCCGTAGTTTCAGAGCGCATCGAGTTTAAAATACCATCTACAAGCTGATCCTGACAGCCCCGCTGCTGCCGCCCGCTTGCGGCAGACCACACTTCCACGCTCACCGGCAGGCCCGGACTGGCCATCGGGAGGACCGGGAGGGTGTGTGTATGTGTGGCGCGAGCGAGCGAGAGAGAACGAGTACACCTTACGTGTATTGTTGTTGTTAGCATCTGGTGCTAGCTAGCTGCGCTAACGGATATAAGGAGCTGTTTCAATGAAAACAGAGGAGCGACATTTCGCCGACAACTGCGCCGAGCACTTGACTTTATGCAGTAGAGACAGTGGGACATTGTACGAAAAGTCAGCACACTCAGCACGGATAGTGCGCGCAACATGATTGCAGCGTCCAGGCAGCTCCCGTTCGAGCATATGCCTTGGTTGCACATAGCTCCAACGATCTCACAGTGTCTCTCCACACACACACACACACACACACACACACACACACACACACACACACACACACACACACACACACACACACACACACACACACACACACACACACACACACACACACAAACACTTTGTATTGTATTATTGTATGAGAGAGGTTCCAGGTTGAATTGAGGCGAATATTTGTAATTTTCAGAGGTTGTTGTGTTACGTAACCTGTATAACCTGTTTCAATAACTATAACCTTGGCCCGACATATCTTAGGCGCCAATAGTCTGTGTAAAATGTATGCTTGTGAAACTGCTTATGAAACTAGGGCAGTATTCTTATTGTTGCATTATTTGCTTGCTGTGCTCATTGTGTGTGCCATGACTTGGGAATGGATGGACCCAGTCGCCCCCCCCGGGTTTTGATGGGGTGGACAGGAGCGTGGGGAGGGGTTGCATGGGAAAGTGTTTAACTTGCAACATTGAAAGTAGCAAGGTCATGTGCAGAGACTTAGAGAATACAAAGAGGTAGTCAGAACAGCACATCGCACCGGCTTTTGCAAAGATAAAGATTGTTATGTTCACCCAATGTTGACCCCTAGGAAGAGGGAGTACCGCCAGGTGCAAAGATAAAGATTGTTATGTTCACCCCATGAATTGTTCACCCCATGGCTGCCATGAAGACGGCCTTGGACTTATCAGCGGGCGCAGTAGATCCAAATCTCCCACGCTCTGTCCAGGAGTGGAGGACGGTCTCCAGGGCAGCAATGGCTGACTCACTCTGATTCGCTGCCTAGGGCTCGCCCAGGAGTGAATCCACCAGTAGATAACACCTAGGGAGGAGTAACCGACACAACTCCTCCCACAAAACTCCTCCCCGTTTGTGTGTATAAATATTGTAACTTCCTTATACTCGGGGCCCCTGTTCTGTCTGACTGTCCCGATACGTATATCGCACGGTAGTAGAACCAGGGCCCGAAGTACTTCGTTATATTGTACTGTTGCTTTTACCATTAAATCAGCTTATTGTTCACCTCATATCTCGGTGTCTGAGTCCTTCCTCTTATAGCAGACCACTCATCAACGAACGGCGCGGAGCAGGCTCGAACCTTCAACCACTCCAAAGGGTGGTGCTCCAACAATATTTGTCATTGTTCAAATGATAATAAACAAACATTTGCATAAAGCATATTTGTCCACTCATATGTTGATAAGAGTATTAAAAACTTGAAAAATATCCCTCTAAGGTATATTTAGAACAGACAAAAAATGTGTGATTAATTTGCGATTAATCGCGATTAACTATGGACAATCATGCGATTAATCGCGATTAAATATTTGAATCGACTGACAGCCCTTGTTTAAACATCTCCACATGTCATCACATAAACACAATACATGTTACTAATCCTTACAGTGTAAATATAAGGCTCACACTTACACTCACAGTCATTGCTTTCTGACGGACTTGACCCTTTTACTCTTCAGGTTGCATAGGGAAAATTAGTATCAGTCTACTCATGGATGTCTACTGCCATGCTATTCAGTTCACTTTCTCCTACTTCCTGTACCCGGTATCCTGTCTAACCTTCAGTACAAATTTTACAAAAATATAAATGTGCAAATATTAAACATACAGGTCAATATCACCTTGCTATTGGTAGCTTAACTGTCAATACCCCAAAACATATTCTTAGATATAAATACCTAATTTTGAGTTATTTAGCAGGGCTGCCAACCTTTGAGTTCAGCTTGGAGTGAGATTTTTTTTTTGGTGAACCGAAAAAAGAAATGTTCATGTGTACAGTGTTACAAATGTATTGAACATGTACAAACTAGGGTTTCCCAATAATGTACCGGGCGCTACAGTGGAATACGCACATACACAGTGTACCCGCGACTTTTACAATGAAGGCTCGATAATCAGCTCACAGCATATAAAATGGCATATCGGTGTAAGTAGAGGTAAAGTGATATTTAAAAAAAAATAAAATATTGAAGTTAAATTCATTAATCTGGTGCACTTTGAGAGCAACATTAAGAGATCTATGGATACATCTCTCAACATCCATATGAAACAGAACTGTAAGCAGATTTTCTTTTTCTTTTTGGTATTTTACAAATCACTTCCCTTTTAAACTGTATTCTTGTTTTACTGTCATATAGTATTTCATAACTGTTTTTCATTTATTCTCATAAATGGTGACCAAACCGTTTGAGACCCACTGAGATAACTAGACTAAAGTTAACTAAACTAAACACTCAGAGAGTCCCTTACCTCACTGAGCTGTAGTTATCTCTCTCAGTCTGACCACAGCTAGCTAACCAGATGCTAACAACAACAATGCAAATAGTGAGTTTGGTAGAAATATACTGTATAATAGTAAAGTTATTGAATATGATGCCATATTTATTGAAGATTTTACATTATAAATATTCCCCAATATTATTTAAAAGCATATTCTTCAAAACTCCTTGTTGCATTATGACCAACAGAAGACTATTGATGTGTGTAGTGAGTTTGGTAGAAATATACTGTATAATAGTAAAGTTATTCAAGATAATGCCATATTTATTGAAGATTTTACATTATAAATATTCCCCAAAACTATTCAAAAGCATATTCTTCAAAACTCTCTGCTGTAGTATGACCACCAGGAGACTATTGATGTGTGTGGTGAGTTTGGTAGAAATATACTCTATAATAGTGATTGAATATTATTGTATTCTCTTTTTTCGGAGTTGCACTTTGCAGTCCCTGAGCACTCGTTTCTTCTCCAGCTGCGGATAGAGACCAATGTAATGTGTCCAGCTCGGAGGACGGGGCGTATTGGCTTTTTTGATCAAAATGTGATTGTAGTTCGTTTTCAACTTTACCACGGTACTTAGGAGACGTCATTTGTGTCTGAATAACGTTTTGTTCATGAGTTATTGATCCGTGAAATCCGAATCTCCCAATATCGTTCCAACTTTACTGAACAAGCCAGAACCGTCTCATTTCGTAGACCGCTCGGTTTGCTGTTCCTTCAATTTACTTTTATATACATTTATTTTGGATGAAAACTTAGCGTGAGGAAAGGCATGTGTGGCGTGAGTGCATGAGATATGGGTTAATTGCGTGACTCTCACGCTCAATGCGTGAGGGTTGGCAGCCCTGTATTTAGACACAATTAAAACCTCTTAAGGATGAGCGCCCCCCCCCCGATCGGCACAAGTGAAAGTTTTTTTTCGAGACTGTGTCTCAGGGCTTCGTAACATTTATGAAACCTATTAATGTGTCGCACCAGATTAACGGGAAGAATCTCAGCTAACTGACGATACGAACCATTTTTACCAAAACAAAACACAAGTCTCATAAGAAGCGTCTAAATGACCCCTGAGCGAAAAAATGCTACCTCACTTTGGAACAGAACTCAAGATAAAGATACCCTTATTACTTTTCGTAACTGCACATACGATATATCCGATTAAGGCTGAGACTCCACAGATTATATAGGTATAGTATCATCACTGGGCGATCAGGACTCGTGACAGGGGAAACAAACACAGACATCACAACACGTAGCTTTACGGAGCATTTATGGGAGATCGTCTCACCTTAGCTGTTATTCTGATCAAAAGTCGTGTTCAATGGCATTAAAAAGATAAAAACGCTGCTGAGGGTTAATCCAGAGTGTCCAATTAATGTGTCTGTCACATTGAAAAAATGATTTATAATCCATAATTCAATTTTTATGTAAAAATCGGAGAAAATAAGTTAGCTGCTAATGGTAGCCTCCCAGAGTTATCGCAGAGTTTTGGCCATGCGTCACTCTCACTCCTTATTTGGTAACGTGTGTGTGTATGTGGAACTTTCCCTCCATTCCATTGGCTCTAGCGGTTATAAAGAGATTTCAATCATCAAAATCGACCAAGGGGGGCCAGACATATGGAAAATCCACCCAAATGACCCCAGAAGTGTTTTTTTTGTGCTAAATCTCTCTAAAAAGGTCAAATTTAACTTGTTTTGCATCAATCTTGATACAGGGTACTTATTATATGTTGTATTTTGGATTCCTAAAGCTTTTAGTCTACCATCCCATCATTCAAGGGTGGTTTTCACTATAAGTAATTTTTTTTTTTTGGACGGACACTATAATTTACATTTTTTTACTGTGTTCAATCTGAATTTACTTTAAAATAAAAACATCTATATTGCTTCTGACACTTCTACATCCAACTCACAGATGTAACCTTGCTTTGAGAAAAAAGATTATTAATTTAACCCTTTTAGATGGGAAGATATCTTCATTTGTTCTGGGAATGTCATTTTCGAGCCTGAGACCTGAAAAACAGGCTCAGGGTTTAACAGGCTAACACTTATAGTTTCATGTCTTGTTACATAAGAATAGATCTTATTTGTTAAGTGTTATTATGGGAGAATTACTATTCTTGTGGTGCTACTGCCTTATTAGGCCCATATTGAGCAGCGCATATTAAGACCAAAACTCATGTACAACAACTTCCTTACTTGCAATAAATAAGCACTAATTAGAGGGTTATTGAGGAAAAACTCTCAACTAATGGCTTATTTCTTGTAGAATATGGTCATGTAGAATAAGGCATTAATAAGTGTTTTATAATGACTAATAAAGAGCCAATATACTGCTAATATGCATGTTAATTAACAACTAGTTGATGGTTAATTTGTGTACCTTAATATAAAGTGTTACCACATATTTTTGTGCAGCAGTTGCTTTCCTTACGTACGTTCTAAAGTCAAAGTCAAAGTCAGCTTTATTGTCAAAAATTCTACATGTGTTATACATCCAGAAATCTCGAAATATCGTTTCCCGCAGTCCAACAGTGTGACATGTATACATAAAACAAAACAAAAAGGGCCTAGATAAACGTGGTATACATTAAACAAAACAAAGAGCCTATGTAACCGGGGTATACAGTTTAAAATGTCAATCATATATTTAAAGTGTTCAAAGTACAGTTTCAGTGCAGTAGCAGCGGAGATGGGCAGAAAAGTGACTGGTGCTGGATGAGGGAAGGTTGTGTGTGTGTGTGTGTGTGTGTGTGTGTGTGTGTGTGGTGTTTGTGTGTGTGTGTGTGTGTGTGTGTGTGTGTGTGTGTGTGTGTGTGTGTGTGTGTGTGTGTGTGTGTGTGTGTGTGTGTGTGTGTGTGTGTGTGTGGGGGGGCTTAAAGTCCAGGACCATTTGGGGCAGGGGAGAAGGGTGGGAGGCAGGGTGGAGAGTTCAGGGGAGAGATGTCAGAGAGGGGGAGGGAGGGAGGGAGGGAGGGGAGAAAGTCAGCATCCTGACCGCCTGGTGGAGGAAGCTGTTGCCCAGCCTGTTGGTGCCCGAGCTGAGGCTGAGGAACCTTCTTCCTGAAGGCAGGAGGCTGAAGAGGCTGTTGGAGGGGTGGGTGGAGTCACCCGCAATGCTGAGTGCTTTGCGGGTGAGGCGGGTGTTATATATATCCTGTAGTGATGGGAGTGAGGCACCGATGATCCTCTGGGCAGAGTTCACAATGCGCTGCAGGCTCTTGCGTTTGGAGGCGGTGCAGCTTCCAAACCACAGCGTGATACAGCTGCTGAGGATGCTCTCGGTGGCGCCTCGGTAAAAAGGCAGCATGATGGGGGGTGATGCTCCGGCTCGCTTGAGCTTCCGGATGAACTACAGGCGCTGCTGGGCTTTCTTCGCTAGTGCGGTGGTGTTGTTATTCCAGATGAGGTCATCAGTGATGGTCACACCAAGGAATTTGGTGCTGGTCACCTGCTTCACAGCAGCGCCGTTGATGGTCAGGGGGAGAGGGGGTCGGCGGTGGGTTCTCCTGAAGTCAACAACTATCTCCTTTGTTTTCTCCAGGTTGAGGAAGAGGTTGTTATGTTGGCACCACAGGGCCAGCTGGTTCACTTCCTTCCTGTAGTTAGTCTCATCGTTGATGAGACCCACCACAGTAGTGTCGTCTGCAAACTTCACGATGTGGTTGGAGCTGAAGTTGGGTTTGCAGTCTTGGGTCAGCAGAGTGAAGAGAAGGGGGCTGAGCACACATCCTTGGGGGGCCCCCGTACTCAGTATGAGGGTGTTTGAGGTGTTGTTGTTGACCCGTACAGCTTGTGGTCTCTCTGTGAGGAAGTCCAGCAACCAGTTGCAGAGAGAGGGGCTGAGGCCCAGGTCTGTACGTTTTTGTACAAGCTGCTGGGGGATGATAGTGTTGAATGCTGAGCTGAAGTCTATGTTCTATTCTACCTGTATCAGTGGAAACTAGTTGTATTTTTAACCTTTGGAGTGATGACATGATGTCACTTTGATATTCTAAACCTTTTTAGGTGGCTAGCTATGGATGATGGTTAATTAAAGCTACTTTGTGAAGTGTTTGTGGGATAGAAACTCATTCTGGCGTGAACTTTCAGATTAGAGCCTTTGCGGACTATTAACATGTACAAAAACCTATATAACACACAGGAAATGGTAAACTATAAACATAAAAGGGCCCCTTTAAGAGTTAGGGGCCTGTTTTCCCTACAATTATTATATTGTTATAAATAAACCACGTTACAATTATTGATCTTTTTCTTCAAAAGGTGAATATGTTAGCAAACAGTTGCATATTACACATCAAGCAGCCAAAACGCACATTGTCATCCATTGTCACATTTCTGGTCACTTCCAAAATAACCACCTTTCGTTCAGCTATGAACCAAAAACTCTTGAACAAATGTGGCTCTTTAGTTTCAAGCATTGCGCCATATGTTCACTAGCTAGTTCCTATTTTTTGTCTTTCTGCCGTTTGGTGCTGCGTAGGTGTATGCTACCTACTCAGCACTAAACCACACACAGACAAAACTAGCTACTAGCTGGGATTATCAGAGCTGAACACAAAAAGGAAAGTTATTGGCCTCATAACCGAAGCATAAAACACACTAAAACCTGTAAAACCAATGATAACTGCATATACAGCTCTGAAAAAAATTAAGAGACCACTGCAGCATTATCAGTTTCTCTTGTTTTACTATTTATAAAATGAATGTTTTTATTAAATGTTATTTAGATTTAAGAACAATTTTAAGCGGTCTCTTCATTTTTACCTGAGCTGTATGAGTGGCATTGTAAGTTCGAAAGATATGTTGCACATACCGTTTTTTCGTTCTCAATGTTAACATGTTGATATTTGCGGCTTCGCAACATCTAAGTGTCCAAATGGCACTAAACCAAAGTGCCTGAGTACAACCAAAAGTTTTATGGCTTAGAAATTAATGCACCTCTGAATAGTCAAGCAGATGGTGCCACACACAATGTCCCTCTCGAGCCCAGTGGAGGCTGCTGAGGCCGATCCACAGGGAGCGCTCGCTGGGTTTTAGGCTTGAATGGAAGAGCGCTCCGGAACACATGATTAAAAATGTTTGCATTGCTGCAGGTTTGGTGATTAGCTGCTACAAAGCTTAGTTGTAGAATAGCCATTAGTCAAGAAGGTTGACCAAAGCCACTGTCCAGCACTGGATGATTGATTTTTCTTTTCTGCATTTCATTCAGAAACCATGACTGTTTGTAATCACACTGCAGTAATGCAGCAAATTCAAAAGCACATACTCCTTTAGATACACTTGCTTACAGGGCAGGGTAAAAAAGAAAATTATTGTTATTATTATAACTAGGGCTGCTCGGTTAAGGCAAAAATCATAATCACGATTATTTTTGGTCAATATTGATACCACGATTATTAAATATGATTATTCATTCACTTTGAAAACATCAATTTATTGAACTTTAAAAAAAATTGAACAGTATGTTTTTAACAGTTGAATACCCTCAACTTTAAGTATAATTCAACTGAAAAACCAATACAAAAATAAATAAAATAAATTATACATTTATATCTACATTTAGATAAATAATATCAAAATAGTAAATACCAATAAAGAAGATCAACTAATGTTTTGGATCGCACTTCCATAACCTACTAAACATATATAACGGTACGTCCACACGGCAGCGTTGCGTGCTTCAACAGAGACGCTTCCCATTCACGTTGAATTGTGGTTCCGTCGCATCGCTTTGCCTCCGTTGCTCGCGCTGAAAGTTGAGAAAAGTTCAACTTTTCAAGCGTCGACGGAAGCGCCAGCCAATCAAATCATATGCCAGTACAAGCTCTAGCCAATCAAACCGCGTGCTTGTGTGTCCGGGGCGGGAGATGAATGCGATTGGTTGTTGGTCGCACGCCAGACACGCCCACCGGCAAGCTTCAGCGCAACGCTGCCGTGTGGATGTACCGTAAATACGATAACTAATGTCACTCACAACCTGTAATGTTTAATTATACTGCTACACGCAATACTCTATTTTGGTAACTCCTTATCCGGAAAGCGGAAGTAGCGAGCTAAGAGGCTCCGGCTTGACGAGGTTAGTAAAAGTTGACTGTAGCCTACGCTAGAGCTGACCGGAGAATAAAGACACGGCAACCAAAGCTTCACTTGTAACGTGTTTATATGGATTTATTAAACAGACTGCAAGTCACAACACAACCTGGCCGAGAGGGCTTTTAGGGAGGGGTGAAAGCACACGAGCGGGCAGGATGTATAACGCAAGAAAAATTGAGAGCATCATTGCGAAAGGGAATGCAGCAAAATAATCGTTTTGTTTCGATTACGCTGTTTTCATAATCGTTGCAAGCCAAAATCGTAATCGAGATTAAAATACGATTAATTGCACAGCCCTAATTATAACTGAACCCCACAGTAATACAAATTAGGATGCACGTGATAAGAGTCATAATGAGGTTAAAGGTAAAAACTGCTTTATTGGAAGACAATATTGAATAAATCAGGTGCACTTTATCATAAAGAGATGAGACTATAAAACAGTTATCAGCTTGTTTAGCAAGGAATAAATGCAAGCAGATGTTTAAATACCAGAAAGCATTTACAGTTGTAATCATGTTTACATCTGCAGGGCAACATAAAATAAGTTTGCAACATTTAACCTAAGACCTGTATTTTATTCTCTATATCAGCACAACAAATATGAAGGATTTGTAGTGTTGTGTTCAAAATTCCAGGAAAGACAGACGACTTCTAAGCTTAACTATTTATTATGAGGGAGCAAAAGACATATTCACTTGGCCAAGGACTCCGTCACGTCATAGAAATCACAGATAGCAAAGCTGTAATCTGTAACCACTATTTCCGGAAAAGAGCCTCGAACCTCATGCGTGCATACATTTTTATTACACAGGGCGTTGCCCGTACATTTATGATTGGTCAAGACTAGCTGAAGAGATACCATGGTTTAGACTTGGTTCTCTTTGGTAGGTGCGCAGACTTAGAAAAAAGTCTCTTGGCAACACGATCCTCCAATCAGCATTCGGCCGGCCTGTGGAAGTCCCTCCCTACTCTGGCGCCATCATACGTAATTAGTTTTTTCTGAATCTTTCTGCAGATATAGTGGAATCTTCAAAATGCTGCTTCCTAGCTGTGTGTGGGAGCGAAGCTCCCATACAACTGAAGGCCGGAGTGATGTCCTGTTTATGAATAACTCTTTGTATTCTTTCAGTGTCTGCACCTTACCTTGCTACTCTGTATTGCAGGCTAAAGACGTCTATTTATTCCAAAGTCACAGCCATATAAATGAGCACAATAAGCTTATAATGTAATAATAATAATAATCAGTCTTTCTAATGTTATATGAAAATAGCCTCCACAGTAGGCTTGCCAAGCAGGACCCTACAATTTGGATTTCACCTCTTTGTGCTGATTTTCCTTCACTTCAAGGGATTATTTTAGATGATAGGCTACTTTGATAAAGTTTTAAGCAGAGAAAACTCCTATTGTGAAGCTGGTGAAATCATCAAAGTTTATCAGTGTAAGTGCTTCTTTCTGCTGTGCGTTGACCCTGAGTTACAGGCCCTGCAAACATCTGACACAACTTTTGTTTAGGCTTCTGCTGTTCCTTTCAGCTAACACAGAGAGATGCCCTGATGTGTGTTCTGTCAGACTGTCTGCTGTTTACCTTCTGTGCGGCGTTCGCATGGGAAAGACCAAACAGCAATCTACAAAAGCACACTGTGGCAAACTGTCAAGGTTGAAACTTGTACTGCTATCTTCCGCTCTGTGTCAAAAAGCTTCGCCTTGCTCTTTGATGTGCCGGCACCTGGGTGCTGCTGGGTGAGATTCCCCCAGCTTATCTTTGCATTCATCCCCCGTCAGTCCAGCTGACATCAGTCAAGAGTCTGCATAAATGAATGCTCTCCAGTCGGCATGAAATGGTTTTGTCACTCAAGAAGAACACTCAGCACTCCAAACATAGGACTACAAAACACATGCCGAGTGACGGTGTTTTGAAGACAGGCATAGATGGGGACAAGAAAGTCCAAAAGTCTTTTTTTCTTCTTGCCCTTTTCTTATACGCTCACTTATAGCATACAGGCTCATACATGCGTTTATACATTTCCACTCTAAAAAAAACCAAGCCAAACTGTTGAAATATGTATGATGACCTGATGACATCATTACCAGGAGTCTACACCCCTGATGACATCACCAGGGTTAATTTATCTCACTTTTGAAAATTCTCCTTCAGAGCGTCAAAGAACTGCCTCCCATGCTGAGCAGTATTCCCCATGAAGAATATACATATTTGCATTTGTACTTTTGTTAGTGACCTTTTAAAAAATGCATATTCATCAAGAATGATATTAAATTACTATTTGCCATATGCAGCTGCAGCCATGCAATATTAACGCTGTATGTTTCAATCCAAACAAACATTACAGGGGCTACATGTTTGCACATAAGCAGAAATATGTGTTATGTGTATTTTATGCATTCATCAATGTCTTAAAATTATTAATGGTCGGGCTATAAATGTCTATGAGCTTGATTAAAAACCTACATCTATAATAGCCCGTTGACTGATGACTCATGTGAGCGTGTACACTTTTATACGCAAATAAATGTATTGGCTCATCAAAATGTAAACTACGTTTTACTCAGATTTAAATCTTATCGACAAAGACGTCAAATCTGTTGAAATACTTTTAAGACCTGTACTTTACTGAAAATACGAAAGATCATAAGAAAGTGTTTTAAAGTCCTCTATGGTTTTTGTCTCTCTGCCCTATTTCTTCTTAACATTCTGTCTAGCTGAGTCATACATCTGTGTACAATTTGTGCACAGCAGAGGAGGACATGCAAATATTTTTTTTATTTTATTCTGTATGAAAAAGTTCCACATTAATTTGAGCAATTTGCCCTTGTTGGTTTTTACTGACGAGTTTAAGTACTCAGGCTGTATATGTCATAACAGTGAGCTTACATTTTCTAATTGAAGATTTGGAGTACACGCATTATGTCCTAACATCTAACGTACACTTACGATGATGGCGTACAGTATGCTCCATACAGTATTTACTGTATGTATTCAGGGGTCGGCAACCTATTTGTTATGAAGTGCCATTAAAAAAAGAAATTGTGATCAGTGTGCCGACGATCGTGAATTTTCAACGGGGGGGGGGGGGAGAGCTCGATGCTCGTGAACTGTCAACAGGAGGGCGGGGGGAGCCTCGCTACGGGGAAGCAGTGTGTGGACCTCTTTCACCTGTCAGCGCAACGTAAGGTCCTTACACACCGCGCCGATTTTCGGCGTCGATAGATGTCGGGCCGTCGATTTGTGTCGGCGCGGCAGCAGTGCTTTCCTCTGTGGTGAAACGATCAGCACTGCACCACGGAGAAAAGCGGCAGAAAGTCGCCTGGAGTTAAAGAGAGCGGGGCTGCGTTGCGTGCATGGCTTCCTTCTGCAGGTAACGGGGAGACGCGCTCTGGCGGCGGTCTCGTTCAGGATCCGAAAATAAAATTTTTATATTTTGCACACTTATTCCACTTATTCCTAGTGTGCCACTGGTTACGGTGCCGCGTGCCAATGGTGGGACGCGATAATATATGACCTATACCAGGGGTTGCCGACCCCTGGTATAGGTCATATATTATCAACCTTTTGAACATGTTTTATTAGGGATGTCATGATGAATCACTACCCACATCCTAAAGTGTAACAGTGATTTTTGCTCCCGGATTTTAAACCGAAACCAACAAAGCCACTCATTTGGAAACATTATCTTGTATTACAATAATAGATCACCAAAATGTGTTTCCAGAACCTTTTGACACGGAAAAGAAGAAGCTGCATCACAACAGGCACATTATATTGTGTGCCAACACGAGGAGAAAATACTATATTGTATAGTTTATTCTTATAAATGCAGTCTGTGCTAAATATTTTTAGGGAGGGCATTATCTTGCACCTTGTCCATTTGAGACCCAAAATATTTATTCATCACAAACCCAAGTCAAGATGGATCAGCTGATTGTCTGAAGCTACGTCATGTCCAACCAGATGCTCCAAGTGAACTTGAATCAGCTGTGTGTATTTCTCTTGCTCACCTTGTGTTATCATCCAGAAGGCTGTCATTGGTCTGATAAGAGCAACGGATTGCTTCTGGTCACCAGGTAATGGCCTCTGTTTTCTTGCTTGATATTTATTTTCACCATTGGGTGATGATGTTTTCCTTGCAAAGGTCTCTTCACAAATCAGAAGAAAAATGTGCATAGAAGAGAGTAAATTGCATTTTCCCTTCAAAATGCTTTCAAGCTTGGAAGATGAATTGGTAGATGATCTGCATGTTAGTGGAATTAGGAAGAGATGTGTTCCTTTACAAGCCAGTGACAGATAAGGGATACCATGTAGACAAACGTGCCTGCAAAGGTTGCTGAAAGCTGGAGGAAATGGTTCCTATGTATCTACATCAATTATTAGCCTAGCTGCCCACCTAATTAAGGAGCGAGCACGGTAATCAATCACGGGCCAAATTGGATTTGGATTGGATTTCTGTGGTCTCTGCAGTGAGCTGCGGATTGTCCAAAACTGGAGGTTTGACTTTGACTATGACATTCCAAGCCAGCTTAGGCAGAAATTAGTTACACGCTGCTGGACAATGGTGAGATAAGTAGCAGTGTAATGACACACAGGGGGCAGGTTTTACAGCTGAAGTAATGCCAAAAATACCCTTAGATTGAGGGTGCATATTTCTGGTGATGAAACTGTGCATTCACTTGATTATTTCATCAATACATGTTGGCAACAGAACAGGAAAGGAAGGCAAAAAACAAGTGTTAAAAGGCACTTAATGAGGCACCATTACATTTAAAAGCTGCAGCACATATACAACATAAAGAATGGAGTACTTACTGTATATATTGCCGCTGAATGGAATAACTCTCTGTTAATGAGACTTCAGTGATTTCCCAAACACACACACAGCCAAGCAGAGAAAAACAGCAGGACTGTTTCAAACCTTTCGAAAGGCGAACTGTATTGATTTTGTGTCTCTTCCCTAATAAGAGTCAGAAACATTTTAATGATGGCAAAGGCAGTTAGGATGCTTTATGAAATGAAAGACTGCCACCAATGTGAAATACAATCAACAAAGTAAAAAATAACTACCAACTTCATGAGTTTCAATTATCCAGGTTTCTTTGAACAAATGTCCACTTCAAACCCTACAAGGTTACAACGGACTACAACTTTAGCTTCGATGAAAATGGCCAGAATGCTTACTAACCTGCACAATGTCCTGGCATTACGCCTTCCTCCATCTGTTTCGGTGGTAAAAGTCCTGCTTGATTAATATAACTCCAATTGTTTGGTCTACAAATATTTTTTATTAGTGTAAAAGCCCTGAAGTACCATCCATGTCAAACCAAACATGTCCCGTCATGTGAAGTAAAACACTGAACATCTTTGTAATTGCTATCCAACCTGGCAGTAATAAGCTTTTCTTTTTAGATGAACATGTCATCATTTGTCAGTGCCCATTCGCAAATGTTACTGCCAATTTCCTGGAGGCTCCTCTGGTTTCCTGGCAACATCACAGTTAAGTCAGCGCTTTTGGCCAAGAAAAAGTCCAACATATAAATCGCTCTTGGTTTTTGTACAATTTAAAGAAACAAGATAAAATATGTTACTTGGTTAACTTAAATGGATCCTGATAGTTGGATTTTGTTTTTAGACAAAGAAAGACAAGCTATTCCCCCTTGTTTTAACTCTCAATGCTAAGCTAACAATATGCTGGTTGTAGATAAAAGCAGTTATTATTCTTATTTTATTTCCTATCAGTCTTTGTCTGAATGCAAATATTCTTATTTCTCAAAATGTTTAAATGTGTTAAAGTTTTTTGGGGTTTAGGCAACTGTTAAGGTTCATTATTACAGTTTTATTTTATATTTTATGTGATGCACAATGTACAATGCTGTTATAATAACGCTCTTTATCAGCCTTTGAAACTGAAACCATTTTCGGAGACAAAAAAAGAATTACAAATAAAATATATATTTATAATCATAATGTATCATAAACATGCGACGATTAGTCAACTAATCGCCTTAATTGACGACTAGAAAAATCTTTAGTTGAGGGCAGCCCTAATCTTTAGCGCTTTCCTCATCTCTTGAGACGAGTGGGTCAAAGCTACATTAGCCGCTACAAGCTAAATATTCCACAACCTCAACTGTCGGTGGGCATGTTGCATTGTGGGCATTATAGGTGTCCGTTTCGATAAGGTAGAAGAATACAGGGCAAAAAGACGATATCTCGCTGCATGGAACATTTTGGTCATTTTTCTCCCAAAACTATCTGCATGTGCTATGACTCGTCAGCCGGAAACCCCCTCAGACTTCATTCAGAGCGGAGCCTGGTTATTAAGTTAATTTGGTCGTGCAGGAAATCCAAAGATTGGATCTTTCTGAGCATGTAAAGGCAGACGTGGCAAAAGTACACACTCTCTTTACTTACAGTAAGTAGAAGTACAGATACATGTGTAAAAAAAAGACTTTGGTAAAAGTAGAAGTGCTGATTCAAATTTGTACTTGAGTAAAAGTACAAAAGTACAGTCTCTGAAATGTACTCACAGTAAAAAGTTACTTTTAATCTGGCTGTTTTTATGCAAAGCTAATTGAACCTTCCATCATATTAATATAATATAATATTAATATAATATTAATATAAGTGAAAAGGAGCTTAATTTAAACTTTAAACTAGAAAAATATTATACTCACTTACTTTAATAATATCATTCTTATTTGCTAATGTTTATCTATATTTACTACTTCTCACACTTCTTAGCTAAGCTTGGGAAAATTCCTTATTAAGAAGATTTGTTGCAGTGTTGTTAGTTACACTCCATGTGCACCAACAGTATGACCTTCAACTCAGGTGAACTGAGAACATCCTGATATGGCCTCCCTAACTCCCTAACGTCCAGAATGCTCCTTTCATTATCACCAAGCTCAACCCCTCCCTTTCTCCTCTCTCTGTGCTTAAATATGCAACCCAAACTCTATTCTTCGTTTTTCAGGCTCGTTACTTTCGTTTTAATGCATGTGAGGTGAATTATCAATTATTTTTTAATTTGCATCATTGCGGGCCTTCCCCAACATCAATAATGATTTAAAAGTAAATGGATGTGACAATAACACGTAAAGAAGACGAGCTATGGTGTGCAGATCATGCACAACAGACGAAAACAACGTAAAAGACGTATGACAGAACAGCTAGTGTTGGAGCACCACCCTTTGGAGAGTGGTTGAAGGTTCGAAGCCTGCTCCGCGCCGTTCGTTGATGAGTGGTCTGCTATAAGAGGAAGGACTCAGACACCGAGATATGAGGTTAACAATAAGCTGATTTAATGGTAAAAGCAACAGTACAATATAACGAAGTACTTCGGGCCCCGGTTCTACTACCGTGCGATATACGTATCGGGACAGTCAGACAGAATAGGGGCCCAGAGTATAAGGAAGTTACAATATTTATACACACAAACGGGGAGGAGTTGTGTGGGAGGAGTTGTGTCGGTTGCTCTTCCCTAGGTGTTATCTACTGGTGGATTCACTCCTGGGCGAGCCCTAGGCAGCGAATCAGAGTGAGTCAGCCATTGCTGCCCTGGAGACCGTCTTCCACTCCTGGACAGAGCGTGGGAGATTTGGATCTACTGCGCCCGCTGATAAGTCCAAGGCCGTCTTCATGGCAGCCATGGGGTGAACAATTCATGGGGTGAACATAACAATCTTTATCTTTGCACCTGGCGCTACTCCCTCTTCCTAGGGGTCAACATTGGGTGAACATAACAATCTTTATCTTCGCAAAAGCCGGTGCGATGTGCTGTTCTGACTACCTCTTTGTATTCTCTCAGTCTCTGCACATGACCTTGCTACTTTCAATGTTGCAAGTTAAACACTTTCCCATGCAACCCCTCCCCACGCTCCTGTCCACCCCATCAAAACGCGGGGGGGCGACTGGGTCCATCCATTCCCAAGTCACGGCACACACAATGAGCACAGCAAGCAAATAATGCAACAATAAGAATATTGCCCTAGTTTCATAAGCAGTTTCACAAGCATACATTTTACACAGACTATTGGCGCCTAAGATATGTCGGGCCAAGGTTATAGTTATTGAAACAGGTTATACAGGTTACTTTACTAGGCAGAGACATTAAGGGAGAAAGGTCTAACGGCATAATGTCCAAGAGTAACGCTAGTACAGTCAGTGACAGTACTGAAAATTAAGATAATATGGATGGAGGCGATTCATCAGACCACCAGCAAGACATCCCACATCCATGGCCTTACTTAAGGGAGATGTTTGAAGTTGTGGGCACAAAACATGATTTGTGGATGCACTATAATAATTTTTGTTTGATTTGTTTAGGCCTATATTAAGGCAAAGTAACCCATCTACAATGTTGGTGACAGCAAATACAGGTACTTTTTTGTTGATTTTCACGCTGAATACATTCAGAATGGCACAATAAAAGTTTAAATTAAGCTCCTTTTCACTTATATTAATATTATATTAATATTATATTATATTAATATGATGGAAGGTTCAGTTAGCTTTGCATAAAAACAGCCAGATTAAAAGTAAGTTTTTACTGTGAGTACATTTCAGAGACTGTACTTTTGTACTTTTACTCAAGTAAAAAGTTGAATCAGCACTTCAACTTTTACCAAAGTCTTTTTTTAACACATGTATCTGTACTTCTACCTACTGTAAGTAAAGAGAGTGTGTACTTTTGCCACCTCTGCCTTTACATGCTCAGAAAGATCCACACTTTGGATTTCCTGCACGACCAAATTAACTTAATGACCAGGCTCCGCTCTGAATGAAGTCTGAGGGGGTTTCCGGCTGACGCGTCAGCACATGCAGCATTTTTTTTTTTTAAATTATCGACTAATGAAAAATTGCTCGATTAAGACTTTATTAGTCGAATAGTGATTGGTCTACTATTAGGGAGCAGCCCTACTACAGATGTCTTTATACACCCATATCTATTTTTCATTGTCATACTGGAGGCCTTGAGCCCCGACTATTGCTGATGAGACTTCTTAGAACAACAAAAGGTTTTTTCTAAAACATTTTTCAGATCCCAAACATCTAAAAATCAATGGCACTACACGTTAAGATATTTGAAAGATCATGGACATTTGAACAACCCAATGATGGCATTATTTTTTCTGGAAAGGACAATCGTGCCAAATCACTTACAGCTTTTCTTCAACAAGTGGAATGTGCAACATCAAACTCAGCTCCTTACTTCATGATCTACATTATAACTTGTTTTCCTGGAAAAGCAGCACTGATTGTGTCTCTAAAGGGGTTTCTGTTCTGCAAAATACCTGTGCAAATGCAAAAACAATTTCCGCGCTGTGTTTGATAAATTGAAAAATTAGGCGTACTATTGAGGATATCATATGTGGTTATGCAAAGCTGAGATTGGAGATGACTCTTTCCATCCTCTCTGTCCGTTTGTCTGAAAGAAGCATATAAAATTGGATAAATTGAGGGCCAGAAACACAGGCTGAGCCGGCAAAGGCAGCATTTGAATCTTTTATTTAGATGCACATGGAAACGATAACCTCCCATCACACAAACGCAAACATATACACACAAAAATGTTACATACTGTTGAATACACACTGAGATACTGGCTGGTAACCTCAAACACTGCTGCTGAGTGAATATCAACTCGCCTTGTGTAGTTGCCAGTCTGCTTGCATTGTCGGGTTTCTATTCAGGTTTCAGATGTCACTCAGTAGGAATCCCCCCCTTTGGTTTTGATCCATATCTGTGGCAGATGTCACTCAATATTCCTCAGAGCCTCCCAGGGCTTTCCTTTTTTTATTTTCGGTGAAGACTATTTCAAAGATTCCCAATGTCCACCGATGCTTACTGAGAAATCAGAGGCTTTGTTCACATGAATGAAGGCAGTACTGTGTCTGATCATTCTCAAAACACACCATAGCACAAGCTATTGGAGAGTCCACCCTGGGAGGTTTAATTTATTTCCTAAGATAATTTCTCCTTTATAAATATTTATAAAGGTGTGACTTTATATATGTCTTAGATCAGGTTTAGGTTATGTTTTTATCAGCCTTGTTAAAGTGGTATTTGGGCTCAATGAAACATATTTTTGTACTATGGAATATTAAGCTAAAGGAAATAATCTTCTGAGGAATCTAATAATCATATTTTGATCCTTTTGCTGAAGCACATGCACTACTTTATTTATAATAATACATGTTTTTGATCTCAAACTGCCATTTAAACTGATTAATCTAATCAAATATTACAACACTTGTTGGATTTCAATACTTGAATATATAATTCGATAATATTACAGCGAAAAAGGAACATTTAAGAAGATAACATTTTAATGCATATTCTTATTGGGAGCAGAGCATTTACTCCTGGGTTAAAACATCTCTTACTCTCACATTAATCTGATAGCTAAAATTGATTTTGGTATATAGGATGATCAATACCACTCTCGGATTGGTAAGCTCAGTATGAATCGATAGTTACGGCTGTAACTACGGTTCTATGAGTCCCGGATGACCGCCAGAGGCGGTGCTTTAGCACTGGATATATCCATCGCACGCATGCGCAGTTCGAGTACCTAATAACAACAAAGTCACCTGTGACCCTCGTGACCCACCTGTGACCTGGCGTCATTAGCGGATCGGTTCCCAGAATCTTCTCGCGAGCACACAAGAATTCTGAGTGACAGGATACTCTGGCGGTCATCCGGGACTCATAGAACCGTAGTTACAGCCGTAACTATCGTTCTATTTCGTCTCTACTGACCGCCAGAGGCGGTGCTTTAGCAGTGGATGACTTATGCCAACCATGTCATGAAGAATCCAAAGACTTGCTTACCTAGCTGGAAGCAGCGGAGTAACTCAGGCGTGCCGTTCTCCTGTGGGACGTTAAAGCGCGCCAGCTGGATAGGCCATTGGAGTGGGCTAGTGGAAGCACCTTGGGCAGGAACGCCACGTTCGGCCAGAGGGCAACACCCGAGCCATCGGAGTTCCACCTCAGGCATGTATCGCTCACGGAGAGGGCATGTAGCTCTCCAACTCGTTTCCCTGAGGTTATGGCAAGCAGAAATGCTGCCTTCAAGGACAGCCACTTAAGCCCCACCTGGGCCAGGGGATCGAAGGGAGGAGATGACAGGGCATCCAGCACTAGGGGCAGGTCCCAAGCCGGAGCCCTCGGGGTGCTAGGGGGACGCTGCCGTAAAGCCCCTCTCAGGAAGAGGGACACCAACCTGTGGCGCCGTCGACTCCCACGTGTCGGGCAGATATAGCAGCCATATAGACCTTCAAAGTGGAGTGAGAACGACCACTATCAAGAAGGGACTGCAGAAACTCTAAAATGGTGGCCACAGAGCAATGCTCCGGATTCTCGGCCTTACCCAAACACCAGTGGGAGAAGAGCTTCCATTTGCACTCGTACTGTGCTCGAGTGGATGGTGCTCTGGCTTTCAGGATAGTTTCCCTGACAGATGCCGTGAAAACGCTCAACAGTGGGTTTGGCCCCTCAGAGGCCAGGCGCAGAGCTGAAGGCGGTGAGGGTCGGGATGCCAGATCTGACCCCTGAGCTGTGACAGAAGGTCCTTCCTGTCGGGGAGACGCCATGGTGGGCTGCAGCAGAGACTGCGCAGCAGTGGGAACCAAACTCTCCCCGGCCAGCGGGGGGCGACCAGAAGGAGCCTGTGCCCCTGAGTAAGAACCCTGTGAAGCGTCTGCAATATCAGAGGCAGTGGCGGGAAAGCATACAGGAGACTGTCTGGCCAGTCGTGCGCCAGAGCGTCCTGCCCCAACGGGCTGGTCACCTCCGTCCAGGAGAACCAGAGGGGGCAGTGCCTCGATTCTTCCGAGGCGAAGAGGTCCACCTCGGCCCTGCCAAAAAGGCTCCAAATTGACTCCACCACCTCTGGATGAAGCCTCCACTCCCCTGGTGGAGGTTTGTGCCGAGAGAGGAAATCCGCAACCTGATTTCGGTCTCCTGGTAAAAAGGCTGCCCGCAGACTGGTCAGGCGGGGAGACGCCCAAGACAAGAGGTTCTGTGAAAGCCGGAGCAGCTGAACGGACCTGGTGCCCCCTTGGTGGTTGATATGGGCAACAGCGGACATGTTGTCCGAACGAACAAGCACATGCCTGCCCGCCAGTTGGGGTAAAAAGTGCTTGAGTGCAAGCAGCACAGCCCGAAGCTCTAGCACGTTGATATGGTGCGCACCCTTCTGGGCGGACCACTGACCCTGAGCAGTTCTGCCCCGCCACACTGAACCCCACCCTGAGAGTCATGCATCCACGGTGACAGTCTCCCGGCGGGATGGGATTGCACCCATGGGCGCACCCATCAGAAGATAGGCCCTGGCCCCCCAGCGTGACAGAGAGTGGAGGCACCGCTGTGACACCCTGACTTCCCTGTGCCTGTGCCACTTGGCGTCCAAGTGGAGGCTGTTCAGCCACATCTGCATGGGGCGCAAAGACAGCAGGCCTAAGGGCACAACGGCTGAGGCAGACGTCAGTGTGCCCAGGAGCCGGAGGAACTGGATGTAAGGCACCATCTTGCCCAGCCTGAAGATGGGAAGAAGGTGGGAAATGTCGTCCACACGACGAGGTGTCAGGTAGGCCCTCATGGCGACCGAATCTAGGACCATCCCCAGGTAAGGGACCTGTTGGGCAGGGTCCAGACAACTCTTCTCGGTGTTCACTCTCAGGCCCAACCGGGCTACGTGAGACAAGAGGCGTGCCGTATCCTGGGCCACTTGAGGCCGGGATGGCGCGCAGACCAGCCAGTCGTCTAGATACGGCAGGACCTTCACGCCCTGCGCCTGCAGGGGTGTGAGAGCTGCCGCCACGACCCTGGTGAACACCCTTGGAGAGAGGGAGAGACCAAAGGGAAGCACCCGGAACTGATAGTGTTGGCCCCGAAGGCGAACCTCAGAAACTTCCGGTGATGGGTTATGCAATTGGCACGTGGAAGTAGGCTTCCCTCAAGTCCACGGTTGCGAACCACTCCCCCTGTGTGACAACACGAAGGGTGTCTGCTGTGGTTAGCATATGAAAGGGCAGCACCTTCAGGAATCTGTTGAGTCCTCTGAGGTCCAAGACTGGATGGAATCCGCCGACTTTCTTGGTCACAAGAAAGTACGCCGAGTAGAACCCCCCCGGGCTGAAGCAGAGGGTCTACTGGCTCGATTGCGCCCTTGGCCAAGAATACGGATAACTCTTGGGCCAGAGCTAAGGCCTTCGCCGGGTCGCTGACAACTGTCATTCTGACCCGGCCGAAGGCTAGGGGCCGGCGTCAGAACTGCAATTCGTATCCCTGGGTTAGGGTGGAAACTACCCAGGGGTCGGAAGTACAGGCAGCCCAGTAGCTGAGCTGCTGCTGGGAAAAGCAGCTGACGACCGGCCCCGGGGCTTCAGGGCCTCGCCCCCCGGCCTCTGGAGCCCCTTGGGGGGCGCCGGTAAGGCGCTGAGGTACGAGGCTGCTTAGAAGGCCGGCGATCGGGGGCCCAAAAGTCACTGGGAGGCGGTTGAGTGGGCCGCTGGGACCTCCGCAAACCACCACTGTAAGCTGGTGGCTGAGTGCGTCTGCTAGAGGGGCCCCTGGGCCTGCTGGGAGTGGGCACAGGCCTATGAAGACCCGAGAGCTGCTGCCTGGTCTGCCTAGCTTGGGCAGCACGCTCCAGTGCCTCCAGGGCAGCTGCCCCAAACAGCTCCCCTGGCTCGACTGGCACGCTACGGAGGACTCTCCTACATGTCTCCGTTAGTGGAGACTGTGCCAGCCAAACCTGGCGGCGAGTCTGCACCAGTAAGGACATAACTCGCCCCAGTTCCCTAGTCATTAAAGCAAAGGCCTGCAGTGATGCATCACTCCCAGCAAAGGAGGCTCAGCCGGAGCATGCCGCAGAGAGGTGGAGACGACCAGCATTAAATGGGAGAGGGAGTTCCCGATACGACCCATGCGTGCCGCTGCGTCGTAGGCCTTACAGAGCAGTTCGTCTGTGACCCTGCACTGAGGCCGAGGGCACCTGGCATCAGGCCTTAGAGCCTCATCAGGAGCCAGAATCAGGGAGGCGATGGTGGGCTCAATGGGTGGCATGCGACCCAGCCCCACCCTCGCCGGATCCTGCATGGCAGCCAAGGTCCGGGCATCAGAGCCAGAGTGGGAGAGGGCCTTGGTGTCTCTCCAGCATGCCTGGAGCTCCCTCAGGTACTCCTCTGAAGGAGGAACAGTGAGGGGGACAGTGGCAGGGTTACGCCTGAAGAAGGCGCTAGCCTGAGCCGGGTCGGCCTGCGGAACCGGAAGCTGTAAGTGTGCCAGGGCCACACGAATAATGGCCGCCATGGAGGCGTTCTCCGCGCCCTGCAGAGAACCCTGAGCAGAGGAGTGGGAAGCCTCCTCGGGAGGGAGCGGGGCCTCGTCCTCCACCTCTTCGTTGAAGAACGGTCAGCAGAAGTACAAAATAGCACAGCAAGGGCAACTCCTGGGAGAGGGAGCGGAAACGCTGCCTTCAACAAGAAAAAAGATTAAGCAAAATAGCAAACAAGAAAGCACGGGTAATCCCGGTTTATTCCGGCGTCAGCCAAGTGGCTGCGCGTCAGGACACGGTTAGGCTGAGCCACGCTACTACTAACTAATTTAAACAAGTTAACACAGCTAAAGCTGGAAACTTAAAATGCTAATGATAGCTTGGCACAACGCCACGGTCAGCAGAAGTACAAAATAGCACAGCAAGGGCAACTCCTGGGAGAGGGAGCGGAAACGCTGCCGTCACCAAAAAAGTTAAAGCCAAATAGTAAACAAGACAGAAATCAGGACAGCTTAGCTGGGAGAGGGAGCGGAAGCACTGCCATCACCGACCAAGCCAACACCAACCTGTCCGTCGAAGTTTTCCGCGTAGCCGGCCAAAGCTCCTGGGGGACGGGTAGCCCGTAGCCCCGACTGGAATAGTCGCGAAACTGCACGCAGCCGGCTGTATGCGGGGAAATCCTTAGATCTAACGTTCCAACGAACGCTTGTAGGTTACAAAAATGCAACCATGGTACTCTCGCGAAGCAAGAAGATGAAAAGGAACCGATCCGCTAATGACGCCGGCCTATGTAACCGGGGTCACGTGGGTCACAGGTGACTTTGTTGTTATTAGGTACTCGAACTGCGCATGCGTGCGATGGATATATCCATTGCTAAAGCACCGCCTCTGGCGGTCAGTAGGGACGAAATAGAACCACAAACACCAGCTCTTTTAATTGGCTTGGCAAAAAGAGTGGAAGCGGCTTCACTAGCTTTGTGCCAGGAGCTGTGACTTCATTGGTTGACCTGCAGGCGTGACAACATTATAACATTTTTACTTGAAATACTTTTTTCCCCCTGTATGCGTTGAACAAACAAGATAAACATTTTTTGGCGGATGGATATTATTTTACGTAAGTTGTTTCCCCCTGTTTCCAGTGCTTGTGTTAAGCTACCTGGATGCTGGCATAATCTTCGTAGTGGTATCAATTCTCATCTAAATCTTGACAAAAAATTCTGTTTTCTCTTCACTAAAATGTCAAACTATTCCTTTAAAGAGCAGCAGCAAAAAGGAGATTACCAATAATTTGCTTCAAGCAACTGTTGGCAGACAAAGTTATAGTAATTGTGCGTGTTTCCTTGAGAGTATTCACAGTACAAGAGAATGTATTTTACATTATTTGTTTGCAAATTATATTAGAGGCAAGGACTTTTAGAAGAACACAGAGTAAAATTCAGTCTGATCTGGGAGTGAGTAATTGAATACGGTGTATATGTGGTGTTTTGGCTTAACCTTCCCTGAACTCAAATTTGCAAAAGTTTGAATTCTGATAATCCTATTCAGAAACACTAAGCGTAGGTGAGATTGCATAAGAGCAACAAAAGCCCTTTCTGTGTGCAGCAAAAAGGATGAGACTTCCTGCACCGTCCAACAATTCAGAAGGCCAAGTAAACACAGACTGTTTTTGTCCTTCTATTTGTTTAAAGGTTCTTCTACCTTGTAATGAAAAAGTAACCTTCAGAGGCTTTGAGTCATAAGCATGTGATTTTCAGTGCAGCAGCAGGGATACGGTTATATACACAATTTGACTCGTCAAACAAACGCAGTCCTCTGTCTCAAGGTTATTGGCAAGTTTGTTCACAGTTTGGGATTCATTTTATCCAGGCATGTTTTTAAAAGATTGAAAAGAACAGACAGATTTCAATAACTAATAGAAATGATTGAATAGTTGTTTTGGCTGCACAGTTGAATGTAATAGGACACTAATGTTGTGTTTCTAAGAGCTCAGCATCAATATTACCATTGCCATTACACAACCTTTTTCACACACACTGAGTTAAACCATTTAACATTACACAAAACCTTTTTGATTCATTGGTTATATCCCAAACATTGCAAATAGAAATTGAGCTACCCATTTTGTGAAAAGATGTCTGTGTTTGTATCAAGAAGATAACTGCATTACACACACTACTGGAAGCTTTCTTCCAATGGCCAGTTTGTTGAAATGAGCAAATAAGCCTGGCAATGTTTGGATTGAATATAGAAAGGCTGTTTCTTGAATTGATTCATTAATCTTTCCATTAGTCTATTTTGCCATTTTCCCTTTGACAATATATATTATTATCTGCTTTTTCCATTTTAAATGTAGTATATTCTCCAACATTCAGCCAACTTTATGATGTCCATAAGAACGCCAAGATGTATTTGTGTTTTTTATAAATTCAATGTAAAATAAACAAAAAAACAAAATAACACCATGAGGGTTTGCATTAGATGGGAAAATTAGGATACAAAAAGATAACATTTTAGAAAAAATGACATGATCAGTGCCATAGTTGCATTTAAGCGAGAAAAGCAAAGACTTTTATAAAGCTTACTTATTGTAAGTCGCTTTGGATAAAAGCTTGAGCTAAATGCAATGTAATGTAATGGTGGCTATCCTTGTGATTTTTATCTCATTTTATAGACTTGAAGTTGGAAATACTTTCGAAGCCAAAGGCCTTAGATTGGAGAATAGTTATTTTAATCTGCAATGAACCATAGCAAATTCAGAATTGTCATTAAAGTTTCTAACACTCAATCTGTTGTTTAGACGAGTTACTGAATATAAAAAACAATTAACTATTAAGTTATAAATGTTTATTTAAGAGGGTTCACAAGTTGAATCTAAAGTAAAACTGCTGAGGACTCCAAACATAACTCCTCCAATAGTGAACTTGCAATGATAGAATAAAGAAATCACAACAATTTGAAATGGATTGACTTGTGTGATATGAGGATTAACATAATTATTTTACATTTTTTTGTTTTAATTGTACAACATTTCAATTTTCTGTTTCATAATGAAGTCGGTGTTAAAAGTTGGATAAACCGGTCTGGAGTAGAAAAATCTGATCAAGCCTACTGGCTACTTCGTAGACCACCATTAGATTCAAGAGTCAAGAAAATTAAGTTCTTTGGGAAATACATTGGAGAACGGAAAAAATGTCCAAGGTCGCTCAATGTGAGAATGGAAAGGGAAATATTCACAATAGATTGTGATTAACCTTGTTATATACGTATATATCTAGCTATGTATTTATTTAATACTACTTTAAATAACTGTGATGACAAACCTTTTTACCCCTCCAGTAAAACTGAACATAGTATAATTTTGATGAAATATTCTACTCACCTGCAGCAGGTTGACACGAAGCATTAGATTTCACCTTTCAACACCTGTTGTCTGCTGCATTTTTTTGGACAGATTGAAGCGCTGTGGTTGTGCGGGCAACAGGCTGTTTGCATCATGCTCGCTGCGACACAGAATTAATAGAATCTGGCAGCATGATTACTGTATAACACCTCTCAGCCGATTCAATTCCCAAACAGGAGATAACAAGATAATGGATGGCAGTGTCTACCACCGAAGGTCTATGGGCTGATGTTGTCTTTGTTTTCTATTCAAACAGCAGATATCAGCCAACTTCAGGCCTGTTATTTCTGCTGTCAGACAAGAAAGAGGACGGAGGGGGATAAAAAAAGCCAATTCACAGCAGGGGTACTCAAAGAAGGAATAGTGTTACCCATACAGATAAAAGAAAGAGATCATTTTCTGAAGTAAAGCTTACAATCTTATGTTACGTGTGTTTTTCTGTTCTTCACCAATGGATGTTTGGATTTCTTTTTGCATGAGGACGTCTGCCGTGCCGCCGGAGGGTGGCGATGGCGAGGTTTAAGGTGATGGAAGTAGGTCTTAGTAAAACAGGCAACACATAGGAGGCTTGTGTTGTTTCTGGCTGTCTCTTGCCTCAATCTGCATAGGCAATGGGGTTAATTAGGGAACTCACTTTACTGATGTGTTTCAAAGGATGAAATTAAAAATTAACCGACAGCCCTTTCACGCCAGCGAGAAACCGTGCTTGATAAACAACGAGAACAACCCGTCCTGGTTAGAAGCTCTCCCAGAATGTATTCTACTGCTCCCATGACATAACAAGAAACAGAAGTACCACAGCACAGATGTTGTGATCAAAGTGGATTGTGTTCTCCATCTGAGTTACACCGCTTAAAAACTGCCTTGTGAAAACTTTGGTAAAGTTTTGATGGCAGGGAAGGGTCCAATGTACATTCAAAAGCAGTAAAAAGTCAAACATGGGTATAGATGGGTTGAAGCAAAGGAGTTTTTAGGTGATATTAAACCACCACATTTATAGTAGGCCTGCTGCACGACCGCAGCATATGTAATGCCACCATCAAGCCTCCTCCTTTGAATGACCTGGAAGATTTCCAAATGCTATCTCTTCTCCGGTATGAAATGATGTTTGGTCAGGGTGTATTGGCTCACAGATTAATCACTCTCTGGCTGATGAAGAGGAAATATGGAAAGGTATAAGAGATGTTACAGGAAGAGATACTTTAGTGCTGATGCACTGAGTTAAAGATGTCAGAGGGATGGTGAAGAGCAGATTGAAGTGTAGATTACAGGAGGCGGGTATATCCCTTGACTTTCAAAAAGCATTTCTTGATTTTATTGAGGGATATCATTGCCGTGTTAACCTAATAAACTCTGCATGATTGCGGCTAATTGAGAGGTAATGGCGTTATTGATTATGTTGACATCCTCTAGAGAGGGCCTTATAATGGAAAGTGTGTTTGTGAATTCTAATCACTTTGAAAGAAAGGCGCTTAGCATTCTCTTTCTAAAATCAAGAACTGTACTCCCAAAAAAAGAGTAGGACTAGGTGATGAAAGGTTGATATGAACCGAATAGCATCAGCATTTGTTTGGCATCTTATCCATGGTAATCTGATACACAATTTGATGCAAATTATTATTCTGTGGAATGTATTGAATTACTACCATTGGCAATTATTTGTCTTGGTCATATAATATGCAGTGTTGGGTGTAACGCGTTACAAAAGTAACAGAGTTACAGTAATATATTACTTTTTGCTGTAACGAAGTAATGTAACGCATTACTAATGAAATTTGGGTAATATATTACCCGTTACAATGCTCAGTAACGCAGTTACAACACATTTTAACCCAAAATTAAATGGTGTTTTGTTTTTTAAGAATGTACTAACATAGCGAGACATTCCGACACCAGAGAGAAATTGTGCGGGTAGATTAGTAAACCTGGTGTTTACCCTTCAGGCTTCGCGTCGGGATCTTCGGGGGTGCATAGGCATGCATTGCACCCCAGTTCAATGTTATGCACCCTCTATTCAAAAAAGAGAACGGAGCGAAAAATTAAAACAACAAATTGTGTCAGGTGCGCGTGACCTGCTCCGCTGCGTGTGCATCATTTCCAAAGTGCTTCCATAGCAGTGACACACATCTGTGGATAATCATTTACACGAAAATGGTTAAAGCAACCATCACTAAACGCCAGCAACACTGCATCTACTGCAGACAATAGCAACAGGTCAGATGGGGACATCACGTTACCCTCTGTTGTGGAGCTTACTCCCGCCTGACTTGCCGCCCTCGCCCCCGGAGCATCAGTCTTCGTCACCCGAAACTACGCCTCCCCTCTGCGGCCCGCAGGTGCCAGGATACCACGGCAAAACAGAGCCTGCCCAGGTATATCTAAACAAGTACCCGCCTGCACAGTGGGGTAAGGCGGTCATTTTGCAGCTCGTGGTATAAAAATAGACAATGGCTAGAATATTTATGTGAACATAGTGCCATATTCTGCCATGCCTGTAGAAATGTTGGGTCAAAAAATAATGCATACAATAGCACAGATGCCTTCACCACGAATGGCTACAAAAAGATCTCATATCCCAAGCTTATCAAAAAGCTGATGTTGCAGCTGAAATGTTCTCCAGGTCACAAAGTCAACCTCACATGATGATGTGATACCAGTTTTCAAGCACAGTAAATATTCTCTTCCCAGAGTATATGATGGGACCAAGGTGATGATGTAGTACATGGTTTTAATAATACTTTTGCTTTTCAATGTTTGCCATTTCAAACCATGAGCTGGTTCAAATAATATTTGCCTTGATTTACAATATGTTCTCTTTTGTTTTATCAGTACAGTTTTGAAGCTTTTGTGCTTTTCCTTGCCATAGTCCACTTTGGACTATATGAAATATTTCAGGATTGCACTTTTAACTTGAAATGTTCTCACTTGCTTGGTTTCAAAACATAACAAATGCCATAATCTGTTCATTGGGGACCATAACATCAATGCTATTTTTCATTGCTGTTGCCGGCCACTATTGCTCATGTAAACCTACTAGTGCTGCACCCCTGTAATCTCAGATGCACCCCAAGTCATTTTGTTCTGGAACCGGGCCTGTACAGTACATGGCCATATACTAAACAAAATACAGAGCCCATTCCGTGTTCCTGTTATTGTTTACTTCCTCTCTGCCTTCTTCTGGTGATTTATCTGACGTCCAGCGCTCCGTCTTTTAACCTCTTTTCCTTTCTCTTTCTTGATCCTCCTTAGCAACCTTCATTATAGTCCTTGACAGTGGTCTGTACTGTATTAACAACGTGTCACATGTTAAGAATTTACAATCAGAATCGAGTATTCAACTAAGCCGTGTAATAAAAGTTGTTAGTAGCCTTAATGGCCTACACAGTTGTTATGCCATACCACATTGCCCTTCACTGGATGTATAATGAGCTGCACTAAACTACATTTTAGCATTTAAAATACCTAGCCATTCTTTTGCGGTTATTTTGGTGAAAGTAACTCAAAAGTATCTAAAAAGTAGTGTAACTCATTACATTTCAGAGACAGTAATATTGTAATGTAACTTATTACTTTAAAAAGACAGTAATATGTAATATATTACATTTTGGAAGTAACTTGCCCAACACTGATAATATGATATCTGTTTTTAATATGATCTCTTGCTTTGACTTACATCTAACAACTCTTTCCACTTCATAGATAATAGCGATATTTATATAATTTATATCGTGTACCAACTTTTAGCTTAAACATACAAAGGTAAGATGTTTGGTCTATATATCACTACTCACAACCCATCATTTTCTTAAATATATCGAAATCAGTCGCATTGACCCGAAGACACATTTTGAGTTGTATACAATGTTGGAAACAGGAGATTCTTAGCTTTCTGATGATATCTGGATTGTTTTTGTACTCCAAATATTAAGCAAAATATGTCACATTATATAATGACTGTCACCGAGTCATCATTTTGAGAAAAAGGCCTTCAAAGTTTCCTCTTCTCTGGAATCCATCGATCTGATTGATTATTAGCGGAGCAAATGATCAAAATAGGGAAGATATTTTCGTTTGGATTACTGGTCTGGGTGAAGCTCGCGATTGTGTGTGTATGTATACGTGTGTGTGTGTTTGTGTAATTTTGCGTTTGTGTGTATTGTGTTTGTTTCCCGGGGAAAACAATCACGAGAAACACCGGCTGTTGTTATGCCTGCTGTGACTTCAAATTACTCCGTTCTCCGCTTGTAATTATGCCGTTACAAGCTTCAAAGTTGTATTTATCATCTGAATTTGCCCAAACAAGTTTAATATTCTGAAAGCCAAGACTTTGTTTAATTGAAATCAGATGAAAACAAACTGTAACGGACCCTGCCGTGTTATCTATGATTACTATACGCCTTACATTCATAATTTCAGCCGGAAGGAGGGGAAGCAGCGCTGCGGAACAGCAGAGTGGCGAGTGAGAGCTGTCATCTTCCCTTTACAAGCTTCAAAAATGTATTTATCGTGTGATTTTGGAAATAAAAGTTTCATATTCTTGCTAAATTAGTGAAACATTAAAGAACACTTTTTTATTAAATATTGATTGATTGCATTATCACATATGTATATTATTACATGTTGCATTCATGGACAAATAAAATGTATATAAATTATGCAAGTTTATATTTGAGATTCCATGATTTTGTTTCAAAAGGGTCCTAATTTTCAACTAGACAAGCGTCTAGAAAATGAAATTCATTGGTTCTTGTCCTCTTGCAGTCAATGTTATCTCAATATTCTCATTGGTACATTTTTGGGAAAATGTACATTATAGGCATTACAGTTAACTACAGACGTTCCAAGTACCCACCTTCCTCAGGGGAACATAGCTCCATCTGTCATCGCTTTATCTTGAATCAATACCTGACAGCATAACAAATATTTCACACTGCGATGTAGGGTTCTGGGAAGGAGCCAAGAGGTCTTCCAACTTGTTAGCTTGATGAGGAATTTTAGGAGCTAAATGCGGGTGGCTGAATAATTAAACACACACCCGTTTAGCTCTGGGTGCAGTTCACTCGCGAATTGTCCCCTCAATAATTCAGCTTGTTAAGCCTTTTATTAAAATCTCCATCAAATATTTATCTCTCGCTGGGACCTTCCACAACCTTCCCCCTTGTAATGATCATCACTATAGACAGTTACGATAACTGACAGCTATTATCCTCATGGTACATCGGGCGTGACAAGTCCATCATGTCAACTAATTGTTTGTTACAACTTCAAACCAGAACAACTTCTCGGACCAGATCAAATATGTTCTTTGTGATGAGACTCATAGTACTATTCCCAATGAACGTGTCTGCTCCAAGAAATTATTTTCATTACACAGCGATATATACTGTAAACTGAAATTTAGGAGCGCTATAGTTCAAAGTAATTTGACTTAAATGGTTAAGATCAGTGGGTTTTTGTCGGATTTGGCAGCAAAGCAACCGGCATAAGGTGCTGCTCTGGAGTTGAGGCTTTGCAGAGGATTGTCTGTTACAGGGCAAACATTTCACTTACAGCAGATGCTCAGTGGAGCATTAGAGTTTGTGTGGCCTCTCCAGAGAAATGGCCTAAATGGGATCACTTATACTCACAATGGCGTAGAGGGAGGGACCCGACAGGCTACTTTGACGGCTCTCGAAAAAAAACTGAGCATAAGGTAAACGATCTGGACAGATCAACACATGCCGCCTAGATGTGAGACTACTGCATGATCATTCAAATAAAACGTCAAAAACTACAATGCTTGGTTCAGTGTAGAATTGAAATGATACCGCACCACAATTGTATCTTTGTAAAACAACACTAGGGTTAAATGTTCTAAAGATATAGTCAACAAATAAAAAGTTAATCTTGGCAAATGATCAGGTTTTAGACAGCAGACAGCTAAATGCAAATCAAATAAATGATTGTGCACACACTACACAATAAAAAAGAATGGATGCTGTATTTTTTTAATATTAACAAATTCATTGTTTTGCCTAACTTTAATTTAACCAGGATTTTATCAATTGCTATTAATTACTACTGTAGTAGTTTAATGTACCCATTATAAGTTTAATTTATCTAATGGATCTATCCTTTTTGGAGCTTTACCCACAATAGAGACTCAGATGTCAGCATCTGTTGCTTCCAATCTAACCATTCTTTTCAACAAGTCCTCCAACTCATACGACCAAATAGGTAGAATGTTCAAGCCCTTATTACGACCAAATAGGTCGATTGTTCAAGCCCTTATTATGACCTATAATCACGTTTTAAAGTGTTCGACCTCTAGTGCTCCCGTTGAATGCAAACGCTACGGAGGGTCGTATATTCACAAATAACCCTCTCTGGAAAATCCTAAATTGTAGGATAGTTTGGCCATTAAAATGCTTTTTGATTAGATTTCTACCGAGAAGTGTATATTGTACTTTTAGAATCCACGTCCAGTGGATGTGTAGGATCTATAGTTTGATAGATATTACGAAGATGATTTGAGGTCTCGCCAGGAGAACGTGTAACGGCAGCGTCCATGTAAAGTTAGCGTCAACCCTCACGGGGTGAAAACAGTATTTCCGGTCTCGAAGTTTTCATAATGAAACCGTATTCCCCCCAATGTCAAATGATTTTAAAGCTATATCTGCAGTACTCATCCACTAAAAACAGTTTCCCTTTCTTTTCCCTTTCTTTTTTCAGAGGTTTTGATAGGCTAAAACATCTACCTACCCATAATCCTCAGCTACCGTTCAAGCTTGGTGATTGGGTGTTCCCAATGCACGTTGGGATATGGTGTTTATGCAATCCGAAAACATTAGAAAAAAAAAAAAAACTTTATTCCGAGTGTGCTTGCTTTTCTCTTTGGAAGTCATCACATAACGGCATTGTAATACACGGTTCGGCTGCATAAATATTACACATCTGCCGTAGTTCTTTATTTATAGAGCCCTGATGAGAAGACTTCTGGACAATCTGGAAGAAATGCCGCCAAAACTGAATACGTGACGTTGATCATAAATATATCAGCAATTAAACAACATCTTCAATTTCTCTTCACACAGGCTGACTTTTATATTTGATCCAATTGGTAAATAGGCTTTATTTATCCCATAACGGTGCACAGCTGATAGACAGGGACTTGTAGTTTTTAAAGATATTACTGATTGTCTTTGAATATAAGAATGTAAATACTGAGTTGAGAGAATAGTCAGGGGTTTTGGGTGATGGGAGACACATCTATGGAATCACAATTTCAATAGCTTACCATTAAATGACGGATATACCTTTCTGTCTGTGATGTTTACAAATCAGATATTAATGTGTATAAACATTAATATCTGATATATTACATTATATATATCATATATAATATATATATATAGCTATAATATTTATAATAGTTCTATAGAACTACAATATGTGAAATATTATAGCAATATCCTGTACAATTATGTGAAAACATGAATAAAACTACACATCTTCAGATGTTATACATACATAAGTGTCCTACACTAATAATACAAAGTTATTATGGCATTGTATGCTGTGTGTTATTTGTAACATCTTCAGAAACTACCTTTCCTCCTCATGCAGTTGACTGTTACAGGTCTATACAGGTTCATGGTACAATGCATAAGCTTCAAATCGAGAGACTGAAACTGTATTATTCTTTATCGTTCTGTTTTAATTTCACAATAAAGTTAATAGTAATATTATGTTTGATATGATTATGTTTTATTAACTAGACCACTGGTTTTTTAACCCGCACCGCCTAGTGGTTAAAGCACGTTATTGAATTTTGTTGTTGAATATGTTATATTTGATGAAAACATTTAAATATTAAGAGTAGCCTACATACAAATTGGGGGAAAGTAGAAGGTCAATGATAGAAATATAGAATAGAAAATATCAAGAAGATACTGTAGTGATCTCTACAATAAAACAGCTAGTGGACGACGTCCAAAGATATTAATAGGAGGATGTGCAAAACAGACAAAACTAAAAAGGCTTTATTCAAACATTAAAGAATACTTTAAGTTAAGGTCTTCTTTTGAATAAGAACAAAACTTTGGGGGTATCAACAGATACATATTAAGTCTGACAAAGTACTTAAAGTCTAATATATTGCATAGTTTATTTTGGCACTTGACAATCACCTTCCCTGAATTTTACTCAGGTGTAACTAAAGTCTGATTTAAGGGTTGTTTATATTTCACATCATTAATCAGAATCTGCAAAGTAACTAAAATAAATGTAGTGGAGTAAAAATACCAGGTTAACCTCTGAATTGTAGTGGAGTAGAACAAAGTAGTACATGCTGCTGTAACAAAAACATTTCCCAACTTGGGATCAATAAAGTATCGTATGGCTACTGCCATATTTGCTAAATTTGTGCACAGACACAAGACCAGCTCTTCTGACCTTAGCTGTCATGTGGGTATATTAATGCTGCCCATTATAGACACAAGCAATTTTCACTCATTTATTAATTATATGTTTTAAATTTGATAACACCAATGTGTTTCGTATCCCCTAAACCTCCAGGGGTGTGTACACAGTTTAATACTGGCAACTTCTAATTATGGGAAATACGAAAACGTCTTTTAAAACAACAATTCCCAGTAGAGACGTGCCATAGAACAATTTGCGAAACACAATAGCCAGCGTGTGTAGTTCTGGGGGGGAGGGGGGGAGCTGGGCTGGACCCGTTCGAGTCCAGTTTTGGATAGTGTGCCGTGGTTACATTCCATTTCAAAGAGCTGTTTGACGCTCGGCATAACCTTGTTGCACTGCCACTCCAACATCCAATCACAGAGTTGAGGACTAATCACGGGGTATGTAAAGGAAAGCGGATGTTGTAGTCCCAAATGATAGCTGAGGATTATGGGTAGTGTAGTGTCTCTGGAAACTCTGTAGTGTCTAAACTCCGAAAAACTATTTGTTTCTCCGAATCGAAGGTTAAAAACACAAAAGCATTGTACACAATTTAAACCAATCAATATTGTGTAATTAACAAGGATAAACTGATGTTTTTTAGTGGATGAGTAATGCAGATATCACTGTGTAATCATTTGACAGTGAGGGGAATACTTCCGGTTTTATTATGAAAACTTCGAGACCGGAAATACTGTTTTCACCCACGCTAACTTTACATGGAAGCTGCCGCATATACACGTTCTCCTGGCGAGACCTCAAATCATCTTCGTAATATCTATCAAACTATAGATCCTATACATCCACTGGACGTAGATTATAAAAGTACAATATACGCTTCTCGCTAGAAATCTAATAAAAAAGCATTTTAATGGCCAAACTATTCCACAATTTAGGATTTTCCGGAGAGGGTTATTTGTGAATAAACGACCCTCCGGAGCGTTTGCAATCAACGGGAGCATGTTGTTTCTTACACGACCGCTAGAGGTGCTACACTTTAAAACGTGACTATGGGTCGTAATAAGCTGCTGAACAATCGACCTATTTGGTCGTTTTTCGTAGGAGGACAGGCTGATTCTTTTTCAGACCGCGACTGAAGGGGAATCTACTGTAGTAAGAGATCGCTGGAGTACCACTTTAAATCAAAACAAAATCATTAGAATTAACCAAAAAATCCTTATGTCCTTTTCATGCCTATACCACATGCAACATGTAGGGAGTTTATTACACTGGAATGCTATTTGACTGAGTGGGAGAGTCAATGAAGCGCCATTAGATGAAGGTTAACATGAGAGAACAGTCAATTGTCCCTATGGGTGTGTTGTAGTAAAAAGAAGATTTGACTCCAATGGCTGCATGTGGTGAGGAACTGGCTTTTCATAAGTGCAAAATATATGGATAGTTAACCTTGTAAGGCCCACTGTTGTAATTTTACAACATTGTTTTAAGCTATCCTAAAAAAGTCAGTAAATGTTTTTGTTTTTTTAAAGACTACATTTACATAGTCAAAAGGTCCTTTTGTTCAGCCTCACAATGCTATTGGGTAGTAAATGTGTTTCTAGGTCCTGCCCTCTGGAGCATACACTCGCACAACTTCCGAATCTTCAAACGAGCAACATCTCTTTTTTATTGGACTGGATTTGTCAGATTTAAGTAAGTAAAATGTCTCAAAAATTCTAATGTTTTTCTATATTTGGGCATAAAAAAAGGCTGACTCTCACCGCTGTTAGGCCACAGACCTAACCTCTGATACACCTTACAGAAGTCAATGACTGTAATACTGATGATTCCCTATAGTCAACTGCGTTTTATTTAATAAATCTTGAAATAAGCCAAGGTAGTTATTGTGTATCTGCACAACTACAGCACAATTTTGGAGTTAGGGCAATTAGTGGAATATTTTTGCAATACCTTCTGGGCATTATGTGTAGACAACGGAATGCATTAGGCTCTCTGCTAGCCGCAGCTGCCTCCCTGCTGCTCCCTGAGTGACCCTGAACTCCAACAATTACTCTCTTCTGACGCTCAGTGCATCACCAAAGCATGTAAGTGCAGAGCGGTGCACGAAACGCAAGCATCACGTTGAGAAACATAAGCCGGGACAATTATCTCTCTATGGTTTCTATTGCAAACATGCCAATTACCGGCACTGCCACCTGCACACAAATGAATTCCCGCAGGACCAGACTACACCCACTCTGAAATCCTTTCACAAGCAGCACTTGCCTGTGGATTTTAGTTTAATTTCACAGCAGTACATCTGCGACTGTGTTGTTTCGATGAATGAACTGACCCTTTGTACATTAAACGCTAAAGTACATTACATTTATTGGGAAATTTCATTTTTATATTTTGTCTGTAGCCTATACTGAAAAAAAAAGCCTTGGCATCTACATTTATTATACCATACGAAACAATTTTTTTTTCTGATGGCAGTGTGTTAGCATCTCGAGGGATGGCGAGACTTGACGCAACGACTCCCCTGACGCTGTCAAGTGAAATCCAATCTTTTCTTCTGTCATATCCGTGCGGACAGAACTGATACTCTGCTAATCACTATTCAACACAGGCTTGTCACTCTTTGACAAACCGATATATTGGTCTAACCCTGGTTGCAACATGGGCAACTCTTTGTCCTCTGTCATGTCAAATCAGCAATCTGTTTCCTGTCACAGTTTACCTTCGGATCATACCCCTTTACAAGTCGCGTACAGTTATTGGACCCCCTCGGTGCTGTGTTGCTTTTCACCGTGCAGCACCATCCTGATAGCAGCTGGTTAGGGGGAGGTGGCAGGGAACTATTGATCGTAATAAGCCAGGCAAATGACCTCTGGAGTATTTTTAGACCGGAGCCACAAGACTGGGGAGGAAGCGGGCCATTTTCATGAATGACGAATAAGGCGGTTGTTTCTACCGCAAAGGACGGCCCCCACCGCATCAAGAGTATGCAAAGCCCTCCCCCGAGGCTTGGTTAATTATTCCAACCCCACCACTCCATGTACTCCCCCCCACCACCCCTTTGCTCCCTATCCCCTGTGCCCTCTACATGAAAAGCGCCGCTGAGTGATTGAATTGTTTGCTGATGGAACAATCCCGGCCATCTTTAACTTAAAACCTCTCACCATAAATCAAAGCAAACATTTCTTCTACCTGAATGATTAATGAAATGTAATATCTTTATGTAAATGCCGGTTTCCCCCGCACACCACAGGCACATGTTGAAGTGGCATGGTGAAACAAGGGTAAAGAACAGGATAAGATTGGATAAAAAAAAGGTCTTATGATTTATCTAGAATGGTTTACAGGTTGCCGCCATGTCCTTGTCAGTCTGGTCACATATTGTTCCATGTAATTTCCTCACTGATGAATTGACTAAATGATTCTCACTCACGGCATTTGCTGATAAGCACCTTTTTATGAATGTAAAATGGCTTTTTAGTGAGAGCATTACATGGCAAACACACTGGTTAATCTATCAATATTTGTACAGGAGAAGAAGGTTTGAAAACCCTTGAATTTTCTGATTGGGCACCCAAAGCTCTGCTGTATACCTTAAACAGAAACAGCATTTCCTAAGAAGTTGTTCCCTATACAGTATTCTCAGTAAAAGTCATTTAAAATCATAATCATATAAGTAGGTATTTCCCTCTTTATCTGACAGTCTTTTTTTCAGTAACACAGTTGCAAGAGAAGACATTTCATTTTTCCCTGACATCTGACGTGGGTGTTCACACATTTGCAAGCTCTGCATCTTCGCAGCTAATTCCTCCAGACTAAAATAGGTTTGCCTACCCCCTTCAGGGTTCATCCACCCTCCAGTCCCTCCGTACATTCTCTGATTACTGACATTAGACACATAAATCATGACATATTAGCCCCAGATGGATTTCATGTCAGTATGCCCTGTGCTGCAAGTTGAGGCCTAATCTTGAAGCTTTCAGCTCACAGTTCTCAGCACAAGCCTTATGAATCCATCAGTGTCAAGAGGGCCATGCAATACCATCAGGAAACCCAGATTGCATGCAAATGCTTACTTTCTGTTAAGTCATATTCTATCAACTTGCAATACCAAGTACATTTGTGCTCAACAAAAACGAACATCTTTAAACACATGTGCAAACAGTTTACTGTCAATTTATGGTCCTTGATTTTCGTAAAGTGTGCTATCTCTAAAGCTGTTTTATATTTTTTTGGCCACCTGGGGGCGATGGAACAGGCTGTCTATGCAATTTTAACATATTTTCACTTTAAAATGTTTTCATTGTGAACCCATTTGCAAACTAATCACCATTTCACGCAATCAGCAGACTCAATTGGAAATGTGCTCCGATAATTATTTCACTTTTCAGATCTTGCACAATTAACATACCTAGCTGATCGAATTAATGTAAAAAATATTGAGTAGTGCAAGTAGTATTTACGGCTATGTCTTGGCAACTTCAAACACTTGGTTCGGGGTTTGGTTATGTCCAGAAAACCGTGACTTGAAACATCGTATGGACAACTCATTAAAAAATTAGCTAAAAGAATAATCTTACCAAAAATACTTTTGTAGTTGTAACCCAGCAACAGGTGGCTGCGAATGGAAAAAACGTTGTTGTCAGCCACCCTTGAAGTAATACACTTCGTTTGGAAGAACTGTTGCCAATGAATGTAAGCCTGTCAGCAGTTATGTTCTCTCCCAAATGGCAAAACAAATTAGTATCATATACACACATTTTGTAAGATATTCCGGGAACGTCAGCACGCTTGGATAACCATCATTTTTTCCTGTGAAAAACTGTGTTTATTGGACCAGAAATTTCAATGCATATGCAGAATACTATCAGTGTCTTCTGCAGAGTTTGTTATTATTTTTCATTCTTCACTGCCGCGATAAGGAGCCTGTATTGTCCTGGATACGTGCCAGCCTCCTACTGAGGGTCCTAAATCAAAAGTCAGCACCCTTTGATTAATTCCACCTCATCCTAACCCTGTATGTTTGTGGCTTAATAGAAGTATTTACATCCTAAATGTGTTGTTTGTTGAGCATTTGTCAGTTCCCCACCACTTGCAATTTGTGTTCATGCAATCACTGCCAGAAGTGATTAGTCATGAATAATGCATTTCAATTTTAAAATTCAGCACTCCGGGTTTGATTTGCACAGTTATATTTTTTCCTCATCTCCCTTCACTTATCCCTGATACTCCGCCTCCACCCATTACCTAGCAATACTGCATTTGTGTTAAATAATTCAAATGGCGCAATAATCAAATGGAATGGATCCCGCGGCCTGTGTATTCGCTCCGCTTTAACTGCCGTCCCGTTTTCCCTGTGAAAGATATTTGAGAGGTGACCTCCTCTCAGTTACAGCCCGTAGGATGTGAGGCTGGCAGGCGAACGAGAGGCGGAGAGCTGTGGAACAAACCCATTCCTCCCGGCAATCCCTGGCACAGCGATATAAAAAAGACTTCCTGTTATCAATCCACATATGCTGAGGAGGGAAACGATGGGAGTGTGGTGGGTGAAGGGCCACGGTGGTGGTGCGCTGATGGGATTCCCCCCCCCCCATGCCACTTTTGCGTTCAGTGCTTGCGTCAATAAAGCCAGCTTAAACTGCTTAATTATATTATGTAAGCTCGGAGATCAAGGAAAATACTGAAAGCCTCATCCTAAGCGCGGTGCGGAGTGTGTGTCTTGTTGCCCACGTCTTCAAAAGCTTCTACCTCCACGTTCCCTCTTTCCAATCGAAAAAAATTAACCTTGATGATGGCTAGGATTGAAAGAGTGCCTTTTGTCTAGATTTCAATTGAGCCCCACTGAAAAATAAAACAACAGTGTTCCTTCTGCATCTCCTTGGCGCATAAATTGACACTAAACGAAAGACGGTTTTCTCTCGGCTAATTTTTTCGCAGCTTTTGGACGGCTGTACTTTTTCACACTTTATTAATAAAACATGCGCTGGATCATTTAAGTGGCACAACTCACATTTTTATCAGCACAATGCTGCAGCCTGAATAATTTCTAGAGTATTCTGTAGCATCCAAAGGGAGAGAAAACATTTGAGATAGGATATGGTAGATGTGTGTTTGGGTGATTTGTGCGCATTAGGTTAGGCTTGGAGAATTGGCATGGCTTTTGCAAATGACCCGTAATGAAATACCCACTTCTTGTATATGAAAGGCGTTCGTTTATCATTTAATTACCATGGCTTTCCAAAGCTATACATTACTTTCTGCCTGGAATTGGCTCTCTTTAAGGTAATTTACGGTGGCCGGCAGGTGCAAACGCTGAACAACGGCCCAAAACGCATACATAAGCAGGAAACACCGGCAAATAATGAAATGAAAAACAAACAACCCTTAAAACAAATACAACAGAAAAACGCTGCATTTACAGAAATGATGCAAACTAAATACAACACACAAACCCCGAAAACAAACGCAACAGAAAAACGCTGCAAATACAAAAACGATATGCAAAGTCAAAAGCACATACAAATCCCAAAACACATACAAAAAAAAACCATTCCGGAAGTGCTCCAGGCCTCTAGGGGGCACGCTACGTGAAACAGATTGATGTATGACCAGACATAGAGAGAACGAACAAGAGGAAAGAAAGTTAATTTAAGTGGAGAAAGATATAAGAAGGTAAGTTTAGTTTAGTTTTTATACATAGAGCGTCATATTTACGTAGCTAGCGTTAGCGTGTTTGATAAAAGAGCTTGCAAGAGACATTGTGCACCTAAATGTAACTCTTGACATAATATAGATATATAGTATAGAACCGGGACGCCCCTCCCTACACGCAGATCACGCAGACTGGGTGGGGTCTCACTCCCTCACCTCGTGGAGGGGGCCTCAACTGAGCCGCAAATGCGATGCGGTGATAAAAAGGAAATAAAATAAAATGTAAAAAGTTGAATTAAAATATTAAAACAGCAACACAACATTATTCCCACATTAAAAGCCAGTCTGAAGAGTTGTGTTTTGAAGGTGGGGGGGTCGGTGCAGTCTCTGATGTTTAATCACGTTCGACAATGCAGGTAATGATGTTCGCAAATCTGTCTTATGTTCAATACTGTACTGTAAATATAGGAGCTGCTTATGGCTTTTGCAGCTGGATTTAAGTGAAAATTAAATTATCTTATATATCTTTATGATAACATGGCAACTGTTGGTTAACGTGATAATAATTTGACAAAAATATCAACAGCTGCAAAAGATGAGGAATACTTTCATGCTGGGAGGATGATTGCAACTTCTATAGTTCATGGTGGTCCAGGCCCCCGCTTCCTGTCAGAGACGCTCTACCAGCACCTCACAGGAATGAAAAACACCAACATTGAAGCCATCATTGAAGACATTACTGATGACACTATGAGAGCTTCCCTGCTTGAGGTAGGCTGGCATATTAGGGCAAACATTTGTTGTTTTACTATCACAGCCCAACATACAACATGAAGTTGTCTCCCTTATAACCTGTGAAGAATTTGGTTTTTATATTGTCCGGCCTTGATTTTTATCATCTCTCCGGCAGTCGATAGTTTGTTATTGGGCTTTTATAGCCTTTTTTGCAACCATAACGAACAACCTTAGCTAGCTGTTAAGGCAAACCATTAGAAATTATGCAGTATTTATTTATCATACCTAACTGTCATTACAAATATCATTAATGAAAACAAATTTACACTAGTAAGAACAAGTTTCTGTCATCTTAGAACAATATTAAAAATGTATTCCTCCTTTCATGACATGGATATAGTTATATACGCTTTAATATCTTGCCATTTTGATTAATGCAACTCCTTACAATAGGTATCATTCATAATTATGTGTCCCCTCTGCAGCTGGTCAAAAATGATTGGGGTAGTTAAGTGTAAAACACAATGTTTAATAATAATAATAATAATAATAACTTGGATTGATTTGCCTTTCAAGAAACCAAAGGACACTTACATTTATGATACTATTTAATGAGAGTAGTAAATCAGTCAGATTTAAACCGAACACCACAGGAGGGAAAGAAGATGTTACAATTATTGAGAATATATATTTTTAATTTGATAAATTACCTGTCTTCCTTCATATGCGAGTTTGACAGCATATTGATTTATGTTTATGGATTATGATTGTTTTCTACCCTAGATATCCAGCGCAGCTACATTGGAGGAACTACATGCATCAATCGACAGAAATTCCAGCTTGTTGCAGACTGCAGGTTGCTTGCAGTACCCTGATGGTGTGGATGGCAAAAACGCAATCATAAAGGATTTCATGCAGTGGTACATCATTTATCGCAACCATTTTGCCATACAAAGGTAATGTTTCTGCACTATTTAACCTAAGTTCAATATATTTTAATTGTTATCGAGTTTAGTTACTTTCACAGAAGTTATTCTGACTTTATTTAATATATGTTATTGGTCTTGGTCAAAAAGTAAAATATGAAACAGAAATATGTAAAGATTATTGATTGATTGACTTTACTGCATGTAAAATCCAGAGGTGATTAAGAAATTAAGTAGATCTAAAATTGGTTCTAATACTTTTTTCAGATATTGTTACTAACCTAGCGATAATGATGGGTCTTTGTATCTAATGTTTCCTAGATTCAAAGACGGACTTGAAGCCTTGGATGTGATTCATGCTTTGGAGCAGCATGCAACTGTTTTCAGAGCTTTTATGTGCTCAAGTGTGGTAGAGCTGACTTCTGCCACACTGGAGGAAGTCTTTGAGGTTCAGCACAGCAGCGAAAAAGGAAGCTCAAGACGCCATGAGGAAACCAGAGTGCTGGGACTTTGGAGAGACTATCTCCTTGAAACAGAAGGTTTATTTGAGTTCCAACATTGTTCACATCTTAAAATAATTAGCTATTAATGGCAGTTCTATCAATCTTGATATTTAAAAAAAAATAAAAACGTAATACTACTTTTTCTTCTCAGAAAAACGAACAGGACTCCTCCTCAGTGACATCCTGATGTTCTCAACAGGATTAAACACCCTGCCACCATCTGGAATTCAGCCGAGACCCCAATTGGTTTTTCACCAGACATCTCGCTTTCCAATAGGCAGAACCTGCTCAAACACACTTGAAATACCAATGTCAAGCACCTACGAACAGTTTGGAAGCAACATGGACTATGGAATCCAAAATTCGCCTGGTTTTGGACTTAATTGAAGCTGGGACCATTTACAAATTAGCCATGTTCTTCATGTTTATATAGTTCGCCACACAGGACTCCCAGGTCAAGGGTTGAATTAGACCACTCGTTCTTTGAAGGTTCTCAAAGTGTTCCTGGAAGTGTTCGTCTCCACATGGACTGTTGGTCGAGTCCAGAACAAACTGGCCCAAGTCGTCTTGTGGGACTGGGAACCCACAGTCAGTTCCACCGTACCTGGATGTGAAATATGCACACAAACAGTTTATTATTCACATGTACAAAATTGTTCTTGAAATGTTGTTTTGTTGTTGAACTTCTTTGAAAATTAAAAAAGTTACTGTCACATAATAGTAGACATTATTTGGGTAATAACTGAATGAGGTGAACAGATTATGACACAATCTTAATTTAAAGTGAAAAATGTACTTTGGGGCAACTGATTATTTCTTTGAATTTTAGGCAGTTACTAAAATTAAATCTGAACAAAAATTAAGAAATATGTTTAATTGATAGAAACAAACCTGTGTGGCAGGTTGTACATGACATGGTTTCCCAGATGGACAACGAGACTGGTTTACAGGTCTGATAATATGCGTGTTCCACTTTTCCCTGCATTCGTCAAGGTCCCTCTGTAGCACACCCATGAAGACAAACCGCACTAGGCATGTGTGCGCATGACTGCCACTGAAGTGATGTCTTTCTCTCAGGTCATTCATGAGATCCATCCAAAATTGAGACCTGAAGAAACAGATTCAAATGAGAGCTGTTTTTTTATACATTGACGATTTCCCTGTGATGCAATTCAAAATAAATATATAAAACACATTAATCAAATAACAGTAAACCTGTGGTATCAAATAGTAATATTTATAAGAATGTATTTAAGGAACAGAGAGAGATAAAGGGGTAATCTGTGTTTTAACTGATGATTCTGATCAATTAAATTAAAAGGAAATCAGCAACCACACTAGGCATACCATGTTTTGGCTGTGCCTGTGGTGGCAGAGTTTAGTTGTAAAACAATTATTGTAGGAGATCGGAACTAATACACTGAAAATATAATTACATTTTTATAGATATACTATGTTCACTGTAAAGGATGTAAAAAAAGAAAAGAAGCACCACACCTCTGTTTTCTGAAGTACGACCACCAGCTTTCAATTCTTTGATTTGCTGTTGAAGAGCCATACATGTGACTGGCAGCCCCAGCAAAATTGTCAGTGTGTCTTGATCTTAAAGCACACTGGATGGCGGCCATTGTGCCGTTTTCAGTGCCACAGTCTGTACGTAGCCTCATAGGTATGACTCCATGCTCTGTGACACAACGTATGTAATTTTGAGCAATGACCCCAGGGTCATTGTTTGTTGCTCCACACTTCAACCACAATACTTTTCTGGAGTAGCCATCAATACATCCGCTGATGGCCAAACCATAGGGTTTTAGCTTATCATGCCATCAACATGCCAGACGTGGTTGGGTCCTTCAGAGCTGTATGTTCTTCGTACAAATCTTCTATTACTGCGAAGTTGAACTCCAGAGGGATCAAGCTCTCTCATCAAGTTCATGACCTCATCCCTTTTTACAGTAAGGGAGTACTTTTGGCGCAATGTCTGACACATCGAGCGGTAACCGTAATGCTGGCCAGGTCCATTTAGCTCCTCTTGAATGGCAGCACGAACATTAGCCAGAGGGGAGTAGTTTTTTTTCCTTGATAATGAAAGACTTTTTAATTTACTCTTTAAAGTACGCAGGCTCATTTTTATATTGTGGGTAGATTCCAGAAAATCCAAAATTTCATCGTAGCTGAAGCCATCATGAAAGTATTTCCGAATGAGGTCCTCTTCTATGGGGCTGTCAGATGCTGATTGTAAACAAAAAAAACACAAGGAGAAAAAGAAGAAAACATCATGTCATAGCTCACTGTCTCAAAATCTGATTCTAAATGTATAATTTTCTCTATAAAGAGAGAACTAATACACAATTAATAATGTATAATATAAGCTGTTTTGTGTATTTAATGCATTGGTCTACAATTTAATAATGGCTTCTACAGATTTCACATAAACAGACAATGAAAAAATGTCTCCTTCATTCTGATAACTAGTGTATGCATCTGCCAATTAGTATTCTAAACCGAGTAGTGTGTTGAATCCTTATGTCTTGCATTTGAAACAGATACAATAAAAAACAAAGTGAACTTACTGTTGTGTTCAACTTCAGCCAAAAACTGTACATTTTTGCCACAGGACACTTCAACTGTCCCCAGATGTTGGCCACAGAAAGGACAAAACATGGCATCCTGAAAAGACATAGCCTACATTGATGTAGTAAATCCATTGAATCAAGTCAATCAAAAACACATAGTCTAAATAGTGGTTAGCTAAATAAATAGAAAGATACATTATGTTTACCGTTGAATCTGTGTTTTGTCTCTCTCTCCTTGAATGTCTTCTCTATATTTGTTCTTGAGCATGTCTAATGCACACTACTCTCCTGTCATTACTTTGTCCCTCTTCACATCTGTCTGTCTGTCTGTCTGTCTGTCTGTCTGTCTGTCTGTCTCTCTCTCTCTCTCTCTCTCTCTCTCTCTCTCTCTCTCTCTCTCTCTCTCTCCCAAAGGCCGATTTGTCATCTCTTTTAACAATGTCCTCTCCTCAGCTGGTGTAGTAGTTAGGCACGCTAACGCTAGCTACGTAAATATGACGCTCTATGTATAAAAACAAAACAAAACTTACCTTCTTATATCTTTCTCCACTTAAATGAACTTTCGTTCCTCTTGTTCGTTCTCTCTATGTCTGGTCATACATCAATCTGTTCCACGTAGCCGGCCCCCTAGAGGCCTGGCATTTCCGGTATGTTTTTTTTTTGGAATGTGTTTTTCGGTTGTATGTGCTTTTGACTTTGCATATCGTTTTTGTATTTGCAGCGTTTTTCTGTTGCGTTTGTTTTCGGGGTTTGTGTGTTGTATTTAGTTTGCATCATTTCTGTAAATGCAGCGTTTTTCTGTTGTATTTGTTTTCAGGGTTTGTTGGTTTTTCATTTCATTATTTGCAGGTGTTTCCTGCTTATGTGTGTGTTTTTGGCCGTTGTTTAGCGTTTGCACCTGCCGGCCACCGTAGTAATTTGAGGCAATTGACAAAGAAACTCATATGTATTGTGCTCTTAAGGGTTAAAAGATTAAAATTGATTTTTGAATACAGCAGACGAAAGGGCAGAATGAAAGGTATTTGAAAGGAACGGCTTTTATATAGTAGTCACCCGGCAGAGGCTCGAACAATGACTTTCCACTGTAGCCATATGGCCGACAGAATTATAAAAACTCAATATAAAACCAATGAGCCATGGCGAAGCACAAATTATAAGGGGTGGCAGTTTTGTATTGACTGCAGCACCATTAAAGAGATTGTGTCAACTCTCTGTTCAATGCTGGGAAAATGAAAGCTGAAATAATATGCATGGGCGACAGATGATTGCTCACTGATCGATACTTCCATCAGTGTGTGATATTGCACATTACAGTCTCAGTCGTATTGTATGCTTTTAGATATCACTGCTAAACAAAACGACTCAATATGAATCACCAAAAGGCCTCACAATAGTTTGTGCGAGTGCATCTTGTGAATTAATACCCTTTTGTCTTGATTGGGACAGTATTAGTATACATTTTACGAAAGGAAGAATGCATATAAGCCATTTTGCAATGCGAGCTGTTAAAAATAACAGCCAGGAATGGTCGATAAGGGATACGCGTTCCCTGGGACTATGGGTCTTACAAGTTGACTGCACAGTAATTACATCTCCAGAGGATCCAAAAAGAGAATTTTTTTGGAAAAAAAGAGAGGGAAATCTTGCGAGGCAGGAGAACTTCATGCTCTGCAGGCATCGCCATGCTCTCCTCCCTCTTGAAACAAAATATGAATGCTAATATCTCATCAGCAAACAGACGGGGAATACTAGAGACACTTTGTGCTGGTTCATCAATCCCTTTTTCCTTTTGTTTTCTTTCTAGCCAGGAAATGCATTGTTTTTCATCACACACATTTAGGTTGTTTTAAGGGAAATGTAATCCTTGGATTGATTTGCTCCCTTAAGGTTTCAGAAACACATTTGTGCTGTAGTTGTGCTAACAGCGGCTGCACAGCTTTTGTTCATATGGCTTTAATTCAGCTGAAGACACTTTGTCTGTAGTGGCAAAATGAAGCTTCATGAAGCTTTGAAGCTTTCCACCCAAATGGTTTGGTATATCAAATAGTGTTTAAAACTAATATATGACCTCTCAACGGTGTGGCCTTTCTTATACTGAGTTCTTGATAAGCAAAGGATTGGGAATTTCTCTAAACAATGAACATGACATAATTTAGTCATCATGTAAGGAATTTGTATCTTTTTATGAATTATTATTCATACATTAAAAAATATAATTGCCTCAGAAAGGATGAACAACAACAAAGTATACATTAATAGTAGGGCTGTCAGTCGATTAAAATATTTAATCGCGATTAATCGCATGATTGTCCATAGTTAATCGCGATTAATCGCAAATTAATCGCACATTTTTTATCTGTTCTAAATGTACCTTAGAGGGATATTTTTCAAGTTTTCTATACTCTTATCAACATATGAGTGGACAAATATGCTTTATGCAAATGTTTGTGTATTATCATTTGAACAATGACAAATATTCTCATGAATATTAAACACAACAACCTCTGAACATTACAAATATTCGCCTCAATTCAACCTGGAACCTCTCTAATACAATACAATAATACCAGAGTGTGTGTGTGTGTGTGTGTGGTGTGTGTGTGTGTGTGTGTGTGTGTGTGTGTGTGTGGTGTGTGTGTGTGTGTGTGTGTGGTGTGGAGAGAGACACTGTGATGGATCGTTGGGCTATGTGCAACTCAAGGCATATGCTCGAACGGGGCTGCCTGGACGCTGCAATCATGTTGCGCGCACACTATCCGTGCTGAGTGCTGACTTTTCGTACAATGTCCCACTGTCTGGCTACCTGCATAAAGTCAAGTGCTCGCGCAGTTGTCGGCAAATGTCGCTCCTCTGTTTTCATTGAAACAGCTCCTTATATCCGTTAGCGCAGCTAGCTAGCACCAGATGCTAACAACAAACAATACGAGTAAGGTGGTGTGCGCGTTCCGGCTCGCTCGCGCCACAATACACACACCCTCCCGGTCCTCCCGATGGCCAGTCCGGGCCTGCCGTGAGCGTGGAAGTGTGGTCTGCCGCAAGCGGGCGGCAGGAGCGGGGCTGTCAGCATCAGCTTCTAGATGGTATTTTAAACTCGATGCGCTCTGAAACTACGGGGCGGCCGAGGACAAAAAATACACATGCGTTAATCGCGTTAAAATAATTAGTGGCGTTAATTTTTGGTTGCGTTAACGCGTTATTAATGCGTTAACTTGACAGCCCTAATTAATAGAAAAAAATATTACATAAACATATGTCAACTTGTGTTTTAACCAGTCATCCTCCGATTGACCGACGTCAACCTACGAGCTGCCCGCATGGGTGAAGTCGCAGGAAAACGCAGAACTACTTAAGACTTGATAGACTTTGAATTTTTGAATCAATTATGGGCCATTTCTATTTCACTCTCATTGTCTCCCTTCTGTCTGTGGATCGCCTACATGGGGAAGTATAATTTGGTGCAAAAGTGCTATTTAAAAGGTATTAAACCTATTTAAAATGTAATTTAAAATAAGGGCAGGTTAAGAAACTAAACCATGTGATGTGTTTTGATTAACGATATATACTCCGCTGCGCTTCTGGCAACACGGTTCAAAGCTACTTGGTAGCTTTTTTAGTAAATCAGACATTGACTTGCTTTTATGGGAAAATAAGTGTGAAACACAAAGGTACAAAAGTTAACAGGAAGTGAAGTATTTTAAGGTGTAGCTAAATGTCTGTATTGGTTTTGAATTTTTGGGATTCTTGTTTTGCATGACACACACTCTAAAGGAGTCTTAAGGGCGAAAACGCACACTATAGTTTTGAGTTGCAACCTACATTTTGACTTGTAGTTTACCTGAAACGAGACAAGTGTGTTAGCCTACTCCAACCTTAAGCTAATTTTTAAGTTCATACCTAGAAAGCAGTCGAATCTACTCGGAATTACTTTGCATTCAAAGTTTGGTATTTAAATAATAGTGTCTGCGACCAGGCTAGCAGTCACCACTTTTTCTGTCTGTATTACATGGCTTCTAACAAACAGCATGCTGAGTCACTGATCGGTTAAATATAGTCTATCTTGGACTTGCTGTCACTGCAGCTCAGGGAAAAACAAGAACATATTATTTTTGCTATGTGAATGGAAACTCTTATTTATGGCCCGAGAAGACGGTGATGACAACTGTAACATGTTAAACAGTTTTAGATTTCTTAGTCATAGCATTTCAGTCAGAGCATTGAGACATTTATAAATGACAGACCTTGTCATTTTAATTGGTTACCATATGTTGTCTGTGTCAAATGCTGTCGGTTATGTCACATTGTGTAGCGTGGTGTTGAATGACATTAGTGAGGACTGGATTGATGAATTTACTGTAAAGGCATCTGTTTGCTTCAAACTGTTGGTTGGATTGTCAAACTGGGGTTTTTCACTGGTCCAAATTGTGAAATGGGGTCCAAACCTTTTTTTTACATTTTGGTTGCATACAACCATTTCGTTTAAAAAAAAAACGACAATTCCACATTTACTTCACGTGGCAAATGCCCAGGTGTGTGAATTAGAGAAAAGTTGAAGGATATGAACTTTGAACGGCTTTTATTTCCTTCTTCACCAAATATATTCACTTTACATTTGTTTGAATAAATAACGCCACTATTACCTGCGTGAAAATATTATCTACAATTCACCATTTGAGCAATTATCGTGCATCATTTCTATTACATCATGCTTTTCACCTTACCTAATAAGCTTGGCATTCACAACTGTAAACAATGTTTGCCTTCTAACCCATTTGTCGGTTATGTTGAACACACAGGCAAACCTATACTGCTTTAATATATAACATATTGAATTAAGCTGATCTCCTTGTGGCTTGCACTGCCTGCAAGAAACCTGTTAGGTTGCATGTTGCATGTAAATAGAAAAACACTGACAAAAATATTTAGCCAGTGGGTGGGATAACTCTCTGTCTGCTGGGCTGATTTGCTGTGATTTACTGCTTTTGAAATGTTTGATTAGTGTCTGTAATGATCACTTTCCCACTTGTGTCTTGTTATGATTGATTGGTTGATTGCGTGATGAGAACAATTCTCTTTCCCCCTGTTTTCCAGGTAGGGGAGGTTTTTGCAGTGTAGACACTCACTTTTTTATACTCCAAGGCTGCTGGAGCGGAACGTTCATTTCATAACTGAATTGGCAGTCATTGGCGGGAAATGAACCCCTTAAATTGTTTTGATTTAGACCGAAGGCCTCTGTTGTCCCCATATCACAGAAGCCATTATTACTGTCTTTGAAATGGTAATTACGTCTTATTAATGAACAGTGGTGATTTATGTGACATGAACACACTTATATAGGGCGGCCATATATCGACTGCGTCTATTCAAAATGACAATAGGATAGATAGATGCATATTTGAATGCTAATTTGAACGTGATGCACATTTTCTCAGTAATGTTCAATAGATTAGAATATGGAAATTCCATGTGAGTGTATGTGTTTCTGTGTGTGTTTGTTTTTGGGCTAGTCTCCTGGAATTCCACCTTTTTATATCAAACCATGAACTCATTTTCAATGGCTTGATATTGTCTGAGGTGATGGTGAATCTGCCAGATATTTTGGCTTTGGTTACACTGTCTTGATGTACACGATGGTGTCATAGAAAGCTTAAATGTTTGCCAAGTGAAGCTCATCATTACTGAACCTGAGAGATTATTTTCAATTAAGAGATAAAATGAGTTGCAATAGATGATTTCAGCACTGACCCTTTTATTTATTCTTTTGACAGATGATAAAAAAATACCCAGTTTCCAAAGAGGAAATTAAAAGTTTTCAGTGTTCACTGTTCGGTTTGTCCAGCCAACATTTTAGACCAAAGCAAGGTTTCCCTCGAGAAGCGTGTGCATCCCTTGTATAGTTCATTTCAAAACCTTTTCCCTGTGCTTCATACTTTATCCTGTTTTTTAACACTATTCATTTTGGAGCCAGACTGTCTAATCAATCTCAATCTGCTCAGTCTTGCTCTTAAAAATTCAAAGTTGAGAACAAACTAAATCTTTTTTGTTGAAGGAAATTCTTAGTTCAAGATCTGTCAATGATGTATACAATAAAACACTATAGTGTTAGATAAGACACGCGCAATGTGGCACATTAATCTGTGTATTACATTTTCACTATATTCCCCAAAAAGATTTAAAACAACATACAAATATTTCAATTTACTCTGTTTTCGCAAAAATAATAGAACAATCCTGATTTATTTTATGTTTGGTTCATAGGCTTTTAATAAGCTACAGCCACTTTGTTAGTAATGGCGAAATTAGGCTTCATGAAGTTTTGAAGCTTTCCTCCCAATTGGTTTGGTTTTCACTGTAAAACAGGCAGATACGACTTCTCAACGGTGAGGTCTTTCTTATATATATATGCAAAGGATTGGGAATAACGCTAAACAATGAACATGACATAATTTTATCATAATGAAATCCATTTGTATAAATATTTGTTCATATTTTCCAGTTAAATAATAATGTGGTAAATCCCAAGATGTTTATATTGAATGTATCTGTCAAGATTCACTGACAACACATCTAATTCCCTTTTACCTTATTTAAGCTTGTGGCTCAGGCAAGTAACACAATAACTATGTTTTTATGGGTATGCTTAGCCAACCATAAGCACAAGAAACACACTCAGTTTACTGATATGTTGAACCAGATCTATGATATTTTCCTTACATTAAAGGTGGGGTAGGTATTTCACTTCAGAAACACTTGTTGTTATATTCCATGGAATGCTCTTAACATCCCGATAGCAATCAATACATTACATGCTTTGACAATAAATACATACAAAAAATTCATCTGTGGAAGCCGTGGCGCTGTAAAAAGCACGACCAATCATTTTAGCCGGCCCGGCTAAACTAACTGGATGGCCTACCTGCCTGTCAGCCTTCCATCTGTGCACAAACTTATCTCGTGCCCCCTTTGGTCATGTGCGCGTTCGTGTGTGTTGGAGGAGGGGCTCTGTAAGGAAGTCTGAAGGAAGGGGCAGATTTTTTTCGGCTGCGTACTTTCAAATTCTAGCGCACTCGAGCTGTTCTCCATTCTTACCTACCCTACCTTTAAGCTTCATTTACATGATACACGTTAAAACAGCTTTGTGCTGACGTTGTTTTGTTATTGAGAGTGGCCTGACTAGGCGGAATTGCTACCGTTGGCGTTGCGCACCCCTCAAAATTGGCAAATTCGCTTTAAATTCAAATGATATCTTTAAACTTGTTTACCGCTGACCTTTCAACGCGCAAGCAATAAGATGGCGGCTGTATGTAGCGCCACAAGCTAGCCGGGGAGATAACTATAGAAAATGGTTTTATGGAGAACATGTTAGGTTGTGGGCGGTTTTAGCATTACTGTTATATCTTTGATCTAGACTATCTGTATATTTACAGCAGGTCATAACCCTAGATGATGAGGTGCTTGTTTTGTTGCTGACACCTTAAACAAGGTCAATCTAAGTGCGCTGTGTTACAGCCAATGACATGAGATCTTATTTATTACTCTTTTAATGTATCTCTCTGCTGTTTTGTGCTGACCTCAACACCAGCACCCGCTCCTTGGCTTATGAAATATTAACATGAGCATATTTACTTTCATCAAACAGTCATATCTTATCTTAAAAAAAGACAGTTTAATCCTGCTTATGGCTGCATGAAGATTACCTGAATGCCTATTGCTTCTGAACAGGCGAGCTCTCTTTTCGTTTCAGGCAGTATTGTTTGAAATGCATCTTTCATATTGAAATGCTTTGATTCTTCAGGCATTCCCCTCATATATAATCCATGTAGTGGATGTACATTGTGGTCATAATGAAGAGAGGTTTGAACTGTGAAGCGTACAGAATAAACGGTATACTCCTTTGATTGGTGTTGTGTGAAAAAAGATCTATCATCACTCCTAACATATGAATTCAGCAACAGACTTCTTTGAGCAGGGCTGTAAACGCATCACTCACCTCTGCTCACAGGATCTGTGTAAATTCCTTTAATGCGTGTTGGTCTATACAGTATACTGATCTCAGAGCAGGGTTTCCCATACATTGTATGACTATAGCACTGTTTAGCCTATGTTGTCAGCACGTAATCCTCAGAAGAGATACAGTACTTTTGACTTTTCACGATTTAATTATTACCCCCATATTTACTAAGAAAGTCATATTTACATATTTAATCCATCAGTATAGATAGAGCATCTAGATTTACTAAACCTATACATTATTTTCTGCTTATATACATTCATATTGTCAAAGAAGATTAAAGGGTTCAAACGATAAGAAGAAACACTTCACAATGTTTTCTCAACTTAAATATTTTCACATTCATGATATTATTATTATTTATAAAATGACTAAAACACCTGTTCCTTGTATGGCATTACGTTTGACATGAGGATGGCAGAGAGGGTTAAAGTATTTTTACCATAATACAAAACACAAGCAGCTTACAGTAACTGATGTGTTGGAGTATTTTTTTTAAACTTTAGTATAAGCTTGTTTACGTAACCATATGACTTTAAACGTATAATAAAGAACTGTTAACTGTCTGAATTTTGCTTGAACTTTGCTTAAACTCTGATTATCTCAGTATAGTAAGATACACATAACTGCTTGAACTCTTTTTGCACTTTAGATCATAAAATATCCCTTTTAAGCCAGGCCACCCGCACTGTAAAAACTGTTGCTTTGGTAAAAAAAAAAAAAATGAGTCAAGTGATTCCAAGCTTTTTTAAGAGTTTAGTCAACTTTTGCATTTTTTGAGTTGGTGAAACGTACTTTTTTTGTTTTCCTCTACTCAAAAACGTGTTACTTTGCTAAAACTTTTTTAAAAACGTGTCAAGCGATTCCAAGCAATTTTAGGAGTTTGGTAAACTCACTAATGTGATTTCTTTTGCATGTGATTTCTGTACTGTGCAACAGCATTCCACTATAATTCTTCTGTTTCTCTTTAATCTTCGTTTTCAACCAATATTTTGCCGTCGAATAACTTCAGCCACTTTCAGCTACAGAAACCATTCAAATATCAAAATATTCAGCCTTTTCAGCACATTATGGGAAACGTTCAACTTTAATATGTTATACTTTTTGAAATATTCAGCTTTTTAAACTCTTTTTTTTTTTTAAAACTTTTTTTTTTTTTTTTAACATGTAACTCAATGGGAGGAACCTTCAAATCCTCTTTTAACTACACCTTACATCATTATTCATGAAAAACGTAGGAAAACCTCTCCTACGTTGAAAAATAAAAACAAATTAAGCAAAACAATTAAACAAAATGCCTCTTGAGGGCATGAAGTGACAAAAACTTTCAACATGTCTCAATTAAGGCCCATTGTAAATTCAGTCTGATCTTTCCTCACAGCAGCAGCTGCACACCATTAGTAAATCTGCCAAAAATGCCACATTATTGACCCGAAAGTGCACAAAAAGCAGACTCCGACGCTCCTCACGGTCCTGACATGCTTCACTCGTTGACATTTTACCGAAAGCTGCTACGGTTCTTCCACAAAACGTTCAAATGTAAGATGTTTATCTCTCATTCAGATCAATGGAAAGGCTCTCCTCTCACAGATCACTGCACATCACCATGGAAACCTTTGATCTCTGCACACAGGTGTTTGATAACGTCGTCACCATGGACACCTTTGATCTCTGGGCTCACACACAGGTGTTATTATTAGGTGTTATGATTAGGTAATCAGCACAGAAACAAACAATGACAAACAGAATGTCTCAGCCTAATCTTTTCTGTCTGATGGAGACTTCATACTGACTTCAATATGTTCCTCATATATTATACATTATTGGTGACGTATGGTTTTAGTTCAAAAGTTTGCAGTTAAAATATTCTGCTGCTTTTCAAAGCGTTTTTACTTTCTTTTCTCTTCTTAATAAACATTCATTCACTACTATTTACATTTATTATCTAGCTCCTTCAGCCTACTTTCAGCTACAGAAACCATTCAACTATTAAATTATTCAGCTATTTCAGGACATTGAGGCTATATATTTTGTTGTTTATATCTTTTTTAAACCTTTTCTTTTAAATATTAAGCTTCTTCACTATTTTTCCTACTCTTCCAGTTTAACATTTCACTTTCAAGTTTCCAACAAAGTCATTGCAATGCATTTGAGCTGTAACAATTCTGATTCTAATCATTTCACATTTCTGCATTTCTCCGCCAAGTTCAGCAACACACTTACTTGGTTTTTGTAGCTAAAAGCAGCTACAGAGACCTTTCAACTAATACAATATTCTGCTTTTTCTGCATTTTCAGCTAAATTCAGCAACAAATATACACAGTTTACACTCAGGGGTGCCCAATACGTCGATCGCGATCGACCGGTCGATCGCAAGGGTAGTGTGGGTAGATCGCATGGCATTTAAAAAAAAAAGAAGAAAAGAAAACATTTTTTTTTTTTTTTTTTTTAAAGTTAGCCTATCATCCATCCTTACTATGGCATTTGCCACTTGATTGAAGTACAGGTAAGCCAGTCTGAGTCGTATTGTGCCATACGGTTTCATGCAGTTATGAGGGGGCCACACCTTCTCATCTGAAGCGCAAATGCGGCGCACTATTATCCGCTTATGCGGCGCAATTAGTGTAAACGCGCCACAGTTTATCCGCCGTGTAGTCCACTAACACAGTGTGAACACACACAGTACAATACCAGCTGGAAAATGAGCCGCGGGCCAGCTTGTCCGTCAGAATAGGATTTCAGCCTCAGCTCAACCCTGGCAAGGCTGTAAATGCAGGAAACAAAAGAGGACTGTTTGTGAATAAAACATAAAAGGAAAGAGACATGGGGGAACGAGCAATCTCAGAACTTCTTTGTCAGCGGAGTTGACTGGTCTTGTAATGGGTAAGGTGGTCTGAAGCTCTGAGCACCATGTGTACTGCACCAGCCTGTAATGGAAGGCAGTCATTATTATCTAATTAGGCAGACTAATGACATGCCACAGAGAGCCATAAGGCTAAGACAGCCTCCTTCATGCCCGTCTGTTTTTCACTATAGGCTGCACCCATAGGAGCAGACTGACTCCTAAAGCTAGACCCATCAGGGTTGAAAATAAGTGTTATTTGTTCATTGAGAAATAAAGGATGTCAAGCTGTTTTCGCTACGTATTATACATACATTGAGAATTTTGAATTTTGACGGATTCCATTATTTAAAATCATAATAAATCATGGGTAAGAAGTGGTTCAGTAAGATATAACTCAGGCTTGAGGTGTTTTGATGAGTTCTCTAGGAGCTTCAAGTGTTGCAGATGCAAGCAAAGATGATTTTATATAAATTGCAAGACTCCATGCTGATCCGTGGTCTGACATAAATATAATAAGTTGCAAAATCATGCAAAAATGTGGACCTTGAAGGAAAACTGGTTATCAAAGTTATAGCAATAAATAAATACATGTTTTTTCCAGATTGGTTGTGCCACTTAGTAATGAATGTGTTGAATTAATAAAACAATGATATGGGACTGATTAGGGAGAGGTTCTACATGAAGATATTTACGAAGCATGCAGAAACCATGTTGGTTTGGTTTGTACCTGGGTTGTAGATTATCACCTGCATATAATCTGTAAGAGAATTAGTGGGATATGAAAACTCGTAAGGTTTTTGTTCATTATCAAGTAATGTATTGTATTGTAAGAAATATTATGTGAGGGGTGCTTTTTAGGCTCTCGTTATACTTTTTTCCAACGTGTATACATCAATACATTAAGGAAAACGTATCCCTGGCTGATACCAGAATCTTGAGAATTAAGTAATATTGAACATTTAGCAACAATTTACTACTACTAGTTGCAATACTTTACAATATTGCAAAAGTCAAAGCGGAAAAGTGACACAACTCCAACACATCACTCGCCAGCCATCATGCACATGTGAAGATGTTATAAAAAGCAAGTTTTCCGTGAATTATCCGCGATTGGAGGAGCAGACAGTTTATATATGAAAAGTAAACAGGTCATTTGCAAAGTTAAAAAATAAATAATGAGATAATAGGATTATAAGAAGACTATAATAGAAATAATGTGTATGATCTTTAATTCAGGCCATTTCTAGTTATCAGTCACTACTCCCAGTTTCCTCATTTCCTCACAAGTGTCCTTGAGCAAGACACTGAATCCGTAACAGCTCCCGGGTGCCATTCTGTGTCTGACCTCCAACCTCCAGGAACATTAGAATTTTCATTCATGAAAGAATGAATTATTAACGTCTTTCTTCTATTACTGACAGAGGGCATAATAATTGACATAGTAAGGGCCATTCAAGAGGGTGCTGGGAAATAAATGACTGTTCTGTTCATTGTAGAAGTTACTGACATCGCAAGAACGGCTGAAAGTGGGGTAGAAGTTCCAGTTGAAATGGAAGTTAGCCTTGGGAATACAATTAATAAAGAATTTGATACACTATAGGCGCTTTCACACAGCAGTACTTTTCCCACAAAGGTTCAACTTAGACTTAGTTCATGAGAACTCTTTAGTTCTCATGAACTAAGTACAGATCGCGTTCACACCGGAATAAGTCTCTGGGGGAGGATTAGGCAAATGAAGCCGCTGACGTCACTTCTTCTTCTTCTGCTTTGGGTTTACTGGCAGGCCGCAAACAACTTCACGGCATATACTCTAGAGATGGCAAATCCGGATCCTTTTACAGACTCGGAGTCTTCTGAGTCAGTCATTGAAGAGATCCGGATCATACGAGTCCTTTGAGTCATATGAGTCAGCATCACCAAGAGCGTAGAAATCCGGTGAAACCGAAAAGTTGTTGCATTTCACGAGCATATTAAACTAACGTTACATTAACCTCCGCTACACAGTGTCTTTTGCTTTAATAAAAAATGTTGATCACAAAAAAAAAGGGTTATTTTGCGATTTGGCGAAGCTGAGTCTGCTGTTGACTAATGCATGACGACGAATCTGCTGGATCTCTGGATCTGCTGCAATACGGTTACGGCTCTGAGTCCGCACAAGTCTGCTATGTTTTGCACAGTGAGTCAGGATTTGCGAATCTCTGAGTCTGCTGTTGACTCGTGCACAATAGCCGCGGGAAGTAGGGGTGCTGGAGGCGGGGCTGCGAGTGGTGTACATTTGAAAAACTTCATGTTACTGTTGTTGAAATCTCTCCCCACTTTTGTTCGCACCCCCTAAGTAAAATGACTTCCCAGTTCCCGCGGCTATGCTCGTGCATGACGAGTCTGGATCTCTGGATCTGCTATACGGTTACGGCTCTGAGTCCGCACGAGTCTGCAGGAAGTTTCACTGATCCGCGTCCACTCCCCTGAGCCAAACGATAACTTCTGGCAGCTATCCTACTTGCTAAAGGCTAGGCAGATGGACTGGGGTACGTTGTAATGTAATTTTATATGTTATAAGGAGGGTAGCGAGTGACGCAATTTATAGTTTTAATTTGTACGTCACCAGTGTAGGACTCAAAGGACTCGGGTTAATCGAGAGGGGAGACTCGTCACGACCAGCTCATTACTAGGATCCGGGTTAATGATCCGGATGAATCAGGACTCACCCATCTCTAATATACTGCCACCCGAAGTCCCCGGCCGGAAGTCCCCGGAGTTGGGGACTGGCTTCAGTAGAAGCTGCTGGGACTCCCAGCAGCTTCTACTGAAGCCTTCCGAGTAAATCGCCAGAACGCCGACACCTCCTCATCTCCACCACTCCCATGTTTTCTTTTGTGTTGCCATAAGTTAGTCTCTCTGCGTTTGTGCGCTGGGCTAATGCTAATGCTAATAATGCTAATGCGAGGATAATGAAATGGCTGCTTCACAAAACTTTTTGGGAGTTTTACGGGGCGTGGTTTGCAATCTGCCCAGCCAATCAGAAATAGGAACCTTTTTCTCCCACGAAAGTCCCTGCTCTCTAGCAGGGACGGAAAAGGGGGTAAAAAGGTTCTCATGAACTCATTTTAGTTCCGGATTTTTTGGGTGTGAACGCAACATTTCGGAACTATATCGGAACTAAAGTGGGAAAAGTACTGCGGTGTGAACGCACCTTATGCTCCAGTTGTAAAAAGATGGCTGTCAAATATTGTATGGACACCATAGGTTTCCTAACGAAAGCGAAATATCTCTATTGGGTTAGTATATCCCCCAAGTCAAGCTTAGGCCCTTTTGGAATAAAAATCTTTATGGTTGGGCGTTTAAATTTTTTATGTAATGTATAAAATTCTTCTGGCAATGCCAATCCTCTGCAAGTAGATTAAAAAATAGGAAGACAGTTTGGCCAATGCATTACATTGGGATGTTATTGATAGTCAACCTCTATACAAATGACGAGATCGGTTGCCAGATTTTAAGCACGCATCCAAGAATAAGCTATGAAAAGGACAGTTATTGCGACGAAAGAAGAAACACAAATATAGTTTGTTCTGAAAAGAGAGAAAAACTGGGGTTGACTTTCTCCCAAAGGCGAGCACCCTAACCCCTGTCTAGGGGCTTGCACTTCTTATGTCGTTGACTCCAACTTTAAGTTGTTGTGTTTACTAACTTTAACCAACCAAAACACTTTTTATTCTGCCTTTTTAAGATAAGAATATATTGTGTAATTACTCAAAGTGAATATATCTGTTTTGAATGGAAAGTTATGTTCTAAGCTGTGGAATAAAGTTGAATGCAGGGAATAACTCGGCATGAACTTGTCACCCCTTTTATACATATAAAGACAAATTAAAGAATTGTTATTAGGGTATCTAACAGTGCACTTACAGTAAGAAACAACTTTATCAGGCAAATGAAAATGAACGTGTACTACTTCTGTAAATGACTTACTGGTATATCGAAATGTAATTCAATGTGTGTATTCAATTTTTTCTGCTAGCATTTTCAATAATTTATAGAACACATAATCAAATGAAGCTTACTTTTAAATTCCTCTAAATTGTCAGAGCTAATGTTTGTAAGAATCAAGGTACACAGACATTTCTCAATCACCTTTCTCTACTTGACAGACTTGTGCATTGTGCCATCACTCTCCCTCCCATCTTCCATCACTTATTTGTTTGTTTTGAAGGCCTTTGCAGCCAGCCAACCAGCCAACATTTATTCAGTGCTTCCACCATCTTTTGTTGGTATTTTCTAAAAATTAACCACCTTTGCTTTGGTAATGATAATGTTTCTTACACATGTTTGTTTTACTTCGTAAGCAACTTAAAAATACATTTGGCAGCCACTTTCCTTAAGTCACTCTTAAAGCTACTTATCTTCTGATTCACTTTGTAATCGCAGCATCATTTTGCTCTGGATGGAGTTTTAGAGGTGTTTGTTGTTTATTTTTAGATGACAGGGATGACCGATACGATAAAGCTAAATGTCACGAAGAATTAGTGTGAGTAATATTGGGGTCGGCACAAAGCTAATGTTGTGCTCGTGTATAGGCTGGGAAAAGAGGTTGTTCGGGTTTATATGCTTCAAACTTGCTTTAAAGGGGACCTATCATGCAAAATGCACTTTGTGATGTCTTTTATACATACATATGTGTCCCCGGTGTTCCAGGGAACTCACAAAGTGTCAGAAAACACAACCCTCTCTCTTTTCCTCCATACCCAAATCTCTAAAAACGGGGCTGCAACGGATTTGATACGGGTGGATTTTTTATTTGCACCTTTTTGACGTAATTTAGGTGCACTCCGCCTGATTGGTCAACTCTCCACCAATCAGGGGAATGAGAGGTTGGGCCATGTTGACTCTCCACTCGTAATCACAGCAAGCATGATAACATGACGCTTGTGCCGGGGCCGTGTCCCGCCCCCCTCTTCCGCATGGGGGCGTGGTCAGCTGAATCAGACCTTGCAAAGACAGAGCTGGAGTGAGGCAAAATGAGGCATGGCTAAAATGCATGATCTGTTTCGTATTTTGAAAATTAAAACGTATTAATATACCTTATATATATATATATACCTTATATATTATTTAAATATAGCATGATAGGTCCCCTTTAACTTAAATAAAATGGTGAACATTTATCATTATGGACCGTCCTTTAATAAAGGAATAGCGGTTGTTTTAGATCTACTTTATGTTATTTTTACCAGTAATAGTTCTTGCTCACTGGTTTAGCATTTTGCCTCAAGCTTACATTCCTATATTTACATAACATATAATTATTCGGACAATGCATTATCTAGTATATGAGAGCACATGGATCTTTTGTGCAGCTTTAGGGCTTAAGCTTTGATCCACATATTTGCAGATATATATTTGCTTTCAAGAAGTTTAACATTGTTGGAAGGACTTTTGTACATATATAATTGGAACTCATGCTGATGCTGCAGAATTTTACTTTACATTAAAAAGCTACCACCAGACTTATAACTGAAAATAAGATCAAAATATTCTCCTCCTCTTTAGTAACCTTTAGACAAAAATGGAACAAAGCACAAAGGAGATGAGCCTCATAACTGAACATTTAAAGATAAATCATCGTAAGCCTGAGTGGCAGTTACAAAGTCATCATGCCACTTCCTGAGGTATAATTTTTTTAACCATGACATCTTGGATTCTGCCCCCTGACAATTTGAGGCAGGAAATGAGACAATTTTACAAGCGCCACATGCATACAAGCCGCGGAAATTGACTTGTAAAGAATTCAAGACAGTTGTTGTGAATGCAAATAGACAAGCGAATCACCATCAAAGTGATTTGTCAAGAGGGGATATCAGAAACCTGTGCCTGACATTCCTGCTTCACAGCGGGTGCAGTTTTCTGAAGTTGTGCGGAGAAACCTCCACTGTACACTCTGCACATGTTTGAAAGAGCTGGGTAGGTTATATAATGTTGTAATTGTCCCAGTGCTCTTTCTTCAAAGGCAATGCCTGAATTAGTTAAGAACACTCATAAAAACACATGATGATTCATTCATAAATCATCAAAGTTGTCCTGCATTGTGAAAATATGGGGGGCAAACACAGTAAACAAGAAGCTGTTAAAAAAGTAATGTGGGGAAAAAACATTATGGCAACTAATACTTTCTAAATAATTTGTGTTTTTATTTATTCTGGCGGAAAATGTACTTTAGGGGACACATGAGCATTGGCATATCTTGGTGGAGTGCTTCATTTCAGTCCTGCGGTTTATAAGTGTATATTGCAGTGGCGAACCGTCAGGGCCTTCAAGGTATTCAGAGAATACCCTGGAACACTCAGATAAAACAAACAAAAAATCGATTTAATTATATAAATAAAATGTCCGCTCTGCCACTCGCTATAACTAGGTGGTAGAACACATGTTTTACATCTATTACAGGGTGAATCTTAAATTGAAGCTTGACTTTAAAGCAACCCAACGGAAGTTTCATGTAAGTTTAGTTCTTTCAATCGTAGCTCGGGCTGCGGGGGTGCTAGAGACGGGAGCACGTTGATGCGACCTTCCTAGCCGGAGATATGGCCGCATTTTACAATAAACTTCCGTTGGGTCGCTTAAAAACAAATATCGCAAATCGAATCGCAATCGCAATATTTGTCAGAAAAATCGCAATTAGATTTTTTCCAAAAATCGTGCAGCCCTAACACATATCACCATTTATTAATGAGTTACTACCATTTATAACTACTGAAAGGGTGCGTTGTTTTTAAGTTTAATACGCATGTCCATTTATGAATGAGTTATAACATTCACGCTGACCTAATACACATTTTTCACATGCAATGCAAAGTAAGATGCAACAGAACCAAGCAAAACATTTTACTCACACATGAAGAAAATCAGGACTCAAAGTAATGACTGTTTAGTATGACTGATACACATATTTAAACATAAAAGCTTTTCTCAGACATAAATTAAAGACTTGGTAAATGGTACTCAGACTGGAAAGGCTTTGTGTATATCCTTGAACAAGCGTCCAAGCAGTCCATCAGGGTGAGCAGAGCCAAGCCAAGATGACCATTCAAGAACCTTGAGGTGTTCCTCCAACAAACTCTCTGTACGGTTTCCTCTCAGTCTACGGACATGTCCTTTGGCGGTCGACCAAGCTCTTTCTATGTGTTGGGTATGACTGCCAGTCTGGGGGTTCACAAACCACCTGCTGTGGTTTATGGTTTAGTGGTTGTACCCCACGTTACTCAGCACTCTCCTGTATGCCCTCCACTCATCACTAATAATGCTACTTCCTGACTTAACATACCGTCTAATCAGAGGGACAAGGTGGCATCTTGATCTTTTCTCCACTAGTTTCAACACTAGTCTCCGCCTTTTGTCTTTAACCATCTTACCGAAGACCCATTTCTTCCTTCTCCAGGTATGTCCAAAGCGTCCACGTGCATACTAACAAAAAATAAATCATAACATCATCTTAGTTAACAACAAAATGCACACAAATTACAGTAAAAATTGTTGCACATCATGTTTCAAAATGCCATACTTGTTTATTAGTTGCATTGTATAACATCATTTAAGGATAATTATACAGTAATGGTCCATATTGATTTTTTAATTTGTTGTTATTCTCTTGTACAAGAAAGCCCAGTCTATAACTGCCGAACATAGGAACTGGGCACCAGCACAACAAACATGGCCGAGTTCAAGTTATGTTCCCGGGATGAGTTGAGCAGGCTGAGCCCCTGTAGCATCACGGAGCTGCAGAGAGGAAGCTAACAACAGCAGTCACTGGAATGACCTGTCACTCAATGTGACCACGCCTTAATTTATGCATAACTTTAAGGCTTAATATAACGTAAACAAATTATAAATGGTAGTAACTCATTAATAAATGGTGATTTGTTTTACACTTTACAAGGCTCCCATTTGGCAGTTATAAATGTTAGTAACTCATAAATAAAAAGTCATAAAGAGATGCCAAGAAACATCAAGATGGAAGGGGGGAGAATCAACTCAGTGAACAACAGATACCAAGGATGCTGGCTGATGAAGAAGACGAAGTAAGCTAGTGCCAATATAAGGCTTAGTCATCTTGCAAAATAGTGAGCCTGTGTTGATGTATGAAAACTATGTTAGAACTGGTTTATAAATGGTTCTTAATGATTAATAAAGTGTTTACAACCTGTGACGACCCCTCCACACCACTAGGCGTTCCGTGGTCTCTCTCTCTGTTTACAGGATCCGGTGCTGTGGGGCCGGCGTTTAACTGATGAGCTGCACCTGGGTCGAAAAGGCCTACAAGAAGAGAGCCCAGCCGGATACGTCTCTCTCTCACTCCTCTGGGCACTCTCTCTGTGCCAGCCTCGGGGAGCTGTTGCTGGTTCCATACACTTATTTGTTTATTATAAATAAACGATTGCTATATTCTTAGCCCTCGTCTCGCCTCCCTGCTTTTTGTTGCAGCCCAGGAGCCGGGTTGTAACCTAATTATAAACCCTTTATGAATCCTTTATAAGGGTAGTCTTATTGTAAAGTGGTACCAAAAATAGAGTGGCAAGTTTAGGAGTATGTGTTTCGTAAACACATTCTCGAGTCGTCGTAAGACGGACTTGGCGCGTCACGTGTAAATGTATCATTGGTGCTCAGTTGACTACCTGAACTAGCTTGCAGGCTTCGCCCCATTTCTGGCAACACAGCGCATTTCGACTGTGTCAAAATGTTAAAGATCTCCTATCATGCTATTTTTAGGCATATTACATTACATTAAATGTAACTTGTTAGACGCTTTTATCCAAAGCGACTTACATACTCAATACTCTGGGCATTCCCCACAGGAGCAATTTGGGGTGAAGTGTCTTGCCCAGGGACACAACGACATGCTGACTGCAGTGGGGTTTGAACCTGTGACCCCCTGATCCGAACACCAACGCTCAACCCACTGCACCACACGCCTCCTCACCACATATATTATGGGTATGGATATATATAAATATATAAAAAACATATCTATGTTGTGTTTTGCTCAAAATACCAAACAGATCATGCATAGACATCCCTCAATCCCTATATTTCAGCCCTGTTAGAGAATTGCTTATTATCTGCTGGTCCCGCCCCCTTTTGAGCACACAGGCACACTGTGAGGTCTGTGACGAGCTGTCTGCTCTGCTCAGATGCAGCTAAATGCTGCCGTGATTAAACGCCATATCATGTTCCAAACCACTTCAAGGATTATTTCTGAAAGAGTATGGAGCTCAAATTCTTCTTTTCTTGCGGGTTTACTACAAGGTGAGTTCCTTTTTTTATTTCCTGATTTTTTTACACATACTCTCTCCAGTACAGGTTAGCTCTGAGTGTTAGCGATGCTTGCTAATGTAAACAAAGACAATATTTAGTCCAAAAAATGTTTCGCATTGTTTCTGATAGCGAAGTTTCTGATAGGGCCACGGGTGTAAAGCCAGCCCACATTTCAGATATTACCTCATATCGGACGCAAATTTGATCAGCTCCGTTGTAAACCGTTTTTAGAGATGTGGGTACGGAGGAAAATAGAGGGTTTTATTTTCTGACACTTTGTGAGTTCCCTGGCACACCGGGGACACATATTTATGTATAAAAGACATCAAAAAGTGCATTTTGCATGAAGCTTACATTAAATGGGGCGAAGCCTGCGAGCTAGTTCAGGCAGTCAACTTGAGCACCAATGATACATTAACACGTGACGCACCTCGTCCCTCTTACAACCAACCAAACAAACACATTCTCCTAAACATGCCGCTCTATTTAAGCTGCCAGGTCTTCCTCCCTCTGCCTCGCTATGCTGCTGCCACTGCTGTGGATAAATAAAGAACTACGACAGATGTATAATATTTAATGCAGCCGAACCATTTATTACAATGCATTCATGTGATGACTTTCAAAGAGTAAAGCAAGCACTGCTGAATAAAGTATGATTTTATCTTTTACGAAACTTTTTTTTTCATATGGAATGCAGTTGGAGGTCAACCAATCACAGAGCTTGAGGACTAATCACGGGGTTTGTCAAGCAAAGCACATGTTGTAGTCCCAAACGATAGCTGAGGATTCTGGGTAGTGTAGTGTCTTCTGCCATCCTAAACTCCGAAAAAATATTTGTTTCTCCGAATCGAAGGGGAAAATAAAAAAGCATTGTACACAATTTAAACCAATCAATGTTGTGTAATTAACAAGGATAATCTGGTGTTTTTAGTTGATGAGTAGTGCAGATATCACTGTAAAATCAATCGACAGTAAAGAGAATACTTACTTTCGGGTATAAAATCCTCCGTTATCCAATGGGAATGGACGCTCACATTGCCTTTAAATGCCGCCGACATGGACCGATGCGGTGCTTCCCTGAGCGTCAAATACCGCCGCCGATGGGAATACATTGCAATCAGTTGAAAGCTCTTTGCGTCCGTTTATGAAGCTGAAGGAGACTCGGCGCGTCATAACTGCACGCCATAGGACCCTGACCAGGCGTCGCTCCTGGACGTTCAGGGAGTGAGACTGTGTTGAGAGATGAGGCCCGAGCCTAGACGCCAAACTCAAACTATATGCTGCTTCTAATAAACATATTAAGAAACACGTGAGTTGTCTGACTGAACTAAAGCATGCAAACAGCCTAGCTAACTTATATACATGTACTAAATATGTTTGTTAGCTGTGTACAGTAAATGTCTAACTTCAGATATGACATGACATCATGTTTAGCAGGTTTTATGGTCACTTTTTTCATTTTCTTTGTTAAGCATGTCATAATGCTATCAATCGTAGCACTTAACACACTACAAGTATTATATCTATATAATGTATTACCTGGTAAGAGCACTAGATGAAAAGTTTCAACAAACCAGTATTGTCGGATGTTTTACCACATTTTCTAGTGCAAGTGAGAGATTGATATGGGAATAAATCGGTGTTCACATGAAGAGGAGTCTCTTAATATCACAGTTTGCATTTGGAAATACCTACTATTCATATAGCAAAACTAAAGAAATAAAGATTATATTGACCTTTATTTTTTGTGCTGGCTGCTTTAACATTTTTTATATTACTGCTGTCGTTGACAGTGTTTCTTTGATACAAGCCTACCCTATGCATTTTGTATACATGTGCTACACCTTAACAGTCGGCATTATACCCTCTTTTTAATTTATTTTCTATGTGTGTCCATTTTAGCCACTGTAGCAGTATTTGCATCATTGAGGTATCTTCAAGTAAGATAAGGCCAACAAACGCAAGCAAGAATGGTTTTATAAAATGCCAATGTTGAATTCCCTTTTAGGCCACATTCGGCAGAAATACCAGAGTTCTTCGTTCAACTGCAACAATACTTGCTTTTCGAAAAAAGAAAACTTCTAACAGGTACTTGAAAGTCATGCACTAAAGATATTTCTAATTCCTTGTCTAATCCCTGAGTGATACTCTTAAGATATTCAAAGCTTTCCACCGTAACTGTACTGCCATCTCTGCGGGTATCCCGATGTCAGCTTTCCCCTTGTGAGAAGAATTACAATAACCTGTATCAGAAGTGTTCTCTAACATGCACTGTTGAACTGCAACCGCTGCACTGTTCCTTCATTTTACCTTACCTTGGGAATCTGCAAAGGAAGGATTAGTGGCCGAGATGAAGGGGCCGAGCAGGGAGGACTACAGGGAGTACAAATGTGCAGTTTTTAGCCTCTTAGGGCCTCATTATAACAGAGTCCCTCAAACAGACATGCTGCATAGAGGCCCTTAGAAAGTGCCACTACCTTCAGTCCAAACCAGGGTTCATCTGGGTCTTTGACCGCCATTAATAATATCAAAATATAAGGGATAAACATTGGCCAAAAGGGCACGATGTTAGAGATGATGCTGTGTAGACCATGGAGCATAAATCTTTGTATTACATTTATTTTGATGAAAATCTATTACATTACATTCCATTTACTTTGATCGTAAGAAACTTAAAATAAGTGCAATCTGCCGTGAAGATACAAACTCTAAACGGAAAGAGTGAAATATTTTAGGATATTTCTTAGTAGTGCCACTGCATTGGCTTCAATAAGCCTAACATTTTAAAGTGCTAACATCTGTTATTGTGATACCTATCCATGCATTCAGTATGTGCCCAAGTCCAACATAACAACAAGCTTCCACCAGCAAGTTATCAAGCCGGTTGTAGAGCTGTAAAATCATACCACACTGTTTTCCCCTGTGCATTAATTTGGCATCATAAGCCTTTAAATGCATGGATCTATCGTCCAAACTGTCTTTGGTTTTCCTCAATATTATTTAATTATCTCACCAATATGAATATATTATATCTGAAACATCACGCACCAACAGCACCGCCTCTGTATTTTCAAGAAGGGACTGGCGTAAATAACCCCTACAAAAGTAAAATACTTAATCATGTCATAAATCACCAGCTAAATATAATTATATGCATTACTTCACATGCCATAATGTTTTCAAAGGCTAAAAAACATTGGTTTCTCTTCTTGTACTAACACTATGACAATTTTCTGGCGTGACTGGTGCTCTTGATTGCTAAAAAATGCACATTGCTCAGTAATAAAAAACCCAATAGCTTAAAAAAACCCGACATTAAATAAAGTTAATAATGCGTCTTAGATAAATAACAATAGTAACATAATCATAATGAATATTAACATCACACCGCATTACTATACATTTATTTCAAGGGCTTTCATTAGATACCACACTGTCTGGCTGATATCTGATTTTTATTAAAAGTTTATTTTGGTATAACTCAGGAAATGTAATATTGCAGTCTGACTCCAGCCCATAACATTCAGAGAGTTTATTGAAGTGTGAGAGCACATTACATTAGTGGCAAATATCCCAGTTTTTAGATGATTCTTTTAAATAACAGGGGGAGTCACATATCTCTTGAACTGGCTCACATGGGCACTGCTGTCTAATTGCCTGCTAATAAGCGTGTAATGAGTTTCTGATGTACACACTGCATGTCTTGGGTATTTGAAGTATCGTTCCATGGGAATTTAAGCGTGACAAATGAAGTGATTGTTTTTGTGTTTCAGGGCATCGCAAACCACTGCGAGTTTACCTGCCAATTCCACCTCCATTTCGAGCCCCGTCAGCACAGTTGAGTCACAGTATTCAGTTGATTTCCAATTTGCTTCAGAAGTTGATTACAATAAACAGTAGATAATACCATTTCATGACTGTTTTTATTTTTGTATTCAGTCTGCTTCTGAGGTTTGAGCAACTACGTGTTCTTAGATAATAGGACATTCATTTAAGATTTAATGTAAGGCCTTCATATAATTTGTTTCTTTGTAGAATCACAACAAAGCAAGTATAATTAAATATAACCAATTTTTTCAGTAATTAAAAAATGTTATTGTACCATATTAATTTACTTTTGGGTCCAGATTATGATGAATAAATGCCCCAGCTCAGTGGAATTGCTTAAAAGACTAAGTAGTAATAAATATCTTCAACATTGCCAATTGATTTAATTAGATTAAAAAATAAATTACAGCTGGCAAGCAATCAGATGATGGCGGAGTCCTATCAGGATTCAATCAGTGGCTCGATGAGACTCAATTAGGATTGAAGCGAAGGAGAAAATCGGCTTACACCATCAAAGTCTGGACGTTCTCTCCTTATAACCTGCTAAGCACGTAATTGAAAAGGTTGAAGCATATTAACTCACCAAGACTGGACATCTGCCAAAGTTGGAAACATATTTTAAATTAAAAAAGAAGGGTTAGATTGAATAGTTACAGAAGACTGTTGTGAAATTATATCTAATGGCTCTTATTCCCTGCACAGGTTCAACATGTAAACTACACTTTCTCTACTTACTCTGCTTACCCAACAGCGCACATAACAATACTGTTAATATGCGCTGGGGGATACTATATATATTAGACAAAGTTTTACATTCATGCCCAGAGCGAACCTTCCCTGGATTTAAACCATTTTATACCTGCACCAGAATGTTGTAGGTTAACAGCTCAAGGTGCTTAGCAACTCTTTCTTTAATATTTTTTCTAGTCTGCTTTCTCAACTTAACAGAGCAATTGCTTTGTAATTAGAAGGATATATTTGAAGCAAACATTCCATGACTTATACGATACACTAGAAGGTACACTGCTCGTCCAAAAGAAAACTCACCAACTGGATTTAACTAAGCCAATCTGTAAGAGGCTTCCAGTGGATAATTTCTGCAGTGATTAATATTAATATGGTTCAGCTGGCAACAAGTTATTCAACCCTAGCTGATGCGGTGAGTAGCTTCTAATTTCCTAAACAACTAGGTCGGAAGACATATCCTGTGGTTGTGGAAAGAATGTTAATCAGTTTGAGAAGGGTCAAATTATTGGCCTGCATCAAGCAAAGAAAACAACTAAGCAGATTGCTGAAACTACTGAAATTGCGTTAAGAACTGTCCAATGCATTATTGAAACCAAATCCATGAATCCAGATTGACCCTGTTCCAGAGTGATAGGCGCATCAGGGTAAGAAGAGAGGCGGATGAAGTGATGTACCCATCATGCCTAGTGCCTACCGTACAAGCCGGTGGGGGCAGTGTTATGATCTGGAGTTGCTGCAGTTTGCCAGGTCTAGGTTCAGGAACATTCTGTTCCCAAATAATTAGTCCAGATGACTACCTGAATATACTGAATGACCAGGTCTTTCCATCAATGGAGTTTTTCGTCCCTGATGGCACTGGCATATTCCAAAATGACAATGCCAGGATTCATCTGGCTCACATTGTGAATAAGTGGTTCAGGGAGCATGAGACCTCCTTTTCACACATGGATTTGCCACCACAGAGTCCAGACCTCAGCCCCATTGAGAATCTTTGGCATGTGCTGGAGAAGACTTTGCGCAGCCGTGCGACTCTTCCATCATCAATACAAGATCTTGGCGGAAATACATTTTGTGACATTGCAGCAGCTTCTCAAAACGATGCCATGGCGACTGCGTGCCGTACTCAAAGCTAAAGGCGGTCAAACTAAATATTAGAGTGTGCAACTTTTATTTTGGGACAGGCAGTTTATATAATTATTTTTTTTAAACAGTTCAGTTGGATAACCTTGCAAAAAATGCCGGATCATGTATCCATACTGCCTGCCTGTTTAAAGTCAGTGAAAACATACTGTAAGCTTTTTAGAGTGAGGAAGAACAATACTGTGATTTACAGCAGGTGTTGTAAAATAAATTGGGGCTTGAAATTTACTTCAGAGATTTTTGACTCTGTACAATTCTTTCCACATGACAGAAAAATGGGGTGCACGGATCCAGGATTAAACCCTTTTTTATGCTCTTTGAAAACATGACTAACTTAGCAATCAAGTCAAATTCAAACCATTCTACACAGTACCAATATATTTTTTATATAGTGGTTTTAAGGTAGCCTTACACTCCGCATCTCCTTCAAATTGCCTTTTGTGTTGCTATTGGCACTCGTAAGGTAACCCAAAACAATTTTTGCAGCTATTTTGTGCATAATTAGCATGTCTCAATTAGACTTATTAAACCGTATAAGACCAACGTCATGCTTTTGTAGAAATAAAAGTGTGCTAATCTAACTACGGAATGCTGACTTCTGAAAAAGTATTATATGCTGAGATAATAATAACCTGTAGGTAAAGGCTCAAATCTCTGATAATGATTATACAATTGCATTTAGCTTACTCTTTATTCAAAGCCACTTACAATGCATTTAACCATGAAGGTATAAACTATAAAAAGCAAAAATCCTGCTAGTACATTAGCCGATCATTTGTAGGTGCGGCTGCATTGGCTTAAAATAATCTGAATCTTTCAGCGTGTCCTCCTCCAAAAAACGACCAAATAGGTCGATTGTTCAGCAGCTTATTACGACCTATAGTCACGTTTTAAAGTTTAGCACCTCTAGTGGTCGTGTAAGAAACAACATGCTCCCGTTGATTGCAAACGCTCCGGAGGGTCGTATATTCACAAATAACCCTCTCTGGAAAATCCTAAATTGTAGGATAGTTTGGCCATTAAAATGCTTTTTTATTAGATTTCTAGCGAGAAGTGTATATTGTACTTTTAGAATCCACGTCCAGTGGATCTGTAGGGTCTATAGTTTGATAGATATTACGAAGATGATTCGAGGTCTCGTCAGGAGAACGTTAATATACTACGTGTTTCCCCACAGCGTCCGTGTAAAGTTGGCGTCAACCCTCACATGGTGAAAACAGTATTTCCGGTCTCGAAGTTTTCATAATAAAACCGGAAGTATTCCCCTCACTGTCAAATGATCTCACAGTGATATATCTGCATACTCATCCACTAAAAAACATCAGTTTATCCTTGTTAATTACACAACATTGATTGGTTTAAATTGTGTACAATGCTTTTGTATTTTTAATAGGGCTGTCAGTCGATTCAAATATTTAATCGCGATTAATCGCATGATTGTCCATAGTTAATCGCGATTAATCGCAGACGTAAATGTACCTTAGAGGGATATTTTTCAAGTTTTTAATACTCTTATCAACATATGAGTGGACAAATATGCGTTATGCAAATGTTTGTTTATTATCATTTGGACAATGACAAATATTCTCATGAATATTAAACACAACAACCTCTGAACCTTACAAATATTCGCCTCAATTCAACCTGGAACCTCTCTCATACAATACAATAATACAATACAGAGTGTGTGTGTGTGTGTGTGTGTGTGTGTGTGTGTGTGTGTGTGTGTGTGTGTGTGTGTGTGTGGAGAGACACTGTGATGGATCGTTGGAGCTATGTGCAACTCAAGGCATATGCTCGAACGGGAGCTGCCTGGACGCTGCAATCATGTTGCGCGCACTATCCGTGCTGAGTGTGCTGACTTTTCGTACAATGTCCCACTGTCTGGCTACCTGCATAAAGTCAAGTGCTCGGCGCAGTTGTTGGCGAAATGTCGCTCCTCTGTTTTCATTGAAACAGCTCCTTATATCCGTTAGCGCAGCTAGCTAGCACCAGATGCTAACAACAACAATACACGTAAAGGCCGCTACACACCTACCTGAGACCAAAGAACGCGTACCGAAGGCGTCCCGACTTTTACGTCCGCTACGTCGTCTGCGTCAGCTACGCCGCCCGCCTACGAACACACCGCAAAGACTTCAGTCGACGAGTGGCAATAACTCTCCTTACCAGCAGGCAGCGGTAGTGTGTATTCGTCATTCAAAAGAGGCAACAACCGGAAGACAGACTGCGTGATAACCGAGAGAAGAAGAACAGACTGTGTGATATAAACAAACAACAAATAGCGTGTGCGTTCCATTTTCACTCTACAACGAGAAGCTCATGGGGCTTTCCCGAACCTGTGTCGAGAGCTTGAGTTAAATGAAATCTCAGCGTGTTGAATCGGCCGCGGGAGGTGTGAAAATGTGCCGTAAAGGGACGACGGTGCAGGACACACCAACCTGAGTAGGGCGCCGCGAATGCCCGACTGCCTCTGACGGCCTCTGACTCCCAAAATCGGGTAGGTGTGTCAGGGCCTTAAGGTGTGCGCATTCTCTCTCTCTCGCTCGCTCGCGCCACACATACACACACCCTCCCGGTCCTCCCGATGGCCAGTCCGGGCCTGCCGGTAAGCGTGGAACTGTGGTCTGCCGCAAGCGGGCAGCAGGAGCGGGGCTGTCAGCGTCAGCTTGTAGATGGTATTTTAAACTCGATGCGCTCTGAAACTACGCGGCGGCCGAGGACAAAAAATACACATGCGTTAATCGCATTAAAATAATTAGTGGCGTTAATTTTTTTTTTCGTTAACGCGTTATTAACGCGTTAACTTGACAGCCCTCATTTTTAACCATCGATTCGGAGAAACAAATAGTTTTTTGGAAGTTTAGGATGGCCGAAGACACTACACTACCCATAATCCTCAGCTATCGTTTGGGACTACAACATCCGCTTGGCTTGAAAAACCCTGTGATTAGTCCTCAAGCTCTGTGATTGGATGTTGGAGTGGCAGTGCGCCAAGGTTACGCCGAGCGTCAAACAGCTCTATGAAATGGAATGAAACCACGGCAGACTATCCAAAACTGGACTCGAACAGGTTTTTTTTTTTCTTATTCAAAAGAAGACCTTAACTTAAAGTATTCTTTAATGTTTAAATAAAGCCTTATTAGTTTGTCTGTTTCGCACATCCTCCTATTAATATCTTTGGAGGTCCTGCACTAGCTGTTTTATTGTAGAGATCACTACAGTATCTTCAGGATATTTTCTATTCTATATTTCTATCATTGACTTTCTACTTTCCCCCTATTTTGTATGTAGGCTACTCTTAATATTTAAATGTTTTCATCAAATATAACATATTCAATAAAAAAATTAAATAACGTGCTTTAACCACTAGGAGGTGCGGGTAAAAAAACTGTCAAGTTTACAGTGTTAACACAATAAATTATACTTTATGAAGATGTTACAAATAACACACAGCAAACAATGCCATAACAACTTTGTATTATTAGTGTAGGACACTTATGTATGTATAACATCTGAAGATGTGTAGTTTTATTCATGTTTTCACATAATTTTACAGGATATTGCTATATTATTTCACATATTGTAGTTCTACACATTAATATCTGAGGTATATCCGTAATAATGGTAAGCTATTGAAATTATGATTCCATAGATGTGTCTCCCATCACCCAAAACCCCTGACTATTCTCTCAACTCAGTATTTACATTCTTTAATTCAAAGAAAATCAGTAATATCTTTAAAAACTACAAGTCCCTGTCTATCAACTGTTCACCATTATGGTGTAAATGTAACCTATTTACCAATTGGATCAAATATAAAAGTCAGCCGAATTAATGTTGATACTGCAAGGAGACGTATTGTGTGAAGAGAAATTGAAGATGTTGTTTAATTGCTGATATATTTATGATCCACGTCACGTATTCAGTTTCGGCTGCATTTCTTCCAGTTTGTCCAAAAGGTCTTCTAATCAGGGCTCTATAAATAAAGAACTACGGCAGATGTGTAATATTTAACCTCTTAAACCCTGAGCCTGTTTTTCAGGTTTCAGGCTCGAAAATGCCACTAACACAACAAATGATATATCTTCACTTCTAAAAGGGGTAAATTAATAATCTTTTTTCTCAAAGCAAGGTTACATCTGTGAGTTGGATGTAGAAGTGTCAGAATCAATATAGATGTTTTTATTTTAAAGTAAATTCAGATGGAACATAGTAAAAACATGTAAATTCTAATCTCCGCCTAAAAAAAACCCATTACTTATAGTGAAAACCACCCTTGAATGATGGGTTAGCAGACTAAAAGCTTTAGGAATCCAAACTATAACATATGATAAGTACCCTGTATCAAGATTGATGCAAAACAAGTGAAATTTGGCCTTTTTAGAGCGGTTTAGAAAAATAAAGTCCAGGCGGACTCACCTCTGGATAACTTGGGAACCATCAGTTCCATTTGACCTTTTTCACTGTAAAAATCATTTTATTACTTTGAATTATCACTATAGGTATTCATTCCATCCAAATACAACTGTTGTAAAAAAATAAAATAAAAAAAAAAAACATACAAAATGAAGTTTGACTCCAACTGGAGCAGATTTATTTCAAACATTTACAATGTTACAATATTTTAGTCAGAATTTCCACTGCCTGTAAAGTATTAAAAGTCTCTTTCCTGCGAGCCATTATTTGACAAAAGTCAAAGTATAGAAAAAGTCCTAAATGCAAATCTTGTAATCTGCTCTGTTATCTGCTGTCCGGTCTGTGCTCCGCGCGCTCTGGGTCCTGCTGCAATTCCTGCTTCCTTACATAGTCAACACTGCGTAGAGTCTGTCAGAGCCCTAGAGAGATAAGAGTTACGACACTCTCTGATGTCGCCGCCAGCCGGTCACGTGGTTTATGTATGCCGGGATAGTTCCAAACGCACTTCCGTGGCAATGCTTCTCTATGGCAAAAACAGCACGAACATGGTCAAAATAGTCATAGATTAAACCAACGCTGTTATTTTTTAAAGATTGCTTTCATATTTACATGATGTGGTTACACTTTGTATGGATTGGCACTATTTCCAAGTTTAGTTATTTAACGATATTTTGAGGGGAAAGTGTGGTAGCACAAGCAGGCTATGTTGATGTCACTGCCAGGGCAGTCACGTCCGTAGTATAGTTGCGCTGCGCTGTCATGTTCTTCTATGGGACAGACAGACAGCAGCGATTGCGTTATTGTATGGTAAATATATATAAAAAAAACACACACACCCAAGTACTTTTTCAGCTGTAATTGCATTATTGCATACTTTTTATTGACAGTTTTGCATTTGGAGAGGCAGGGTGACAACGGAAAGCTTGGTAGCCTATTACTTAGATACGTTTTACATTTTTGGAGGGAAACGCTTGTATTCATGTTAGCATGGGTAGCATGATCATGTTAAGACTATGAATATCATTTTACCACAACAGTGGATGAACAATTGATATATGTGTTTGAACAAGAACAACAGGAAGAACAAAGTAAAAGGGACGAACAAATGTGTGACAAGTATTAAGAACAGTGTATGGAAAAAGTGATGTGTTAGAACAAAACAAAGTAAAATGAATGAGAAGGAGAACAAAGAGGGTTAGGGTTAAACAGAAAAAGATTAATTCAGCCAAAAAACACAATTTGATTAATCTAAAGTGTAAAACAATCTTCAACACAGACCAAATTAGTGCCCTTGGACAACAACACATATGGTGGGGCAAAGAAACCATAAATTAAATTGAGACAGAGTGGGAGACTGAAAATGATTACTATGATAAATATTAAAACTATTTACAAAACTATTTACAGAAGCTCCTGTTGAACCATGGTTCAACAGAGCAACAAAAACAGGTTTGTCAACAATACAAATAAAAATGACGAGGCCACTTTGCCAGGGGGAGGTGATCCAGCGACGAGACAAAAAAAAGAGAAACTGAAAAAAGCAATTCATATTAGGTTCTGTTGTGGCACTACAGGATATAAAACCTTCCAAGCCATGACCTCTGCCTGAAATCAGGACCACTCAGAGGAGAATGCAGCACATCAAACTGGAGTCAGGAGTGTGAATAACACATTTTGGCCAAAACAAATTGTTGCTTACCAATACAGTGGCTGAACAATGGACACCAAAAAGTGAAAAACAGAAGCATAATTGTGCGAACAACAATTATTACAAATATTTACAAACAGCTATTTACAAAAAAGCAACTATTTATAAAAAAGCAATACTATTTACAAAAAAGGGTTAGGGTAAGCAACTATTTACAAAAAAACAATACTATTTACAAAAAAGCAATACAGAACTCTAGGGCATCCAGGAGCCTAACCATTTTGAAAAAAACAAAAAGGTTCCTTTGTGAAAGGGACATCCTCTTCATCTGTTTCCTGGGCCCAACAGACCTCTGCACCGAAGGTCATAACATCTAGGCCACTGCCAAACACCTTACTCGTTGCCATCGATGTACTTGGCATCTCCATTCCCGGTCCACCGTCAGCAGCCTCCAGCCTCCTCTTCTTTCAGCAGTCATCACCTGCAGCCGTTGCCAGCACCAGCCTCCTTCAGCAGCAGCACCCTCCTCCAGCAGCAGCACCCTCCTCCAGCAGCAGCACCCTCCTCCAGCAGCACCCTCCTCCAGCAGCAGCACCCTCCAGCAGCAGCACCCTCCTTCAGCAGCAGCACCCTCCTTCAGCAGCAGCAACAGCCATGGCTGACATATGAGGCTGAATAAAAAAAAGTGCTTATTATTTTTTAAAAAGTGTTTATTTTGTTAAAAATAAACATTTTGGATGCATGACCATGTTTTAGGCTCATCCTTCATTCACTGCTGTAGAGTAGCCTGTTCAGTAGGCTATTATTTTTTTAAGACTGAATAATACCTTTGAAGAACAATCATTAAACTAGTGTGTATATTACAATACAAAGGAATCTATCCTAGCATGCCATCAAGCATTAAAAAGTAGCGCTAGGCTAGTTGTACAGTACAGATGAGTTAACACGGAACAGTACAAAAAAAAACTAAGTACAGTCAACATGTCACATAATGAAATGTTAGTATATCCCAAAATTCAATGAAATATTTATCACAAACGCCACCTCATTTCTACTAGTGCTAGCAGTTAAGTCATATCATACAGAAAAAGCCGACTAAGGATGGCTGACACGGTCAGGTTCAGCAGATAAAAACCAAAATAACAAAAAAACACGTAATCAATCTAAATCCTGCTTGTTAGTTACCCAGCATCATTGATATATAAGCTGCTAGCGATTCATTACTGAAATCTTACCTTCAAAGCTGACGAAGTCGCGCTAGCTAACTAGCAGGCAATGCTAGCAAATTGGTTGTAACAACCAAGATAAAATAAAGATAATTACGCTGTGCATATACAAATGAAGACCAGTATAAGCATCATAAAGGACCTCTGATACAATATAGACAGTTGACAATTCAAAAGAGTTCGATATTTCAGCAACTTACCTCTGGAACTAATCGACGCGCCGTAATGTAAGTGAATGAGGTCCAACGCCCAAATGACGATATTTGGAACTATTTCGGTGTCCATACCCCGGAAGTAGGCGCCGCCATTTTTTACAACGGAGGTCTATGGGAGTGTCGTAACTCTTATCTCTCTAGGGCTCTGGAGTCTGCTGCGTAATGTGCTGACGCCGGCTGGCATTCTTTATACTTTACGCAGGACCATATCTCTGGAACCCATTGGTCGATTTGGGTGATTTACACCTTTTTCTTAACCATTAGATCCAATAGAATCAATGGGCAGTTCCCAAATCCACGTAAACATTACATCTGCGGACATAATAGAGATACAAACGAAGCATATCTGAAAGTACAGCCTTGGACTGTAAAACTTTATACCCACTATATTGCATAAATATGATGATGGATTATCAGTAAAAAATTATACGTGACACAGAGACATTGGATTAACCTTGAGTGGCGTTTTTATTCCGTTGAACACAACTTTTGATCACAAATAAAAAAAGGTAAGGCTTAATTATTGTTATGGTTTTGAAACCGGATGTTGTTTTTTTTCTCTTTTCTGGCTGATAGCTCCGCGAATTCGGGGTCGTACAGTGATGACATTACATGTATGGAATCTGTGGAATCTCAGCTACTTAGTCGATATCTTGTTTGTGCAGTTAAGATAAGTAATAAGGGCATTTCTACCGTGAGTTCTGTGCTAAGTCCGTTAGCATTAGTTAGCATTTTTTCGCTCAAGGCTAATTCAAAGGCTTGGTATTACTCTTGTGTTTTTTTTTAGCTAAAAATGGTTCATATTATCAGTTATCGGAGTTTCTTCCCGTTAAAAGGGTATGGAACATTAATAGTTTCATAAATGTTAAGAAGCCCTGAGACACAGTCTCAAAAAAAAACGTTGGGAGGCCCCCTTTTGTGGGGGCTTCAGGGCTTAAGAGGTTTTAATGCAGCCGAACCGTGTATTACAATGCCGTTATGTGATGACTTCCAAAGAGAAAAGCAAGCACACTCGGAATAAAGTATTATTTTCTTTTTTTTTTATGTTTTCGGATTTCACGTCGCATAAACACCGTATCCCAACGTGCATTGCGGCTAAAACATCCATGGGTAGTCAAAACCTCTGAAAAAAAGAAATGTGTCCCTCAGAATCGAAAGGGAAAAACCTATGGGAAAAACACAAAAGCAGTGTACACAATTTAAACCAATTAATGTTGTGTAATTAACAAGGATAAACTGATGTGTTTTAGTGGATGAGTACGGCAGATATCACTGTGAAATCATTTGACAGTGAGGGGAATACGGTTTTATTATGAACATTTCGAGACCGGAAATACTGTTTTCACCCCGTGAGAGTTGCCGCTAACTTTACATAGGGGGAAAGACATACACGTTCTCCTGGCGAGACCTCAAATAATCTTCGTAATATCTATCAAACTATAGATCATACAGATCCACTGGACGTGGATTCTAAAAGTACAATATACACTTCTCGCTTGAAATCTAATCAAAAATAATTTTAATTGCCAAACTATTCTACAATTTAGGATTTTCCAGAGAGGGTTATTTGTGAATATACGACCCTCCGGAGCGTTTGCAATTGCCGCAAATTGTTGTTTCTTACACGACCACTAGAGGTGCTAAACTTTAAAACGTGACTATAGGTCGTAATAAGCTGCTGAACAATCGACCTATTTGGTCTTATGAGTTGGAGGACTTGTTGGAATCTTTCTTAGTGCTGCATTCAGGAAAAGGCTAGTCTTTGTGATCTTTTTACGTGTGCTGGACTATGGGGATCTGATCTATATGAATGCACCTGCCCATTATCTGAACAAGTTAGATGCCGCCTATCACAGTGCGCTGAGATTTGTTACTAACTGTAAAGTACTTACTCCTCACTGTACCCTGTATGCCAGGGCAGGTCTGCCTTCACTTACTGTTCGGAGGCTCAGTCATTGGTACATGTTCATCTATAAAGCCATGTCGGGTAAACTGCCATCATATATATGCTCTCTGATCTCACAGAGAGTTGAATGTAGATATTGCCTAAGATCCCAGGATGTGTTTTTATTACATGTGCCAAGTGCTAGGACTGTTTTAGGTACTAAAGCTTTTATGTGCGCAGCTCCTCTAGCTTGTAACACTCTGCAAAAATGTTTGAAACTGAGCATTTTGGTTCCCCTGCATCATTTTAAAACTCGGCTGGATGAAATGCTATTTGATACTCTTGGTACCTGTCATTGTGAATAGATTTGTAAATTGTACCCTGTAATTATGTTGTATGACGTCCTTTTTGTTTTCTGTTGTTTTTATGTTTACATGTGTAACCAACGTACTGCAGGTCTCCCTTGAAAAAGAGATCGTTGATCTTAATGGGATTTCACCTGGATAAATAAAGGCTACAAACAATTCAGAAGTGATCAATATTTATTTTGATAGAGATGTAAAGCTGCTGGCATTTGAGTGTGCATGTCTTTGAGAGTAAAAGTGCATTTTTACTTACTTGGAACGCTGCTATGCGAACATACTTACCCCAACCCACCTGACCTGGTCATGATTGCCTTGTTCTATGTATCCTAACATCTATGGTGATTCATCGAGCGCCACCAACAGATAAAACACTCCAAAAGATGTGTCTATGGCTTTGGCTGCTAACTAAATACATTCAAAAACAATTTGCATTCCCATCCGTTTCAGTGTGTAATCTGGCGTGATGCCTTTTTATTATTTCTTCCCACAGTTTTCTGTCCGTCATACAGTTGTGTGACAGATATTTCTAAAGATATCTGGGATAGCAACTTGATTGAATCTCTGCCTTTGTGTCTTTGCTTAACAGGGACATTTCTCTCTCTGTGACCCCGCGGGGCAAAAAGATACTAACTAAGGCTTTAGTCACATTGTCATTGTTATTCATGTGGGTAATCCTCTATATGTGCCATTAGTATTCTTTGAAACTCTGAATCCTTAGCCTGAGATTGATCTAAGTCTCATCATTGGGTTCACCTCACAGAGATCTCAATTAAATCAATGTCAGTGAGAGATTCAAATGTGACACTCAGCTTTTCCCCCTCTTCCTTTCTCCTGTCAGTGACAGCAGGGATCCCTTTGTGCCAGTTGATTAAAAAGACACTTGAAAAGGAAGAAAGTCACTCCTGCTGTCCCCTTTGCTATCAAATCATACTTGTGTGCTGGACTTTGAGACAGCAGGGGGATGTTTGGAGGGGATTGTGTTAATTCAGATAGCATCTGTCATCTTTCTTTTTCGATAGCTCATCCATCAGTGAGGCTCAAGGGCGTCCCAAAAATCCACGGTGAGGTGATTATCATTCTAAAAGAGCACCACTCTTTGAATTTCAGCCAAGTGGTCGTCTGAGAGGTAGACAGACTCTCCGTTGAAAGGAAGAGTACTTCTGACATCTCGGGTTGTATTAAGGAGTCTTTCTTTTTACTTGTCTTGTGTGAGAGCAAAAGTGGCCAGAGAAAGAAGAGCAGATGTGTCTCAGCGACAAGTGCTGGGGAATACTCAGCCTCTGTGTTATCAGATCTGCCTGTTGGGGAAATGAATTAAAGTTAACATCATTTTTCTGACAGAGAGATAACTGACAAATCTGTGGTTATACTGCAAAACTCTGAGCCTTGGAGATATGGATGACCTACCAATAATACTCTGTGCTTCTAAATCCAAAGTTTTATAAGGATTTCTGAACATGATTGTTTTAACACCAAGCTCTATATTACGATCTCAAAATATTCCCAATGAAATCTTACAAGATGGTAATGATGCTAATTTTTCAGAAAATGTTGTTTCCATTTTAATCTACCCCAAAACACCCTCGAAGAAGAGGCCATATGTTTTAGGCTCTGCCATTGCCAACTCTGTTTCTGTGTTTTTCTTCTGTTGGAGCCAATTTTTTGTTTCAAGAATAGGTCTAATAATATTGTCACAGAGTAGAGACCACTGTAGTAAAGGGACTATAGAAGACTACAATTCCCACAACAGCAGCCTTTAAGAAACACTAATATGGGCCAGAGTGGAAGACGCCATTGAGACAAAGTTTTGAATCATTTAATTAAATAAGATACAACATAATAAAGATAAATAGTTTTTGGGTTTATTATTTTGTTTGAGTTTTGCCTCTCTTGTTTTGGATATGTTTGACTATTGTAAATGCCTATTTTCTTTGTATGTGTTTTAAAAAGAACATTATTTTATCTTGATAAACCACGAGTCGCATAAAACATGTCATCACAACTATATGTAACACTAATAAATGAAAAGATAATGCATTAGAAATATCCAACAAAAAAAGTTTGAACAAAACAAAGGAAGGATGTCGCGACAGCCACAGTTGCAGCAGTGGATTAGATATTTTGAACCCGACATCCACTATGGCAAACATAGGTGCATGAGTTAGGTACAAAATCATACTATGTCCCCTGTAGTTTATGTCCATAACACGTCCGGATTGGGTTTTGGATTTTTAAAAACCAACCAAGATATGTAAACATGAAGTCATGGGGATGGACGGGGAAAGTTTTGGTGATGTCATCCTGCATCATCAATGCTACACTCAGCCCCTGATTCTGATACATGAGTATTTTTACCTAAGACTGTCCTGATTCCTATTCTGGCAAGAGTCGCTGCTAAATTAAAGCTAATCAGAATCTGATCCTTTCTTAACTAAACTCTTATTTTTTGTCCAATGAAAACTGCTAGTATTGCATCTCAGCATATGCATCAGGAAATGAGCAAACCTGAGTTGAACTACAGTTGGCAAAATAAGTCACTACTCTGAAACTTACAAATGCAAGATGCTGCTTATTAATAGCAGCTTAGTTATCTTATATACTCATCTTCAGATTATCATTTCAGTAACAGAAATTGCCCCAGAATAGTTTGATTGTTTCAGAATAAGCTTTTCAAAAGAAAAATGACGTTGCTAGTAAGAGCACTGTTTTGAAGCAGGTAATGGTGTTTCTACTTCCAGAAATCGTCTGCAAGGAGATATGTTCTTTCCCCAGTGATAAATGCTGGGTCATTATTTTTATTTCAATTAATCATCATAATTCCGGAGAGGCCTGAAACTGTAGGTTTATCACTGTGACAGGAGTTGACAGCTTAGCCTGGTCTTTGAATAATAATGCTTCAAAAGTAGTGCAAGGCCAGAGTAAGCAATACACATGTGGATTTAAACATTTCAAAATATTTTCTAACACTTATCTCTCCTAGGTCTGATATATCGTTTGTCTGATGTTCTGTTATCCCTCAGGCCCCACACTGCATCTGCCAAAATGTATTACAGTAAACTGGTTCAATTTACTAGATCTTCATATTTTTAGTCCATCACATTAACCTACAAAAAACGTAGAGAAGGAAAAACACTTTATATCTTTATTACTTTTCTAACTTGATTTTCCATCTCGGTTTTTTTTCAGGTAGGAACTAAGTTTAATATTATGTGTCAAAAGAAGGTTATATTCACCCAAAGCTGGGTCCAAACTATGGCTGCATCCCAATTCAGGTGTTGCATCCTTCAAAGGCCAAATCTTAAGAATGAATACACCATACTATTACACTATTGCAAATGATTAATGCTGCCATCTTGGAACACATTTGGAGAAAAAGTGAATCCTGATTGAGTCCTGAATGTACCATGACGCATTGGGGGCTGTAAGATTTTTTAACAGTGAAAAACAGTAAAAGAAAATACCAATCTGAGCAACTTTTTTTCCAGGTTCATAAAAATAATAATTGCAAAACGCTGTCAACTGGCTTTAAAAAAAAAAACAAAGAACCGAAAGGTTTGCATTGGGGTTGTGGATTTTAAGGTTTTTGCGGAAATCGTAAAAATGTCTATCTTTCTCTGAAAAAAATACTTTGGGAAACATAAAAAAAAAGAAAACCAAGTTGGTTTACGTTTCTCATAACCAAAATAAATGATTGAATCTGCACATTGTTAACACCCAATGCAAAAATATGAACTTTTTTCAGCTGTGTAAATAGAAAAACATTGAACTTGCACAAATTACATTTTGAAAAGTGCAATGTTTTAAGGTCCAATCATGGTGTCGGAGGAATTGCATGTTAACAATTAAGAGAACATGTCCTGACAAAAAGCCGAATTTTGTAAAAAAGTATAGGTGATTTAGCCAAATTCTTGTGAATGTGTTCATGACCACGGCCAGAGGGAATCCCAGTGGGAGTTGTTGTAAAGAAGAAGCAGGAAGGATCAGGGCTGAGAGAAGAGAACTTAAAATGTAACGCAGTAGGCTTGACATGGCCATCCCCTGGGAGAACAAATCAGGACAGGAGGAAAAGAAGCAGGACAGGAGAGGACTGAGGGGAGCAGCAGAAAGGTGTGATCTGAAAACACAGGGCCACAGTGGGTGGGTGTGGAGGCTGGTTGGGTGTAATTAGTGGAAAAAGCTACTTCTGTCCACCCTGAGAGCACTAACAGACACAGGAGAGCCTTCCAGATAATCATCCAAGCCCTGGGCACGTCTTCCTGGATTGTGAAAGTGAATGATGGGCCCTGTGGAACACCATATGGCTTCATGCAGCCTGAAGTAGATTACTCACTCTTGATACATACTTATCCTTAGGCATCGAGTAGCAATTTCATTTTATTTTGTGAGCAAAAGGATTAGTAGTTGTATCTCTTCGCCACTGGGAAACATCTTCAGATCCCTATAGCAACTTATTGGCTGAGTGCTTCTGTTACTGGGGGGGGTGATCGAGGCTGGATGCAAGCTGGAATAGATTCATGCAGCAGTTGAATAAAGCTTTCACTGAGCAAAGCATTTTTTGGGTTCATATAGGGGAGTCTTGCATGGTGAACCAGAACGTTTTCGCCACAGCCCTAGAAGCCATCTGACAGCGCAAGAGAGATTAGAAATTTCGATAGAGAGGTCTGCAAAACTTGTGTCTCATCCAGTTTGAGCCTGTTGCAAACTGCTGTCTTTGATGTTGCAATGTCGCCCGCTTATCATGCGTTACAACCATTATTACCCGGCATTATCATCATCACTGATGCACACAATTTGATAGCCAGTCAACTGTGAGATTTTAAGAAGCAGCCACCGAGACTTTTGATGTGCTCCTCAAGCTGGGAAATTATTCGAGGAGGCGCAAGACGGGAGAAAAGAAAACTTGGAATAATTGTATTAGTAGTACAGCTTTAAGTGTATTCCATGTGTCGACACAGGATCCATTCCCTTTACTCTTCCAGCATGCATACCGATTAAGATATCAAACAAACACAACAAAATGGCAATTAGAATTTACTTACATTTATTTACTTGGGGGATTTTCTACGATTACCACCCCCTTACATTGCCTTTGGGCTATGTATTTTAAGCTGTATTATTACATGGCTTAGTTGAATACTCGATTCTGATTGGTCAATTCAGAACACGCTTCGCGTCGGGTTCCTGATCAGCCTGTTGGGTGTTATTTTACCCATAATGACCGCCTTGCTGCACATTATCCCTTACTTATGATATGATACTGCTATAATTGATAACAATCACACACCACAACAGTGACCGTCGATAAAGGGTCTCTGTGCCCACCTGCTGCTACACCTGTAGCCACGCTCAAACAGTTATGCAAGTACATTTTGACACCACCGCCCTCCGTTCACCTTCTTTTCCCCATTTTATACAATCTCATGAAAAATATATTTAAGCACTTCTGCATTGCTGGATGCTCTGTTTCCCTGGCAACCAAATTCACCCACCAGAATTAAGCGCCTGCGGTCTAGAGCTGGTACAATATTGCTTCACTTCTATTTCTCTCCTACAGTTCTTTCATTAAGGGATATTGTTCTCTGTGCCGATACGAAAAAAAACACATCCAGTGACATCACAGTGCTTCTTTATGTCATTAATAAGTCATATTGTTACAAATAAAGGTTATTGGGATCGTGCATCAAAACTAGGCCGAGGCAATATAGGAACATTTGCAATATAAAGATGATTTGCACTTAGATTTTCGCCCCTGGGTGAAATAAAGGTTATAAAGTCATGGTTGCAACTTGTAAGGTCCCAGCTTGCAGTTGTTAGCCCAGCTGTAAAAAATGTTGGCGGGTGAAGTGACTCAAACGTACACACTTAACCCTCTAAAACAGAATTTAGATGTAGAGAAAGCACATACCCCACCCATTTTCTATTCCGAGTGTTTCCTTGGGGTGTGACTATGGCTGCGTCTCACTTCTCTTATTTTTCATTTCCTCGCTCCTCTGTCTCTGTTTCACCGGAAGTTGATTTGTCTGCGCCATCTTGAGTAGCGTCCCAGTGGCCTTATTTGTGCCGGAGGACCGAGGATCGAGGATCGAGGATCGAGGATCGAAGAGCGATAACGGAGGAGCGATAATCGAGGAACCACCAGACCATCCTCCGGTTAAATCCTCAGACACTCGCCCCGCCCCCTTACTGTGTATTGCTCACTGATTGGACGACAGTAAAGAGAATACTTACTTCCGGGTGTAAAATCCTCCGTTATCCAATGGGAATGGACGCTCACATTGCCTTTAATTGCCGCCGACATGGACCGATGCGGTGCTTCCCTGAGCGTCAAATACCGCCGCCGATGGGAATACATTGCAATCAGTTGAAAGCTCTTTGCGTCCGTTTATGAAGCTGAAGGAGACTCGGCGCGTCACAACTGCACGCCATAGGACCCTGACCAAGCGTCGCTCCTGGACGTTCAGGGAGTGAGACTGTGTTGTAACAGGAGCTTCAGTTCACCAACACTCAAGGAGAGACAAGAGCCGCTTTCACACCAAGTACGTTGCCGTACTTAGTTCCCAGCACTTAGATCCCAGCACTTAGTACCCCCATGGAACTAAGAGCCGATCGTGTTCACACCGGAATAAGTTCCCTTATGAGCTAATTAGGAGGTTGGGTCTGGGGGAGGAGTTGACCTACTTCTGTGGTGAGTTCAAGGCTTAGCAGAGCGTGGGCAGTTTCCTGAGCTCAGTGTGCCTGCTACATAGTGTACAGCAAAAATAAAGCAATTGGCCTCGTTGTTCCAATAGTTTTGGAGGGGACTGTATATGCTCCCCTTTCTCTGCAATCTCAACCAATGACTGGGTGAAGACCTTCCATGAATTTCTGCGCTCAGAAATAACACAACTCTTAGACATTTTCTATCTATATGCAAAGTGTTGTCTAAATATAAAACGCACTGGCTGCAAATATGAAGACATTAGGATAGATTCAAAAATAAGTTTGGGCATTTTGGGGGGAAAGTGAGGCAGAATGCAAGCAGACACAACCCATCAGATATCAGCCGATGTTTACTTAAGATAACTCACTGAGCAGGAAAAGCTGAGACACTCCGAGGTGGAAGAGTCAGGGTAGAGTGTGTGTGGCCTTGAATTTCTAGTCGCATAGTAAATGCTGTTGGTTTACTCAGTGACTTGGGGATTCACGGTCATGGGTTAAAGAAGGCCACACTATGTCTGGCTGGGAGGATGCAATACGAGCCAAGGTTCAAATAATAAATATCTATAAAGTAACTTTCAAGTTATGTGACCATATGACACCATGGGTTTGGTACACAAGGCTAGAGACAGGCATCTAGCAGTGTAGAGCATTATTTAAATGCAATACATTTTCAATGTCACAACAAATTCTGTCTTCTTTTGGGATGTTAGAGATGCTCAGTCATCGGCAAGTATAATGTAAGATGTTTAGATACCCTTTATCCCGTTATCTAGGGTCATACTGGTAACACTGTTTCAAGCCACTTTAGCATCATAACACAAAAAAGGCCAAATGGTTTGGTAGGTTTATCCCTTTTTCCTGTAATGTCTCAGCAACTATAGTTTTCAAGTTGCACCACCAGCAGAGTTAACCTTTTAGGTACAGACCAAAATGTCTTGACAAATACATGATGGATTGACATGAAACATTGCAAAGACATTCATTAACTGAATTATAATCACTGTGATGGTCCTCTGACTTTTCATCAAGTGCCATCATCAGGTCAAAAACACATTTGACCAATACCTCCTAAACATCAGCCCATCTTGTTTTAAGTTCTAATTATCAAATGTCAGCATGATAATATGCCAAAATAAAGTGGTAACCATGATTAACATTACAAATGTTTTACATTCAAATGCCAACAGTGTCATTGTGACTAAATTAGCATGCTGATTTTAGCATTTAGCCCCGAGGACTGCTGTACTAAGTTAGGGATTAAAACATTGTTAGCATGGCGACGGTAATTGCTATTGTGTGAGCATGCTGATATAAGCATTAAGTCCATCCTCAGAAATCTGCCAGTGTCACTGTCAACGCATAACGTTGTTGAAAGAAGTGGACAACTTCCAAAGCTGCCACCTCAAAGGACACACCACTGAGAATTTTGAAATGTAAAATAAGGTACATTTTATTTCCAACCTTTCATGAAAACACTGAATTCAGTTCACATCAGTATCTAAAAAAACGAATCTTCCAAAGGTTACAGGACCTGAACAATGTTGACTGTCCTTGACCTTCACCTTTCTGGCCTTTCAGGGGCTAGGACAGGAGTACTCAAATACAAATCTTAAAGGTCCAAAGAAAATTTTGAATAAGACAAAGGTCCGTTTATTACGGTCATTCAAACTTTTAAACAATTGCAACAAGATTCTTAACACGAGGTTGCAAAAACAAAAATAATCTGTATGCAGCAGTTTTCATTGTTATTGTGTCTGTGCTTGATCCCTCAGAGTCGCAGTGTAAGAGCTGCACAGTTATGAATAAAGGCAGCTGCACCCTCTTTCATTCAGCATTCCCATTATTGCTTTATAAATGTCTTGCCCCCTTGTGTGTCCACTGAGGTTCGTCAGGCCCAACACATCTTCAACAAACTCCCCCTTTGCCTCATCATAAAAACTCACAAACACCAGCAACTGAGCATTGTCAGTGGTGTCAGTGGACTCATCCACGGCTAAGGAAATGCACTATGCATTTTTTATTCCATCACAAAGCTGATTAATCAAATCACCAGCCAGTATTTATGTTCTTCTGGTTGCTGTGGAATCTGAGAGGGGGATTTGCTTGATTTGACCTGTTATTTCCTCTTTTTGTTTGCCTTCAAACATTTCAGTCATGCATTCTTTTATACTTCAGTTATTATCCAGTGGAATGTCCTTACCTACTAGCCTAGTTAAATCAAAGTGGTTACTTTCTTTTGGCTGGGCAGTGTAGTTTTACACACCGTCTTATTTGACTTTCTCAGGACTTAAAACTATTTTTTGGGGGCAGACCCCCACAAAGAAAAAAAAAATATTTACACACGTAAGGTCATCATCTTAACAGTTTTGTATGCTCATCCGTGAGCAGAGCATCAAGTTGACATGTCTATTACAGCTGAATGCGCAATTACCATTTTGTTCAGCAAAACGCCTCACAAAATGAGTAAGATCCAAAGCTTTAGTGCGTTTTGATTCAATGCTGAGTACAGCCAAACTTGACAGTCTCTTCTCTGTCATTGTAGACCGCAAATACCTCATTCCTTCAGTACTTGGGTCCAAATGCTTCTCGTTTTGCGCCGTCCCGTTCAAATGAAATCGCCGCCAATCATATTTCCACGCTCGCGCCAGGGCCGGGGGAGGGGTTACAAGACGTGCGTCTTGTGCTGCATTCACTTGCACTCGGACATTAGAGACTTTCTCTCATAAATGTCCGATGAGCCACAACTTTTCTTTCAAAACAAAGCTGCCAACTGGGGAGGCAGCTGGGGTGGCAAGGCCTATTTTTAGGGTGGCAGTTGCCACCCCATGCCACCCCGGTAGATTAAACTAGACTACTAGCTACACAGTACAGATGAACTAGATGAGCTGTTAACTCTCGCTCTGACATTTTTTTTTTAAACTCTCGCTCTGACTCAGACAGTTTGAAAGAGACGACACACGCATTTTTCCCAGATCGCATTCCGCGAAGACCCGCTCTACTGTGCCTCTGATTCGCAGACTGTTGGTGGGGGGAAAAAACGCTGACGGGATGCTGAATGTGATTGGACCAATGCGTTGACAGACACACACAGACAGTGGAACAGTCGGACATGCAGAGCGCTGTTTGCAGTGGACATAGCGGAGAATTTTGACTCGTTGCGTTGTGGCGATGTCTCGCAGATAACACAGATAATACAGATAATACATATGAAAAGTATAATTTGCTCAGAGTCCAGAGACAGTTGTGGTTCGGTCCGGATCCGGACCGAAGTCCGGACTTTGAGGATGCCTGGGCTAGGACATTCACTAACTGGTGTAAATAGAAAGTAATCAGAAAAACCTTTGGGCATTCTCTTGCCATTTTGTCCACTGATATGATTTAGAATAAGTCACAGTGTAAATATGTCAAACCCTCTTGTTGGAGATGATTTTGTGTGTGCCAGCCTTTGGATTAAATATAAGGGTGTATATTAGCGCCATTCTATTCACTTGACAGGTTTATCATCAATTTGTCTATAGAGTAAGTACTTATAGCCCAAAATTACACTAGTTAAACCTGCAGCTGTGGGTTGAAAAATGGGTAAATAAACTAAGTATTTTTGCTTTATTATAATCTGTTGTAATGATAAAGAACTGCTTGATGAGGAAGCCAAATTATCCTGCCAAATACCTCCAGGCTATTACAGTCACAAACCTTTTTCCCTCATCTACTGTAATCAATCTTGCAACACTTTATCCCTCTGCAACTCCATAAAACAATCTCTTGGTGAAATTGCATTCCTTACCCCACCTCAGACAAAACAATGTATTTTGTATAAACAACTGTGCTGTTTAATCTAAATAAATTAGCCCCAGTTGAAAGCAGTAATAGCGATACACAATAAGCAATAAGATGCTGCCTCAAAACAAAATGAAAGTAGTAAATATCGTGCCATCCTTTGGCGTCGGGACAAACAGGGTTCTCCGTTTCACACCGAAGGCATTAAACTTATTTTAAAACAACTAACATGAGTTAAAGAAGAAAATGCCATCAGAGCACTGCTGTTTTCTTAGTATTTCTCTGCAACCTTAATTTCACAGGGCTTTATTTTGTCAGATGACAAGTTTAATGGCATCTTGTCTTTGTCCTGTGGCATAAATACACGCCTGCCACTACGGGAGACGACACCTTGTTATCTCCGAACAACTCTGAGTCTACTGCTATCTTTTGTATTTATCTGTGCCATTATGCACAACAGCACCCTGCCTTTCCATATCTAATTTTCCGAAAAAGACAGACATATTGGGCTTTTTTCCATCAAGACTGGAACATTTCTCTATTAGAGCAATTAGTCCCTGCTGCCAGTATACGGCACCATCTTCTGCTATTATGTCTGCTTCTATTTTGCTGCACAATTTGGTGTTTTATCATATTTAACAAATATCTTTCAAGAATATTTCCTTTTTAGATTAAAAAAAACACCACAGGCTCCCTTTTCTATATACATTTTTTTGTGGCAACCTTACTTGGTCTTAGTTGGTTGGAGCAAGAACATTTCCTACATGGTTAAAGTCTGGCTTGAGTGACGACACTTTAACAGAAATGCTGCAGCAGGACGAGGTTGAATAAAGACGTGCACATCTTGCTCAGCCATCCAAGGAGCACTGTAATACATGTATCATGTTCCCTTTCATGTACTGGGTGCCAAAGCACTCCAGCATCATTGCTCCATCTTTAATGGTCAAATCATGTTAAATAGAGCCATTACAGCCATTACAGAACATTTACATACCTGAGACTTATGTTTGAAAGCTGAAAGCAATTACGATGAAGCCATAGAGGTTCTATCTCTGTAAGAAATGAGAGACACGTAGCAGTGCCTGACCCATCCACATTTAGACGTTTGTGGGCGTATCTTACCTTAATTCAAATACCTTACTATTTCTTATTTATTAGATAAATTACCCTGTTTGGGCAGCATAACAAACTTGAACACATATAATCACACTATAAAGTTGCTATTGGTAATGTGTTGGCCAACAGTTGCCTATTTAGAGGTCGTGCAGATGTATAGCTACTGTTTAAGCTATAAGGGGCAAGGGTGCTTTGGCCTCATGCCAAAGTGCTAACTTTCCTTTGGTTTTGTCCTCTATAAACGACTACAAGCGACCCCTTTTACATTACACATAGTTATTATATCCAAAGTGAATATGACAAAATGTTTTATTTTCATTCTTGTGTATTCTTCAAGTAACTAAGGGGAGTTTTCATTTAGTATTCATTAAAAGAGGCTCTATAAAAACGTTTTATCGGAAAAGCTTCTAGCACGATCTGATCCACTTTTACCAGTTCTGGTTCTCTTAATACTTTGCTCATTTAGTGGGCATAGCAATACAGCAGGGGCCTCCAGCAGTATGTTGTCATGGTTGGCCCCAACTCAAGTCTGAGTAGTAGTGGCACTGGTTAGGGTTAGGGTTGGAAATATCGAGACTTATACCTTATGAAGTAAATCACAAAAAATACATCAACCTTACATTGAACTGGTTTTATAAGCAGTAAAAAGTTATTTGTAGTACCTTTGCACATTTATATAAAATGTCTGGACTGAATGTTGCCTTGACCAAACCCACCTCTTCCTCCAAAAACAAGTTTGAAACCTATACATTCAAATGTCTGCTACCCAGTGTTTGCAAGCTGCAATAGAAAGAATGTGGTTTAAAGATTCAAACCACTGGTATGATCGTTTAAATAACCCCCCCCCCCCCCCCCCCCGAGTCCCATTCCTGTGTGCACTCAGTGCACAGTATATGGATCCATAATCCACGATCTTCCCCTTTTTTTCGTGTCACACAGAACGATTTTAAAAGCAATGTATTTCTATTGGTGTTTCGTGCCTGCAACACGTCTTTTTGTCCGGTCGGGTCTTGGTAGACCGGAAGCTGTGGGGTTCATGAAAACATCTCCTTACTCAATAGCAAGCCACGATTAGTGTTTTTATTTTAAATCGTATAATGTCGGACTTTTTTTGCCATCAGTGAGGAAAAGAAATGGGGCTCAGAGCCTCAAAATACTGAAATCTGTATTATTTTAAATCTTTTTTTCCTTCTAATTTGTTATTCTTTTCTAAATAACACACTGTTATTTACTCAACAATAACACACAATTATCCTTGTTTTTATTTATTTGTTTAATTCCATAATCTCGGGCTTTTTAGCCGTTCCTCAGGAACTGAATTTCAAAATAAAAATAACCAGAAACAGACGTAGGCCTATAAGGGACATTTCGAGAATCATTGCGATTCACAGCCACTGAACTGATTACCCAAGATCCTCAGCTCGTTAATTGGATGTTTTAGCCGCAATGCACGCTGGGATATGGTGTTTATGCGATATGAAATCGGAAAAACATTTTCTTTTAAAAGAAAATAATACTTTATTCCGAGTGTGCTTGATTTTCTCTTTGGAAGTCATCACATAACGGCATTGTAATACACGGTTCGGCTGCATTACATTACACATCTGCCGTAGTTCTTTATTTATAGAGCCCTGATTAGAAGACTTCCAGACAAACTGGAAGAAATGTCGCCGAAACTGAATACTTGACGTGGATCATAAATCTATCAGCAATTAAACAACATCTTCAATTTCTCTTCACACAATACGTCTCCTTGCAGTATCAACACTAATTCGGCTGACTTTTACATTTGATCTAATTCGTAGATAGGTTATATTTACACCATAACGGTGCACAGCTGATATAAAAGGACTTGTAGTTTTTGAAGATATTACTGATTTTCTTTGAATATAAGAATGTAAATACTGAGTCTGAAATAATATAGCAATATGCTGTAAAAATTATGTGAAAACATGAACATCTTCAGATGTTATACATACATAAGTGTCCAACATTAATAATAAAAAGTGATTATGGCTGTGTGTACCTTGTGTGCACTGCCTAGTGGTTAAAGCACGTTATTGAATTATTGTTTTTATGTGTTATATTTGATGAAAAACAGATTAAGAGTACATACTTTCATAGGGGGAAAGTAGAAGGTCAATGATAGAAATATAGAATATAAAAAACCAAGAAGATACTCTAAGTGATCTCTACAATAAAACAGTTTAGTGCAGTGATGTACAAAGATATTAATAGGAGGATGTGCAAAACAGACAAACTAATTAACCTTTATTTAAACATTAAATAATACTTTAGATTAAGGTCTTCTTTTAAATATTAACGTCTAATATATTGCTTTCCTATAATGTTAACTATGTTGAAGCACTTATTTTAACTGATATTATACATATGAATTATACTCTTATGTATGTAGATAGTATAAGAAATGTGCAGAATAGGACAGTTTAATGGTGGAGGTATACACACATATTGATAGATGTCTTGTAATGCACTGTTGAGGAACCTGCGACCCAAGTTTTTCATTCATTGCATAACTACACCGTAGTTGTGTATATGATACATATGTCAATAAACCTTAGAAAATCTTGAAATCTTGAAGGGGACGTGCAAAATAGCCATTATATACAGTCTTTAAATAACTATTAGAGAATAACGAGTAATGAATATACTTTATAGGGATCTGCAGATAAATGTTTAGTCTTCTCAAGCACGAACTATCAAATATCTCTCCTGATTGTTGGCACTTGACCATCACCTTCCCGGAATTTTACTCAGGTGTAACTAAAGCCTGATTTAAGGGTTGTTTATATTTCACATCATTAATCAGAATCTGCAAAGTAACTAAAATAAATTTAGTGGAGTCAAAATACCAGGTTAACCTCTGAATTGTAGTGGAGTAGAATTACAAAGTAACAATGAGCTGTCATGTGGGTATATATTAATGCTGCGCTGTATGTACACGAGCGATTTTCACCCATTTATTAATTATATGTTTTACATTTGATAACACCAATGTGTTTAATACTGGCAACTTCTAATTGTGGGAAAAACGAAAATGTTCCCAGTAGAGACGTCCCATAGAACATGTTGCGAAACACAATAGCCAGCATGTGTAGTTCTGGGGGGGGGGGGGTCTCCTTTGGATAGTCTGCCGTGGTTTTCGTTCCATTTCAATACCTCATTCACACCAACGGTGTTTCAGGGCCGGTTCGGAGCTGGAGCTTGAAAAGCACCGGGTTTTCCTGTTCACACCGCAGTGGAGCAGCCTCTTAGCTCCGGAATCCGGTTCGTTTCAAGCACCAAAAAATTCTCCGGCTAGAGCAAAAGCACCGCATACGTCACGCTTACGTCGAGGCGGGGGCAGGGGCAGGGGCGGGATCAACTCCTGAACAACAACAAAAAGCCCGCGTTTTATCCAGTTTGTACACAACGATGGAGAAACTTAACAAGCAGCAGTGGTCTGAAGAGACCAGCTACCTACTGGGAATCTGGTCTTCCGAAGAGGTACAGAGGAAGCTGGAGGGGAGCACGCGGTCCAAAGCAATTCTCCAACAATTGCAGAAAGAGATGGCAACCGCTGGTTTTTACCAAAACCAAAACGAGTAGCGCTTCAACACAATCGGCCATTGTTGTTGTTGTCGGTGTGAGCTGTGAGGGGTTTCCGCGCGGTTTGGCTTTATGAAGCAGGCACGCAAACGGTTACGTAATGATGCAAACGATGACGCAATGACGCAGCACCAGTCGGGCTCTGAGCGGTGTGAAAAGAGACGGAGCTAAACCGAAGAACCGGTTCTGAACCTGAAAAGCTCTAGCACGGAGCTTGAACCGGAGTTGCGTTGGTGTGAATGAGGTAAAAGAGCTGTTTGACGCTCTGCGTAACCTTGGCGCACTGCCACTCCAACATCCAATCCCAGAGCTTGAAGATTAATCACGGGGCCTGTAGTCCTAAACGATAGCTGGGGATTATGGGAAGTATAGTGTTTTCGGCCATCCTAAACTCGATAATGCTCGAAATGTCCCTTATAGGCCTACGTCTGTTTCCGGTTATTTTTATTTTGAAATTCAGTTCCTGATGGACGCCAAAAAAGCCAGAGATTATGGAACTAAACAAATAAATAAAAACAAGGATAATTGTGTGTTATTGTTGAGTAAATAACAGTGTGTTATTTAGAAAAGAATAACAAATTAGAAGGAAAAAAAGATTTAAAAAAATACAGATTTCAGTATTTTGAGGCTCTGAGCCCCATTTCTTTTCCTCACAGACGACAAAAAGAGTCCGACATTATACGATTTAAAATAAAAACAATAAACGTGGCTTGATATTGAGTAAGAAGATGTTTTTATGAACCCCAAAGCTTCCGGTCTTCCAAGACCCGAACGGACAAAAAGACGTGTTGCAGGCACGAAACATACTACCAATAGAAATACATTATTTTTAAAATCGTTCTGTGTGACACGAAAAAAAGGGGAAAATCGCGTTGGTGAACACGAATCAATAGATTAAATGTCTTGACTATAACACGAAATGCCGTGAGACTGGGTTGTCATAGCACAATAGCCGTCTGTTGCCATGTGGTGTTAATCACTCTGTAAACAGACACCACGCACAAAGAACTCAGACAGCCTTGTGTATAAAGTTAAAACCATTCCCAGACTCTAGGTGCTTTTGTGTCGGAGTGGCCAGACAGTTCTGCATTTAGTGAAGTACATCGACACACACGCCGCTCTCCTCCGGTGTTGAGAGCTATACAGCTGTCTGTCTATTGCTTTAACAATACAACCCCTGCTCCAGTGTGATGCCGCTCTGCTGAAGTTATTATGAATGTGTTTCTATCCTGGCAGGCTTCACGCAGGGCAAATGTAATTATTCAGCAATGCTCAGTGCAGACTTATTTAGTTTGAATGGTTACAAAGTGAGAAATGTTTGGACGCGGCTTGTCCGCAGGGTTTGTGTACTCTCGGTGTCCTCAGGGCAGCTGCATGCCTCTGTTAAAACACGGATTGGAGGTTGCTTTTTCACCTAGCCACATGTCACCCGTTGATACACAATGTGCCTTGTAGGCCATTCTGCTCTCCTTCACGCTCCTGCACACAGGCAAACATAAACTTGCTCATATAGACACACGCAAACACATACATCTACACTTTTTGTGAAATCTGTAACGGATTTTACATCTTTGTCCTTTTTAATGTAGACATTTAGTCTTTGTCCACGTAAAACCCTTCGCTGACTCGAAAAAAAACTGCAGAAAGGTCAGCAAAGTACTGAACATTGTACCTCTCAGTTGATGCGACCACATGCACAACATATTCAAGTGACAATACAACATTTCTGTTGCAGCAGGGGTCTTGAGATCATGAACCTTTTGATTAACCTTTCCATTCATGTAGCTGCTTTGGTGTCCAACGGATGGCTGATGGGGTTCCACTTATTCCGTTTTTAATCTGCGGAGAGCCAACATAGAGCAAGTAACCGTGATACTATTATTTATTATTAATATGGGGGTAACTACATTTCTCTGTGTTCACTGTGAACATAATTTCGCAAATATGATCAACACCAAAAAAAAACTTTGATGAAATGAAATAACATTTGTTTGTTGCATGAGAAATGTGCTGTTTTAAACAAACCATATCAGGCTTTTCCCACATAATTAGATGCTACCCCATGCTTCCTCTCTCTGTGGGGAAAGGTCATTGACAGCCTTTCCTCCCACGCATGATCAAGTCTGATTCAAAGTGTGCACAGGGAAGAGGGGCTTTATACAAATGGGGACTTATTCAATGTATTTATCAGAGATCAGGCCAAAAAGATTCTATGGAAATCAATGCCTTGCACCCTGCTCTAAATAAGATTGTACGCATTAAAAAAAGGTCTGGTGAAAAAACAATATATATAGAAAAAAATACATTTGTTGCTGCCAGTGTTGGTATTGGGGTGGCCTGCCACAAATAATTAGATATATGGGAAACACTGCTCAATTTCTTCAACTTTACATGAAAAAAGCCTTTGCAAAGGCCCTTCTCACAAGAGCAGAAAGAAAAGGTAGAGGAGGGGAAAAGTCAGGAAAAATTGCTAAAGTATATGACAAATATACTTTGGCGATTTTTCATATTCTGTACCTAGGTGGACTGCTATAAAGTGTATTTCTGCAATGCACTTTGTTTTATTTGAAAAGTTTAAGAAATCAATCAAAGATGAATGAGAAACAAAGGAGATAGTCATAAAGATTGCAACAACTGTACAAGGCATTGCAATCTAATACAACTGCACTGTTTTCTGTAGTTGGATTGCATCATACTGTACAGCTGTTGCTGTTTTTCCATTCAGCCCTCGTGCTCTAAAGCTGGAAGGAAATTTAACATCAACCAGCTTTGTCACGATTCTGCTATCTGCTTCAACTTTTGGAAAAAAATGCCCTCTCTAGAAATATAAATGGAACCTTTTTCCGGTCTCATGGTCACTCTGCACTTTGGTTGGTCAGGTGTATGATGCTGTGAACTTTCCTCTCAAGCTCTCTTTTTCATTCTTCATTGATTGCTTGAACAATGTACATTTTTAACTCAATTGCTTTTTGCAGTGAAGAACATTTTTAAAATGCTAGTGTTGTGGAGACTGGAATGGTTTGAGAAGGCAGGGTGCTAACGCTGAATATCCCACTCCTTTTAAAATCACTACCCCACCGTGGATGTGTTCCTTTATATCATGCACTTACAGATTTGTGTACAGGTTCTCACCTTAGCAAAAAGTCAAGGCCTCCACTTACCAAATGTCGCTCTTCATCAGCAGTGTTGGGTGTAACGCGTTACAAAAGTAACGGAGTTACAGTAATATATTACTTTTTGCTGTAACGAAGTAATGTAACGCATTACTAATGAAATTTGGGTAATATATTACCCGTTACAATGCTCAGTAACGCAGTTACAACACATTTTAACCGAAATTAAATGGTGTTTTGTTTTTTAAGAATGTACTAACATAGCGAGACATTCCGACACCAGAGTAAAATTGTGCGGGTAGATTAGTAAACCTGGTGTTTACCCTTCAGGCTTCGCGTCGGGATCTTCGGGGGTGCATAGGCATGCATTGTCACCCCAGTTCAATGTTATGCACCCTCTATTCAAAAAAGAGAACGGAGCGAAAAATTAAAACAACAAATTGTGTCAGGTGCGCGTGACCTGCTCCGCTGCGCGTGCATCATTTCCAAAGTGCTTCCACAGCAGTGACACACATCTGTGGATAATCATTTATACGAAAATGGTTAAAGCAACCATCACTAAACGCCAGCAACACTGCATCTACTGCAGACAATAGCAACAGGTCAGATGGGGACATCACGTTACCCTCTGTTGTGGACACTACTCCCGCCTGACTCCCCGCCCTCGCCCCCGGAGCATCAGTCTTCGTCACCCGAAACTACGCCTCCCCTCTGCGGCCCACAGGTGCCAGGATACCACGGCAAAACAGAGCCTGCCCAGGTATATCTAAACAAGTACCCGCCTGCACAGTGGGGTAAGGCGGTCATTTTGCAGCTCGTGGTATAAAAATAGACAATGGCTAGAATATTCATGTGAAAAGTGCCATATTCTGCCATGCCTGTAGAAATGTTGGGTCAAAAAATAATGCATACAATAGCACAGATGCCTTCACCACGAATGGCTACAAAAATATCTCATATCCCAAGCTTATCAACAAGCTAATGTTGCAGCTGAAATGTTCTCCAGGTCACAAAGTCAACCTCACATGATGATGTGATACCAGTTTTCAAGCACAGTAAATATTCTCTTCCCAGAGTATATGATGGGACCAAGGTGATGATGTAGTACATGGTTTTAATAATACTTTTGCTTTTCAATGTTTGCCATTTCAAACCATGAGCTGGTTCAAATAATATTTGCCTTGATTTAATATGTTCTCTTTTGTTTTATCAGTACAGTTTTGAAGCTTTTGTGCTTTTCCTTGCCATAGTCCACTTTGGACTATATGAAATATTTCAGGATTGCACTTTTAACACACTTGAAATGTTCTCACTTGCTTGGTTTCAAAACATAACAAATGCCATAATCTGTTCATTGGGGACCATAACATCAATGCTATTTTTCATTGCTGTTGCCGGCCACTATTGCTCATGTAAACCTACTAGTGCTGCACCCCTGTAATCTCAGAGGCACCCTGAGTCATTTTGTTCTGGAACCGGGCCTGTACAGTACATGGCCATAACAAACAAAAATACAGAGCCCATTCCGTGTCCTGTTATTGTTTACTTCCTCTCTGCCTTCTTCTGGTGATTTATCTGACGTTCAGCGCTCCGTCTTTTAACCTCTCTTCCTTTCTCTTTCTTGATCCTCCTTAGCAACCTTCATTATAGTCCTTGACAGTGGTCTGTACTACTGTATTAATAACGTGTCACATGTTAAGAATTTACAATCAGAATCGAGTATTCAACTAAGCCCTGTAATAACAGTTGTTAGTAGCCTTAATGGCCTACACAGTTGTTATGCCATACCACATTGCCCTTCACTGGATGTATAATGAGCTGCACTAAACTACATTTTAGCATTTAAAATACCTAGCCATTCTTTTGCGGTTATTTTGGTGAAAGTAACTCAAAAGTAACTAAAAAGTAGTGTAACTCATTACATTTCAGAGACAGTAATATTGTAATGTAACTTATTACTTTAAAAAGACATTAATAAGTAATATGTAATATATTACATTTTGGAAGTAACTTGCCCAACACTGGTCATCAGTCGTCCCTCAATAGGCTTGTTTGGATGGTCGCCCAGCAGCACAGTTAAGTCCCATCAATGAAGCTGTAATGATAGAGGTCGGCCGTATTTTTGTTGTTGTGCTGAACATTAAAGCCGGGAGCAAGGTTTGCGGTCCGCCTTTTCTCAGTCTTTGGAGGCCTTTTTGATTTATCTCACCTGAAGTGAATCTATAAATGTCTACAAAGGAAAGGTAACTCTAGGCAGTGTTTATACGGAAGAATAGCTTCACAATCGCTTCAGGCAATGAATGCCTTCACTACTGTCTAATGCAGCATCATTCTTTTTTTTATTCCTTCCAGTTCTTTGAAGCAAACGATAATGTTCACGTCATATGTTGACATTTGAATCTCAGAAAATGAAGAAAATGTCTAAGGCTGGAACATAATTTAGAATGAAACAATATGAAACATGGTTTGGTTTTGAAGCTGCTGCCAAAAGAAGACAACAAAAATATCAGTAACACATTTTACCTCTTGGCAGGATGAGGGGGAAAAGATCAGAAAACAAGCTGTAACATCATGTCATGTTATTGTGCTTCGATTGAACACCGTTCTCACTACTCAGTGGTTTAACATCACCCTCAATAACCTGGCACATCAGTGAAGATGTGCAGCGCATTGGCAGAATCTTACAGTTTTTTTCGATTGCTAACACACGTTTTTTTTAAATTGCTCAGTTTCTCAGAACACTAAACACAATTCACAAAACCCCACACCCAAAGTGCAAAACACCTAATTTCTCCTGCTAAATGAAGAACTGCACTCAAAACTACATAAACACTTACCAAATGCAAACTTTTGCACCAAATATAACACACTTCATTCATAATACTAGATAGTTTGACCACCCAACTACACACTGCTGAGCATAATCTAAAGCACTTTCATCTTGCATGGGCTATGCTCTGTACATAGAGGTTTCTGCAGAGAAAGATTGCTTGAGTATACAGACATACAGTAAATGAAGAAATACAAATGAGTTGTTGAAAAAAATCATATTTTATTCAAAAATAACATTGTGCAACATGCATCTCAGCACATAGTTACAGTTGTTTCTGTACCGCAAAACAAAACTGATGCTTCTGTCAAATACAGTAGATATAAATAAAAACTTAGAGTAAAAAAATTAGGCTGAACCCTCTGTCCAGCCTCTCTCATCGTCAAACCATGGTTGATAATGTTATCAACCTCAATCAAAGTGGCCCGGATTTCATTAGAGAGTATTCTTCTTTGTCCATGTCCTCTCCCTCTCCCTCCAGCTCTACCTCTACCTCTCATTCTTCCTCCTCTCACTCTCACTCTCACCCCACCTCTACCTCCTCCTCTCACTCTCAGCCCAGCTCTTCCTCTTCCTCTTGCTTCCATGTTGGCTTCCATTGTTGCTGTAAGAAAGTACTCACCTGTGGTCTTTTTATAGTGCTAACATCCTGATTGATGAGCCAACAATTATGCTATCAGGTGTTTGGTCAGGTGGAACGTGTTTCTTGATCATTGGTCCATGTGTGAGGCCTTTTGAATATCAGTGTTTTAAACCAGCTAACACGTGACTTTATGTCAGATTCCTGTGTCTTATGTGGAGAAACGTGTGCAGTGGTTTGCAAAAAGTGCCATGTTGATTTGCAAATTGTGTGAAAAGCTGAAAACGTGTTTAGAGTTTTGGAGATTTGAGCCGATGTTTTGCTCTTTGAGTGTCAGTTAAAATAATTGTGCTTTATGTATCATTTTAGTGTGTTAGCAATCGAGAAAAACTGTAATGCCTCCATTTGAGCGCTCGCTGTCTTTTGCTGCCAATTTTCCACATCTGCCAAGGAAGTTAGTAATTCCAAAGTTTTTTTGTTGACTGGCAGATATTATTTAAGGCTGTCAAGTTCTTTTCTTCTATACAGTTCAGATAATCCCCTTTCGTACAACTCTATTCACAAAAAAATGGATCAAACTCATTCTGAAGCAACAATTCAGGGTTCTATGGGACTCTGTTTCTAAACTGCGGTCGATGAGGCTGGGAGTGCTTTAAAAACCAGGGGCGTTAAGTATTATGCCAGGGTTTTTGTGGTGGGGAGGTGAGGTGGTGGCTGCTATTGATTGGCATGCGTTTGGAGACAATAATCAAGGAGGCTGATGTCAGATACACAGTGGATCTACCTCGAAGGAATTGATTGCTTTGACCTGCCGGCCATTGGTATTCTTGTGCTGGTTGACAATGGCAGACAGACAGAACAGGGCACTCTGTCTTTGAGGGTCAGCGACGAGGGGGAGAGAATCGGTTGAGGACATTGAGAGGATGGGGGCGGCTGGTAATGGAGAGGAGAGAGAAGAAAGGAACGGCAGAAGAAAGGTGGGAATAAGCCCTGCCATGCTGTCATCTCCACATGGCTCCTGACAACAATCCTCAAAAGACAAAATGTTTCACTGCAAGAGTGGGTATATTCTGCTATGCACTCTGAATATTCAAGTCCTGGGGTTCTATTCATACCATAAAAAGAGGAAGAGATGAAGAGGACAGTGGCATTTTTATCCATTGGAGAACTCTTGACAGATCGTTGTGCGATCAGATCAAACCTGTTGAACTTTAGAAACTAAAGATATAGAAAGAATCCTGCGTTCTAGCTAAGCCATAGTCAATCTTTAAGGTTTATTATCAAATATAATTGTATTCAGAGTTGGGTGTACAGTGTTACTGTAATAATATTACTTTTGTCGGTAACGGAGTAATGTAACGCATTACTTTTACAATTCAGTAATCACACTACAGTTACTAACATTGCCCGACACGCGTTACTTCGTTACTTTTATAAAATCAATAATCACACTACACTTAGCCTACTACAGAATTCCTAGATTCTCCCTTTGACAGACAAGAGTGATTTCCGCCGCAAGTTTATATTTACGTAACATTTGCGCGACATAAACATGGCTGAGTCAACAGCGATAACTTTCGAGGGGTGGAGGTATGCCCATTATTTTTAGTTCGTCCGAAGAAAGGACAGGAATGTGACGGTGAGGTGCAAACTGTGTCCAGGCCAGAAGCTGTTATCCACTGCTGCAAACACAATGTCAAACCTCAACAAGCACCTGCAAAGACAACATGCTAACGTGAAGCTAATAGCTAAGGAGGACCTCCGAATCCAGAGTGAGGATGTCGAGTAAAGTAACGAGTAAAACTGTAGGTGCGCCGCATTTGCGCTTCAGATGAGGCTCCCTCCGCAAAATGAAGCACCCTCCGCAGTCTGCGTGATCTGCCTGTAGGGAGGGGCGGCCCTGCGAGTAACGAGTAAAGTAGCGAGTAAAGTAACGAGTAAAGTAACGCGTTACTTTATGTAGAGAGTAACGAAGTAAAGTAATATATTACTTTTTTTTTAAAGTAATATGTAATATATTACTTTTTTTGAGTAACAACCCCATCTCTGATTGTATTTGTGATAACTCTTGTATAAGAACTTGGAGGCATAGTAGCAGAATTCTGTAGCATGGACGAGAAGGCGAAAAACTACTTTAAATCTGGACACTTGAGCGAAGAAAAACTAAAAAACAAGATAGGAACTTTGTAAAGGCTATTAAATCCAAATGACTAGCAAAGCTTGCAGTGTTGTTATATATAGCAATTTGTTAATCTTTGAATATGTCATTTTTAGTCTTTTCAATGCAGCAGATACATTGTGTTCTTATATTACTTGATTACACACAGTGTCTGGTAGAATCTCTAAGGCTGTAGATACCGTAAGGTTGTACTGTTGTAGAAGTGGCTGATGCAGCATTGAGCCCTAGCCTCAATCAGAGGCAGAGTTCTGGCCAGCTCACATCTTTCTCAATCAACAACCCAATATTTTGTTAAATTCTCTAATGTTTAGTCTTCACCCCCAACCAATGTTCACTTCATTAGACTTCTTGCAGCTCGCTCTGGAACCACATAAGCCTGAATATAACTTAATCGGTACATACAGTTTATACGGTGGCCCTGAAGTGCAAGTCAAAACAGCATTTCAGGAAACACCACAGCATTTCAGAAAACGCCACAGCATTTCAGAAAACACCACAGCATTTCAGGAAACACCACAGCATTTCAGGAAACACCACAGCATTTCACAAAACGCCACAGCATTTCAGAAAACACCACAGCATTTCAGGAAACACCACAGCATTTCAGGAAACACTACAGCATTTTAGAAAACGCTACTGCATTTCACAAAACACCACAGCATTTCAGAAAACAATACAGCATTTGGGAAAACGCTACAGCATTTCAGAAAACACCACAGCATTTCAGAAAACGCCACAACATTTGAGAAAACGCCACAGCATTTCACACAACGCAACAGCATTTCACAAAACACCACAGCATTTGAGAAAATGCCACAGCACTTCACAAAACGCCACAGCATTTCAGGAAACACCACAGCATTTCAGGAAACACCACAGCATTTCAGGAAACACCACAGCATTTCAGGAAACACCACAGCATTTCACAAAACACTACAGCATTTCAGGAAACACCACAGCATTTCACAAAACACCACAGCATTTCAGAAAACACCGCAGCATTTCAGGAAACACCACAGCATTTCACAAAACACTACAGTATTTTAGAAAACGCGACAGCATTTCACAAAACACCACAGCATTTCAGAAAACAATACAGCATTTCAGAAAACACCACAGCATTTCAGAAAACGCCACAACATTCGAGAAAACACCACAGCATTTCACACAACGCAACAGCATTTCACAAAACACCACAGCATTTCAGAAAACGCCACAGCATTTCACAAAACGCCACAGCATTTCAGAAAACGCCACAGCATTTCACAAAACGCCACAGCCTTTCACAAAATGCCACAGCATTTCACAAAACACCGCAGCATTTCACAAAACGCCACAGCATTTCACAAAACGCCACAGCATTTCAACTTATACGGAAACGGTATTCCTTTAGGGAGAACACTTCTTGTTTGTGATTGGACAGAGCCAGCCAGAGAAGCACTGCTGTGATTGGTTGTTTTCGCTGCCAGTCAAGAAATGACGCTTCGTGATTGGTCAGCACCCGACAGCGCAACATGTCCCGAAACATCAGCCATTAGCTGTTAGCACACAGAGCTCCCAGCTCCTCATATCTGTTCAGAAACTGGACAAAAGTTAAACATGAACAAACCACAGACTGTCTATGTCATGGTGAATACAGTCACTGCTTTATTCATGTCTATATGCCGTTATTGTGAGTGTGGACGGAGCAGCTAAAGGTTAGTATCCTGATCGATCCGATCTCCATTCAGAAAACACGCATTTTAAAAGGTTTTTCGCCTGCCGTCTTGTCTGCAGACTTGTCACAGCATTAATTCATGGTTTTTACTAACTGGTATCAGTATGTAGTTACTTCGGCATCATTTTGGAAACGTGTATTACAATTAAATCACGGTCAAATATGTTCATTTTGTTGTAGTCTACCATAGTATTTACAAGGATATAAGCCTCGAATATTCGCATCGCACTAATCGCTCGAGTTTCAGGTTCTCATTCATAACACTCCGTTCGATGTCTCACTATGGGATGCGCCTCAACGCATATGCATCAGAAGCATCAATCTCATTACGCCAATCCTGATTGGCTGGTGATCTTGACGACTACGTCAGGGAATCCACCCACCCTTTAAGTAGCTTGCGCTACGTCGCAGCGTCATTCAAACACCTCTTCTCGCTTCGGAGCACATCTCAAATAAAGAATATCAGTAGCCAGGCTAGCTTAACGGTCCACAGACTGAACCACGAAAGCTAACCTTCGGTCGCCGGACGCTTGCCGGCTACTTTTGCTTCGCACGGGAGTTTTTCGTATTAACACACCAGTTAATATCGAAATCTGCCCTGCCGTTTTTTTCCACAAATAACGGTAAGGTTTTAGATATTTCCCGCAAACAGTAACATACCTGTTGCTAGTTTGTCCCTCCACGCCAGCACCCAGGCTAACGAGGATGGATCCTTCTCTCCCTCACACCAGAGGAGACGGAGGTTCGGAGGCTCGGCTCTGCTGCTGCGGGCTCAAAATTTCGGGCACGGACTCACACCAGGTCTGCTCGTCCTGCCTCGGGCTGCAACATGCCCAGGAGGCTATCGACGCCCCGGTGCGTGCGGGCACTGTGCCCGTTTTACCACCAAGAGCCTCCGCCGACGGCTAGCGCGCCAAGCTAGCCTGTCGGGACAAGACCCCTTCATGCCTGTCGATTTGCCGACCGGCGATCGAGGCATGGTGGCGACCGCCACGGGTGTTGAGCCCCGCGCTGTGTCAAGCTAGGGCTCAACGGCGGCGGCAGCCGCGGGAAGGGAGCCCCGCGCTGTGACAAGCTGGGGCTCCCAACTGGACCTCACCGTGGTCCCACCCGCGGAGGATGTCCTGGAGCTGGACTATGTGGAGGAGGATGAAGAGGATACCTCTGAGTTCCTTTTATCCGACTCGGACGAGGACGAAGATGACATCTTCGTCTCGTCTGCTCAGGCTGCCAAGCCGGAGGCCATGTCCGCTCCCCCAGGCGAAAGCGCGCCATCTCTGCCCCGCCTCAGCATGGACTTGCAGGCCGTGTGTCAACGCGCTGCGTCCAGACTGGACATCCCTTGGCCTGAAGTAGCCAAGGAGACCTCCAGGCCTCGCTATGAGGGAAAGAACTTGCCCCAAGCCGCGAGGCTGACGAGGCAACTTCTCCCGGTGTTTCCAGAGCTGCTGGACGAGGTGTCTGTCTCGTGGAGAGACCGCCCTTTCAGCAGCAAGGCCCCAATCCAGGGAGCCTCCTCTCTGGACTTTGAGGGCATGGAGAAACTCGGCTTGCTCCGCATGCCTCCTATGGAGCCGCTTGTGGCAGCCCACCTCCAACCGCGGCTGTCTGCGGCTCCTAGCAGGAACCCCACACTGCCGACGAAAGCGGACCGGTTCCAGTCAGCAATGACCGAACGGGCTTACAAAGCGGCAGCTTTGTCCGTCAGGGCGCTCAATGTCTCCTCGATGCTAACCGCTTACCAGGCGGAGCTCTGTGTGGACATGACAGATAAACCTGAACCGGCCGTGTGGGATGAGATCACAGCGATCACGGACATTTGCCTCCGTGTGCAACGCTGTGCAGTCCAGGCCACGGGCAAATCGCTGGGGATGATGGTGGTACAGGAGAGAGCCAGGTGGCTTAACCTGACGAACCTCCCGGACCGGGAAAAGGAGGACGTATTGGACATGCCAATCCGTCCCCGAGGGCATATTCGGCACCGCTCTGGCTTCCATGCAGCAGCGGTGTGAGGCCAAAAAGAAGGAGGATGAGGCTCTCCAGCTTTGCCTTCCCCGAAAGGCCCAGCCGCCACCTCCAACGGCCCCGCGACAGACCTTCACCCAGGCTGCCTCGCACCCTTCCCAATTCAAGGTCCCGAGACGGCAAAAGCCACAGCCCGCCCCGGGTCTCCCGCCCAGACACGAGGCGCGGACGAGCTGGCCAAGAAAGTCCCCGGTCCCGGCAGCAGCCGCACAGGCGCAGCCGGCCCAGACCTTCAGCCATCAGGAGGAAGAAGAAGAGGGCAGCCTGACAGCCTTCCCTCCTCTCCTCGGGGAAAGGGCTGGAGGTTCCCTGTTTTTCAGCCCTGGACCGTGTTCCGCACGAGTTCAAAGCCCATGTGTTTCCGGGGTGCAACCACGCCCCCGTCTTCCCGCCGCCTCGAGTGATGACGGAACGTCATCCTCCAGTTCGCGCCATGAGGGAGACAGACTTCACAACAAAGGCAGCAGTTCCTGCTGCTCGTTCAAGTCGCACAAACACACATCTTGGGTTCAAGATAAAATATTTTCCACTGTCGCTTCCAGGCTTAAAGCCAAGGGCGCAGTCAAAAATAAAAAGAAAAACAATGATAACAATAAACAGTCAGGTGACTGCTCCGCTTCTGAGAGTGGCTGTGCCTCTCTCGGAAGCGGACGGTGACCGGGTCTGTGAACGCATCATCACCGCGCGCATGCGCAGTGTCGACCGAGGTTGTCAGCCTGGGATGCCACCGTGTTCAGACACTAGAGGGCCCCATAACACAACCAATAAAGACACAGAGTGCAAACGACAGAGAAATGATTACGTCTCCACTCGCTTTGAGGAGCGAAAGGTGGAAGATGCTCACATGCTCTGCTTGGGTTTTCAAGACGATATCACGGGGCTACAGACTCCAATTCGCTGTCACCCCCCCTCACTTCTCGGGCATTGTGCAATCACAAGCCCGGGGAGCGTCGGCTCACATTCTAGAGCAGGAGATTCTCTCGCTACTAGAAAAGAAAGCCATATCCATTGTACCCTCCGACAGAGTCAGAGCGGCTTCTATTCCAAATACTTCCTCGTTCCCAAACGGGGAGGGAATGGAATTCGCCCTATCCTGGATTTAAGGGCTCTGAACAAGTATCTCAGAAAATACAAATTCCGGATGCTCACTCACACATCTGCTGCGTCTCGTACGTCAGGACGATTGGTTCACATCAATCGACCTGAAAGACGCGTATTTTCACATCCCAGTATATTATCCACACAGGAAATATCTGAGGTTCGCTTTTCAGGGTGTCTGTTACGAGTACAGAGTGCTTCCCTTCGGTCTGTCTCTCAGCCCACGGGTGTTTGTACGATGTACGGAGGCAGCAATAGCCCCGTTAAGACAACAGGGCATTCGCCTGGCAACCTATTTAGACGACTGGCTCCTTCTTGCACAGTCGGAGCAGGAGGCTATTACGCAGACGAATACCCTCGTGAAACACCTGCTCGACCTGGGTTTTGTAATAAACACAGAAAAGAGCATGTTGTCCCCAGCCCAGACTGTGCTCTTCCTGGGCTTACGTCTAAATTCGGTGCCCTTTACAGCCCGCCTGTCAGCAGAGAGAGTGAAAGCCTTCAGGGCTTGCCTCGCTCATTTCCAGCCACGCAAATATGTTCTCTTCAGATCATGTCTGCGGTTACTGGGGCTCATGGCGTCAGCCATCCTGGTGGTACGACTGGGCCGCTTACACATGAGGGAATTTCAGCGCTGGGTAGCTGCCCTCAGACTGGACCCCGTGCGTCATGGCGCGCGGAGAGTGATGGTCACTGTGGAATGCGTAATGGCACTGCGCCACTGGCTGCACCCGACTTTCTAGTACGGGCGTGCCTATGGGTGCTGTCCTATCGCGGAAAGTGGTCACCACGGACGCATGTCTGACGGGCTGGGGGGGTATATACGAAGGTCGACCTGTGAGGGGTCTCTGGAGCAGAGACCTCCAACGGTCACACATAAATTATCTGGAGCTCTTAGCGGTGTTTCTCACCCTAAACGCTTTCTGCCTTTTCTCAGGGGACATCATGTCCTCGTGAGGACAGACAACACGACCACAATATCGTATATAAACCGCCAAGGGGGTTTGCGTTCTCTCCAGTTACACATGCTGGCACGCAAACTGATCTTATGGAGCTGCGGACGTCTCCTCTCTCTGAGAGCGACGCACGTACCGGGAGTGATGAACCTCGGGGCAGATCTGCTGTCCAGAGGTGCACCACTATATGCAGACTGGACTCTACATCCAACGATTGTGAGTCAGCTGTGGGTGCGTTACGGCCGGGCCGCGGTAGATCTGTTCGCATCAAAAGAAAATGCTCAATGTCAGCTGTTCTTTTCAATGCGCGATCTAAACGCACCGTTAGGCGTGGACGCGCTCGCACACGTTTGGCCCCCGGTCCTTCTGTACGCGTTCCCACCCCTGGCTCTAATACCTCCAACTCTGGCCAGAGTGAGAGAACATCGCCACACACTGATCCTGATAGCTCCACACTGGCCTGCAATGTACTGGCTGGCGGAGATATATCAGCTGCTGTGCGGGCAGCCGTGGCAGCTCCCGTTACGCAGGGACATACTATCTCAGGCGGGGGGGATGATTTTTCACCCACACCCAGAGCGCCTGGCACTATGGGCCTGGCCCGTGAGTGGTATAATTTGAGTACAGTGGGGCTCCCTCAGAAGGTGATAAACACTATTCAGAGTGCAAGGGCTTCCTCCACCAGGTCTCTCTATGACTGTAAGTGGAGGGTGTTTGAGGAGTGGTGCCTTCAAAAGGGACACATCTCTTTTCAATGCCCTGTCGGTGTGATTCTATCATTTCTACAGGACCTGATTGATAAACACAGAGCTTTCTCCACGATTAAAGTGTACCTGGCTGCTATTGCCGCATGCCATGTGGGCTTTGAGGGAAAGACGGCTAGCCAACATCCCTTGGTCTGCCGTTTTATGAAAGGGGCTCGCAGGCTCCTCCCCGTTTCCAGGTCACTGGTGCCCCTGTGGGACTTGACAGTGGTTTTAGATGGGCTCGCTCGACCTCCATTTGAACCCCTGGAAGACGCTGACATGAAACACCTGTCACTGAAGACAGTGTTGTTACTGGCTCTGGCATCTGCCAAACGAGTCAGTGACATTCACGCGCTCTCTGTGCATCCTTCATGTACTCAGTTTGCCCCGGGGCAAACGAGAGTGTTGCTGAAGCCCAACCCGGCCTTTGTGCCCAAGGTGGTTGGCTCATGCACCCCCATTGACCTTGAGGCATTTCCTTCACCGCTATGTTCCTCTGAAGAACAGCGGCCGAATTTGCTGTGCCCAGTTCGTGCTTTGCGCACTATATGGACAGGTCAAAAGAGTTTCGATGCAATGACCAACTCTTTGTATCCTGGGCTAACCCTCATAAGGGCAAGCCCGTTACCAGGCAACGGCTCTCCCACTGGATTGTGGAGGCGATAGCTCTGGCTTATACGAGTCAGGGTTTGCAGGCACCAACGGGCCTGCCGCTCATTCTACTCGTGGACTGGCTACATCCTGGGCTTTGTTCAAGGGTGTTTCCATTCAGGACATTTGTGGAGCAGCGAGCTGGTCCTCACCGCTCACTTTTGTCCGCTTTTACAGACTAGATGTCTCTGCTCCAAGTGTGGCCCGTGCAGTGCTGGGCCCCGTGTTGGGACAGGGTTCTACCTGTTAAGTACTGTTTTGTGTTGGTGATTTTCGAGATAAGCATGTCTAGCAATACGGGAGTCTCAATATCCCATAGTGAGACATCGAACGGAGTGTTATGAATGAGAATTATAGGTTACTAACGTAACCCCAGTTCTCAGAGTAACATGAAGTGAGATGTCTCACCAGACGGCCCTTCTTGCTGAGGCGAAGCGAGAAGAGGTGCTTATTTTGAATGACGCTGCGACGTAGCGCAAGCTACTTAAAGGGTGGGTGGATTCCCTGACGTAGTCGTCAAGATCACCAGCCAATCAGGATTGGCATAATGAGATTGATGCTTCTGATGCATACGCGTTGAGGCGCATCCCATAGTGAGACATCTCACTTCATGTTACTCTGAGAACTGGGGTTACGTTAGTAACCTATAGTTTCACCGCGGCTGTCAGCTGTGTTTACTCCTGTCATTCAAACAAGACGCGCTGAAGAGGGGGCGGGGCTTATATCCATGCAAATACTTTGGTAGATACCAACTACAACAAAATGAACATATTACTGGTTAGTAAAAACCATGAAGCAGCGACTGTATTCACCATGACATAGACAGTCTGTGGTTTGTTCATGTTTAACTTTTGTCCATTTCTTGACTGGCAGCAAAAACAACTAATCACAGCAGTGCTTCTCTGGCTGGCTCTGTCCAATTACAAACAAGAAGTGTTCTCCCTAAAGGAATACCCTTTCCGTATAAGTTGAAATGCTGTGGTGTTTTGTGAAATGCTGTGGTGTTTTGTGAAATGCTGTGGCGTTTTGTGAAATGCTGTGGCTTTTTGTGAAATGCTGTAGTGTTTTCTAAAATGCTGTGGTGTTTTTTGAAATGCTGTGGTGTTTCCTGAAATACTGTAGTGTTTTTTGAAATGCTGTGGTGTTTCCTGAAATGCTGTAGTGTTTTGTGAAATGCTGTGGTGTTTTCTGAAATGCTGTGGTGTTTCCTGAAATGCGATTTTGACTTGCACTTCAGGGCCACCGTAGTTTAACTCTGCAGGACCTGTAAACTGGCCTTGATGGGTAAAACTGGTGAAGTATACCTTCTGTTGTATGGATTTCACTTAAAATCCAATTATCTAGAAACATGTGAAGAGATGACACAGTAATATCTGCTGACATAACTCCCTGTTTGTCCCAGTTAAAGCTCTTGTATTTGAATAAGCTAAGCGCTAGATACTTTTGTGTAAAGAATTATACAGTAACTTATGTGAGTAAACACCACGTCATGCCATATGCTCTAGTCAAGTGAAACATCAATGAGCTGCTGTTTTTCTTCCCCACCTTGCAGTTTTCATAGCCGGATGCCGCCTCAAGGCAAGGCTCTGGTGACGGTAGACAGAAGCAGCATGACTCATTTGTTCATAAAAAGATGGCGGCTGTCTGCCACAGATCTGTCAGAGCCCATGATCAAAGAGGCTGCATGCTAATTTTCAGGAAGGAGAACTTACTTCATTTGCCTTCACAGCCGTCAGCTGCAAATCTGCTGTTAATTTCCACTGAGCGCATGATGACGAGTCTAGGACAAAAGGAGAGTTTGTGGGTGACATTAATGTGCCACTTGAAAATGTGTCAATGGGTACTGTATCCTCGTTTTCCTTCAAGCTTAATTTCCTGCCAGTTTGTATACTGTCAAGTACCTATTTTTGAGTTCATTTAGTTTTTGTGCTCAGTGCTAAGCAGGTTTTATGCACATTCTTTTCCAGTTGTCTAGTTAAACTGAAAGATGTTTACAACTGAGCAGGGATTGCTTCATATGATGCACTGAGCTGTCTGAACTGATGATACTTATTCCTTTTTGGTCAAAATCATTTGACTGTGGGGATTCTTCTTGATATACATGATCACAGCTTGACTTCATTACACCTAGAGCCGTGGCTCTTTTTAAATCTTCTTCCAACTTTTCCCACTTTCAACTTTCTCCTTCAACTCTTTCCACAGGTTTTTTTTTATATTTCTTCTATCCTGTCAGATATTGTCTCTCCTTCATGATCCGGATTAATTTTTGGGATTTAACTTTCCACCTGGGGGTCTGCTTATCTCTGTATTTGGATGAAATTGCCTTTCAAAGAATGACCTACCACAAATGTTCCCATCAGTGACGTCGTTTGGCTTTGAGATTTAAAAGGAGAAATATTATGCTCATTTTCAGCTTCAAATTTGCATTTTGTGCTTTCACTGTGACATGTACATGCTTTAATGGTAACAGGTGCTTTATTTGCTCATACAGCTGTGCTGCAGCACTTCTTTTCACCCTCTGTCTGAAACCAGAGCCCATGCTCTGATTGGTTAACTGCCCAGCTCCGTTGTGATTGGTCAACAACTTAGAGATATGTCTGAAATGCCTCGACCCTTAGCATATCACACATAATGTGTTGGAGTGATGGCCAATAGAAGCGTGAGGTTTACATAGTGATGTTGCGATGTTATGGTTATATTATTGTTTCAGGCAGGGGGGGGGATTGTGGGAGACAAACTCCTCTGTTGACACACTACAGGAAAAGTGACAGCGTTATTGGGCATCTTTAAAGCGAGACTTACACCAAACAGCGACTGCAATGATAAAAGTATTTCTATAAAACAGTGTTTCAATCAAGACTATAGTCTCAGGAAATAATTTTTTTAACTTTATTGGGTACATATTTTGCTTGAAATGCCCATTTCTAGTGATAACACACCGCAACTTAACCCATCAAAACATCGGCTCAAATCTCCAAAACTCTAAACACGTTTTCAGCTTTTCACACAATTTGCAAATCAACATGGCACTTTTTGCAAACCACTGCACACGTTTCTCCACGTAAGACACAGGAATCTGACAAAGTCACATGTTAGCTGGTTTAAAGCACTGATATTCAAAAGGCCTCACACATGGACCAATAATCAAGAAACACGTTCCACCTGACCAAACACCTGATAGCATAATTGTTGGCTCATCAATCAGGATGTTAGCACTATAAAAAGACCACAGGTGAGTACTTTCTTACAGCAACAATGGAAGTCAACATGGAAGCATGAGCAAGAGGAAGAGGAAGAGGAAGAGGAAGAGCTGGGCTGAGAGTGAGAGTGAGAGGAGGAGGAAGAGTACTCTCTAATGAAATGAAATGTTATCAACCATGGTTTGACGATGAGAGAGGCTGGACAGAGGGTTCAGCCTAATCTAAGCCGATGTACTGTTGCCTCTGTAATCCGGACACTTAGACTTGAAAACAGGTTAGTTACCAGTTTTTAGCCCTGCATAATTCATGATATATCAGTGCTTATATCTGTTGTGTGAAACGAATTTACTTCATTCTGTAATTGAATTGTTGGCATGTTGCATACTATAACTGTTTCAAAAATCCTGCACAATTTACTGTGGTAGACTTACTTTTATGCAACACAGACACTGACCAACCACTATATCTTTGTTGTTTATCTGAAGGACTGAGAAAAAAAGAGGTGCAGGTGGAAGGCTAAGGATTTTCAATGAGGCACAGGCAGCAGTTACAAACTTGGTTTTGGCAAACAATGCCATCACACTTAGAGAGATCCGAAGCATAGTAACTATGTGCTGAGATGCATGTTGCACAATGTTATTTTTGAATAACATTTGATTTTTTTCAACAACTCATTTGTGTTTCTTCATTTACTGTATTCTGTATACTCAAGCAATCTTTCTCTGCAGAAACCTCTATGTACAGAGCATAGCCCATACAATATGAAAGTGCTTTAGATTATGCTCAGCAGTGTGTAGTTGGGTGGTCAAACAATCTAGTATTATGAATGAAGTGTGTTATATTTGGTGCAAAAGTTTGCATTTGGTAAGTGTTTATGTAGTTTTGAGTGCAGTTCTTCACTTAGCAGGAGAAATTAGGTGTTTTGCACTTTGGGTGTGTGGTTTTGTGAATTGTGTTTAGTGTTCTGAGAAACTGAGCAATTAAAAAAAAAAATGTGTGTTAGCAATCGAGAAAAACTGTAAGCCTCTGTGATTGGATCTAGTTGCAAGTTTAAACACAAAAAGAACTGCTTAGTGTTTTCACAGTTTGTATTCTGCTGCACTGTCGCAAAGGTTCGGGGAAAGCCTCCATAAATCCAGCTACACCCATATCTGATCTCCAATCTGTATCTACAACATTTTACTGGATTTTTCCAATATTATTTACGGCAACTTACCCCTGTCTGTTTATTTGTTGTTATCTGAGCTTTCATATTCGCTGCAGCATGGTGAAAAGAAGAAGAACGTTGGGTTACTATATGTTGGAGGAATAAAATACTTTCTAGAAGCCTGAAATTCCTCCAACAGACTGATCTCTTCCTGCTCAAATTTAAATGAAGTAATGCTAGAGAATTTCCGCCATTGCAGCTTCTGCAATATCAACCATAAAGGGAGACGGATGAGTGAGAGAAAATGTTGTCCTCAGAAACTTCTCTTTATATTCCCATCCCTTGGTTTTGTCATGTTTTACAGATTTATACATTTTCCCTGAAAGAAAAAAAGCTTTAAGGTTGGCAGCAGTTCAACTGTTCCAAAGTGTACTTGAGGTACTCTGTAAATCTGATTATGACACAGACTCCTGGCCCCAGTTGTATTAAGCAACGCGGGCGAGAAGTAGAAGCTTATTATGACTTGGTATTTGCAAAAATAAATTGCCTTTCTGTTAGATCCTGACCTTTACCTTCAGCTAATGATGAAGAAGTGCATAGTCACAATGTGATGCATTGCCCTAAGCCACCATGTCACTCTGAACTCTGAATCCAAAGTAGATTTTCAGCTTACCTTAACTTTACTTTGATCCCTGTTCAGCCGCCTGTTCTGTCAGGGTAAACACCGCCAAGTGCATATTCTGTTTGATCTCCTACTTATGAATACATACAGTACAGATCCAATCTCATCCACAGAGGTTTAAGCTAAGGCAGTACGACAGAATTTTAAAGGAAAAGTTCAGGCTCTTCTTTTTATGATTTGGTTAGGGCTGCTGTTGTGCTAACATCTGTCCACCCGAGAATCATTGGTCTGCCCCTTTATTTCAACAAGACACATGGTATAACAAATATGATGGATGGCAAAAGTTGTATATGAAAATGAATCCTTGATCCTAACGCCATCTACAAGTTACCAGGCTAATATTTATTTATGTGTTGTCCAACCATCTATCTACAACCATCTATATACAAATGCAATCGCAGGACTAATTTTCTTTCTTTAAAGGTATCCTGAATAACAGTGTGCTTTTGCATTTTTAATAATGGCGACATGAATAGAGAGTTGAATCCATGATCAAAACTCTTGATCGGTCACTCATTGATGTAGGTTTCATTCTTTGCTGTTCTTATTGTGTATTCCATGGGCTTCCACATTGCTCCCAATGTTGGTTTGTGTACAATTATAAATTAATAGGGTGATATTCTGAATGATGTGGTGGGAATTAGCTGATCCAGATTTGCTGCGGTCATGACGTAAGATTGGAACAGCCTGTCCTCCTCCAAAAAACGACCAAATAGTTAGATTGTTCAGCAGCTTATTACGCAACCTTGTCTCCTAAAAATTACGTTCCCAGAGAACTAAACTGCATTCTCAATTACGTTTAGCTAGAAACGTATTTTCTCCCACGTTACGTTTGTTATGAACGTATCTTAAATACGTTTATTTTCTACATATCTTTGCCATTTATTGTCTTGCTTATAATAATGATAATAGTCATTTATAAATATGATTTTAGACCACACATTTGAAATCGACAATCGGGCTCGATATATGGTTAAATTAAAATCAGTAGGCGAGGCTGTAATTTCGCCAGCTGTTACTCATGAGCGAGGCAGAAAATAATAGTGTTATCATGCCAAAAAGCTGCTGGGTCGGTTGTTATTGTCAATATTAATATAATAATTATTTATTTTTTAATAGTCACACTCGATTTCGCCGATTTTCTTGTTGCCCCAGCTGGTCGACACCTCTTTTAGCAGAAACAAAGGCTACATTAATGTATTAAATCGATGTTAATCCATGTGTGTGGTTGTGGAATGACCGGACGTGACGTTGTGCGATTGCGTCGCCAGGCAACAGCTTGGGTTCATGTTAATTTACAAACTCTTCAACTAGAACCATAGTTATATTTAAAAACATTTTAGAAGGCCTCATGAAATACTTTAATGTAAATTAAAATTTAAATGTGAAGGAATGTGTGTATAAAAAAATACATCTGTCATAAACAATACCGGAAACAGACGTAGGAAAGATCTTCAGCTTCGGTGATTGGATGTTTTAGCCGCAATGCACGTTGGGATATGGTGTTTATGCGATATGAAATCCGAAAACATTTAAAAAAAATACTTTATTCCGAGTGTACTTGCTTTTCTCTTTGGAAGTCATCACATGACGGCATTGTAATACACGGTTCGACTGCATTAAATATTACATATCTGCCTTAGTTATTTATTTATAGAGCCCTGATTAGAAGACCTTTGGACAAGCTGGAAGAACTGCCGCCAAAACTGAATATGTGAGGTGGATCATAAATATATCAACAATTAAACAACATCTTACATTTCTTTTCACACAAGACGTCTCCTTGCAGTATCAACACTAATTCGGCTGACTTTTATATTTTATCAAATTGGTAGATAGGCTGTATTTACACCATAACGGTGCACAGCTGATAGAAAGGGACACCTAGTGGTTAAAGCACGTTATTGCATTTTTTGTTGAAATAATGTTATATTTGATGAAAAAAATATGAAGAGTACATACAAAATAGGGGGAAAGTAGAAGGTCAATGATAGAAATATAGAATAGCAAAAATCAAGAAGCTACTGTAAGTGATCTCTACAATAAAACAGTTTAATGCAGGACGTCCAAAGATATTAAATGTGCAAAATAGACAAACTAATAAGGCTTTATTAAACATTTAAGAATACTTTAGGTTAAGGTCTTCTTTTGAATAAGAAAACAGTTTTGGGGGTATCTACAGATAAATATTAAGCCTGACAAAGTACTAATATATTGCTTTTCCTGCTATGTCGAAGCACTTCTTTTTACTGATACAATTATTCTGTATTCATGTTTTATATTTTCCATTTATTTGAATAAATGACTGAATAAAAGCACACTGTTTAATTATGTATTTGTTTTATCTTCTGTCAGAACAAGTATTGCTATTGTTTTACCTAGTAGGCTATATCCTTTAACAGCCTGAATTATTTCTAGAAAATGGTGAAGGTTTGTTTAAGAGAAGGCTGTTCCTGTAATGAGAGTTCACATTTATGCTACATTGAAGGGTGGAATTGACTACACATCTTCAGAAACATAATTTGCTTCAGATATAACTCATAGCAATATTGTAACCATTAAGAAAAGCCAACTGCCTTAAAAACCCAGTTAACAAACACTAGGTAAAGTATTTTCCTTCAGTAATGAAGATGTAATTCCAATGTAGACACACCTGGGGTCGCTGTTCTGTCTGTTACGCTGAGCCATGCATTGTCTGGAAGGTAAAAGGGACGAAGAAGACGAAGTGAAGTGACGTACTTCCGGTTCAACATGAAAACATTCCCAGTTAAACATGCAAAAACAAATCGCTCAATAAAAAGATAAAAAACTGGCATGTCATTTACGTTAGAATAAATAGAATGGTTTTGAATAACCCACAGTGCCTTAATATAAGCGAAAGAGGCTGTTTGGATGATAATAAAAAAAAAGTTTTGCCAATCCGATCAGAAATGTAAGAAAACCATGGATTTTTGGATCTTCAAAGAGCCCGATTACAATGGCCAGACAGGCAAACAATTACATTAAATCATTGGAAATCGTCGATCGGGCTCAATAGGTTAAATATAGCAGTAGGCGATCGATGTCCATAGATGAGAGTAACATCTACGTCACTTTACGGCCCCGCCCACTTTTGGGGAAACCAACGCTGTCATTTGAATGGCGATCAAGCCTGAAGCCACAGAGCTCTTCTTTTACTGTCCTTTTTTCTCAGAAGAAGTACAGAAAAACGTAACTCTGGATTTGTTTTAATATTTGAGGTGCAATAAACGACACAGCAGCTTTTTGGCGTGATAAAACTATTATTTTCCGCCTTGCTCTTGAGAGTAACAGCTGGCGAAATTACAGCCTGATTTCAATTTAACCATATATCGAGCCCGATTGTCGATTTCAAATGTGTGCTCTAAAATAATATTTATAAATAACTATTATCATTATTATAAGCAAGACAATAAATGGCAAAGATATGTAGAAAATAAACGTATTTAAGATACGTTCATAACAAACGTAACGTGGGAGAAAATATGTTTCTAGAAGATATGTAGTGTAGTGAGCACTAATTTACTCATGTTACATAATTCACTCATGGAACTACGGTTTGGGGGTATTTTTCCGCACGGACACTTATGCTTAATGTACCTCCGGTGTATATACTGTGTCCTCCTTCCTTTCTCTTTCTCTTCTTCCCTTCTCTTCCCGGACTGCAACCGGACAACATGTGTCTCCTATCTCTCGGCACTACACTGGTGACCCTGACATAAGTCTCGCAGAAGTTTCCGAGACTGGACGAACATGGCTAGAAACGCCGTTTTTCGCAAACTGCCGGAGATTTTTGGAGGCGTCCGTGGCTGCCTCGTGCGCACGGACTGAGGCTCGGTTCGCCCTCCGGAATGGCCGCGGACGACGCTCGCCATTTCCACATCGTTTCGGCACCGGGAGACAGCAAGCCTTCCGGCCACATGGAGACGATGCACCTTCTGCTAGGTACGGAAGAACTCGGCTCCTCTTTCATGGGACTGTTTCTTCGGGACATGCGGCTGCATGTCCAGACAACGCTCGCTAACAAGGCTAGTGTTGAGCCCCGCACTTTAGCCGAAGAAACTGACCGGTTCTTCCTGGCCGCCCGGCGATTTACCCCTGAGGTGCTGGCCCCGGCTCGCAGCGGCAACTTCCCTGGTAGAGGCACACCGCCTAGCAGAGGCTCCGGGGCCGACGACATAACCAGTGGCACACTAGGAATAAGTGGAATAAGTGTGCGAAATATTTAAATTGTATTTTCGGATCCTGAACGAGACCGCCGCCAGAGCGCGTCTCCCCGTTACCTGCAGAAGGAAGCCATGCATGCAGCGCAGAAGGAAGCCATGCACGCAACGCAGCCCGCTCTCTTTACTCCAGGCAACTTTCTGCCGCTTTCCTCCGTGGTGCAGTGCTGATCGTTTCACCACAGAGGAAAGCACTTCACAAATTGCAGTACCCATAAGGACCTGTGAAAATGCCGCAGTTTTTGCGTGGCTGTGTCTTTAGTTGAAAGCCCAGTGGCGATCTGCTCATCTCTCATCGAAATAATATGTTACAAAGGGGCGGACTGGCCATCTGTGTGTTGAACTTTCCTGTCGGCTCCCAGACCGTAGTCGAGGAAACAGGGGGGATGACTCTCTGTCGTCTCCCAGGGCAGAAGCAACAGGCTTCAGGTTCAATAACCCACTTTAGCTTAAATGATTGGAGAGAGGCGAGCTCTTCTTGGGAGGCCGTTATATTTATTTAGTTGTTCTTCTGTTTCACAAAATACATCACAGACCTCTGTTTTTCTGCTGTCTCGTTTCACTTCCAGAAACATACACACGCTCGCTCAGTCTCGCTCTACCATCCACACACACACATGCACACGCCACACCCCTCTCTCTCTCTCTCTTAAAGGGACAGCGATCTCATCTCACTCTGCATGACCCTAATATCATAACATGTGTGTTCTGGAGGATCACAGAACGGACGATCGTCCTTATTATTATGCCGTTTAAACCAATTATTTAAATGTGTTTGTTAAATTCGGCATCATGTAAGTTGCGCTGACAGGTCCACACACTGCTTCCCCGCAGCGAGGCTCCCCCCGCCCTCCTGTTGACAGTTCACGAGCGTCGAGCTCCTCACCCCCCCCCTGTTGATAATTCACGATCGTCGGCACGCTGATAACAATTTTTTTTTGTAATGGCACTTCATATCAAAAAGGTTGCCGACCCCTGATCTAGATGAATGCGACAAAGCAATTCATGCCGTTTTATTGTTTTTAACGTTGAAATGGCAAGTGCAACAGGTGAAGATGAAGTTGTTGCGGAATTGTTGTGAGTACCCTTTTCAAGACGACAATTCAGTGAAAAGACGGACATTATAACGCCGGGGGGGGGGGGTTGTGTGTGTCTACAGAAGGTCCAGTTGTGATAGACACGGTTCGCCACTGCCTTCGATGCACCGCCTCTGACTCCTATCTCCTCCTCGGCACTACAGTAGAAAATAAACGTATTTAAGATACGTTCATAACAAACGTAACGTGGGAGAAAATACGTTTCTAGCTAAACGTAATTGAGAATGCAGTTTAGTTCTGTGGGAACGTAATTTTTAGGAGACAGGGTTGTATTATGACCTAGAGTCACGTTTTAAAGATTAGCACCTCTAGTGGTCGTGTAAGAAACAACAATTTGCGGCATATGCTCCCGTTGATTGCAAACGCTCCGGAGGGTCGTATATTCACAAATAACCCTCTCTGGAAAATCCTAAATTGTAGGATAGTTTGGCCATTAAAATGCTTTTTGATTAGATTTCTATCGAGAAGTGTATATTGTACTTTTAAAATCCACGTCCAGTGGATGTGTAGGATCTATAGTTTGATAAATATTATGAAGATTATTTGAGGTCTCGTCAGGAGATCATTAATATACTACGTCTTTCCCCACAGCGTCCATGTAAAGTTGGCGTCAACCCTCACGGGGTGAAAACAGTATTTCTGATCTCGAAGTTTTCATAATAAAACCGGAAGTATTCCCCTCACAGTCAAATGATTTCACAGTGATATATCTGCAGTACTCATCCACTAAAAAACATCAGTTTATCCTTGTTAATTACACAACATTGATTGGTGTAAATTGTGTACAATGCTTTTGTGTTTTTAACCTTCGATTCGGAGAAACACATAGTTTTTTCGGAGTTTAGGATGGCCGAAGACACTACACTACCCATAATCCTCAGCTATTGTTTGGGACTACAACATCCGCTTTGCTTGACAAACCCCGTGATTAGTCCTCAAGCTCAGTGATTGGATGTTGGAGTGGCAGTGCGCCAAGGTTACGCCGAGCTCTTTGAAATGGAATGAAACCATGGCAGACTATCCAAAACTGGACTCGAACGGATCCAGTTATCTTAAGATAAGATAAGATATACTTTATTGATCCCAAGTTGGGAAATATTTTTGTTACAGCAGCATGTACTACTTTTTTCTACTACAATTCAGAGGTTAACCTGGTATTTTTACTCCATTACATTTATTTTAGTTACTTTGCAGATTCTGATTAATGATGTGAAATATATACCCTTAAATCAGAAGTAAAATTCAGGGAAGGTGATTGTCAAGTGCCAAAAAAAACTATGCAATATATTAGACGTTAAGTACTTTGTCAGGCTTAATATTTATCTGTAGATACCCCCAGAGTTTTTTTCTTATTTAAAAGAAGACCTTAACTTAAAGTATTCTTTAATGTTTTAATAAAGCCTTATTCGTTTGTCTGTTTTGCACTTCCTCCTATTAATATCTTTGTACTTCCGGCACTAAGCTGTTTTATTGTAGAGATCACTACAGTATCTTCTTGATATTTTCTATTCTATATTTCTATCATTGACTTTCTACTTTCCCCCTATTTTGTATGTAGGATACTCTTAATATATTTTTTTTTCATCAAATATAACATTTTTAATAAGAAAATTCAATAACGTGCTTTAACAACTAGGCGGTGCGGGTTAAAAAATTGTCAAGTTTACAGTGTTAATACAATAAATGATACTTTCCAGTATAATTTCCAGTTTAGTTTATGACGGATTGATTTTTGTATCCACACATATATTGTTTTGATATTTTTAACACCAAACCGACAGAAAATAGGTCTTAACATGACCCAGTGGTCTAGTTAATGAAACATAATAATATCAAACATAATATTACTATTAACTTTATCGTGAAATTAAAACAGAACGATAAAGAAAAATACAGTTTCAGTCTCGATTTGAACCTTATACATTGTACCATGAACCTGTATAGACCTGTAACAGTCAACTGCATGAGGAGTTGGAAAGGTAGTTTCTGAAGGTGTTACAAATAACACACAGCATACAATGCCATAATAACTTTGTATTATTAGTGTAGGACACTTATGTATGTATAACATCTGAAGATGTGCAGTTTTATTCATGTTTTCACATAATTCTACAGGATATTGCTATAATATTTCACATATTGTAGTTCTACACATTAATATCTGATTTGTAAAACATCACAAACAGAAAGGTATATCTGTCATTTAATGGTAAGCTATTGAAATTCTGATTCCATAGATGTATCTCCCATCACCCAAAACCCCTGACTATTCTCTCAACTCAGTATTTACATTCTTATATTCAAAGAAAATCAGTAATATCTTTAAAAACTACAAGTCCCTGTCTATTAGCTGTGCACCGTTATGAGATAAATAAAGCCTATTTACCAATTGGATCAAATATAAAAGTCAGCTGAATTAGTATTGATACTGCAAGGAGAGGTATTGTGTGAAGAGAAATTGAAGATGTTGTTTAATTGCTGATATATTTATGATCCACGTCACATATTCAGTTTCGGTGGCATTTCTTCCAGTTTGTCCAGAAGTCTTCTAATCAGGCTCTATAAATAGAGAACTACGGCAGATGTGTAATATTTAATGCAGCCGAACCGTGTATGTATTACAATGCCGTGTATGTATTACAATGCCATTATGTGATGACTTCCAAAGAGAAAAGCAAGCACATGCGGAATAAAGTATTATTTTCTTTTTTTTTAAATGTTTTCGGATTTCACATCGCATAAACACCATATCCCAACGTGCATTGCGGCTAAAACATCCAATCACCGAGCTTCAACGATAGCTGAGGATTATGGGTAGTTCGATGTTTTATCAAACCTCTGAAAAAAGAAATGTGTCCCTCAGAATCGAAAGGGAAAAACCTATGGGAAAAACACAAAAGCAGTGTACACAATTTAAACCAATGAATGTCATGTAATTAACAAGGATAAACTGATGTTTTTTAGTGGATGAGTAGTGCAGATATCACTTTAAAATAATTTGAGAGTGAGGGGAATACGGTTTTATTATGAAAACTTCGAGACCGGAAATACTGTTTTCACCCCGTGAGGGTTGATGCTAACTTTACATGGACGCTGCCGTTACACGTTCTCCTAGCGAGACCTCATATAATCTTCGTAATATCTATCAAACTATAGATCCTACACATCCACTGGACATGAATTCTAAAATTACAATATACACTTCTCGCTAGAAATCTAATCAAAAAGCATTTTAATGGCCAAAGCGTTTGCAGTCAACGGGAGCACTAGAAGTCGAAAACTTTAAAACGTGATTATAGGTCATAATAAGCGCATGAACAATCGACCTATTTGGTCGTAATAAGCGCTTGAACAATCGACCGTATGAGTTGGAGGACTTGTTGGATCGGTAATGTGGGCTGGCATTTAGCCGACGGCACTATCAGCAACATTGCTGTATCAGAAACAATGCGCAACTTGTTTTGGAAGCAATATGGTCTGTGTTTATATTAGCAAGCATCGCTAACACTCAGAGCTAACGCTGTACTGGAGAGAGTATGTGTCAAAAAGCCGGATATATAAGGTACTCGCCTCACTCACGTTGTTTGGAACATAATATGGCGTTTTATCTCTGCAGCTCTGCTGCATGTGGCTCCAAAGGGGGTGTGGCCCCATAGCTACTGACCCAGAATCAGCACTTCTCTAACAGGGCTGAAATAGAGGGTTAAGAGGCATGCTACAATGGGTGATCTGTTTGGTATTTTGAGCAAAATACTTCAGAGACATGTTCCGTATAGATATAGCCAGGTCTGCACATAACTGGTGCGCACCGAGAGAGAGAGAGAGAGAGAGAGAGAGAGAGAGAGAGAGAGAGAGAGAGAGAGAGAGAGAGAGAGAGAGAGAGAGAGAGCGCCAAAGTATAATTCGCGAGCTATTTAGGTTTAATTGTTTTAATCCGTCCAGGAGCACGACGGCATCTGCGATCCCTCGCTCTACCCCTCGCTATCGCGTGAAGGGTCTGCTTTATGCGCTCCGCACAGTAACCCTGCTGCGTGCTCACTTGGAGACAGGGTTGCCAGTGTTCTGTTTGAAAACAAGGACCTTTTTTATACGATGACTTATATGCTAGTAGTTCGCAGAAACATTTCACCACCAAGGTCCACTGGATGGTTGTGTGATTGGAATGAAACCTCCAAAATAGCTACAAGAGGTCAACCTGTCTGCTATTTTGTTGTATATTTTTACTGTAAAGGTAGTTCTTTATTTCTTGTGAAAATTAAATTGAAGGTGGGTATTGTTTCTCTATCCACGTACGAAGAAAAGTCTTTAATTGAATTCAATAAAGCATTAATTTTCTCAAAACATTGGAAATCACAACTAGCAGCCATGCAGACGCTGATGCATCCGACGCCCAAATTAGCCTCATTTATTGTAGGGAAATGACCTTCAATGACACTCACAACTGAAACATATCAAGGTGTGAAGATGGATGACACCAGGGCAAGGGAAAAGGTTGCAGTAAACAAGCCTTGACTTTACAGGAGTCAAGCAGCCTGGATGACACAGCAGAAGCCTTGCGAAAATATTACATATATATTGAGAGCACTAGTGAATATGTCAGAAATGACACAACAGAGAGCAGCTTTTTGAAAAGTTTGAACTCGCTAAGTTTCTGAAAAGGGTTTGACATCAAAAGAGTGCCAGACAGATCTTTCATCTCTGTGTTTTTGTGCTATAAAAATAAGTCAGCGTTTAATGCTCATCTCAAGCTGCACAACTTGCCCTATCCTCTGTTTCCTGTATATATATATATATATGCTGGAAAGGTCACCTTGTGGGCGAAAAGAGAGTATCTCTATAAGTTTATGACCATCAGACCAATTTAACTAGATTCACGCCAGTTGGCCTGTCAGTATCTCTCAGTGAAAAGCAAATTAAAATGAGAACTGAGAGGAGAATTTACTCAGTGACTCAACATGCAAACAAAGAACCTAAGATGCAAAATCAAGCTGCATTCCAGGCAATGAGCAGAAACATGCCAGTTGGCAAACTAGGCACTTAGGCTCCTGCTGGGACGTCTAGCAGGGAAGCTGGGACTGCAAAAACCATAAACAACAGGCACTGTGGTGACATTTCTGAAAATGATGCACAATAACACAGTGTTGTAGATTTAACTTTGTGACCCCCTTATTACAAGAGAAAGCCTCCCAGCTAATATTGACATTAAACATACAGCAATGCTGGAAAATGCTGGAAATGCAGCACTAAAATAACAGTTTACACATCTGTTGCCCAAAGCTCATATACTTTTAGGACATATTCTACAGTTTCTGCTTCTGTGTGAAGTTGTCCTATGCCTGCATTGTGAATGTTTTGTGACCAGAGAAAAAAGAGAACAAATATTATATTCTCGCATGTAACACGGTTCTATTCGAAATATTGTGTTTGTAAAGTTTTACCTCAATTATATCCTTTTCTTATCCTAATGTAGACATTACAGTCATCTTGGGGACCATTTTTATGGGTTTTTTGCCCCGACTTTTGCCTCTCAGGCCGCATGCAGGCCACCTTACACAGTATGTCCAGTATGGTGTCTGATCACAATACCTTCAGACAAAACTCAGGGTTAAAAAAACAATCTTTCTGTTGCTAATGCTATTTTTAAGTACTTTCCTAGGCCATTATTGATCTAGACCAGGGGTAGCCAACACGGTGCCCGCAGGGGCAACGTGAGTCGCCCGCCGGGCATGTTCTAAAAATAGCTCGCCAAGCAAATCCAAAATGTAAAAAATACACAAAACAAAAAAGGAAATGTAATTAAAATAATCTACCCTATGCATAAACGAAACCTCAATCATATCGAACTCTATCTACTTACTACAACTCTATATCTATCTAACACACCTCCTCCCCCAACCTCCACAATGAATATCGACCAATTACGTTCTTGCTTGATTTGCGGGACCAGCATTGCAGTCGGGAAGAAAAGCAATGTGGACGGCAGCTCACCGCTTCATAAGGAGTTTGACCGTGATGTTCCTTCTGGCAGAATCTACACAACACATCAGCCCCATTTAACAGAGCCTAGTCGTGCCAGCCTATACAGCACATGAGGGGCAGAGTTTTACTGTGTGTGTTGCAACTTGCAGGGTTCATACACTTTTTCACCAATGATTTTCAATGACTTTTCCATGACTTCTCCAACACCTTTACCTAATTTTCAATGACCAAAAAAATCACTCTTTCTCAGTGGTACCACTGAAAATGGTTTATTTTAACATGGTATAGCGACAGCAGGAAACAAACAAAGTCACTGAGAGGCTGAGGCCGGGCTTGTTTGATATTGTGTGACACGCTACAAAAAAGTACTTGCTGAGATCAAAAACTCTGTTGCAAAATAATGTGGTTTAATGAAAACTGGGATGACCAACTTATTCTCCTTGGACATGTACATTGTTATATTTAATCAAAGCAATCATTTCAACTTGCGGTCAACAAAAAGTACAACGACCCTGTGTCACCCTCTCTTCCACACACACACACCTCACGCAGGTGAACAGGATTATAATGAGTGCCGCCCATATCCATGTGACCCAAGCCAACCAATCAATAGTGCTCAAACAAATATCTTATATTAAAACAAAAACGCAATACTATACATGTTTCATGGCTCCTACACACCAGCCTCTAATTATTATTAGTAGTTAGTATACATACTAATTACTAACATTATTAAAATGGGAGACATGTGACAATTATAGCTTAGTAATCAAGTCCATACAGTTACAGTTCATGCGTGTAGTTTCCCTTCTTCTTTTCTTTATACGAGTCATAAGTCAGTTAGGCCAAAAGGTACCACCACCTAGGCTCAGTCAAAGATAATCCTTAGTGTCATTTAAGTCTGTCAGTCGAAAAGAGTCAATATTGTGGAAAAGATGTCACTGATGTCGGATGTTCTTCCGTCTCTTCCTGCCGTTTCTGCATCTTCTCCACGATATTCTCGCTTTCATCGCCCCACTCCTTCTTTAACGAGGAGCGCAGCATGTCCTCGTCGTCTTTGATTTTGAGTCCTTCGGCCTTGTAGAGCATGCTGGTCCACTTCATCTTGTTCTCCATTTCTTCGTTTGTAGCGGGGGCCTTTCTGAGCAGCCGTTGAAGAGGGCTTTTGTTGGGATTTGAGATGAGGCTTCTTCTCATCTTTAAAACTTTTCTTTTTACACTTCTTCTTCGACTCTTGCTCTTGCTGAAAAAACACTTTCTTTGCAAACTTCTTAAACTTGAGATCCTCTCTTGACATTCCAGCTTGTTCCTCCAATCTGCATTCAGGGAAGTCTGTGCTGAACTGCTGTTGCCAAGGTTCATCTAAATTCATAACTGAGATTCTGTTCACAGATACTTCTGGTTTGTCCGAATCCATTGCATTCCCACTCACTCCTTTAAGTGGTCCATTCACAGCCTAGGATTGTCCTGCTTGCCTAGGGTCCGTCATCCACACTGCGTATGACTTCCAATGGTTCCAAGGCCTTAGGAACATTGGTTCCTATCAACATTCCAATCCCTGCATTTATTTCAGGCAAATTAACATTGTTTAGATGAGGCCATCTCTGTAGGTCCGCTTGTCTAGGAATGTTCCCACTGCTGGCAGGCATGCACTCTTGGGTGTAGCTTTGTGGCAGTTCAAAGAAATGGTCAGAACCAGTGTGCTGTCCACTGATAGCTCTGATTTATTCCTGGCTTGAGCAGGATTGTGTCTTGCTTCATTGGAAGGGATGTGAAGTATGGTTGGATGTTTGAAGCCACATTTTGAACAGGAAATTGTTTATTGCAATTTCTGCTAATGTGCCCCACGCACAAACAGCCGAAACAGACACCTTTTTCCATCAAGAAGCCTATCTTCTCTTTGTGTGTTCCTTTTTCAAGCTGATGGCACGAGTCCAAGGTGTGACCTCCTCCGCAGCACAGACATGTCCTCCATCTTGTCAGAATGTGTTCCTTCCATTCAGTATCTGTCTGGGTTTCATTTTCTACAAGAGCTACAGTGGTGGCAAAGCTAGTTCCTACGAAATGTGAGCGAGGCTGTGATCTGTTTAAACCAGTATTTTGTGTTATGAAGGGAGCATCTTGAATGTTTCCAAATACTGGGTCGGTTAAGATTTTAACTTGTCTCTCAATAAAATGTGTGATGTCAAAGAATGTTGCTCTACGGCTGTTCCTCTCCTCCAGCTCACAGGCTAAAGTTCTCCACTTGTCTCTGAATTAGTAAGGTAACTTTCGTATTATGATCATCATATTCGCAGCCATGTCAAGCTCATGCAATACTGCACCTCTTCCATTGCGTTTGCACATGCTCTAAGGAAGAAACTGTAGTCTTGTAGAGCCTTAACATCCTCGGTTCTTATAGGAGGCCATGAAAGAGCCTTTTGCAAATATGCAGATGCCACTTTCTGCTCATTTCCAAACTGCTCCTGGATTAGAGCTTTAGCCTTGACATATCCCCTCTCTGGATCCATATGCTGGCAACTTCGAACAAGTCCTTTGGGATGACCCTGAGTGTACTGCTCCAAAAAATAGAGTCGGTCACTGTAGCTGTTTGTGTTTTTCTCAACACCATTCTCAAAAGCCTTCATAAATGTATGATATTTTAACGGGTCGCCATCAAAAACTGGAATCTCTCTCTTTGGCAAGGATGAAAGACATTGCTGTTGTATTAACAGTGTGGTTATTTCATTTTGTTTTCTCATAATGCCCAGTATGTTGTTTTGATCTTCATTTGCGTTCAAGCTATCTCCATAATTCATTTGTGTTTTCAAATTGGATTTTTTAAGGGATACTGGCTCTGAGGAAAGGAACCAAGGTGAAATGTTCTCATTAGGCCGTGTTGTTGGATCCAAGAAGTCATTGCTAGTCTCCCTTTGGTTTAGCAACATGTGTGGAGTATTTATATTGTCCTTGGCCCTGTAGAGGACTTGTGGTTTAATGTTTCTTTGTTCAATATAAGAGTTAATTCCATCCGAATGCTTTGTTTTTGAACTTTTCCCACTTAGGATGCTCCCTGTTTGTAACACATCTAATTTAGCCATGTGTGCTGCAATATCCTCCTCCATCTGAAGTTGCTCCTTTCTCCTCCTTATTCGTTCATCCTCCATCTGAAGTTTGCTCCTAATTTGTTCCTCCTCTTCCTCCAGTTCATGTTTGTCCTTTAATAGTTTATTTCTTGCCATTAAAGCTGCCAAGTCAGCCTCTGTTTTAAGGCATGCAGACGAAGCAGTAGAAGTTGCAGACTTTTCCCCCAAAGCAGAATTCTGTCATCGGGTTGCTCTTCTTCTGATTTCCACATTTGACACACTGTCACCACTGTTGTACATCCTCTTGCATGTCATCTGTTGTTGGAATATCCAGCACAGCAGCAGTTATTGTGGCAACATCCTCTTGTGGCTCCTTTATCCACTGTTTAATGTCCCTCTGAAAGCTTTCACTTTATTCCAAGATACTGGCAAACCATTCCTTTTGTTTCTTTAGTTCATCCTCTGGGAGTAAAGGAATCAACATTTCATGTGAAATAATGGCTTTTTCACCCAGTTGAATTAATTTATCTAATTGAGTTTGCACACGTGAGGCATTTCCCCTTTCTCTCATGTGTCCTTTTATTTCTGGTATGAGTGCTTTTATTTTGTTCACACTGGTTTTACGTTCCCGTTGAAGTTTTTCGATGTTATTTACCAATGCCTTCGCAGTGAGTTTGCTTTCTCTTTTCCCATAGTCTATTTCAACACTTTCCACGTCAACATTTATTTGACTAATTTTCTCCGTTAGATTATTCAAGCTTCCTCAGTGTATTCGTTTGATTGTAACACACTCAAAGGAAGAAAATTCCTTCAAAGCATCACATTTCCACATCAACAGAGCAGCGCAACTTCCATGCGACAGAGCGGAGTTATACAGTGGAGATACACGGTGGTGAATATGTGCACATTCAGTGGTAAGGCTTACCTGGGTGTGATCCGCGTTGAATGCGGCTTCCAAAACTGCAGTCTTTATTAACAGCCAGTGCTTACCTCCGTGAATTATTTCAAACAATTGCTTATCTCCATTCTCCTTGAAAGATCCTTAATCCATGCACTGTTTGATGATGGTTCTTCTTATGTCTTGTGTGCTTGTTGTTTTTTGTTGACAAAATATAGCGACAGCAGGAACCAAACAAAGTCGCTGAGAGGCTGAGGCCGGGCCTGTTTGATATTGTGTGACACGCTACAAAAAAGTACTTGCTGAGATCAAAAACTCTGTTGCAAAATAATGTGGTTTAATGAAAACTGGGATGACCAACTTATTCTCCTTGGACATGTACATTGTTATATTTAATCAAAGCAATCATTTCAACTTGCGGTCAACAAAAAGTACAACGACCCTGTGTCACCCTCTCTTCCACACACACACACCTCACGCAGGTGAACAGGATTATAATGAGTGCCGCCCATATCCATGTGACCCAAGCCAACCAATCAATAGTGCTCAAACAAATATCTTATATTAAAACAAAAACGCAATACTATACATGTTTCATGGCTCCTACACATGGGTTAGCAGGAAAATAAAGTCTGAAACATGTTGTGCCTATCTAAAACAAATAAGGAACCAGACAGGCACACTTAGATACATTTTCTGTATTTAAACATTTTGTCGATGACTCAAAAGGTAAATAAAAAATGCTATCAAATGAAAAAAGAGATAATGAAGAGAAAAATGCATTGGGGTAGTAATGCTAACTACTGATTTACAGCTAAAAATAGAAAAAGTTAAAATAAAAGAACATTTCTTTGTAATGTGACTGTCCGTACAGTACATCCCCTTATAATACCATTGTAATGGTAATAGTAACAGCAACTTAACGCTTCATATCAGCAAGCTTCTCATCGATTTCCTTCTCAAGGTCTTGAAGAGATGCATTCTTTTCTTTGGCAGTGCGACGCAAACTGTTTGTTTTGTGATGAAAGTCAGTTTACCACTGGATTCTGCTTTGTCAGCATACTCGTCTGCCGACTTCTCCAATGCACCAATGTCGTTCTGTACTCTGGCCCTCTTTTTTTTAAGTTCATCCAGCTCATCTGCAAGAGCCTTTCTTTTTTGCACACCCTTTTCCTTAGCATTGGCCCTCTTCTGGTCATCCAGGTAGCTGTGGTACCTTTGCCTTGCTCCAGAAACTGAGATCAAAAGCTCTTTGGTGAGTTGCACATTGGTTACACCACCAACAGATCTGATATGGCCAACGATGAGCCTCTGAGCAACCAGGGAGGCCTCCTTCTGATTCTCCACAATCAGCTCCTTATTGATTGAGAACCTTCTCTCAACACTCGCCTGTCCATGAGAGAGAACCAGCAGCATTTTCACCACATGCCACACCTTGGAAAAAGCTTTGTTGCAATGTGTTATTGACAACTGGACTTGATAACTGACTTAAAGGGTTTCTCAAATTCAATTTGTGAATAATACATCAGCGCTAGGTTTTTTGTTTAACCATACTAATAGACAAGTCATGCTTAAGCCTAGAAAAAAAGTGTTAATTCTTTCAGGGATATACGTCAATAATGAAACTTAGATACAGTTTGATAGGGACATTTTATGTTTCCTTTTCACACATTCAACAGTGTAAACAGAGTGAGACCTAAAATTGTACCCTCGCCGGTGTCACATTTAAATACAGCTCAAGAGAAACCAACAACTGAATTCCCTCCATGAGCCAGATATTTCTCTTTTTGCTGCTTCCAGGTGGTGGTAAAAATGAAAGTCTAAGTACTCCAACATGGCCCTTCAGCAAAAAAATGGTCTCAGTTCAGCAAACATTTTGACCATCATTTTGAAAACTCTACTGAATAGCAATGGCGAGAATAATAATACTCCTCCAAATTGAGGCCAAGCTACTTTATTCCAGATTGGAGTTATCGCCTCAACCTGTTTTGAATAATATCTCAATGATGCACAAACGCTGCGGCTTGTGCTGATGGCAGGGTGCTTTGGGTAAGAATAAAAGGAGAGCAAGTATGCTCTAGTCTAGGGTCTCGAGCGGAAACTGGGAAATGAATGCATCAATCAAAATATTGGGATCGGTTATGAGTCCCAAAGGACAAATGAAACCCCCAACAGGGGAATAAAAAAAAGAAACCATACAACCAAACAATAACACAACAATGCACAGCAAACGATACATTTGATAAAGACGGCAATCTCCAAAGAGGCCATGACTAAAAGATCTTGTTCAATGGAAGAAAACTGAAGTCAGGGAAGGAGGAGAGGTAATAGAACAATAAACCTTGTCCGCACAAAAGAACAACAAAGCAATAAAGCAACTTTTGTGAAGTTGCAAATGACATAATTTAACACTTTGCGAGATTGCTGTGCATTTCCGGCTCATTCCAATCCCTCGGAATTCCCAAGGGTATGTACATGGATTCAGCAATTTGCATCTGGGCCTCATTTACATTTGCGAATACTGGATCTTAAATTGCTGCTGTTGATCTGCCCTGTGTATTACTGGTTGTGCTTTGAAGCATTGGGCTTTAGTACAGTATATGTCATACCAGTCATGGCTCTCACTGCTTTCACTGCAATCATCAAATATCCTTTACAGCTTCGTAATGGTGCTGCCAGGTCATTGAAGAATTGGATTGAATTGGTGTGGATTTGCATTGCTGATCACCAATGGAAGAACTTTTGCAAATAACACTCTAAGTCAAAATGTTTGTTGGGACAGTGGAAAAATTACCAGCCATTGAATTTGACATGGCTGAAAAATGTTCCCAGAGAAACATTATCATTCATTTATCATTGTGTTTTTATCCACCGGAGGGATCTAATTCCAATAGTCCCTCTCCTTTTTAGCTCTGAGGGAAACAGCTTGCGCTGTAGCAGCTAAATGCTCCACCGCCGATCTGCTTTTTCGTGTTGGTCGGGCAGTATGCAGCAGGTGTATGAGCGGCTTCTTTTTTCTTTTAAATACAGCTGCTTTATGCTTATGAGAGCAAAGTTCCCAGGAAAAAATTAAGAGCCTATATAGGCTAAAAAGCTCCCTAGAGCTGAGGAAAGCTTCATATACACACATATAGACTGATCTGTTATTTGTTTAAAAATATAGACTTATTTTGTGTAGTGGAGTATCTTTCAGATATATGATATAAGTAGAATTACTGACTCACTCTACCTTAATTATTTCCCACACTGTGCAGCATGTAATGTAATTTTGTAGCTGGAATGACCTCATCCAACATTGAAGAGCCTTAACAAACATGAAGTCCCTTGTAGAGAGACAGGTGACACTTGTAGAGAGACAGGTGACACTATTATATATGTTTTAGAAACAGTATATATAAATATAGTCTCCCTTCATGGTCTCACTTTTGAAGGGAGTTTGCAACAATTGCAGGATTCCCGTCATTGTTAATAAAGACATACTAACTGTGTCAATTACTTGTTGTAGCCGATAGTCACTTTTCCTTTAGATTTGTTTGTATTCAGTTTGCTGACCGGTTGAATACAAATCCTTGAGCAGTACAGCATTTGAGCCACTTAAGAAGCTGGGGCAAACTAATGTCATCGTGGCCAGACCCATGAATTTCCAACTTAGTCATAAATCTTGATAAAAAGGTTGTGTTTTACCAAAAAATGAAAACAAAGTGCATTCACTCATAATATGTCATCTACATATAATGACCTTCTCAGTAGCGTATTGTTTCTCTGAAATACAACTTGGCTTTACAATCTGAGCATATTTCTGAAAAACGTGCTTTTCTGTGCATTCCCTTAGCTCATTCATTCTATAAATTTGGAACATCTTTGCTATTTCTGAATGAACAAGTGGCCACAGTTCATCAGGTGCAGCTATTTTAGATTTTCCGGAACACACACATACTGACATAGTGAGGCACCAGAGGACATCACACATTGCTTTTACTTTGCTATTTCTTGCAGGCAGTTGTGGTTAGGTGGAAGGGAGGAAGGGAGAAATGGAGGATGGTAAGCAGGGACGGGTGACAGCTTCCCTGACCAGCAGAGCTTCACCGGCCGTAATTGGAGTTCAGGAGGTTGCAGGGGCTGCTGGGTATAATTGGACGGCAGCCAGGAACTTGTGTGGATGGTGGTCTAAGCCTCGCTCCCCTTTTCAGCAACCCTCTCAATTACTCCCCTGGTACAAGGCTGGCCACTGACACAGCAACCTCAATTTCTCTCACAAAGGTGTGCAAGTGTGTGTTTGTCTTGTGTGGGTGGTAGTCATTGCGGGGGGGTTTAATGAGCCAAAGTCATCATCCGGACCGTGGTGGACACTTTAGAGAGGCTAGTTTTCCTGAATCATTTGCAATGGATGGACATGTTCAGTCATCTGTGAGGAATAATCCCAGATTTATGAGAGCACACAGAGTAACAGCACCCAAGTTTACCCGGAACAAGACTTCCCAGAAGACACACCAACCCAGTCTCACGGCATTTCGTTTTATAGTCACAACATTTAATCTATTGATTCGTGTTCAGCAACACGATTTTCCCCTTTTTTTCGTGTCACACAGAACGATTTTAAAAGCAATGTATTTCTATTGGTAGTATGTTCTGTGCCTGCACCACGTCTTTTTGTCCGGTCGGGTCTTGGAATACCGGAAGCTGTGTGGTTCATATAAACATTTTCTTACTCAATATCAAGCCACGATTGTTGTTTTTATTTTAAATTGTATAATGTCTGACTTTTTTTGCCGTCCGTGATGAAAAGAAATTGGGCTCAGAATACCGAAATCTGTATTTTTTAAATATTTTTTTCCTTCTAATTTGTTATTCTTTTCTAAATAACACACTGTTATTTACTCAACAATAACACACAATTATCCTTGTTTTTATTTATTTGTTTAATTATATAATCTCGGGCTTTTTTGCCGTCCGTCAGGAACTGAATTTCAAAATAAAGTCACCGGAAACAAACGTGCGATACACACCCACTGAACTGATTACCCAAGATCATCAGCTATGGTTTAAGCTCGGTGATTGGATGTTTTAGCCGCAATGCACGTTGGGATATAGTGTTTATGCGATATGAAATCCGAAGACATTTTTAAAAAAAGAAAATAATACTTTAATCTGAGTGTGCTTGCTTTTCTCTTTGGAAGTCATCACATAACGGCATTGTAATACACGGTTCGGCTGCATTAAATATTACATATCTGCTGTAGTTCTTTATTTATAGAGCCCTGATTAGAAGACTTCTCGAGAAACTGGAAGAACTGCCACCGAAACTGAATACATGACGTGGATCATAAATATATCAGCAAACACCTAGTGGTTAAAGCACTTTATTGCATTTTTTGTTGAATATGTTATATTTGATGAAAAAAATATTAAGAGTACATACTTTCATAGGGGGAATGTAGAAGGTCAATGATAGAAATATAGAATATAAAATATCAAGAAGATACTGTAAATTATATATAGAATAAAACAGTTTAGTGCCGGATGTACAAAGATATTAATAGGAGAATGTGCAAAACAGACAAACTAATTAACCTTTATTTAAACATTAAAGAATACTTTAGGTTAAGGTCGTCTTTTAAATAAGAAAAAAGCTTTGGGGGTATCTACAGATAAATATTAAGCCGGACAAAGTACTTAACGTCTAATATATTGCTTTCCTGCCATGTTAACTATGTTGAAGCATTTATTTTAACTGATATTATACATATTAATTATACTCTAATGTATGTAGATAGTATAAGAAATGTGCAGAATAGGACAGTTTAATGGTGGAGGTATACACACATATTGATAGATGTCTTGTAATGCACTGTTGAGGAACCTGCAACCCAAGTTTTTCATTCCTTGCATAACTACACCGTAGTTGTGTATATGATATGTCAATAAACCTTAGAAAATCTTGAAATCTTGAAAGGGATGTGCAAAATAGCCATTATATACAGTCTTTAATTAACTAGAGAATAACGAGTAATGAATATACTTTATAGGGATCTGCAGATAAATGTTTAGTCTTTTCAAGCACCAATTATCAAATATCTCGCCTGATTGTTGGCACTTGACAATCACCTTCCCTGAATTTTACTCAGGTGTAACTAAAGTCTGATTTAAGAGTTGTTTATATTTCACATCATTAATCAGAATCTGCAAAGTAACTAAAATAAATGTAGTGGAGTAAAAATACCAGGTTAACCTCTGAATTGTGGTGGAGTAGAATTACACAAATTGCATGTTTTACATGCTGCTGTGTATTACTGGGATCAATAAAGTATATCTTATCTTATCTTATCTTAAGATGATCGATGACTACTGCCATATTTGCAAAATGTGCCTCTGAACCTTGACAAGTGCATGTATCAAGGCTTATCAATTAGCAACAGGAGGGGTCACAGACATAAGACCAGCTAAATAAAGCTCTTCTGACCTGAGCTGTCATGTGGGTATATATTCATGGACCCGGTCAAGTCCTATTTTGGATAGTCTGCCGTGGTTTCATTCCATTTCAAAGAGCTGTCTGACGCTCAGCGTAACATTGGCGCACTGCCATTCCAACATCCAATCACAGAGCTTGAATAATAATCACGGGGTTTGTCAAGCAAAGGGACTGTAGTCCCAAATGATAGCTGAGGATTATGGGTAGTGTAGTGTCTTCGGCCATCCTAAACTCTGAAAAAACTATTTGTTTCTCTGAATTGAAGGTTAAAAACACAAAAGCATTGTACACAATTTAAACCAATCAATGTTGTATAATTAACAAGGATAAACTGATGTTTTTAGTTGACAGTGAGGGGAATACTTTCGGTTTTACTATGAAAACTTGAGACCGGAAATACTGTTTTCACCCGAAGCTGTTGCCTGGCAACGCAATTTTGTTGATAGTTTATTTTGAAATTCAGTTCCTGACGGACGGCAAAAAACCCAGAGATTATAGAATTAAACAAATAAATAAAAACAAGGATAATTGTGTGTTATTGTTGAGTAAATAACAGAGTTTATTTAGAAAAGAATAACAAATTAGAAGGAAAAAAAGATTTAAAAGATACAGATTTCAGTATTCTGAGCCCCATTTATTTTCCTCACGGATAGTCCGACATTATACAATTTAAAATAAAAACAATAATCATGGCTTGATATTGAGTAAGAAAATGTTTTTATGAACCACACAGCTTCCGGTATTCCAAGACCCGACCGGACAAAAAGACGTGGTGCAGGCACGAAACATACTACCAATGGAAATACATTGCTTTTCGTTCTGTGTGACACGAAAAAAAGGGGAAAATCGTGTTGGTGAACACGAATCAATAGATTAAATGTCGTGACTATAACACGAAATGCCGTGAGACTGGGTTGGACACACAGAGACACACGGTGCATTTCCATTGATCACAGAGTGAATTACAGTGACTAAGGCAGATGGATGTAAAAACACATACATGCACATGCACACAAACACACACACATAAAAGCACAGACTTGGAAGAGAATGACAGTAATTTGCTTTGCTTGTTTGGCTTAGTTTTCTCCAGCCTGGAGACCCTCATGTTGTGCTGAACACCCCCTTGATTATAATCACAACAACCATCTCCACCACCCCTGCACTGAAAGTTATTAAAGCTATTTTGTATTACAATAGCCAGTGCTGACAGGAGATGAATGAAGGGCATTGTGCAGCCTCAGCCGTCAAATATAACAAATGACTGAGCAGTTGTGTTGCCATTTTGGTAGTGAAAACCATTCTAGTTTCTGACAGGAAGAGACTCACATTTTACAAAAAGCTGTACTTACTCTAATTGTTGTTTTTGTACACTTACGCATTACTCTAAAACTGTTTAAAGTGAAAAACTAAAGCAAACTGGGCAAAGACAGTTTTGAAAGGACAGCCAATTTATTTTTATTTCACCAGCCCTGTCCCTAACAGGTGGTAGGTAAAGTGTTGTGCATTTCCCGCCAATAACCCAGCCTTATCATTCAGGGTCATTATACTTTAGAGAGGCAGCGAATAGGGGGGCCACCAGAGGACCTATCCAGAAGACGCATTTGGCACTAAAGACCATGTCAGCGGGGTGGGAGTGATTCTGATTTTCACTGTGACTCTACGCCATTATGTCGACCTCTTACTGTCGATTGGGCCAACCATCAACAGCCTTGGTATTGCTTTAAATGGATATTTCGGATTCTTTGAAGCGGGGTTGTTTGAGGTAGTAATGCATAGTCAGTGTACTAGAGGAAGCCTGTATGGAGGAAGCAAGCTCTCGCCGTCCACCTACTGGCCTTCAGAGAACACCAAAGTGCCTATGCTACTGCTCTAAAAAACGCCCGCTCTTCATACTACTCGTCAATAATAGACAACGGCAAAAGCAATCCTAGAACCTTATTCTCCACTATCAACCGCCTTCTCAACTCCACCAACACAGGCCCCCCAGCTGCCTCTCCAGAACTCTGCAATAACTTCTCTGCTTTCTTTAAGACCAAGATCGCAGATATCAGAGCAACCATTACAGCCTCAACAGTAGCTCGGACCCCACCCACCTGCTCTCCCTTCATCAACGGCATCACCCTCTGCAGCTTCAACGAGGTGACGTCATCTGCACTGCTAGCCATCATAGCAAATCGAAGCCTACCAGCTGCTCCCTCGACCCCATACCCACCCCGCTGCTAAAAGCCTGTTTGCCAACCTTGGTTAATTTCCTGACAACACTCATCAACAAGTCACTACAGACTGGTGAGGTGCCTGTCCATTTCAAAACAGCAGTTGTCACCCCACTTTTAAAAAAAACAAATATCGACCGAGAACTCCTCTCCAACTACAGACCTATCTCCATCCTCCCGTTCCTTGCCAAAGTACTTGAGAAGGTCGTGGCCGCACAGCTCCAGTCTCATCTGTCTGACAATAGAATGTATGAGACCTTCCAATCAGGTTTCCGCCCTGCACACAGTACAGAAACAGCCCTAATAAAAGTAGCCAACGACCTGCTGATGGCAGCCGACTCTGGGTCACCCAGCATCCTGGTCCTACTTGACCTGAGTGCAGCTTTCGACACAGTGGACCATACCATCCTCCTCCACCGCCTCGAGACCTACACCAGGGTGATGGACACCGCTCTGAAGTGGTTCTCCTGCTACCTCACCAACCGGAAGTACCACGTGTCTCTGGGGGGTTCCAGGTCTGACGACACCGCAGTGACATGCGGGGTCCCACAGGGCTCAGTGCTGGGGCCGATCCTGTTTTTAATCTATCTATTACCTCTGGGTCATATCATCAGACAACATAACATCAACTTCCACTGCTATGCTGACGAAAATCAGGTCTATATCAAAACACAACCCAATACCACCAATACTATCCAAACACTAAACACCTGCCTGGAAGACATCCGCTCCTGGATGACCACCAACTACCTCCAGCTCAACAGGCAAGACGGAGGCAATCCTGATAGGCACCACCGACCAGCTTGCCAAAGCCGCCAACATCAGCCCCTCCCTTGATGGTCAGCTCATTTCTCTCTCCTCCGTTGTCACCAACCTCGGTGTAAGGTTTGACCCCACTCTGTCTTTCCAAACCCACATCAAACATATCACCAAGACCTCCTTCTTTCACCTGAAAAACATTTCCCGACTGAAGCCCTCACTCTCAACTGATGACATCAAAAAACTGGTTCATGCACTCGTCTTCTCAAGACTAGATTATTGCAATGCACTCCTCTCCGGTCTCCCAGCCAAATCCATCAACCGCCTGCAACTTGTCCAGAACAGTACAGCCAGAGTTCTCACCGGTGCAAAAAGGTCCGCACACATAACCCCCATACTTGCACAACTACACTGGCTCCCAGTCCACTACAGGATCCAGTTTAAGGTTCTGCTCCTCACTTACAAAGCCCTGAATTGACAAAGCCCAAAATACCTCTGTGACCTCATCCGTACCCAGACATCTAACCGCTCTCTCCGCTCCAGCCACGCTCCTCTTCTTTACATGCCCCGCACACTTCTCCGAACAATGGGAGACCGAGCCTTCTGCTCATTTGCCCCGCGCCTCCGGAACTCCCTCCCAGATCAGCTGAGATCTGCCCCTTCCACCGAGGTCTTCAAAACCGGCCTTAAGACCCTCTTCTTTCGGCAGGCCTTCCAATAAACTTTGAGCATGGTACACCTGGAGTACTGCCATTTTTATCGCTATCTCTGACTTTTATTTTATTTATTTATTTTAATTTTATTTTATATTTTATTTATTTAGTTTTTTTTAGTTTTTTTTTTACTATATTAATATTATTTGTTTAATTTCTCAAATTGTATCAGTGTCCTTTGTTGTGAAGCACTTCGAGATTTGTCTTGGCAGATGAGAAGCGCTATATAAATTAAATGTATTATTATTATTATTAGAAACAGTAGATGAAGGTCAGTACACCCCCAGCTTGGAGAAACAGCCACGAGTTACAATTTAATACTTTTTGAGACACTATATTTACCTAAAACTAATATCAGTTTAAGTATATGCTCTAGTTTAGCAATTTCGCCCGATTTAACTTGCTGTCAGACTACCCTTTTCAACCGGGAATTGTCAATTACTCATCAATGCCGACAGAATCCATTTACAGAAACAGTTATTTTACCTTGCATAATATGTGGGTTGCTGGTCTACTTATGTCCAGATCTGTTGTTATCTTGTAGCATACAGTATATTTAGTTAGTATTCACTATTGCTCCTGTATTATAAAAAATACTATTCAAGATAGGAGGATGAGACACTTAAACTGCAGACTGACAATATGAAGATACGGTATGTATAGTCATTAAAAAATAAATAATGTATTTGCGACTTGACATGAATATCCCAACGCAGCAAAGATGGCATCATTGTGACCTCACTCATTGCACTGAATACATTTCTGATTAAAATAGGAAACAGATATTTGCAATTTTGAATGGCACCTCGTGTTTCCTCGCCATAATAAATGCTGGGATAAAGCAGCGTGACGCACAAACAGCTCGGTAACACTTCTATTTTTTCTTGTGACTGACAGCATGACGACGCAGCAAAATGCTAAACATCCTGAGTGATGAATGATAGGTATGTAGCTCCACAGTACATGTATTTGTATTTCCCATGGAAGAGAATATAAACATGTCAAGTCAAATTGTTAAAAGTGTTTAATGGAGTCAACCTCCTCGGCCTGCCTCAAGCTTTTCTGAAGGTATGATAGCGTTAAGCAGTGACTGACAGCAGTGCATTTGTTTATAAAAAGATAGAAAAAATATAATGCAACACAAAGTGACATGTTAAGCTTCTGTAAATAAATAATTAAAGAAGGAGATTTGGAATTTGATTAAAATAAATTATTCTCAATTTATACATCCAAGTGACAGGAAACTAAAAAGGGCTTAGCTTAATAAGCAACTAATTTGACGCACCAAGGATCTCTTAATTTAACTTTTAAATTGGTGCTCAATTGGCGCTTTTTGAAAGAGCAAAAGGGGTTATTTATCTACTCCACTGAAGCCTACATCAACTTCCATTCACACAGCAGATTTTTTTTCCCAGCTACCTTCACTTCTGCGGGATCAGAGAGTGTGCAAACACTGGTCTGATCGGAGCCATAATGAATCCCTTAAGCACAGGGGCTGCTGATGGATAAAAAAAAAAAACCCGCCTCTGACTACCATCTCTTTACCTCTCAGGGACTCAATATGCATTTAAGCCTTTGGGGGAAAAAGATTTCCTCTGGGGGGGAAAAAGTAGATTGCTATAGTTGATTCGGTAATTGGGAGGTGTTTGGAATTGTCTGGGGTCAGATCTGTGAACCCCAAAGGAAATACTGCACGGTTAACCTGGCCTTGTATGTCTCTGTCACTGCCTCCTGATGGAAACGTATGGGGGGCTATTAAGCAGAGACAGTCCATCTGGGTCTGTTACGGAGAGCCTTGAGGGGTTGAGAGTGGGTTGGTTTTGCTGTCCTGCTGAAATCACTTGCTTTCTTTCTCTTATTCGACACAGAAATAGATCCCTCATGGTGCTGTAAACAACAGCTTTAAAACTGTATGAAATGTCTCAGAATCAGCAGAAAAATTATCCTCATAAATCCCAGCGTTTCCTTTTGCAAAGAGGATAAATGCTGCCTTTAACTGGAACTCGTGGGGTCGTATTTTTAACATTGCAAGTCAAGCACACACTATTCTTGGCATTCAAGTTGTTTAAGGCATAACAACACTGTTGTGAGGATATCAGAAATGGAAATTGCCTTGGTCTCTTTACAAAAATGATTTAATCTGTTGCACACACTTTAAACTCTTGTTGAACAAAGTAGATAATAAAAATGGATTGAAACAACTTTAGAAGACTTCGACAATGCTAGCAACCCTGAAGCTGTACAATGGTACAGCAGTGCTTTGAGCTACATGTTGAAGTCAGAATACATGTTGGTGTTTTTGAGGTATAATATCAACTTGTTGACCATCCAAGTTTTGCATCTTGGAATGCTAATATTAGCTTATTAGCAATACCATAAAGTACAGCTGAGGCTGATGGCAATGTCCTTAGTTTTGCAGGTTGTAAGCAACAGACAAATATGAATTCTGACATGAATATGTCTCTAAAGATATTTTTAAAAAAAAGGTGTTACAAACCCTCTTTTGCAAACCACGAATTTTCACACTGAAATTCACGAGTTAAGATTTTTTGGAACACATGTAAGACTACACAATATCAGACACATAATGTCCTGATATACATGGGGAGTTTGGTTCAAAAGGATTGTTTGGCGCTACGATTCTTCCTTTTATCTCTTCTATGTTTTTGCCCGTGTGATGATTGGATGCTTTCCTGCACACAGCTGTAATAAAGGAATTAATTTATTGGTGCTGTCAGTGGAACAGTAAAGTTGATCCCTCACACATCAAGGGGGTCATCCAAGGTGACAGTGAGACCAAAAAACATTTTAAACATAGTGATCTTCCTTTAATCCAGTAGATTTCCCTATGAACACCATCTAGCCACACACCAGTTGGGTGGGTAGATGGAACCCTAGAAGAAAACAACTAACAAACACAAAATCGCTTCAACACTGAATATTGAGTTACGAAAATTTTAGATTTCGATGGCTAGTCATTACAAATACGTAAAGTAAGTTCAATTTTTTACCCCCCGTCCAGCATGGCACTTGCAGCTATCTCAGAGTTCACAGAGTGTACTTTAAATAATTTGAAGCCAGTTCAACTTCACCCAATCTAAAGGGAGTTTATATGATCATTAACAGATTCATGACCCCAAGAAAGATGTGCACCAACTCATCTTTGCCATGGGTTTGGTGAGCATGGGCTTTATATTTTAGCACTTAATTTTTCCCTCCTTTTGTTAAAGCATTGTCTTCATCTTGTTCTCCAGCTGTCATGGGTATATTACCCGTTTCCAACCTCCAACCAAACATGTTTCAGAACAAGAGGTTCAATGGACCTTCACGCAGAGTACCCTTAGAGAAACCGCCCTGCAAACTCCTCCAGAAAACACTCTCTGATTAATTCATCCTTCCTTCCATCTGTCTTTTATCTTATTCTTTCGATGCAAATTACTTTGGTCCCCCTTGTCTTTAGTGTGAGTGAATTATATGCATTGCAACACCATTGGTGTAGCTGATTGATACATCTTGCCTATTCATAATCACTCCTCTGTTTCTGTTAAAGTAATTGATGAAGCTTTAATTCATGCACATGATTAATATTGGTGAGCAGAAAGGCCTCACCAGTCTTGGTTAAGCATTAATCATAGACAGTACATAGCTAATTAATGCAATATAAAGTAATGTTAACAATAGTAATAGAATAATGCAGGGCTGAATGTTTGTTTCACATTTTATGTCTTTATCCAAGTGGGCAAACAGTCTCTTGTATTCATGTATTTATTTAGTCTGGATGTAGTCAAATGTTGACAAGATAATGAATGAGTCTAGAAATGTAATGCAGTACACTTTTCGTATGCCTTGCCTAAACACCTACTGTACATTTTCAGAAAAATTACCTAATTTAAAAAAATTACCCTGTAGCCTAATTTCCACTGCATTATACGCCACAGTTCAACAAGCTTGGAGCGGTTCCTTTTTGGTTTTCCAGTAGTAACATATTTGGCCATCCGAAAAAGGTGGAGTTAAGACATTGCAGACATGTAATAGGTCAGAGAGAATTGTCACTAGAGCGAAAAAGACCTAGCATAATACTAACCCTTTTAAAGCAAAACCATGCAGTATTTAAATGACAGTGTAGATATTCTTCTCTTTGAAAAACAGAAAAGAAAAAAAAATATTGCACATGGTACCAAAAGTGTGTTTAGTACAGAGTTTCTCAAAGTGTGGGGCTCGCCCCACTGGTGGGAGATGTGATAGGTGGGTCGTGAATGGACGCGATGAACGGGAGATTATATTATTTTATTTTTTTTAAAAATACATTTTTTGGACCTCAGGCCGGAATCGAACCTGGGTCCTCGCGGGCGGTAGTGGACTGTTACAGCCGGAGACTCGCACGGCGGTGGACTTTCACAGCAGCGCTGCGGCGGCGGTACCGGCGCAGTGGTGCTGTGGAAGTCCACGGCCCACCTATGCCAGAGCCAGCGGCCCAACGAAGGCAGCAGCCCAACAACGGCAGCGGCCCACCGGGAAAAGTCCCGAATCTCCCGATGGCCAATCCGAGCCTGCTCACACACACACAACTGAAACCAAAATCATTGTGCAATCATACAATGCATTTATGTGATGACTTTCAAAGAGAAAAGCAAGCACACTCGGAATAAAGTATTATTTTTTTTTTTTTTAATGTTTTTCGGATATCATATCGCATAAACACCATATCCCAACGTGCTTTGCGGCTAAACAATCCAATCACCGAGCTTAAACCATAGCTGAGGATCTTGGGTAATCAGTTCAGTGGCTGTGTATCTGTTTCCGGTTATTTTATTTTGAAATTCAGTTCCTGACGGACGGCAAAAAAGCCCTAGATTATGGAATTGAACAAATAAATAAAAACAAGGATAATTGTGTGTTATTGTTGAGTAAATAACAGTGTGTTATTTAGAAAAGAATAACAAATTAGACAAATTAAATTAGATTTCAGTATTCTGAGGCTCTGAGCCCCATTTATTTTCCTCACTGACGGCAAAAAAAGTCCGACATTATACGATTTAAAATTAAAAACAATAATCGTGGCTTGATATTGAGTAAGAACCATAGACTGTATATATAAAGAACATGTTTTTATGAACCACACAGCTTCCGGTCTTCCAAGACCCGACCGGACAAAAAGACGTGTTGCAGGCACGAAACACACTACCAATAGAAATACATTGCTTTTAAAATCGTTCTGTGTGACACGAAAGAAAGGGGAAAATCGTGTTGGTGAACACGAATCAATAGATTAAATGTCGTGACTATAACACGAAATGCCGTGAGACTGGGTTGGTATAATGCTGATTTAAGAATAAAATTACTGACATTTGCAACAAGTTCATATTTCTCATAGAAAACATACTTTTGTTGATCACTGGCAAATAATATACAACAAACAGTTCATATCTGATCAAATCATAGACTGTACAAGATTTAAAAAATGATTTCATATGCCTATATAATGTTTGCTGTAAAAGTAGCTACAAGCCTGTTTGGCTTCAGAGCTCAATCTGACGGGCTCTGCTTGCAAAAAACACAGGCAGACAGCTTCTTCAGGCACGTTACCAGACCTATTTATCACTCTGACATCCTGGTGGCACATCCGCTCATGAGACGGGTGGAGACAACGTTCCTCAGGAAGACGGAGATGGATCCAAAGCCTGGACGAGCACCATTGTTGTCACCAGGGTGTGACCTGTCTTCTTTCGCCTGCAACCCTGTCAGGGCACTGGACGTTTGGCCTCTTTCATCTACATTACAGATGTCTTTTTGCAGCCTGGCTCACTCTGATCTCTTCCAAGTACATTTAGAACTTGAGTTCAAGCGTGTAACGCCGGCCAAGGCTTCTGGCTCGGGGAGTACAAATCTAGGGCTTATCTGGTGCGGCCATCCGGCTGGCCAACAGAGGAGTGTTGTTGGCCTTGCATAGTCTAGACATGCATAAAAAAAAGTTATTTAAACTTATCTTAAATGTTTTAATTGTATTCATTCAGGATTATAGAACTGGACATGTGTTGAAAGCTTTACAGCTATGATAAATGGTTCAATTAAAAACTTCCTTGATTTTCCCTCCAAAGCTGGCTCTGCTCTACTTCCCCTCTTTACATTGTCATGCTACATGTACCCTGACATGTGCCCAGGAATATACTTTGGTCAGTCCTCACTGAAGCCAAGCACTTCCAATTTTCAGAAACTTAAGATAAGGAAACTTTCGACGGTGAAAAAAATGCCAAGGAGTCTTTTTCTTGGCTTGCTTTGAAGATGAAACCGTCAACCTCTACCATAAGTGATAGCCTGCAACCACTTGTGTGAGTTTTCAATAACTGTCTGAGATGAAGAGAAGTCCCTGATAACACGGATAGTGCTGCCAGCATAACCACAGTGATCAAATTGTTCAAAAACTGAGAGCATCTGCTGGACCAGTTTGCCGTGTTAACCTATGTTTGCACTTCTGCCAACAACATTTTCTGCCATTGTTCAGTAATTGAATTAACTAAAGTTATTGCTACTGTAGCAGTAAAGGCAAAGGTGATACACCAAAGCGGAAATGTTGCCTTGAGACTGATATCAGTGAATGCTGTGATCCTGCCATGAATCTTAAACTGCTAAAGCAATAGAAAGAAATATATTTTTCTACACGGGATAAGGTCCAGGAACACAATTTGTTTGCTTATCAGTGGAAACCACAGTTCAATATATGAATACTATGTGACCACTGTGTGCAAAGTCCTTACTTTTGAGTGTGAATACTTCCAGTGTCATAAACAAGTCAGCTTTTAGGTACATATTTTCAAGCTCTGTGTTGATATTACACAGAAATCCAATTCCACAGTGAGCGCTGGCCATTTCAGGCGAGTCGAAAAGCTAAATTATAGCTGGGGACCAAGGTCGTATGAATCAAACCTACCCAACCACCCAATTTGATGTCCTGCCACCCCATATGCTGCTTTGTTTTGTGATGGTTTTCACCCTTTCATATTTGACTTTCTACTCCTCTACCCTTTCATCTTGTAAATATGCAGCAGCAACACAGTTCTCACAGAAGCCAATAAAAGCCCCCTGAACATACAATCACACTTTCAAAGCACATAGGAACCACTGTTACATTTTGCCAACCATTTTTTGGGTTCTTCTACAAATAAGCTTTTTGTAATCTATTATTCACTCTGCTATAGCAAGGGTTAGAGGAAGGGATATTCTTTTCTTAAGTTCTTCTTTTTATTACATCTTTATTTCTATCAATTAACATTCTTAATAACTACATTTTCATGTTTTTATAGTAAGCAAAAGGAATTCATTAACATCTTGCAATAGTCAATCCAAATAATAACCTAGCAAGATTCTGTTGGTTTTGGGGCAGAGCCACAAAGCTCCTCCCTAATGTTTATTTAGCTGCTTCAAAACACAGTGAGAGACAAAAAAACATTTTACTTTTTACTGTAAAAGTCTAGAATAATACATCTTTCTAATTTTGCTCACATGTCACTGAAAAATCAATGAAATGCATGAGCCCTGAGCTCCATCAAATCTGTCAGGTCGTTTTTATTTTACTGTCAATGGAAGTGTAAACTCTGCGTATCGCATGTTACCAACTTGTTCCACTAATCAGTGAAATTAAACATGTTGACTGTGGCTATTAGTCTGAATTATAAGCAATTAGATCAGATCTGCACGCGTTTTCTTCAGTCCATTGGCGATCCAAACACACTTTACCATCTGTCCTATGTAATTCTGACACAGTTTCTTAAAGAGGTTATTGTGACTGTAGGTCCACCCATTTAAAAAATGATGAATTGCTTATGAGGCACAGGAAACTTCTTCTAGTCATCCACAGAACTAGCTCTAAATATTTTTGGGGATGCCACAGAATCAGATAAATGGCTGAGTATGATCATATTTTAATATGTTCATCATTCAAACTCCAACCTTGTTGTTGCCATTATGTAATAGTGGTTCAACCTTGTGGACATCTTGAAATGAACTCTATTTCCATTACTATTACTACCAAATGTGTTTCCATTAATTTTCCATTAGGTTTAATCTTACTCTTTTTTTACATGTATATATTTTACGTTACATTTTCTTGCACTGCTTTATGTCTATTTCTTTTTTATTTTATGTCTTAAATATATTGTATGCTGCATTGTAGGGAGAACCTGCAAATTAAGATGTCATTGCCATCGACCACTGTAGCTATTGTACACATTACAAAAAATCTTTTGAATCTATGACCTACAATAACCAGTGTTATTAATATTATGAAAGATGGCTTCATTCCATTTATGTTGCCTGTTCCAAGGCCCTGGTATTGCAGAAACTTATTTTGCCGCATGGCTGGGCACTTAGACGGAGGAGAAGCATTTTCAATTGACTGTGCTTTACCTGCTATGACAAGTCAAACCTGAGAAAAGGTTATACCGAAGAAACGATGGCTTGGTCGGAAATCACTCCCTCTTTGCACACTGTATTTATTTTCTATGCCCTCAAAGATTCCCAGACTAGAAATTATCCTAAAATGCTCTGCCTTTGATCGATGTGAAAATAACAGTTATGTGACACTGTATCTGACAGTGTGGGTGCAAAACAGTGCTGGAGAATCTCACCATGAAGTAAAGTATTGAGTGTTTATTAATCTAGGGGAAAGTAGATTCTGACATATAACTCATGTTGCTCCTACAGGGACTTGCTGGCCTCCCTTTTGAAACCCGCTGCTCTAAGTCACTTGCGAAGCTTATAAAAGCCAAATAAATTCCCACCATGGCTGACCTGAAGCCACCCCGCCCCATCGCTCAATGATTTCTCTGTTAATGTTTAATACAGTGAAGCCAGTTCATTATTTACTGTGTATAAATTAGGGTCAGATAAAATTGATTAACCCCCCAAGCTCACAGTGCTGCCCTTTAGATGTGTATCTGCTTGGGACTAAGAGATATTGACACTGCAAGTCTCTGCTCGCTGACAAGCATGTGGCAGAAGGCAAAGTAGCTGCCACTCGGCTCAGGCGAGAAAATAAAGTGTTGACAGGGAGTAGAAGAGACAAAGTCACCGGGAGCAGGTCAATCTAAAAACATTTGAATGGTCAAATTCAGATCCCAAACAATTCAAGTTAAAAAAAATTGAATGGTCAAATTCGGTGCTTGAATTTCGATGTAAAAAATGTCGAGGGAGCATCATCCGGGCTACCCAGACAGGATAAGCAATTGAGCCTGAATGCAATCAAACAAACTTCTGGCTTATCAGAGCCAAGCAGCGAACTCCAGGGCAGTGCCGTGAAGCCCAATGCTGCAAACTGTAGGCGATGGATGCAGATGGGAGCAATTCCCGTAGACCCTATGTTAAAATGTCCAACTTAACATCAGAAATAAACATGTTTCTAGCCTGGATCCAAAAAAACATATTCTGTATAGTTAAATTCCCCCTTCGTGACAACGGGACTGCTGCTCCTAGCTCCTCTGTCTCTCTGCTAGCTCCGTTAGCTCCATTAGCTCCATGATGCTACAGGGGCTCAGCTCATCCGGAGAACACTACTTAAACTCGGCCGTGTTTGTTGTGTTGGTTCCTGGTGGACTATTCGTCATGCAAATATAGGACTTATGCGGTTAGAACAGACCGTCCATGAATGCAGTTTATTCGGTAAGTCAACCCTGCGTACTTTATGTTATGTTACTGGTGTTTTTATTAAGCTAACGTTAATGAATGTTTAGAGTTGGGTTAGCATTTGAGCAATCGGTAGCTACATCTGTGCTAACGATGCTATGCGTAGCATCCAAGTTAAAACGTAATAGAGAAGTGTAAAACTTTAAGTGGGATGCTACTGTATACCAAAAGGCTTCTGTGTGAGGTTGGTAAAATAAGGTGATCCTTGTACATTAGATAGTTAGTTTGCTAGTTAGGTTACTGTATGCATTGTTAAGGTTCATTTAAAGGGGACCTGGAAAGGAGAGGAGGTTCCCTTCAAGGTTGGGACAGTCAGATGTAACTCAGCTACTTGTCTTGAACCTGGTCGTGAGTATCTCATATGGGGAAAACTACCCAAAAACACAGTCATTTCACCTGGCAGTACTGTCATGACAGAGCCGACATTGTCCCGCTCTATTCCCAGAGGCATCATGGCAGTGTTAATTTCGTCAACGAAAACTATGACGAAAAATGTTCGTCAACGACCTTTTTTACATGACTAAGACGAGACGATGACGAGCTAAAAATAGATTCTTGATAACGAAAACTTTGACGAAATGTATATTTAGTTTTTGTTGACGAGACGAGAAGGGACTAAGGTGTTAATGGTGGACTATCGGACATTCAAAATGCAGGGTATTTTCCCCCAATTGTCTGTCTTGTCTGTCAAAATGCATCTTACGTTTCTAACTTGCAATATCATTATTTCCGCTCTCTTCACTCAGAAGAGCGATCTCCCTGTGTCTCTCTGTGTGCGGGGGGCGGGGCCTAACACACACGCTGCAGCGGCACACAGAGATCTGCCGGGGAAGAGCGTTCAAAAGTATAGAGACACTCTACAAGGCTCGATGTGGACAAAGCTCGTTTGCCATTAGTGTTTTCGCGTTAGCGCGTTGACACGAGTAGAGTAGTCTGTCCAAACAGCCGTCCAAAAGGCGTCATATTCTGTCGGAGAAATGCACAATTTTCGACTTCCTTAACTCGTAGCTCTGTTGCCCCAATTACAATTAACGTTATCACATCAGGTGCGCAGAGGTGGGAGAAGTAGGCCTACTCAGATCTTGTAGTTAAGTAAAAAAAGACCATAGTGTAGGAAGAGTTTCTCAAATAAAAGTATGATCATCAAAATATAGTTAAAGTAGCGACAGTAAAAGTAGTGATTGTGCAGATTGGTCCATTTCAGAATAATATATATGATATGTTTTATAATGATTCATCATTAAAGTGTTCTCAAAGCTGGTAAAGGTGCAGCTAGTTTGAATGACTTTGTATACTGCAAGGGTAGCTTGTGAATTTACTCCAGGTGGAACTAAAGTCTGATTTAACACTTGATGATATTTCACATCATTCATCCAGATCTGTAAAGTAACTAAAGGTATTAAATACATGTAGTGGAGTAAAAGTACACCATGTAGCTCTGAACTGTAGTGGAGTAGAAGTAACAGTAGCAAAAAATTTAAATACTCCAGTAAAGTACAAGTACCTCAACATTTGTTCCATTGATTCCGATTTCAGAAACCTGTATTTGCCTAACTGAATTGGTTTAAAGAGAGAAAACATGTTGACTAAAAGTTGACTAAAATGTAATTTTTCATCGACTAAAACTAGACTAAAACGTTTTGAGTTTTCGTCGACTAAAACTAGACTAAAACTATGAAGGATAGGAATGACTAAAATGTGACTAAAACTGATAACCATTTTCGTCTAAAGACTAAGACTACATCAAAAACAGCTGCCAAAATTAACACTGCATCATGGTTGCAAGGCTTGTTACCGCGCTTTGGGGAACCAGATGGGTTCCACTGAAGCTTGTCAACACAACAACCAAGTCTACTCTGCTGAGGCGTAATGCTAAGTTAGCTGATTTATTCTCCTGTGTTGCACTCGAAGACATGGATGTTGCTGAGAGCTCGGATATTCACCTGTCCTGTCACGCGCAGAAAAGTGTGCCTGCTGCTGATAGAGATTCAGCCAAAGATCGAATCATGTCAATTGGGCTCAGTAATGTTGACATTGACTCGTGTGAAGTGTCGGCGGATTGTGTTGGAAAGATGGCTGACCTTGTTCTACAGTATGAGGACATATTTTCACGTCATAATCTGGACTGTGGTGAGGCGAAGGCTTTCGTTCACCGCATTCACCTGTCAGACAACAGACCGTTCAGGCTCCCATACAGGAGAGTGCCCCCTGGTCAGTACCAAAAACTACGCCAAGTGCTGAATGAGATAGAGGAGAAAGAGATAATCCGGAAATCGACCAGTGAATATGCTTCCCTTTTGGTGCTAGTTTGGAAGAAGAATGGGGATCTCCGTATCTGCACAGATTTTCGGTGGTTGAACAAGAGGACGCTGAAGGATGCCCACCCTCTCCCCCACCAAGCGGATTGTTTGGCAGCATTGGGAGGCAACTGTCTGTTCAGTACGATGGATTTGACCTCAGGTTTTTACAACGTGCCCCTTCACGAGGATGACAGGAAGTACTCAGCCTTTACAACGCCAATGGGCTTGTTCGAGTACAACCGGTTGCCACAAGGTCTATGCAGCCCTGGCAGCTTCATGCGCATGATGACCAGTATCTTTGGTGACCAAAATTATCTGAGCTTGCTGTGCTAATTGGATGATTTGCTGGTGTTTGCACCTGATGAGGAGACAGCTCTACATCGCTTGGAGATGGTGTTTAGCAGGCTACGCGGTCACAACTTGAAGCTGTCCCCCAAGAAGTGCTTCTTCCTGCGGAGAACAATGAAGTTTCTCGGCCATATCGTTGGTGAGAATGGTGTTTCAACTGATCCATCTAAGGTGGAGAGCATCGCGAACATTACAAGTACAGATCTCATGGAGCTGGATGGCAAGACACCGTCTCAGAAGAGGATAAGATCTTTCCTTGGGATGGTCAATTATTATCAGCATTTTGTGCCAAGGTTCTCTGCTGTTGCCAAGCCGCTGTTTGACCTGTTGAAAGGTGTGAAAAGAAAGAGTAAACGGGCTAACGTCAAAGTGTCGAGCAGGTGGTTGTGTGAGTCTGATTGGACTCATGAGCAGGAGCAGTCTTTTGGCGACCTAAAGGCTTCACTAATCTGCAGTGCTGTCCTGGCTCACCCTGACTTCACCCGTCCATTCTTGTTGTCAACTGATGCATCTCTGGATGGATTAGGGGCTGTTCTGTCTCAAGTCCAGGAAGGTGATACACGTGCCAGACCCATTGCTTTTGCCAGCAAGTCACTCTCTCAGTCACAGAAGAACTATCCAGCACACCGGTTAGAGTTTCTGGCTCTGAAGTGGTCCGTGTGTGACAAGTTTATAGTCATTGGCTAAAGGGCCACAAGTTCACGGTTTGGACGGACAATAACCCGCTGACTCATATCCTGACAAAGCCAAAACTGGACTGTTGTGAGCAACGCTGGGTGGCCAAGCTGGCCAGTTATGATTTTGACATCAAGTAAATTCCCGGTCCGCAAAATGTTGTAGCTGATGCTCTTAGCCGTGTGCCCTTTGTCAGAGAGAGTGTTGGTCACAGACTACTTGTGGATGCTTACGATGGTCTTCTCAACGAAGTCTCTAAAGCGGTGTTTCCGCCAGACCAGGGCTGAGAGGGCGTGGGGGGGGGTGCTTGAATTTTGACTTGAGCCGTCCCTTATAGATACTGTCTTTTTACGTTAGTGAGCCGGATCATTTGGCTCGGCTCTCTTAAAGCGCCGGCTGTTTCGACTCCCAAACGGCTCTTCATGTTACCACAGTGCCACGGAGCCCTAGTTTCACCGCTGTGAGGCTCTGGTGCTCGCAGCTCACGCGCGTGCTCCACTAGCACCGCTCATCGCGTCCAAATCACGCACGTTCTGTGTTGTCCTGTAGCAGGCACCGCCGATGTCGGGGAAACGATCTTTAATACTCCGAAAATAATCCCACCAGACTCCTTTGCCCCTCCAAAAGAGGGATTTTCTTGTCCTTTTCGTTATTTCAAGCAATAAAAACTCTCGATCTTCTCTCGAATTATTAATATTTTTGGACGCCCTCTTGCCGTCAAATGACGGCAAGAAGCCCCCCTGGCGGAAACGCTGCTCTAAAGTATCATGTGTTTTGGTCCAAGATGCATTCAAGTCATCTTGTGGTCACGATTCACACTGTCAAGGGAGTTGCAGTCCTCAGTCCACGTGCACACCAGTTCAGGTGCAGGCTCAGTCTGTTGTGATGGAAGATGTTGCAGCTGTGTTGCAGTCGCATATTGAATGGGATTCTGGACAGAGTCCGTGCTGTTGAGGTGTTGCAGCACTTACCTCAGTTGGTTCCACCTTGCTCAGGTACCCTGCCATCCTATACAGAAAAAGACCTTCGAGACAAGCAACTCGATGATAGAATCCTCTCTCGTGTCTTGTTCTATGTGGAGAGGCGTCGGAGACCTTCAAGGAGAGAGTAGTTCAGAGAGCCTGTTACTGTCACAAAGTGCCTCAAACACTGGGACCAATTCGTTGTCAATGATGGTGTTTTGTACAGAGTTTCGAGAGACCACAAGACGAAAGCCAAACGTTTCCAGTATGTTGTTCCTGATTCACTCAAGATAATCGTTTTGCAAGGGGTCCATGACCAAGCCGGACACCAAGCCCAGTCCAGAACTCTTAGTTTAACACGACAGAGGTTCTTTTGGCCAAGTTTGGACAAAGACGTGAGAGATTATGTGCGTCATTGTCAGAGATGCATAGTGAGTAAGACAGCTGAGCCTGATGGGAGAGCCCCTCTGGAGAGTATAACATCTACAAGGCCGCTGGAACTAGTCTGTATAGATTTTTGGTCAGCTGAAGACTCCAAGAACAAGTCCTTCGATGTTCTAGTAATAACAGACCATTTCACAAAGATGGCTCAGGCATTTCCCTGTAGGGACCAAACAGCTAAACAAGTCGTGAAAGTGCTGTGGGATCGGTACTTCTGTGTGTATGGATTTCCCGAGAGGATCCATAGTGATCAAGGTGCTAACTTTGAGAGTCATCTCATAAGTGAGCTCGTCAGAGTGTCTGGCATCAGAAAGTCACACACAACCCCCTACCACCCCATGGGAAATGGGAGTGTGGAACGTTTCAACCGCACCCTAGGTGGTATGATTTGTGCATTGCCGCCTGAGGAGAAAAGTGACTGGCCAAGACGGTTACAGACCCTAACATTCATGTACAACTGTACAGCTCACGAGACAACGGGATATGCGCCTTTCTACCTCATGTTTGGCCGTGTCCCTCGCCTACCTGTTGATGTGCTTTTTAGTACAGTCTTCCATGACTCTGCTGTGATGAGTTACGACAAATATGTAGCCTGTCTTGCCGTTGACCTGAAGGAAGCAATGGAGGTCGCTCAAGCTCATGCTGGAAAGGAGCAGCGCAGACATGCACAGTTGTACAACAGGAAGAAAGTGAAAGGCTCCACCATTGACGTTGGTGACAGTGTGTTAATGGCCAACAGGAGAGACAGAGGCAAGAAGAAGCTTGCTGAGGATGGGACTCTACTATCTACACTGTCATGGACATGAACAAAGGGAAAAATACATTCAGGATCCGTGACACGGTCAGTGGTCAGGAGAAACTAATCCACAGGAACCTGTTGATGCTGGTTAGTGTTCTCCCTGTAGGAGACGGATCAGACGTTAGTGAAACATCTGAACTTGGGTGGTTGACGTGACACCTTGTTTTTCTGTTCATGGTGACAAATATAATAACTGGTGATGTTTTATTAAAATCTCTATTTGTATTAACATCTTGATCTTCAATAACCAATCCATCTGTAATTCATGAGCTCTATACTTCTAATATTTAAATATTTGGTTTGAAACATGAACATTGTCCACTGGTGTGACTGTCCGGGGTCACATTGCCAATCTTCAAACTACTGTAATAAACAAAATAATACAATAAAATACTTTAAATAGCTTTTATACACATAATAGCAATGTTTACTTTATGAAATTATAGGTTTTAAGTATTCATGTACCAAATCCAAATGCTTATGACGCATTACATTTTGTCCACAAAACTGATGTCCACCTAGTGTGACACCATTTTGTGAATATAGAACAGGCATTAATTTGGGGACCCATCATTGAAAGAGGGCCTTATTTATCCAGGAAGTACAGAAGACATCCCTGGACCACATGCAATGAACAGAGGGTGAGTTTTGGCTCAGATATTTATCATAATATTGCTTTTTTTTTGCACTGTCAGAAATGGGACCAATAACGCTGTCCTTTGGTGTGACTTAATGAAATTGTTGATATGAACATTTTAATAAATTGATATTATTTTACATTTAAATGTGATGTAAACCTTACACTGTAAGTTTGGATTGAAGGCTCTCTAGCATACAGGTAGGCCGCAAACTGACAATGTAACTGAAAATGTCCACTGGTGTGACAGCATTGTCCTATAGTGTGACGTAAAGTCAGCGTCACACTAGTGGAAATGGCTGTCACACCAGTGGACGTAGGTTATAAATAAGGCCTAGATAGATGCATTTTAAAATTAATTTAGACTACTTATATAATAAGTTTTCTAACCTTTTGAGTACACCGAAAGTAAAACATTTCTACTGTTTTCTATTTGTTTAGTTTGAGGTCCAGGCGTAAGGTATGAGAGACAGGCAGACGATGACTAGTAAGGATAGGACAAGAAAGTACAGGGAGAGGTTGAATGAAGATCCAAGGAGGAGAGAGGATCTCTTGAGAGAGAGACGCAGAAAGTAAATTTAACATGCCACCAAGAATGATTAAACGACTAAAATGTTTCATTGCATGGGCAGAAATGCTTAAGGTTTTGTCCTTTTTTCTGCAGATATCAGGAGAAAAGAGTGAATGGAGAAATTGTTAGCCTCAGTGTGAAGTCTGTGTCAGCAGCAACAAAAAAGCGGCTTCAAAAAAAATGGAAGAACTCAAAAAGGAGATGTAGGGCAAGGGACAGGGCCAATAAGGCTATACTTGAACTAACTCCACAGTCACCTCAGGCTGATGATCAACCTTCTGACCATGAAGAGGTCAATGAAGTCCTAGTACCTATTTTATGCAGCACACCAACACATTCCCCCAATGAGATGGCTCCAATCAAACCCATGGATTACAAAGAAAATCCGCTGTCAAAAAGCAGCTGAAGAAGCTATTGATTCAAAATAAGAACTTAAACAAGTTAAAGCAGAAAAACGAAAAGCTGAGAGGTTTAGAAGGCAGAATCAACGCCTCATACAGACACGGAACGTTTGTGGGAAAAGTCCCTCAAGAACAAAACAGTCCAAACAAGGATACATTGCTGGACAAAGAAAAACACAAGTGGAGTCCTTCTTGACTAGAGATGAGAACAGCAGAATTCTCCCTGGGAAAAAATACATTATTGGTAGGAAAGAAAAAATGCAGAGGAGATTACTAGCAAAATCTTTAGTTGATTTGCACAAAGAGTACAACCAGACATGTGAAGCACATCATGTAATATCATATAGACAGTTTGTACGATATAAGCCATTCTTTGTCACAGAAGCCCGATCAAATGATCGTAATACATGTGCCTGCTACCAGCATGAAAACATGCGGCTCCGAATTGACAGCTTGTCAGAGAAGGGTATACTCTCCTCAAAAAGCCTATCATATCTCCTCTCAAGTATTACTTGTAACACTGAAGACTTACATTGTATGAATCGAACATGCACAAAGTGCTGCTATGATGAAATCAAGCTTGTGGCTTATAACCCAGACGAGCGAGCCAGATGGGAACACTGGACGAAGGAAGACGTGGTGGTTGGGAACAAAACATATAAAAACTGGGTAAAGAAAACAGAAAATGGTACAGTTTCAAAACTTGTTGAGGAATTCAACAGAGTTGGACGCCATTGCCATCCATCATTTCAACTGGCTTCACCAGGCCCAGCAATTCAGGCAACTGAAAGACAACCTGAGAGAGAACGAAATAGTTCTACATGTTGACTTCTCTGAAAATTATGCCTGTAAATTGAACACAGAGATTCAATCATTTCATTTTGGAGGAAAACGACAACAGGCATCCATCCACACAGTAGTGGCTTACACATCAACAGGTTCACAATCGTATGCCACAATCTCTGACTCTCTCAGCCATAATGAACGGGCTGCGTGGGCCCATATCAAACCTGTAATACAGGAAATGATGCAAAACTCGGTCCAAAAGATTGACACGCTCCATGTGTTAAGTGACGGTCCAGTCACACAGTATCGAAATAGGGCAAACTGTTTCCTCCTCAGCAGTGTACCCTATACCTGGGGGCTCAAGCAAATCACTTGGAATTACTCAGAGAGAACCCACGGTAAGGGTGCACCTGATGGAGTTGGTGGAGCTGTGAAACGGATGGCGGACAACCATGTCCATGGGGGGAAAGACTTACAAAATCCGAAGGACTTGTATGAATTTCTGATCAACAGAGAAGTCGAGAACATCCGAATCAAATGGATTGATGAAAGCGACATTAATGTCTCAATGAAATGTTGCCACCATCAGTTCCAAAAGTCCCCGGGCTTCTTAAAACACACCAGATACTTTCTTTCTGTCCAGGAGAGATTTACTACAGGGATCTGAGCTGCTTCTGCCAATACCCAGAGATGTGTGAATGCTTCAAACCAACTAAGATGAGGATGGACGATTCTTCGAATGCAAATTCTGATCACCTGCAGCCAGACAGCATCCAGAAGACCTATGCTGAGAGTCCCAGTACTGATGTGGAGAAGAATGAAGAGTACACTGTGGGAAAGTTTGTCATAGTTAGCTATGACAACAAACTATTTGTTGGTCAGATCACCAAGCTACTTCTTGACAACATTGAAATCAACTGCATGGTTCAGCATGGAAAGAGAAATGTATTCAAGTGGCCTAATAAGCCAGACTGCATTTTCTACCACAGAGAACAAATCGCCAGTGTCATCTCCAAGCCAGAGCCCAACCAGCGTGCTGCACAGCTCACCAAATATGACTGGTTACTATTCAATGAGATCTGAAAGAATGTACACAAACATGATGCGTGTCCCAAGCACCAAAAGCTACAGTATGAGCTAGTAGACATTGTTTCACCACTTGAGTCAAACTACAGATGTGACTGAATTTTACTTAACAATGAATGTGTTTATCTTTACTGAATGTTTTTATTAATGAGTTTTATCAATTGTTCAATGAATTTTACTGAAAAATGAAATTGGTTATCTCTACTGAATGTTACATGAATTAACATTAATGAGTTTTATGGATGAATTGTTTAATTAATTGTTTTGAATATGTTTCAAGCTATCCATTGTTATTCACATTTCCGTTTATGTCCATCTTATGATGTGACATGATGTTATGATGGCTATTAGCCAATCATTTTTTTTAAATAGCACTGTTGGTTCTGATGTTCAGAATATAACCTTAGAGAGTAGAGATGAAATAATAAAGATTTTGTACAAAACTTGGCATATTTTGTAATGGTGTCCATCGGTGTGACAGAATGTCCTGTGGTGTGACAAAAATAAAAGTAAAGAAAATAGGCATTTTGGTTCTCAAATGCCTGAGAAAAGGGTTGAATAGAAAAAGAGTAATATAATCACTATGGATATGTAAAGATAGTTTTTAGTTCAATCAGGTTTCATACTTATTATAATGAAAATAACCAAAACTTTTATGAAAAGTCCCTATGTGTTGATCATTTAGTAGGGCAATAACATGATTGTAAATTTAAATTGATTACTATTGTTGTAGGGAAATATTTAAAACAAGTTGATAATGGTTGAGCATATATTTCTTCTCTGTCTGACAATCTCTGAATTAAATATTATCATTAAACATAATGTCACACCAGGAGACAATTATTAGGACTTCCGCATAGAAAAGTTCATATTATATCAAATAATTAAGGAAATAGATTGGGTCTCACAAAGTTTTGAGTTATTCACGTATTAAGTAATACAGTGATATGTAATTTGAGTAACATTTCAGAAACAAATATAATTTTACTTTTGCTTTCAGTCCACGTCAACTACCCACTTGCTTCATCCGAGCCTGTTACAGATTCATCGACTTCAGAGGCTGTCCTCGTGAGGGTAAATGAAGAGTCCGAATATCAGAGTGGTGAGTGTCTCCTAGTGCAGCCGGTGGGAGTCTTGATGTTGAATGTGACATGAACTCATCTGTGCCTGATGGTGAAAGTCAGAGCCCGTTGACTGGTCCGGACTCTGTGGATTCTGAAAGGAGAACCACAGCATGGATCACAGAACTGTCCACACCAAGTCCATCAGAAGTTGATGTTTCTGACCTGCAGAGTACGTCCTCTAACCCCCGAGGCTTCTCGGTTTTGCCGGATGGCACTGTATCCTGTGTTTCTGGGCTTGTGACTGCTGTGGACTCTCGATCACAAGTGGGACTGTCAGACTCTGACACCGTGACTCGGGGTACTGACTCAGATGTGTTAAATTCCATTGACCAGACTTCACAAGCACGGTCTGACCTTTCCACTGTGCAGACTCAGGTTAGAACACGACTTGGCTGGCTGGTCAAACCCGTGGACAGGCTGATACAGACCATGTCCAGACAGGACGTTATTCCGGTCAGGTTTAATGTTAAGTCTGTTTGTAGGTCTGCATTTCGAGCTTTTACTGTTTAAGGGTCTTGGACAGTAATATATGTGTCACGATTTGGGTTTGTGTGTTAGGTTTTGGGGTTTGTTTGGATTGTTCTGTTCTCCCTGTCTCTTGTCTGGTCCTTCTCCCTGTGTTTTCCTCCCTGTTGTTAGTTTCCCTGGTGTGTCTGATTGTCTGATTGTGTTCACCTGTTGCCCTTGTGTTTCTCCTCCCCTACCCGGCTGTTTCTCGTCTCGTGATTACCCCTTCCTGTATTTAGTCTTGTCTTTCCCTGTGTTCCCCTGTCGGTTCATTGTTTGTCTTCCTGTCTCCCTCCATGCTACCTTGTGTTACCTGTGAGTTTTCATGCCATGTTTTGTTCTCCAGCTTTTGAAATAAAGCTCGCTTTTGGTTCATAGACCTTTTTACGTTTTTGGTATTCTGCATTTGGGTCCTACCTTTTCCGCAACCCTAACAGAATGAACCGACCACATTTGGACTCAGCAGATGCCGATCGCTTTGCTCTACAGGCGGAATGTCTTGGGTACTCGCTGGAGTACATTTTTTACACCTGGTGTGATGCCTCATCTAGACGGGGAAGAGAGGCTGCGTTGAAGGAGGCACGCCAGGAGGTTGCTTGCCAGCCCTGGCTCAGGAGCTGGTTGCCTGAGTGGCTACAACTCTTTACGAGGAGTCCTGAAAACTTGTCTCAAGCCTCTAACCCTTTCCTGGGGTATGACCTGGTCTTGGGAGGTCCGCGGATCCTCCGGAAGGTTACTTGAAGATGCAAGGCCAGGATTCCAGTACCAGCCCCAGCAGCCATAGTTCCGGCCCCATTTCCTGATCCTGTCCAGGAGCCGTTCGCGGGTACTCGTCTGGCTTTTGGAGGTCCACGGAGCCTCCAAAAAGCTCCTAAAAGAAGGAGTCGCAAGTCCAGGCTAGCAGCCCGAGCCCCAGAAGCCATGCTTTGGGCTCCAGTTCTGGCCCCGGCAGCCATGGTTCCGGCCCCAGTTCTGGCCCCAGCAGCCATGGTTCCGGACCTAGTTCCGGCCCAAGCAGCCATGGTTCCGGCCCCAGTTCTGGCCCCGGCATCCATGGTTCCGGCCCCAGTTCTGGCCCCAGCAGCCATGGTTCCGGCCCCAGTTCTGGCCCCAGCAGCCATGGTTCCGGCCCCAGTTCCGGCCCCAGCAGCCATGGTTCCGGCCCCAGTTTTGGCCCCAGCGGCCATGGTTCCGGCTCCAGAACCGGCCCACCCAGCCATGGTTCCAGCCTCAGTCCTGGCCCCAGCAGCCATGGTTCCGGCCCCACCAGCCATGGATCCGGCTCAAGTGCCGGACCCAGCGGCCATGGTCCCGACTCCGGCTCCTCGTCACCTGTTGGCTCTCCGGCCGACGCCAGCTCCCCGTGTCCTATCGGCGTACCGGCCGACTCCAGCACCTCGTCTCCTGGCGGCGTACCGGCCGACTCCAGCTCCTCGTCTCCTGTTGGCTCTCCGGCCGACGCCAACCCCTCGTGTCCTGTCGGCATACCGGCCGACTCAAGTCTCCTCTCAAGTCTCCTCTCAAGTCCCCTCTCGAGTCCCTTTCCAAGTCCCTTCTCAAGTCCCCTCTCAAGTCCCTTTCCAAGTCCCTTCTCCAGTCCCCTCTCAAGTTCCCTCTCAAGTCCCCTCTCGAGTCCCCTCTCAAGCCCTTTCTCAAGTCCCCTCTCGAGTCCCTTTCCAAGTCCCTTCTCAAGTTCCCTCTCGAGTCCCCTCTCAAGTCACCTCTCGAGTTCCCTCTCAAGTTCCCTCTCGAGTTCCCTCTCAAGTCACCTCTCGGGTCTCCTCTTGAGTTCCCTCTCGAGTTTCCTCTCGAGTTCCGTCTCGAGTCCCCTTTCAAGTCACCTCTCGAGTTCCCTCTCAAGTCACCTCTCAAGTATCCTCGCGAGTTTCCTCTCGAGTTTCCTCTCGAGTCACCTCTCGAGTCCCCTCTCAAGTCCCTACCCAATGTCCTGGTCCGTTGGAGGTTCCGCTGGGGGTCCTGCAAACTCCATGTCCTGTCCCGTTGGGGGTCCCGCCGACTACTCTTCTGCCGGGGGTCCTGCCAACCCTATGTCCTCTGCCGTTGGAGGTCCCGCCGACTACTCTTCTGCCGGGGGTCCTGCCAACTCGATGTCCTGTGCCGTTGAGGGTCCAGCCGACACCTGTTTCGTCGGAGGTCCTGCCAACTCCATGTCCTGTTCTGTTGGGGGTCCCGCGGACTACTGTTCTGCCGGGGGTCCTGCCAACTCCATGTCCTGTCCCGTTGGGGGTCCCGCCGACTACTCTTCTGCCGGGGGTCCTGCCAACCCTATGTCCTGTGCCGTTGGAGGTCCCGCCGACTACTGTTCTGCCGGGGGTCCTGCCAACTCCATGTCGTGTGGCGTGGGGGTTCTGCTGAGGGTCCTGCCGACTCCACGTCCAGCATCGTTGGGGGTCCTGCCGACTCCACGTCCAGTATCGTTGGGGGTCCTGCCAACTCGATGTCCTGTGCCGTTGGGGGTCCAGCCGACACCTGTTCTGCCGGGGGTCCTGCCAACTCCATGTCCTGTCCCGTTGGGGGTCCCGCCGACTACTCTTCTGCCGGGGGTCCTGCCGACTCCACGTCCAGTATCGTTGGGGGTCCTGCCAACTCGATGTCCTGTGCCGTTGGAGGTCCCGCCGACTACTGCTCTGCCGGGGGTCCTGCCAACTCCATGTCCTGTGGCGTCGGGGGTTCCGCTGAGGGTCCTGCCGACTCCACGTCCAGTATCGTTGGGGGTCCTGCCAACTCCTTGTCCTGTGTCGTTGGGGGTTCCGCTGAGGATCCTGCCAACTCCATGTCCTGTTTCGTTGGGGGTTCCACCGGCTTTCCTGCCAACACCATGTCCTGTCATGTTGGAGGTCCCGTAGACACCAGCCCATGTCCCATCCAGGGGTCCTGCCCGGACAACGCTGGTTCCTATTCCGCCAGTGGTCCAGTCGGCCACGAACCCGGTCCTTCCTTCTGCCCGGCTCCCTGACTATGCCCACCGCGGCCTTAGCCGCTTCTCTGCCTCTGCTGTGCCATCGGGCCGTCCGCCCGAGACTCTTTCCTGGTCCTCTGCCTTGCCCCCGGGCCGTCCGCCCGAGACCACCTCCTGTTCCTCTGCCTTGCCCCCGGGCCGTCCGCCCGAGACCACCTCCTGGTCCTCTGCCTTGCCCCCGGGCCGTCCGCCCGAGACCACCTCCTGTTCCTCTGCCTTGCCCCCGGGCCGTCCGCCCGAGTCCCATTCCTCGAACTCTGCCTTGCCCCCGGGCCATCCGCCCGAGTCCCCGTCCTCGAACTCTGCCTTGCCCCCGGGCCGTCCGCCCGAGGTACCCTCCTTGAACTCTGCCTTGCCCCCGGGCCGTCCGCCCGAGACCCCTTTCTGGTCCTCTGCCGTGCCTCCGGGCTGTCAGCCCAAACCCGTCCTCCGGACCCCCTCCACCCACCCTTTTGGAAATATGGACTTTATGTAGGGACGTCTGGAATCCGTCCCTTGAGGGGGGGGGTTTTTGTCACGATTTGGGTTTGTGTGTTAGGTTTTGGGGTTTGTTTGGATTGTTCTGTTCTCCCTGTCTCTTGTCTGGTCCTTCTCCCTGTGTTTTCCTCCCTGTCGTTAGTTTTCCTCCTGTGTCTGATTGTCTGATTGTGTTCACCTGTTGCCCTTGTGTTTCTCCTCCCCTGCCCGGCTGTTTCTCGTCTCGTGATTACCCCTTCCTGTATTTAGTCTTGTCTTTCCCTGTGTTCCCCTGTCGGTTCATTGTTTGTCTTCCTGTCTCCCTCCATGCTACCTTGTGTTACCTGTGAGTTTTCATGCCATGTTTTGTTCTCCAGCTTTTGAAATAAAGCTCGCTTTTGGTTCATAGACCTTTTTACGTTTTTTGGTATTCTGCATTTGGGTCCTACCTTTTCCGCAACCCTAACAATATGTTTTCCGAGATATTGACTTTGATGTTACACTCTGCTGATTTTCTTTTCTTTTGTGATGAGCTGTACTACACTGTGTGTAGTGGTTTTAGTGGGGGTGTATAAGGCACCCTGTTACCAGTTGCTGGGTTGAGAGATAAGCGCTGCTCTCATACCACTTCATCCTTAAGGGATACATTTCATGTTGGTTTGTTTTATGTAAAACCCCTCGGTGTTGTTTATTCTGCGATGTGGTGTAATGCCAGGTGACTATTGTGTAGTCTATGCTCATATTCAGTAAAATTCAGTGGGGTGGGTGTAACGGAGTTAAAAATGTGTATAAATAATTATTAGTTTATAAATTACGATTTACAATAGGTTGTGAATTTTATTTTTATGAGATTGTTTCTAGTGGTAACACTTTCCCGTTGCACATCGTTTTCTACTTCCTGTATGTCATTTCCGCTTTCCCCTCACACTGAAGTGAGCACTGCTGAGGGTAAGCTGTGCTAGGAATTGTGTTACAGTTTATTACAATTTTGTGTGGTAAACCGGCTATTTAAGTTTATGAAAGTGATGTATGTTAAGTGTCAATTTGGGTATATTATTAACCCGTTTTTGTTAAGTTTCCACCGTAAGAAATTGTATTTTGAGTGATATTTACGGTGAGGTTTTGGCGGGAAATAGACGCGATCTGCGTTATTTTCTTTGTTTACATGTCAACACTTTCTGACTTTTCTTTCTTTTCTTTTGTAAAGATGTGCAACGCGGATGTAAAGAGAATGTTGTGTTCGTTCTCAGGTATGTTTGTGTTTGTATTTTGTGTGATTACTTAAAAATAAGATTTGCTTGGTCATTTAATAATTTCTCATTGTATAAATAAGCTAGTATGTATAAATAAATACTAGAGACACTGAAGTGAGCACTGCTGAGGATGTGCAACGCGGATGTAAAGAGAATGTTGTGTTTCTTCTCAGAATAAATGCCAGAAAACACACCCAGATGCTTCGCTGTCGTTTCCTGATCGATAACAGGTCGCTTACGGTTGTGACCCGTTACACCTACACAATGATACACAATCAAACTGATAAGATACAGTATAAGGACTGTGATATCCAGCAATTTCTTAAGGCGAGACACGGCAGGCAAAAAATGCGTTTTTCATGCACTGGTCAATTTTGAGATTTTGTGCTATTTTGATTCCATAACATTTCTTTCAGGCTTTTAGAAGGAAAATGTACAAAATACACATTTAAGTGTTTATTTTACTATGGTTTGTCTATTTGCGTCTGTAGATTTCTCCTAAATTCACCAAAAGTTACCATTCTAACGTAACATAAAGTACTGCGACCGCTGTTTGCACCATGTCATCAGAGATATCGTTGGAAAGCTCCGTCTCTCCTGCACAATCTCATCGGATCCAAATATGGTCATTTCCTTTGTATCAGTACAATCGTGAAAGCACAAAGGGGTCTTAAACCAAGAAACGAAATCTCATTGGATGGTGTCAATTTCTGACAACGTGATTCTTTCCGATGCGTCACGTGGTGTGCTAAAACACTTCCTGGTTAGCTTTCCGCTAGAAATTTAAATCTCAAAATGGCAAAAGAATCGCGAAAAAAACGTTCACAGAGAAGACGACAACAATTGTCACTTGCATGAAGCAAGGTTATACAAAAAACAAATGACCCCGAACATGAAATACCTTCACGGAGTGCGTCGAGGCGCAAGCTGTCATCCAAAGAACAGGAGGGTTTAGCTAGCGCCACACTGCGACCTTTAAATGTCGTTTTTCTCAAAATGATTTTTTTCTCCTACTCTGAGTCGGAAATGTCCACTTCAGTGGCGCGTACATACACAAAACCTTCCAGTTATATTCCTATCAATATTATGAAGGCTTTTACTGAAGGGTTTGTTCATATATCATTCATAGCCTGAATTATATAACATTTTATACCTAAAAACATGGCGAAAATTGATATTTTAGGGCTGTTGACAGTATTTTCTGATTTATGGAGTGATAAAAAGAGATATCCAAAATCCCTTCTAACCGCCTTAGATTCTAATATGACTACAAAATGAAACAATCATTTTTAACCTGGCTTTATCCAAAGTTTAGATTTCGGTTCCTGAAATGTATTAAAATATGCGCATATTTAATGAGATAATGGCTCATTTGCATATTTAAACATGCTATTTCAGAAAACTTGTGATACAAAAACCAATTGCCTTATTGTAAGTAATTAACTGGAGAAATTTCTAGCTGATATCTTTAAGTTAAAAAAATTACCCTATTCACCTGGGGTGTCTCGCCTTAAGTATAACAATAAGATTATGACCTGTTTTTAAAAGAAGATAAAAAGTTGTTTGCATGTACAGTAAAGAAGTCTGTAACCCACACATGTAACTTTACATCTGTTTGTTCAAAGTTTCCTTAAGGTGATCCAGACAGGCTGGACCAGAGGATGAGAGACAGATCTGGACTCCTAACATCAGTGAACTTCAGCACAGATTCCAAGCTACATAATACCTTTTTCATAATTTACAAAGAATGCATAAAGTTATTGGTTTTAAAAAATAAAGTAATAACTCTAATACACTGATATACATGCCATTACACATTACTAAATACTAGATCACCTACACATCAGTGATGTTGAGTGTACTTTCTTAGAAAAAGGTTA